>CM043716.1:1395560-2004434 GCA_023969325.1 Oryzias curvinotus | reverse complement strand
TCCAAAGAGGAATGTTTTCAGTCTAACTTTGAATGTAGAAACTGAATCTGCCTCTCTTACATGAGCTGGGAGTTTATTCCATAAGACAGGGGCTTGGTGGCTAAACGCTCTACCTCCAACTGTACTTTTACTAATTCTAGGAACCACAAGCAGTCCTGCATTTTGCGAGCGAAGTGTTCTGATTGGATGGTAAGGGACTATGAGGTCATTAATATAGGACGGGGCCATTCCATGTAACGCCTTATAGGTTAACAGGAGGATCTTGAACTTAATTCTAGAATCAACTGGGAGCCAATGAAGTGAAACTAACACAGGAGTGATGTGATCTCTTCTGTTAGTTCCTGCTAACAATCTAGCTGCTGCATTCTGAACAAGCTGGAGACTTCTTAAGGAACTCTTAGGACACGCTGCTAACAAGGAGTTACAGTAATCCAGCCTCGACGTAACAAATGCGTGGATGAGTTTTTCAGCATCACTCTTAGAAAGTATATTTCTGATCTTAGCAATATTCCGCAGGTGAAAAAATGCAGTTCTACACGCCTGAGATATGTGAGCCTTAAATGATAAATCCTGGTCAAATAAAACCCCAAGGTTTCTAACTGTGGAATTGGGGGCTATACTTACACCATCCAGGGAGACTATCTGAGCAGACAGAGCATCTCTCAGGATTTTAGGACCTAGTATAATAACCTCAGTTTTTTCTGGGTTCAGGAGGAGGTAATTAATTGTCATCCAGGTCTTGATGTCACTAATGCAGGCGTTCAGTTTCTCTATCTGGTCATTCTGGTCAGGTTTCATGGATAAATACAACTGAGTATCGTCGGCATAACAATGAAAATTAATGCTGTGTTTCCTGATTATGTTCCCTAGGGGTAGCATATAAAGCGTAAACAGGATGGGTCCTAAGACTGAGCCCTGTGGGACTCCGTAGTTAACTCGAGTGTACTGAGAGGAATGTCCATTTACATTAACAAACTGATACCTATCTGACAGATAGGATTTAAACCACTGGAGAGCAGATCCTCTGATCCCTATGTCATGCTCTAATCTATGGAGTAAAATACTGTGGTCGATAGTGTCAAAAGCTGCACTGAGGTCTAACAGGATAAGAATAGAAAGTAGTCCCTTTTCTGAAGCCAATAACAAGTCATTAGAGACTCTAACTAGTGCGGTTTCCGTACTGTGGTGGGGTCTAAACCCCGACTGAAAGTCTTCAAAGTGGCTGTTGTCCTGTAGGTGGCAGTAAAGCTGCTTAACTACAACTCTTTCTAGGATTTTAGAAATAAAGGGCAGGTTTGATATCGGTCTATAGTTGGCCAAGATGTTAGGATCCAAACTGGGCTTTTTCAGAAGAGGTTTAACAACTGCGTATTTAAAAGACTGTGGCACGTAACCCGTTTCCAGAGAGGTATTTATCATTGTTAATATGGAAACATTAATTAGGGGAAAAGTTTCTTTAAAAAGTCTAGTGGGAATTGGGTCTAACAGACAAGTTGAGGATTTGGAGGACGTAATAATTGATGCCAATTCTAATTGATCCACAATAGTGAAGCAGTCTAATGTTACAGAGGTTTCTATGGATGCCTCCACTTCTACAGCTTCAGCCTGCTCTGGGCTGATAGAAGGAATAACTTGATTTAACTTGTGTCTAATATTTGAGATTTTACTATCAAAAAATGTAAGAAAATCATCAGAGCTGAGAGAAACAGGAACATGTGGTTCTACTGAGCTCTGACTGCGAGTTAATTTAGCAACAGTGCTAAAAAGAAATCTAGGATTGTTTCCATTCTCTGATATTAAGGTTGAATAGTACTGGCTTCTAGCTCTACGCAGAGCTTTTTTATAATTTAATAGGCTATGTTTCCAGATATTCAGAGACTGCTCTGAACCGGAGCGGCGCCATTCTCTTTCTAACTTACGGGTTTCTTGTTTAAGAGAACGTGTTTCAGCGTTAAACCACGGTGCTACTCGGTTTTGTCTAACGAACTTAGGTTTCAGGGGGGCAACAACATCAAGTGTACTCCTGAGGGCTTGTAAAGCATCATTAACAAAGTGGTCATTTATACTAGGACTGATGCTATGGGAGCTGGACTCAGAGTATTTGCTCAGAATGTCACTAAGTACTGGCTGAACTGTGAGTTTAAACTCAGACACAGAACGGTCAGTTAAGGTTCTTCTAAGTTGTTTCTTATTCACTGGGGCAGTAGCAAGTTCTAAAGTAAGCTGGAAGGTAATCATAAAGTGATCAGAAATGATGGGGTTAAGAGGAAGGACACTCAGCTGGCTGATCTCTATACCATGGGTTAAAACAAGGTCCAGGGTGTGCTTATGACAGTGAGTGGGTTCATTTACATTTTGGGTGAAACCAACATCATCTAATAAAGCTGCAAAAGCCTTTCCTAGACAGTCACTGGGGTCATCAACATGAATATTAAAATCCCCTATTATTATAGTTTGATCAGAATCTAAGACAATAGTCGATAGGAAGTCGGAAAACTCAGTTAAAAATTCTGAATATGGGCCGGGGGGGCGATAAATAATTATGAATAAACAGGTTTTCGAGTCTTCCTGTTTGGGTGATTTATAGACAATATGATACTTTCAAATGAATTATAAGTATTTTTAACTTTAGGGCTGAGAAGTAAGCTAGACTGTGATATTACTGCCAAACCACCTCCTTTCCCTGAAATTCTGGATTTCTGATAGTTAGCATAAGTGGGGGGGGGTTGCTTCATTCAATCTAACATAGTCATCCTGTTGGAGCCAAGTTTCTGTTAAGGCCAGTAAACTAAGGTTGTTATCAGTGATTAACTCATTGACTAAGAGGGACTTAGAGGAAATGGATCGAATGTTTAATAAACCGCATTTAATGACGTCATAATTCTGCTTGTGAGAACTGCTCTCTGTCACTTTAAGGGTGCCATGACGCGCTCCTTTCATTTGTCTTTCATCACATAAGCTAAAGCTAGGACCTGCTTGACTTTCCCTGCATGGGTTTTGCACCAGCACTAACCCTAAGGGAGGCTCAGAGGAGCGTTTTACACTGCTGCTCTGTGCCCGGGTCTCGTCTCTGGATTGTCAGGTTAACAGACTAAGGCTAGCAGAAATGTTTCTAGAAAGAAGAGCGGCACCGTCCCGAGTGGGATGGACACCATCTCTCCGCATGAGACCGGGCTTCCCCCAAAACGCGCTCCAATTATCCACAAAACCAACGCCGTTTTCTGGGCACCATCTAGAAAGCCAGCGGTTGAATGATGAAAAGCGGCTGTACATTTCATCACTGACTAAGTTCGGCAGGGGACCAGAGAAAATTACAGTGTCGGACATCGTCTTAGCCAGTTTACACACCGAAGCTACGTTTAACTTAACCACCTCTGATTGTCTCCGTCGGGCATCATTACCGCCTGCGTGAATCACGACTCGACGGAACCTGGACTTACTCTGAGCTAACATCCTAAGGTTCCCCTCGATGTCACCAACTCTGGCCCCCGGATAACACCTTACTGTAGCCGCTGGGAGCTCCACGTTTCTAACTTCAGAAGAGCCTATAACCAGAGTTGAGGATTCAGCGGGTGTGTCGCTGAGGGGGGAGAACCTATTACTAACGTGGAGTCTCGGGTGCTCTAAGTTTTTGCGTTTAGCACTATGTTTCCTCCCAACCGGTGCAAACCCCATCAGACTCGCCCACCGGCTCAGGCCCGTCCTCCACGGGTTCAGGACAAGCTGCCAAGTCCTCCGGAGGACGCTCACCCAAAGCGGCGCTACACGGCGCGGGGCGACGTGTTTCAGCAGGGGGGACCTGCATCCTGACATAACTTTACGCACAGGTGACACCACCTTCCCATGTTTGGACAGCTCTCGCACCAGAAACTCGTCACTAATGAACGGAGGGAAGTTAGACAGCGTGATCTTGGTCGCAGGCTGAGAGAGCGGCATGACGGTTTCAAACACGCCATTGATGGAAATGCCCTTCTCAACCAGCGTGTTCACCTGCTCCACCCTCTCCACAAACAAAACAACGGCCCCATTCATGCGAGCAGCAGATTTAATTGAAGTGTGCCCGATAACTTCCCCCACGGCCAGAGCCACATCCTCCACGCTGTGCAGGGAGCCGGCACCTGTTTTAATGCCGTGTTTCCTGGTAAGTGAAGTGAGGGCCATGGCGTCCAGAACGCCACTAGCTCCACACCCACCACCGGAGAAAACCCACAAAAAACCCACAAAACCAAAAGAAAATAAACTAACAAAACACCTAAACCATCAACAAACTAACACCAAAGTGAAAAAGTAAAGAAAAAGCACAAGAAAATGCAAAAGAATCAAACACTCCTCAGCTCCTTCAAACACCCTCCTCCCACAAGAAGAAGAAGAAGAAGAAGAAGGAGAAGAAGAAGAAGAGTTTTTTGAGTTTTAAAACGTCAGTTTAATCACAGATCACAGATAACAAGAAAAAACAACAATCACTCACATAAAAAAGGAGCAAAACAAAGTTCACCGTTGGACACACGACATAGAACATCAGCAAAGCACCAGATTTTTTTAAAACAGGACAAACGGTTCGACAGTCTAAAAAAAGAAAATTCTAATTTTAGCCTGGAACGGACATTGCAGCGCCAGACCCGAACTGCATCAGCCAGAGGTTCGCCCGCTATTTTGCGTTTCCTGCTGACGTGAATCACAAGTTTTGCTTCACCAACAATAAAATTAAGCAGTTGCCACTTTTCCTTGTCTTTTTTCTTGTACCCGGACCCATAAATAAAACAATGAACAGAAAACATCACATTGAAAAGAGCAAATACAGATGTTAAAAGAGTGAAGAGACCTGAAAGCCTCTTACACTCACTAAAAACATGAAAAATGGTTTCCCTCATACCACAAAATGGGCAGCAGTCAGAAACAGTGGGGTTAAGAACAGAGATAAAAGAGTTCGAAGCAATAGCACCATGTAAGATCCTCCATTGGAGGTCTCCAGTTCTCTTCCGTATGGGAGCCTTGTAAAGAACTCTCCAATGTGGTCCGTCCTCACCTCCACTCAGTTTACCAGTCCACGCACTGGGAAGGCGGTTCTGCAACTTAGTTTTGTTCAAGACCTTCACACGGTTAACATACAATGTCCTTCTGTCCGCGCAGTGAAGAGTCAGGTTGTCGGGATTGCAGGGACGAAGCAGCTGTCCGGTAAGTCCACCCAGATCAGGGCTCAGCCACACCTCCGGAAAAAGTTCATCGTGGATGAGAGCAGTGGTCCCGTTGCAGTAAGCAGCCAGGAGTCCCCTCACCCCAGCACCCAGCCTGTCCCTCCAGCGGTCCAGGAGACGACGTGCCATCCTGGCGGACCGGAGACCCAGCGAGGAACACAAAGAAGAGGCGTCCGACAGATCGGGTCCCGCTGCAGTCACCAGCTGCTCCAGAGTCAGAACTCCAGACCTTCGAAGGGTCAACTGAAGTCCAGGGGTGGTGTGATCGCATATGTCCAACCATGCCCCAAAGATCAAGGGCTCTTTTAAGAGCCAACATAGAGAGGGAGAGTTTTTTCGTTTGACAATATTAAAAAGGTGCCAGGACTTAAAAACACCCTGATAAAAAGGAGGCAACCCACGTACATCTAAAAATTTGGTGTCCATTAAAAACAAAGCCTCATCCAGCCCCAAACCATTCACACGCCTCAAGATGCAGCTAGCCAGCTCCCTCCACATTAAATCCGTCGGCCCAGTCAAAAAACGTTGCAGGAACTGGATCCTGAAGGTGGCAGTTCTGCTGGCCAGGTGTACTAGGCCCTGTCCCCCCTCCTCCCGGGGAAGAAATAACACTCCCTGTGGCACCCAGTGTAGACTGTCCCAGAAGAAATTGACGAGTTTGGACTGAATTTGAGACAGTAACCCGGAAGGGGGGTCCAAACACATCAGCCTGTGCCAAAGCAGGGAAGCAACAAGGTTATTGATAACCAAAACTCTCCCCCTAAAAGACATCTGGGGAAGCAGCCATCGCCATTTGTTCATCTTCCCCTCCAGTTTGTGGACAATATCCTCCCAGTTCTTTTTTTCCATGACAGGACCACCAAGAAAAAAAACCCCCAGATACTTCAAACCATCCTTCCTCCATGTCACATTGGATGGGAGAGACGGGAGAGCGTCCTGCCACTTTCCCACAGCAAGGGCCTCAGTCTTGTGCCAGTTAACCCTGGCAGATGACAGCTTAGAAAAAGCATGTATTGCATCTACCAACACATTCACATCTGCCTGATTTTTAACAAAAACAATCACATCATCAGCATAAGCTGATAAAACAATGTTCCTCCGAAAACCAGGCAAACACAAACCCTCAATACTTGCACGGATCTTGTGGAGGAGGGGCTCCAGGGAGAGAGCACAGCCCTGCCGTATGCCCCGACCCACTCTAAAAGGAGCACACAGACCGCCGTTCACCTTCAGCACACTCTCAGCCTCGGCGTAAAATACTTTGATTTTGGCAATGAAACCAGCGCAGAACCCAAACTTCTCCATAACTTTCCAAAGGAAGCTGTGTTCAACGCGGTCAAAAGCCTTTTCCTGGTCCAGAGAACCAGACCTGTTCGTATGCCCAAAAGCTCAGAGACCTCCAAAACATCTCGAATCAAAAAGACATTATCGACCATGAGTCTACCTCGAACACAGTAGGTCTGGTCCCGGTGGATGATCTGCTCCATAGCATCCCTCAGCCTATTGGAGAAGGTCCTGGATAAGATTTTGTAGTCCACGCACAGCAGAGAAACGGGTCGCCAGTTCTTAATTTCTTGAAGGTTCCCTTTCTTTGGCAGGAGAGCAACAACAGCTCTGCGACAGGACGTCGGTAGAGCACCAGAGAACAAACAGTCATTGAAAACCTCCAAGATGTCAGGAGCAAGGATGTCCCAGAAAGCTTTGTAAAACTCCACAGTGAGGCCATCGATCCCAGGAGCCTTCCGGCCCTTCATGCTCTGAAGGGCAGCGGACAGCTCAGAAAGCTGGAGAGGCCGATCCAACTGAGAGTTCATCTCCTCGGCGACATGAGGCAGTCCACTGCAGAACTCGTCCAACAGGCCGTCATCACCATCACACTCACTGGCGTAGAGTGAGGAATAAAAGTCCACAGCCCTCTGTCTGATCTGGTCAGGTCCAAGCAACTCCTCACCGGTGTCAGACAACAAGGAGTGCATCACCTTCATCTGTCCATGCTTCTTCTCCAGACCAAAAAAGAAGCTAGAGGGAGCATCCATTTCAGAAACATCCTGAAACCGAGACCGAACCAAGGCCCCCTGAACTTTAGAGTCCAGTAGGCGCTCCAAGGTCAACCGTTTTGCTTTTAGGAGCTCAATATGCTCCTGATTTGGAGTGGACTCACTCAAAGACTCCAAGCCCACAATATCAGTCTCCAAGTCTTCAATAAATCGACAGTAATCACGCGTAACGTTGAGAGTGTACTGCTGGCACAAAAGCTGAATTTCAGTCTTACCACGGTCCCACCATTGCCCAAGAGAACTAAAATCATGTTTCTTTTGTCGGAACTGAGTCCAAAAGAAACTTAAAACATCCTTAAAACCAGTATCAAACGTTAAAACTGAATTAAAATGCCAATATGCACTTTTAGGTGTAAAATTCTTTACATAAAAGACACAAACCACAAGAGAATGGTCAGTAAAAGCAACAGGAAAGATATTACAGGTCTTAAAAAACATTAAAATGGTGCTTAAAACAATAAAAACGATCAAGACGGGCGAGAGTCAACCGGCTCTCATACATGCGGGACCAGGTATATTGCCGGCAGTCTGCATGCATCCTTCTCCATACGTCCACCAGGCCATGAGAGCAGACCAGCTGCCTCAAAGCGCGCTGTGAGGCCGGATGAGGCTCTGTGTGGTTGCGGTCCAAAAACTCATTTTCAGTACAATTAAAATCCCCCCCCAAGAATAAAAAATCCTCCGAACTGCAGCTATCCAGTTTTACACTGAGTCGTGCAAAAAAACTCTTCCTCTCAGCGCCAGCAGTCGGAGCATAAATATTCACTAAAAGCACAGAAAAACGCTCAAACACAGCTCTGACCAGTAAAACCCTTCCTGCAACCAAATGTTCCACCTCTGTAGAAACTGGAATAAACCTCCTGGAGAACAAAAAACCCACCCCTCCACTAGCAGAGGTGAGATGGCTCAGAAGGACCTCACCATCCCACTCTCTGTTCCAGTCCACCTCCAGACTGGGATCACTGTGGGTCTCCTGAAGGAATAAAACATCCAGGTGTTTGGCCCTCATGGTCTCAAAGAGCAGGGCTCTTTTCAAGGGTTCTCTGGCACCATTAACATTCAAGCTGCCCACTTTGAAGGAATCTGTAACAGGGTGAACTGTATTTATTGTGTTTTTTTTCTTTGTGAAAACCGGAGGGTCCCTGAAGGCAGCAGCTCACGCTGCTAGAATTGGACACAGGTGTGCACTGGGGGCGTGCTGATAAGACACTGGATTTATGGATCAGCTGAAAGACACACAGGGGAAGCTCTCTCGACAGCGAGGAGACGGCGGGGGGTGCGGCTTCCACCTGTTTACGTGGACGAGCGGAGCCACCGGAGCAGCGCCGGCCGTACAGCAAAAATACCGCGCTTGGAGTGAGGCATCTCCGGGTGAAGTGGCGGTGGAAGACATCCCGAAGGAGACGCCCCAGTGGACGGATGAGCGCTGACCGGCACCAGAGGAGCAGCTGAGTCAGGAGCCAGACGGCATTCAGAGGGGGAAGCGACGTTGGAACGCAGAAGGGTGTGGTTGTGACCCGCCCCTCTTCGAGCTAAGTACCCCTCTGCTGTTTTTTATCTGTTCTTTTACCCAAGAGACCTTTTTGTATAGTCACCAGAGCCGCATTTTAACTATTGCATGTTATTTATTTTTTACTAATTGTGTGTGTTTTTTAGTGGGTTTTATTGAGCCTGGTGTTTTAGTTTTTTATGGACTTCTTGGGTTTTTACTTTTTAGACGGAGGCTCCTGGCTCTAACGGATGGACAAAACAACAGACTCCTCCAATATTGCCCCCCTCAAATAAACTCTTTTTCTGCTCCCTGTGAACTGTGGTCCTGGGTGTCCTGTCTCCACACAAGTCAAAATCCAAGAAATCTGTGAGGCTACAAATCCATCAAATAAAAGGGGGGGAAAAAACCAGGAAATGAAATGAATCCTCCACGGGTTCAGGACAGGCTGCCAATTCCTCCGGAGGACGCTCAACCAAAACGGCGCTACGCGGGGCGATCAGCGCGCAACCCACGCTGACCTTCACCCGCGCTACCTGCCGCCGCCGCGGCCACGCCCCCCGAGGCAGAAACGGCGCGGTGTGGACAGGCTTACCCCTCATCGCCGCAACCAGCGTGTTCACCTGCTCCACCCTCTCCACAAACAAAACAACGGCCCCATTCATGCGAGCAGCAGATTTAATTGAAGTGTGCCCGATAACTTCCCCCACGGCCAGAGCCACATCCTCCACGCTGTGCAGGGAGCCGGCACCTGTTTTAACGCCGTGTTTCCTGGTAAGTGAAGTGAGGGCCATGGCGTCCAGAACGCCACCAGCTCCACACCCACCACCGGAGAAAACCCACAAAAAACCCACAAAACCAAAAGAAATTAAACTAACAAAACACCTAAACCATCAACAAACTAACACCAAAGTGAAAAAAGTTAAGAAAAAGCACAGAAAAATGCAAAATAATCAAACCCCTTAGCTCCTTCAATCACCCTCCTCCCACACAGAAGAAGAAGAAGAAAACGGGAAAAGGGAAACTTTCCTCTGAGAAAGTCAGGAGGAAAACTCCAGAGTGGTTTCCCGTGACCGTAAAGGTGACTGAACGTTTCCGTTCTGGAGTTCCTGGCTTGAGCGTGACCCGGAGCCCACGGAGCGGAGCTGCAGGCGGCGCTGTGGAGCTCGTTGGATTTTCCCGCCACGGACGGCAGGTGCTGTGGAGGGGCGGAGCTACGGCTGACGCTGCACGGAGAACTCGGGACGGCTCTGCACGGAAGGTTCAGGAAGTCGGTGGTTTTTCAGGCCTGCAACAAGTTTTTCCCCCCGGGGGGGGGGGGGGGGGGGGGGTAATAACTGAGTGTGTGAATGAGTGAGTGAGTATGGAGCCAGTTTGTTATTTGTCATGACGTGGTGAATTATTGTAATATCTGTGTTTGTATAAGAACTTTTGAAACCAGTTCATGAATGTTCAGTTAAGTTTTGACACTTATAATTGTCTCAGGCAGAGGTGAAAGTAAGCTGTAACGGTCCGGAGCGGCGTTCCGTTAAAAGATTTCGAGGCGGAACGCCGTTCTAGTTGGGAGGAGATCCGCTGTGTTCCTGTTTTCACTTCATAACATATGACAGAAGTATTTTTTTATTTGGCGTATCGACCGATAAAATGCTCTGGATCTCTTTCCCTGTCTGCCTCGTAGCTTTCGCTCTCGCTTCCGTAAACAAGCCTAATGCGCATGCGTTGAAACGTGGTACATTTGATTATTTGTTGGGGGACATTCAATTCGATCAGCCAACTGAGCATCAATGTTTATGCCACACGGAGGAGCAACGGGACGCGAAAAACAATAAATGAATCAAACTTCACCTCACTTATGTGATTGGTCAGTTTAAATTCAATATAAATTTAGTTCACGATAGACAAACGAAATCTTGATATGGAAAAATAACGAAGCACGTTATTTAAAAGAAAAAGCAAAAAAGAAGAGCATGCAGAGAAAAATAAACCAGATATTTAAGAGGAAATTCCAAAGTGAGGATGAAGATGGGCAGACAAACACTTCTGAAGGAGAGGATGAAAAAGTGAAAAGTCGAAATGCAAATTGCATTGAAGAACCCACTGAGACACCAGGGCCATCAAGCTCAGGTGACCCTTTTGTATTGCCAGAGTATCCTTCAATCTGGACAAAAGAACAGTATGAACAGTTTAAAGAGAAAAATGAATGGATATTTGCCAAAAACGGAATGCTTGGCTGCCAAAAATGCCACACTGTAAAAGATCTCGGTGTTGCCTCATCTCGGGGGGTAAATATTGCACCTAACTGGGTAGCAGGAAAGATATGCCCATCTGGACACACAAGAGATGTTCAGCTGTCGTCATTGAGAAAAAAAATACATGAGCACAAAAACTCAGCAGCTCATAAAAGAAGTTGTGAAAATTTTAGAGACAGCGAAAAAAGACACTCTTGTAAACATGAATACCAAGAGTCAAGATTTTGCCTTTGAGACAACTGCCAGGGTCTTCAGAACAGCCTATTACGTGGCCAAGTACAATAAACCATTCACTGACTTTGAAAGTTTGATTGATCTACAGGAGACCAACTCAATCAACATGGGGAGAGTTTTACACAGCAAAACTGTGTGTGTTCATGACCAACTACCTGAAGCGCATTGAGAGCCTGAAAACCTACCCAGGAAAACACACTGTTGAAGCAGAGCAGGCCGAGCAGAAGATGGAATTTAATGGACATCAGTTAAAGGTGGGCAGGTCTCCCACCATTGACTCTGCTCTCTTCATAACTGCAGTGGTGGAGAGCATGAAGGAAAGACTGTTTACAACAACAGCCAACAAAGCACAAAGTAGCGTCACAGCTGACCGCAAGGAGGCTTACAACAGCCTTATCAATCAGATGGCAGTCCTTCACCCAGAAAACTGGGATCAAGACAATCCTCGATTTGGAGAAGAGGAAGTCAGAACTTTGTGTGAACGTCTCAACATCAATGAGCAAGAGGCCCATCTTGGGTACGTTGAGTTCAAGGCTAGTGGAGGGAGAAGCATTCCTCCTCCATTAAAAAAAATTACTTCTGGCAGTGGACACACTCTCAGCCAGTAATGCAGATTGTGAAAGAGGGTTTAGTACCATGAATAACATAATGACTGACCTCAGAGGCACCATGACGACAAAAAATGTCTCAAACCTCCTGTTCATCAGCTCATTTGGACCTCCCTGCATGAAGTGGGATCCAATGCCATACGTCAAAACCTGGCTAGGAAAAGGCAGGAGACCAGCGCACACAACAAGTGGCATGGCCCGCAGATCCCCTAAAACTGATGAGGAATATTACCAGCCTCTTTGGGACATTATGACTTAGTTCAGCTAATTAAGCATGACTCAAGTTCTGATCAATTCGGATGTTCACATTTTTCATGTTCTGAAAAATTCACAATGTTCAATTAAAGATTATTTTCACAAAAACACCTTGTCTACACACGTTATTTATGTATTAAATTTGATATTAAGTGCATTTATTTCCTTTAACTGCTTTAAAAAATATACATTTGGAAATAATTTGTCATAGTACCGGCAAAAGAAAAATTCTACTTTCACCCCTGGTCTCAGGTGTTTGTATTTTTTCATTTAAGAGGTAGAGTATAAAACCAAAATATTGACCGACATTTTTGTTTGTTTTGAGGGTCAAATCTTTATTTTATTAAAGTTGAAACAGTGTTCAGTTTTAAATGGTTGTCTGGTGTCATCTTTTTATCTACTGTGAGTTCAGTGATGCAGTAACTTTTTAGACTTAAATAGGTAACCTGATTGGGAGATACCATAGTCAATGAACCCAAACCCCCCCATCACGACTCTGTAGGTTACTATACAGTAATGCTGAGTGATGGGGCTACACTGTCCTAAAGTTAGAGTAGATTTATTTAATTGTTGAATCACAAACCAACTTCACTGAAAGTCCATGTTTGTGTTTTCAGTCTAGAAGGTGTTTAAAATGTGACTCAGAAGTTTGATTTGATGAACGATGCTGTGAATCTGAGGAACAATCCTTCCTAACATGTTGGAGCCTTTATTGTTAAAAGATAAAATGCTAAAAGGAGATTTTCATGATAAGAGCAAAGTTTTGGTGCTAGTCCTTCATGCAACTAAAAAATTAAATTAAATTCATGCAATACAAAATTCTCTGGATGATCCACTGTTTTATTAAACCTCCATAGGAAAAAAAAAGAAAATCAGTAAAAGAAAAGAAAACAAGAATGGAGGAAAATTATTCTATGGATTTTTTATACTTTGAGGTGAAGACAATAAAAACAATTTTTCACTTTGAAACTTTTTTATTCTGACAGAAATGAAATAAATCACAGAAACTTGAATCTATTTAAAACCATCTTCCAACATGAAAAACCTTCTTCTGCTCCATTTCTTCTTCCTGAATCCTGAGAAAAACATTAACTGCACAGTTTTTGTCTGAAACGCTCCTGATTTCTGACTCATGAAGGAGATTTAACAGCTGATTCACATTTACTTGAACAGAAACAGCAGAAACTTGTCATTGAACATTTTAGAGAAGCTGCAGTGAAAATCAAATTCAGATACAAAATATTTGAGACACAAAAGAACAAAGAAAACAGAATTGGAACCAATATTTGAGATTTCAGCTTTCCCTTATGGAATCCAAGGCACGTTAAGGTTGGAAGTGGAACCCACAAGATAGTACAAATAAAGAAAGAAATCAGAGTTTTAAAATAATATTTTAGTGTTAATTGTTTTACACATAAAAATATAGAGTTTCTTCTAAGAGAAAATTTAATCATCTGGATTGAAAAAAGTGTGATGAAAGAAAAAGATTTCAGTTATTTTTTGATGACAAAACAGTCAAATCATCTCAATCAGTCGGACAGATTTGGAGTTTAGAGGTTTTTGTGTCTCCAGATTCTCCAACATTGAAATATGGTAAAAGTTTCTCAGTGAAAGTGTCTTTGTAAGTGTAGATGTGAGTCATGTCTTCAGGGTTGTAGAAGGACACCTTCCCCCTGTCATAGTCCAGCTGGACTCTGATCTTCTGGAGACTCTTGGTCACAGTGACAGTCTGACCACCACAGTTTATGTATTTTCCGTTATGGTGTACTAAACACCAGAATCCACCTTTTGGTGAAATAGAACACTCTCCCTTCCTGTTAACAGACTCTTTAGCTACACCAATGTACCAGCCAGGATGATCTCCCACCTCCACCTCCCAGCTGTGTTTCCCTGATCTGAAGCCCTCAGAGCCAAAAACAGAAGCATATTTCATGAATCTCTCTGGATTGTCAGGAAGCTGCTGAGAATTTTGTCCTCGTCTCACACTGGTCAGATCATCAGACAGATAAAGAATGTCACATGCAGTGTTTGGGTCCAGGAGGACCGGACTGAAGTGGACCTTCTCCTTCATCTTCTCCCAGACTCTGAAGGACAGGTTGCCCACATGTTTGGCCACATCTATCAGAGCTCCTGAGAGCAGCTGTGGGTCTGACAGCGAGCTCTGGGCTCTGGCTCTGCTCTGAGTGTCTTTCCAACTGCTGAGGAACGCCTCCTTGTCTTTCTGCAGCTCTGCTTCAACAGCACTGATACTTTCTGACAGAGAGGACATCTGCTCCTGGATCCTCTTCATCTCTCCCATCACCGTCTTCCCTCTTCTGCTCCTCTTCCTCCCTCAGAGCTGCCAGTCTGGACTCCTCTTCCTCCTTCAGGAACTGCTGGAGCTTGTTGAACTCTGCTCTGATCTGTGTCTCTGTGGACAGCAGCTGCTTCTTGGAGTGTTGAATCATCTGATTGTATGTTTCCTCCACTTCTTTGGATTTGATCTTCTTGTCCTGCAGAGACTTTAAGTCAGATTTCAGCTCCTCCTTCAGCTCTCTGACTGCTTCTTCTACAGGAACCACTTTGTGACTCTGGTGCAGAGAAAACTCACAGACAGAACAAAAAGCTCTCTGCTCGTCTTTACAGAACAGTTTGGATTCTCCTGCATGTTTCCTGCAGACCTCCATGAACTTCTGCTCTCCTGTTTTTGTCTCTGATGATTCAGATTTCTGTCTTCCAGCAAACAAATCAGCAAGTTCCTTCAGGCCAAAGTTCAGTGGTAGAATCTCTTTAGAAGATTTTCTTTTACAGATGGGACAGTTTTTGTTCTGAGTTTGTTCCCAGAACTTCTGCAGGCAGCTCCAACAGAAGTTGTGGTTGCAGCTCAGAGTTACAGGATCATTGAAAGTCTCTGAACAAACGTGACAGTTCAGGTATTCAAGAAGAGCAGCTCTCTCAGCCATTTCTAACCAAAGTCTTTCAGACTCACCAGCTTCTGTCTTGAAGTTCAGGATGAAAATATTCCACAAATCTTTGTTTTTCCAGCAGAGATTTAAAGACCTTTAATGGCGTCTGAGTTCAGTTCAGTAAAGTCATTTTACTTTCAGTTTCCTCAGATGTCATTTCCTCATTCTCACCAAAGGTGGAGTCAAGTTATTTTTTCCTGTAGATCATGTTTCAAAGTTCTTAAATCTTTATTTAAACAGCTGTGCATCCAGTTTTAAATGTTAACATTATTTTCACCGCTTCAGAAACTGTAAATCAAACAACATATTTATAAATATAGTGAACATTAAAACTGTCACTGTAACAAATATATACACCAGTGTCATGTGAGGTTAATGCTGGTGAGGCACTGAATCCTCTGGAGTCAGATTTACAAGAACTGAGTATTTCACCATTTATCCAACAGCAGGTAACAGAATATATGATACACATGAACGTATTTGTCTAACTGAGACTATTTATTTTATAGACATGAATAGAACACTATTTCTGTGTATAAATTATTCATATAAACAAATTAAAGTATCCTGATGTGTTCAGCACACATTTCCTTTTGATCCTCAATAATTTTCTGGTATTTTTCCAACTTCAAATTCTGGTGCTTTAATGTTATCAAATGTTGTCTGTGAAAATTATCATAAAAATAAAATAAATGATTTTCTGCTTCGAGTTTTTCCACTTACTCCCATGTTATTAAAAAAAAATTGAAAACCATGTTTGGTCGTACTATTTGAGTCCATGTGTTGATCCTTCTCCACAAAAAGCTCTATGATCTGTTGGAAAGTCTTCCTTATTTTCCTTTAGTTTATGAGTTTCTCCTTCAATGGAGACAGACGTCCTTAATCTTTTTCTACGGCACCAGTGCAGCTAGAAAGCAGCTGTCAGCTCTCGTCTGCCCCCTGCTGGTGAGGCTCGCCTACTGCACTGCTTCTACCTTACATTGAGTCCTGCAGTCAGACATGAGGCGCAGCGCTCCAGAGCCTCACCCGGAGATTCAGCTCCGTCTGTGATCGCACAACACTCAAATTTAACCTCAGAAACTGTGGAAAACGTGTTGAGTTGACTGAAAATGTATATTTAACACAGATCAGTGGAAAATACAATTTACTTAATTTACCTTTTTCTATTTCATCAGGATCATGACAGGTGAGGCTGAGCATCACTTCCCTTACCTGACCGCACGTCACTGCTGTACAATAACAAATGTGAAGAAAAATTCAAAATTTTTATATTGTTTATAATCACTTCTAGACATTTTAATAATTTTTTTTAGATTGTTGTTTATATGAATTCTTGTGACTTAGAAAAAAAATTAATATCTTATGTCTTCATAAGTGGGTTGATTTTAAAATATTTGTTTTTTTTATTTAAAATTATACCAACATCTGTAAATCATTGAAAGCTTTTTATTTGTATTTTTTTTAAACCTTACTTATTTTCTTTTAATAATAATTTGTTTATCAGTTTAAATGAAATCTCTTTGACTTTGTTCTTTTGAGGAAATTATTGTGGTAACAACCAGACTTTTTTCTATTTAATGCAGAAACTAAATTAGTCCAATAGAAAGTAGCTGATGGAACAGAAGCCAGATCATTCTGGAACTAAACTTTTGTTTTTGAGTTCAAATGTTTAGCAGAAGAAAAGCAAAGATTACCTAGAGAAGATTGTGATCCATCAGGAGGACTGAGAGTCAAATGAGGATCTGCAGGAACTAAATAGATGTGGGGTTATTCTAATGTAGCCACTTTGGTTCTGTGTGAACGGGTCGTCTCCAGAACTGGAGAGATAGTAAGAGTTCTAAGAGTTCTAGAGTAAGAGATACTAAGAGTTCCTTAAGAAGTCTCCAGCTTGTTCAGAACGCAGCAGCTAGATTGTTAGCAGGAACTAGCAGAAGAGATCACATCACTCCTGTGTTAGTTTCCCTCCATTGGCTCCCAGTTGATTCTAGAATGAAGTTCAAGATCCTCCTGTTAACCTATAAGGCCTTACATGGAATGGCCCCATCCTATATTAATGACCTCATAGTCCCTTACCATCCAATCAGAACACTTCGCTCGCAAAATGCAGGACTGCTTGTGATTCCTAGAATTAGTAAAAGTACAGTTGGAGGTAGAGCGTTTAGCCACCAAGCCCCTGTCTTATGGAATAAGCTCCCAGCTCATGTAAGAGAGGCAGATTCGGTTTCTACATTCAAAGTTAGACTGAAAACATTCCTCTTTGGACAGGCTTATTGTCAGACTAGTTACTATTCAGAGATTATTTAACTTAATGTTAATTGTTTAAATTAAACTTAATAACAATAACTATTATTTTAAAAGGCTGCTAGAAGTTGAAGCTGGGGTAACTATGGTGCACTGGGGCTCTGTCCTCTTTTTTGTCCTTTTCCAATACTTTTCTTTTCTCATCTACCTCTACACTTCCTCTCTTCTCTATCTGTGATCATCATTTATCATTTAGTTATCCATGTCTCTGTTTGGTGCAGTACGATTCATGTATTGTCCCTCTATCCCTCTCCCCTCCTGGGGAGTGGGAGTGCTTCCAGATTCCAGTTGGCCCATCCGTGCTCCTGTTCCTGACCGTGTACCTCGTCTCTGCTCCCGCTCCTACACCTGGCTGTGGTTCCTGTCTCCGGCTCGACTCGCGCCCCTGACTGTCCCCAACCCCGGCTGGATGAAGCTCGTCTGCTGGACTTTAAATATGTAGATGTAGAGTTAGATAAGTTAATTCTTCTCTATGAGTTCTGGTAAATCGCCTGTCCGTCCTGGGGGAGGATCCCTCCTTCATGTGGACACCCCTGAGGTTTCTTCATTTTTTTCCGGAATCCGGTTTTTTTTAGGAGTTTTTCCTTACCGCGAAGGGGGGTCTAAGGGCAGGGATGCCAGTATAGCTTAGTCAGTTTGTTAGTTTATTTTAGTATTTTCCTATTGACTCTTTGTATTCATGATCCTTTTGAGTTCATGTTTTACTTCAAAGCCCATCGAGACGACTGTTGTTGTGATTTTGGGCTATACAAATAAAATTGAATTGAATTGAATAGTTTGCCATAAGATGAGCAGACTGAATCTCTTAACTGGTGTAGAACAGGGTGTAGAGCAGGGGTCTCAAACTCAATTTACCTGGGGGCCACTGAAGGCAGGGTCCAGCTTAGGGAGGGCCGCAACTTCAACAAACACACACGCGCAATTTGTGAGTGTCTGAGAGCCAATACATTTGTATGGAACGTGTACTATACTATTAGTATACTCTATTATTAACTGTTTTCTGTACAAAATGTACTCATAAAACACTCATTCAAATAAAATACGTAAATAGAAAAATCAATAAGTAAATAAATCAGTAACACATTTCTGTTTAATTAGTCTTCTATATCTGCTGTTTTCTAATTTAAATGTCCCCAGAACACAGTTCAGTTAACACTGTTGAATTATAACTATTAAACACAAAAGAAGACTCCAATTCTACAGTTCTGTAACCTCCATCAATGGGTTCTTCTGAACACGGCTTCACTGTAGAGGATGGGGCTGAGAACACAGCCCTGTGGTGTGCCAATGTTAGAGATGATGCTGGCTGAAGTCCTGTTCCGTATTCTGACAGACTGAGGCTGCCAGTCAGAAAGTCCAGGAGCCAGTCACAGATGATGGGGTGTGGTCCAAGAGAGAACAGTTTGTGGGTGAGTTTGTGGGGAAAACCGTGTTGAATGCAGAACTGTAGTCAATAAAGAGCATCTTAATGATGGAGTCTGTTCTCCAGGTGTGAGAGGGAGGTGTGCAGTGCTGTGTCAGTGGCATCTGAGGTGGACCTGTTGGGCTGGTATGCATACTGCAGGGGGTCTAGTGTGTCTGGGATGCTGCTCTGAATGTGGGTCAGCACCACTCTATCAAAGCACTTCAGAATGATTTTGATGTATTACATAGTAAAGAGCTGTATCCTCTGATTACAAAGCCTAGCAGAACTACAACAACTAGTGTAACTTCAATAGACAGTATTTTACCAATATATTGGAAAGTCAAAGATTGTGATTGTTAGTAATTAATTATATAAGCGATCACTTGCCTATATTTTCTATATTTAACTTTAAATTACACAAAAAAATGTCAGCAGAAATCCACCAAATATATAAAAGATTAAGGAGTGATGAAACTGGAGACCAGTGTTTTTCAACCAGTGTGCCGCGGTACACTAGTGTGCCGTGGGAGATGGTCAGGTGTGCCGTAAGAAATTAACCATTTGAACTGATCTAAAAACATTTTCCATCTCCAGGATTTCAGCTCTGTGTTCATCCAAACAGGCCCTGATGAAACACTGAGTAGTTAGAAATATGAAAGACCATAAAATACTTTTTTCTTTGTGTTTATTTGATTTAATTAAAGACATTTTAATAAGAATGACGGTACCGCGATTTAGCCGTAGCATCAGCTGTTTTAGGAAAAGTCCCGCCCCTTTAAATGTCTCCACCAATCATTCTTGGAGGCTTAATCACATGTCATCAGTCTGACCAATCAGAAGTGGTTAAAGTCTTCACTTCCTTGTTCTTATTTAGCTCATAAAGTCTCTCAGTTCCAACTAAAATACCAGCTAAAGCTCGTCTTTAGCGCAAAATAATTAAGCTAAAAGACGCAAGTCTCTCTGCCCTTTTGCAGTTTACAAACTACATCTCCCATGATGCATTGGGTTAAAGTGACAGCGTCTCAGCGCACAATGAGTCTTCATTGTCAAACGTCTTGAAACCACAGCAAACACACATCAAACAGTTTTGAAATCTTCTTGATGAAATCAGAGGTCAACAGTTTAGTTCTTCCAGGTTTGTGTTTATTAACATCCAAACATCCCAGAGTTTGGTCCAAGTCATCTTTCTAACTGAAACACTTTTCCAATAACGTCTGGACTGAAGGACAAATTCACTTTCAGACTTCTGAAGCAGAAGTTATAGTAGAAATAATGACAACATTTAAGAAACAGGATAAAGGTGAAGCGGCCAACAGACACAATTAAACTAAATTGAAACAATTCAATTATCTAAAAAGAAATAAAACATTTCTGTTAAAGTTTTCAAAGACTTCATCTTTGATTAAGATCTTGGTGGTAGTAGCAAAGTACAGAAGTAATGAACAACTTGGAATTTGCCCGAGAGTTGCATAAGACTTGTATTACTCTACAAGCAAAGTTGACTCTTTGTGTAGCTATAGAAAACATAAATATGTCAGTTTTTTTGTGTAAATTTATTTAACATGTTGTGATCATATCATTGTTCAAAAATTACAGTTGCCTTTGACTAACATTGAAATAAATATATAATAAAATAAATCACTATGTTTTTTGTGAGGTTACATAAAATTGCATGTTAATAAACTGGAGGGAAAAACAACTACCAGGGTAAAATTTTAAATAATTTAGTTGAAAATTATTACTGAAAACTAACTTAACTTTCATGACATCTTTTAGAAAAAACTGCTGCGACTTCCAGCTTTTTCTGCCACAATTGTCACAAAAATGTAGGTGAGATTGCAGAGGGACTGTACATCAATACAGACTATAAAGTTTCTCTTTTTTTAATTTTGTGGTGCGCAGTGAGATTTTAGTCAAGGATAAAGTGTGCCTTGGCTCAAAAAAGGTTGAAAACACTGGTTTAGATGTGAGAAAGACTGCTCACATGCAGACGTGGAGCCAAACATTGTCAGTAGCAATATTCACACTCTGCAGTGTGTGGTATGTGACGGGCAGCGTGTTCTAAGTTTTGACCATCAGTGCGTGTTTCACCGTGATGCCTGAGCCCACTACACCTCTCCTTTTCCTTCACAGAGACGGGAGCAGCTGCAGGGACGACCATTCACAGGTTTCAGGCTGGTTCAAACTCTGTGAAACACATTCTTAGTGTCCATAGGGGATCTATTGAATTTGTTTTTTTTAATCATAAACTGTTGTAGCCTGAGAAGAAAAAAGAGGAGGATTAAATTAATCCCATAAATGATCAATATTAGTATTAATATTGATATTACAGAGTTACTAAAAGGAATATGTTTGAATAAGTCTGGGTGATGAGACAGATTTAACCAGAATTAAATGGATTTTTTGCAAATAATATTGTTATTGATGTTTATGGATTTATTTTGGATTCTGTAACCTCAACGGAGACAGTTTACAGGACTATATTTTATTTTGAAGAAATGCGGAGTGTTCTGTGGATGTTCTTTGGTTTTCATTGGACTAAGCTGATTGGCTGAGGAGAGGATCAAAGAAGAGAAGAAAAGAAGTTTCTGGACGTGGAAGTACGTAGGAAGGTGAAGAAGAGTTTGAGTTTTAAAAAGTCAGTTTAATCACAGGTCACAGATAACAAGAAAAAACAACAATCACTCACATAAAAAAGGAGCAAAACAAAGTTCACCGTTGGACACACGACATAGAACATCAGCAAAGCACCAGATTTTTTTAAAACAGGACAAACGGTTCGACAGTCTAAAAAAAGAAAATTCTAACTTTAGCCTGGAACGGACATTGCAGCGCCAGACACGAACTGCATCAGCCAGAGGTTCGCCCGCTATTTTGCGCTTCCTGCTGACGTGAATCGCAAGTTTTGCTTCACCAACAATAAAATTAAGCAGTTGCCACTTTTTCTTGTCTTTTTTCTTGTACCCGGACCCATAAATAAGACAACGAACGGAAAACATCACATTAAAAAGAGCAAATACAGATGTTAAAAGAGTGAAGAGACCTGAAAGCCTCTTACACTCACTAAAAACGTGAAAAATTGTTTCCCTCATACCACAAAATGGGCAGCAGTCAGAAACAGTGGGGTTAAGAACAGAGATAAAAGAGTTTGAAGCAATAGCACCATGTAAGATCCTCCATTGGAGGTCTCCAGTTCTCTTCCGTATGGGAGCCTTGTAAAGAACTCTCCAATGTGGTCCGTCCTCACCTCCGCTCAGTTTACCAGTCCACGCACTGGGAAGGCGGTTCTGCAACTTAGTTTTGTTCAAGACCTTCACACAGTTAACATACAATGTCCTTCTGTCCGCGCAGTGAAGAGTCAGGTTGTCGGGATTGCAGGGACGAAGCAGCTGTCCGGTAAGTCCACCCAGATCAGGGCTCAGCCACACCTCCGGAAAAAGTTCATCGTGGATGAGAGCAGTGGTCCCGTTGCAGTAAGCAGCCAGGAGTCCCCTCACCCCAGCACCCAGCCTGTCCCTCCAGCGGTCCAGGAGACGACGTGCCATCCTGGCGGACCGGAGACCCAGCGAGGAACACAAAGAGGAGGCGTCCGACAGATCGGGTCCCGCTGCAGTCACCAGCTGCTCCAGAGTCAGAACTCCAGACCTTCGAAGGGTCAACTGAAGTCCAGGGGTGGTGTGATCGCATATGTCCAACCATGCCCCAAAGATCAAGGGCTCTTTTAAGAGCCAACATAGAGAGGGAGAGTTTTTTTGTTTGACAACATTAAAAAGGTGCCAGGACTTAAAAACACCTTGATAAAAAGGAGGCAACCCACGTACATCTAAAAATTTGGTGTCCATTAAAAACAAAGCCTCATCCAGCCCCAAACCATTCACACGCCTCAAGATGCAGCTAGCCAGCTCCCTCCACATTAAATCCGTCGGCCCAGTCAAAAAACATTGCAGGAACTGGATCCTGAAGGTGGCAGTTCTGCTGGCCAGGTGTACTAGGCCCTGTCCCCCCTCCTCCCGGGGAAGAAATAACACTCCCTGTGGCACCCAGTGTAGACTGTCCCAGAAGGAATTGACGAGTTTGGACTGAATCTGAGACAGTAACCCGGAAGGGGGGTCCAAACACATCAGCCTGTGCCAAAGCAGGGAAGCAACGAGGTTATTAATAACCAAAACTCTCCCCCTAAAAGACATCTGGGGAAGCAGCCATCGCCATTTGTTCATCTTCCCCTCCAGTTTATGGACAACATCCTCCCAGTTCTTTTTTTCCGTGACAGGACCACCAAGAAAAACCCCCAGGTACTTCAAACCCTCCTTCTTCCATGTCACATTGGATGGGAGAGACAGGAGAGCGTCCTGCCACTGTCCCACAGCAAGGGCCTCAGTCTTGTGCCAGTTAACCCTGGCAGATGACAACTTATAAAAAGCATGTATGGCATCTACCAACACATTCACATCTGCCTGATTTTGAACAAAAACAATCACATCATCAGCATAAGCTGATAAAACAATGTTCCTCCGGAAATCAGGCAAACACAAACCCTCAATACTTGCACGGATCTTGTGGAGGAGGGGCTCCAGGGAGAGAGCGTAGAGCATGCCAGACAGAGCACAGCCCTGCCGTATGCCCCGACCCACTCTAAAAGGAGCACACAGACCGCCGTTCACCTTCAGCACACTCTCAGCCTCGGCGTAAAACACTCTGATTTTGGCAATGAAACCAGCGCAGAACCCAAACTTCTCCATAACTTTCCAAAGGAAGCTGTGTTCAACGCGGTCAAAAGCCTTTTCCTGGTCCAGAGAAATCAGACCTGTTCGTATGCCCAAAAGCTCAGAGACCTCCAAAACATCTCGAATTAAAAAGACATTATCGACCATGAGTCTACCTCGAACACAGTAGGTCTGGTCCCGGTGGATGATCTGCTCCATAGCATCCCTCAGCCTATTGGAGAAGGTCCTGGATAAGATTTTGTAGTCCACGCACAGCAGAGAAACGGGTCGCCAGTTCTTAATTTCTTGAAGGTTCCCTTTCTTTGGCAGGAGAGCAACAACAGCTCTGCGACAGGACGTCGGTAGAGCACCAGAGAACAAACAGTCATTGAAAACCTCCAAGATGTCAGGAGCAACGATGTCCCAGAAAGCTTTGTAAAACTCCACAGTGAGGCCATCGATCCCAGGAGCCTTCCGGCCCTTCATGCTCTGAAGGGCAGCGGACAGTTCAGAAAGCTGGAGAGGCCGATCCAACTGAGAGTTCATCTCCTCGGCGACATGAGGCAGTCCACTGCAGAACTCGTCCAACAGGCCGTCATCACCATCACACTCACTGGCGTAGAGTGAGGAAAAGTCCACAGCCCTCTGTCTGATCTGGTCAGGTCCAAGCAACTCCTCACCGGTGTCAGACAACAAGGAGTGCATCACCTTCATCTGTCCATGCTTCTTCTCCAGACCAAAAAAGAAGCTAGAGGGAGCATCCATTTCAGAAACATCCTGAAACCGAGACCGAACCAAGGCCCCCTGAACTTTAGAGTCCAGTAGGCGCTCCAAGGTCAACCGTTTTGCTTTTAGGAGCTCAATATGCTCCTGATTTGGAGTGGACTCACTCAAAGACTCCAAGCCCACAATATCAGTCTCCAAGTCTTCAATAAATCGACAGTAATCACGCGTAACGTTGAGAGTGTACTGCTGGCACAAAAGCCGAATTTCAATCTTACCACGGTCCCACCATTGCCCAAGAGAACTAAAATCATGTTTCCTTTGTCGGAACTGAGTCCAAAAGAAACTTAAAACATCCTTAAAACCAGTATCAAACGTTAAACCTGAATTAAAATGCCAATATGCACTTTTAGGTGTAAAATTCTTAACATAAAAGACACAAACCACAAGAGAATGGTCAGTAAAAGCAACAGGAAAGATATTACAGGACTTAAAAACATTAAAATGGTGCTTAAAACAATAAAAACAATCAAGACGGACGAGAGTCAACCGGCTCTCATACATGCGGGACCAAGTGTATTGCCGGCAGTCTGCATGCATCCTTCTCCATACGTCCACCAGGCCATGAGAGCAGACCAGCTGCCTCAAAGCGCGCTGTGAGGCCGGATGAGGCTCTGTGTGGTTGCGGTCCAAAAACTCATTTTCAGTACAATTAAAATCCCCCCCCAAGAATAAAAAATCCTCCGAACTACAGCTATCCAGTTTTACACTGAGTCGTGCAAAAAAACTCTTCCTCTCAGTGCCAGCAGTCGGAGCATAAACATTCACTAAAAGCACAGAAAAACGCTCAAACACAGCTCTGACCAGTAAAACCCTTCCTGCAACCAAATGTTCCACCTCAGTAGAAACTGGAGTAAACCTCCTGGAGAACAAAAAACCCACCCCTCCACTAGCAGAGGTGAGATGGCTCAGGAGGACCTCACCATCCCACTCTCTGTTCCAGTCCACCTCCAGACTGGGATCACTGTGGGTCTCCTGAAGGAATAAAACATCCAGGTGTTTGGCCCTCATGGTCTCAAAGAGCAGGGCTCTTTTCAAGGGTTCTCTGGCTCCATTAACATTTAAGCTGCCCACTTTGAAGGAATCCATCAAATAAAAGGGGGGAAAAAAACAGGAAATGAAATAAATAAGCAAACCCATCATGAATTTAAAAACCAAGTTGCTGTCGGACTTTCTGCATCTGTTTCCTCAGTCTGTAAACCTCCTGATCAGTCAGGTCAGACTCAGCTCTGTGTTTAATGAGGTGCTTAGCAGACACAGAAAAAGCCTTCAAATCAGGGAAATACGTGGGAATGTGCAACTTCTTAAAACCTTTAGTCTGTTGCAGAAAACGTTTGAACATCTGAGCAGGATACAACTTCACGTCCTGACTAGCAGACAGCAAAGAGCTGCCCTGAGACAGGTCACTGCAGTCAGACCAGCATCCCTCACTGTCGCTGCCGTCAGACACAGCCGCCCCCGCCACTGAGACCACCAGTCTGCTGGCTTTAACGCCCACATCTGCAGACGTGGAGGCCCGCTTCCTCCGTTTCAGAGAAACCCCCACCTTCCCCGATCCACGCGCTTCAGCATCGACGTCATCAATCCCACCTTCTAGACACGCCTCCCCGTCACCCACCACACACTCCCCAGACGCACCCGAGCCACAACACTCAGAGGGCTCCACCGCCCCCTCATCCACACACACAGCCGCGGAAGCATCCACCCCAGATGCCCCACCAGAAACTTCCAACACATGATCCACCACCTCAGTGACATTCACGACACCCTCCACCGAAACCCCTCCCTCTGCAACCTGACTCACCGCTTCCTCCACCTGACCGTCTCCACTCACCATGTTCCCATCAGACTCGCCCACCGGCTCAGGCCCGTCCTCCACGGGTTCAGGACAGGCTGCCAAGTCCTCCGGAGGACGCTCAACCAGAGCGGCGCTACGCGGCGCGGGGCGGTCAGCGCGCAACCCACGCTGACCGTCACCCGCGCTACCTGCCGCGGCCACGCCCCCCGAGGCAGAAACGGCGCGGTGTGGACAGGCTTTCACCAAATGCCCCTCATCGCCGCAACCAAAGCATTTCAAAGAGGCAGAAGTAGCAAAAAGCACATCATCCACACGCACCTTAAACACAGAATTCAAGTCCTCCTCCTTCTTGTGGAGGATCATGAACACATGTCTGCGGTGAGACACCACGTGTTTCAGCAGGGGGGACTTGCATCCTGACATAACTTTACGCACAGGTGACACCACCTTCCCGTGTTTGGACAGCTCTCGCACCAGAAACTCGTCACTAATGAACGGAGGGACGTTAGACAGCGTGATCTTGGTCGCCGGCTGAGAGAGCGGCATGACGGTTTCAAACACGCCATTGATGGAAATGCCCTTCTCAACCAGCGTGTTCACCTGCTCCACCCTCTCCACAAACAAAACAACGGCCCCATTCATGCGAGCAGCAGATTTAATTGAAGTGTGCCCGATAACTTCCCCCACGGCCAGAGCCACATCCTCCACGCTGTGCAGGGAGCCGGCACCTGTTTTAATGCCGTGTTTCCTGGTAAGTGAAGTGAGAGCCATGGCGTCCAGAACGCCACCAGCTCCACACCCACCACCGGAGAAAACCCACAAAAAAAAAAAAAACACAAAACCAAACGAAATGAAACTAACAAAACACCTGAACCATCAACAAACTAACACCAAAGTGAAAAAGTAAAGAAAAAGCACAAGAAAATGCAAAAGAATCAACCACTCCTCAGCTCCTTCAATCACCCTCCTCCCACAAGAAGAAGAAGAAGACGGGAAAAGGAGCGGAGCTGCAGGCGGCGCTGTGGAGCTCGTTGGATTTTCCCGCCACGGACAGCAGGTGCTGTGGAGGGGCGGAGCTACGGCTGACGCTGCACGGAGAACTCGGGACGGCTCTGCACGGAAGGTTCAGGAAGTCGGTGATTTTTCAGGCCTGCAACAAGTTTTTCCCCCCGGGGGGGGGGGGGGGGGTAATAACTGAGTGTGTGAATGAGTGAGTGCGTATGGACCCAGTTTGTTATTTGTCATGACGTGGTGAATTATTGTAATATCTGTGTTTGTATAAGAACTTTTGAAACCAGTTCAGGAATGTTCAGTTAAGTTTTGACATTTATAATTGTCTCAGGTGTTTATATTTTTTCATTTAAGAGGAAGAGTATAAAACCAAAATATTGACCAACATTTTTGTTTGTTTTAAGGGTCAAATCTTTATTTTATTAAAGTGAAACAGTGTTCAGTTTTAAATGGTTGTCTGGTGTCATTTTTTTATCTACTGTGAGTTCAGTGACACAGTAACTTTTTAGACTTTAATAGGTAACCTGATTGGGAGCTACCATAACTCAATGAACCCAACCCCCCCATCATGACTCTGTAGGTTACTATACAGTAATGCTGAGTGATGGGGCTACACTGTCCTAAAGTTAGAGTAGATTTATTTAATTGTTGAATCACAAACCAACTTCACTGAAAGTCCATTTTTGTGTTTTCAGTCTAGAAGGTGTTTAAAATGTGACTCAGAAGTTTGATTTGATGAAGATGCTGTGAATCTGAGGAACAATCCTTCCTAACATGTTGGAGCCTTTAAATTAGATTGTTAAAAAATAAAACGCCAAAAGGAGCTTTTCATGATAAGAGCAAAGTTTTGGTGCTAGTCCTTCATGAAACTAAAAAAATAGAATTGTCTTGTTGTTCTCATTCTGTAAATTCTCTGGATGAGCCACTGTTTTATTAAACCTCCATAGGAAAAATAAAGAAAATCAGTTTCTAAGTTAAAGAAAAGAAAACAAGAATTAACTTAAAAGGAAAATTATTCTATGGATTTTTTATACTTTGAGGTGAAGACAATAAAAACACATTTTCACTTTGAACCTTTTTAATTCTGACAGAAATGAAATAAATCACAGAAACTTGAATCTATTTGAAACCATCTTCCAACATGAAAAACCTTCTTCTGCTCCGTTTCTTCTTCCTGAATCCTGAGAAAAACATTAACTGAACAGTTTTTGTCTGAAACGCTTCTGATTTCTGACTCATGAAGTGTTGGGTTAAAACAACCTGCAACATTTGAACTATTAAACAAGGAAAGACCAACGGACAAAGGTACCTTTACGAGGAGAGCAGACAGAGATCTACCCAGTAAACAATCTCTCTCCACTCTGGCGCAAATTCTGCTGCCTCCTCTTTTAATAAGTTGATTTGGGTTGTCCCTAAGTTACACATGCGCTGAGCTCTAAGGAGGGGAAACAGATAAAAACACAGCTGCAGCGCTATCAGAAAGCATTTATTACATCATGTCCATCCTTCCACAGTCTTCGCACATCATCTCTGGACCTGCAAAGCCGTTTCTCACAGATGAACTAACACAGAGCGTCCTTCGGTTCATTTTAGACACGGCTAACACAGGTTCTCAGGAGAATGCTAAAAAGACGCAAAGACAAACATTTTCTCTCAAGGGTGTCACCTCCACCTTCCTGTGAAACAGATTCAGACACACACACAGACACTTCTGCAAAGATGATTAAATCACCTATATATACATAGCTAGGTCAGGGGTCGGCAACCCAAAATGTTGAAAGAGCCAAACTGGACGAAAAAAACAAAAATGTCTGGAGCCGCAAAATATTAAAAGCCCTATTTAAGCCTTATAATGAAGGCAACACATGCAATATGTGTCTATATTAGCCTTCTATCAAAATGACTAAGTTGCTTGAAACACATCATGAGCATTAATAACGATTAAATGTATATTTGTCCTGCAGTGCATTCAGCGGAGAACGACACGTCATGTGACTGCTCTGTTGAAGTTTAACTTCATTACAATACAAATGAATTATGTTTCATTGCTTTGATAAAATTAAAGAAATGTAATAAAGAAATCTGATTTTTGATGTCATTTTTATTTTGAGGATTCGAACACAAAACAATAAAATGGAACGTGCGTGACGACGCTTTAAGCATTTGCAGCGCCTGCAGACTTTCATTCAGCTCGTTTAGATGGCTTGTCAGTCACATCCACCAAAAAGTGCAGCTTTTCCAGCCACTCAGTATCTCCCAGTTGCGGCTAGTTCAGGTCTTTGCTTTTCAGGAATGTTTTCACGTGTTCTAAACAGACGACAAAGTGACAGAAAACGTCACCCCTGAACAGCCATCGGACTGTGTTGTAGCAGGAGACAAGAATATTCGCTCTCAATTTCATCAAGCGATGCACGGAACTGACGGTGGTTCCATTTACATCAGCCACCTGTTAAGTGGTCCGCTGAAAGTAAAAAAAAACGCCCTGCTGGTAGAAACGTGTGTCGTTAGCTATGTCGCAAATCTCTATTGACAGAAATGCTGAAGTTTAATATTACAACGATCCAGCCAGACCGGTACCTGAGTGGAGTAGCAGCAGCTAAACTGTTTACCAAATGATTTCTTTAGAGAATTTGTTTTGTCTTCTTGTCTTGTTTTTCCTCCTACAGAAACCATATTAAAACAAAAAATATATTTCTCTCCCCCATCTTTCTACATTTTCAAACATATTTGAAAATGTTCCAGGGAGCCAACAGGGCGGCGCTAAAGAGCCACATGCGGCTCCGGAGCCGCGTGTTGCTGACCCCCGAGCCAGGTGATGCATAAAATAAGCAAATATAAGATAACCTATATACATTATTCCAACATGAAGGAGATTTAACAGCTGATTCACATTTACTTGAACAGAAACAGCAGAAACTTGTCATTGAACATTTTAGAGAAGCTGCAGTGAAAATCAAATTCAGATACAAAATATTTGAGACACAAAAGAACAAAGAAAACAGAAATGGAACCAACATTTGTGATTTCATTTTTCCTGCAATCCAAGGCGCGTTAACGTTGGAAGTGGAACCCACAAGATAGTACAAATACAAAAAGAAATCAGGGTTTTAAAATAATATTTTAGTGTTAATTGTTTGACACACAAAACATACAGAGTTTCTGCTAAGAGAAAATCTAATCATCTGGATTAATCTCAGTGTGATGAAAGAAAAAGATTTCAGTTTTTTTTATGACAAAAGAGTCAAATCATCTCAATCAGTCGAACAGATTTGGAGTTTAGAGGTTTTTGCGTCTCCAGATTCTCCAACATTGAAATATGGGAAAAGTTTCTCAGTGAAAGTGTTTTTGTGAGTGTAGATGTGAGTCATGTCTTCAGGGTTGTAGAAGGACACCTCCCCCCTGTCATAGTCCAGCTGGACTCTGATCTTCTGGAGACTCTTGGTCACAGTGACAGTCTGACCATCACCGTTTATGTATTTTCCATTACGGTGTTCTAAACACCAGATTCCATATTTTGGTGTAGCAAATATCTCTCCCTTCCTGTTCACAGACTCTTTAGCTACACCAATGTTCCAGTCAGGATGATCTCCCACCTCCACCTCCCAGCTGTGTTTCCCTGATCTGAAGCCCTCAGAGCCAAAAACAGAAGCATATTTCATGAATCTCTCTGGATTGTTAGGAAGCTGCTGAGAAGTTTCTCCATATCTCACACTGGTCAGATCATCAGACAGATAAAGACAGTCACATGCAGTGTTTGGGTCCAGAAGGACCGGACTGAAGTGGACCTTCTCCTTCATCTTCTCCCAGACTCTGAAGGACAGGTTGCCCACATGTTTGGCCACATCTATCAGAGCTCCTGAGAGCAGCTGTGGGTCTGACAGCGAGCTCTGGGCTCTGGCTCTGCTCTGAGTGTCTTTCCAACTGCTGAGGAACGCCTCCTTGTCTTTCTGCAGCTCTGCTTCAACAGCACTGATACTTTCTGACAGAGAGGACGTCTGCTCCTGGATCCTCTTCATCTCTCTGCTCACAGTCTTCCTCTTCTGCTCCTCTTCCTCCCTCAGAGCTGCCAGTCTGGACTCCTCTTCCTCCTTCAGGAACTGCTGGAGCTTGTTGAACTCTGCTCTGATCTGTGTCTCTGTGGACAGCAGCTGCTTCTTGGAGTGTTGAATCATCTGATTGTATGTTTCCTCCACTTCTTTGGATTTGATCTTCTTGTCCTGCAGAGACTTTAAGTCAGATTTCAGCTCCTCCTTCAGCTCTCTGACTGCTTCTTCTACAGGAACCACTTTGTGACTCTGGTGCAGAGAAAACTCACAGACAGGACAAAAAGTTCTCTGCTCGTCTTTACAGAACAGTTTGGATTCTCCTGCATGTTTCCTGCAGACCTCCATGAACTTCTGCTCTCCTGTTTTTGTCTCTGATGATTCAGATTTCTGTCTTCCAGCAAACGAGTCAGCAAGTTCCTTCAGGCCAAAGTTCACAAGTGGATGTTCTTTAGATGATTTTCTTTTACAGATGGGACAGTTTTTGTTCTGAGTTTGTTCCCAGAACTTCTGCAGGCAGCTCCAACAGAAGTTGTGGTTGCAGCTCAGAGTTACAGGATCATTGAAAGTCTCTGAACAAACGTGACAGTTCAGGAATTCAAGAAGAGCAGCTCTCTCAGCCATTTCTAACCAAAGTCTTTCAGACTCACCAGCTTCTGTCTTGAAGTTCAGGATGAAAATATTCCACAAATCTTTGTTTTTCCAGCAGAGATTTAAAGACCTTTAATGGCGTCTGAGTTCAGTTCAGCAAAGTCATTTTACTTTCAGTTTCCTCAGATGTCATTTCCTCATTCTCACCAAAAGGTGGAGTCAAATAATTTTTTCTGTAGATCATGTTTCAAAGTTTTAAATCTTTATTTAAAAAAAAATTCATGCAGTTTTAAATGTTGACATTATTTTTACCACTTCAGAAACTGTATATCAAACAACATATTTATAAGTAAAGTGAACATTAAAACTGTCACAGTAACAAATATATACACCAGTGTTGTGTGGTGAGGTTAATGCTGGTGAGGCACTGAATCCTCTGGAGTCAGATTCACAAGAACTGAGTATTTCACCATTTATCCAACAGCAGGTAACAGAATATATGATACACACATGAACGTATTTGTCTAACTGAGAATATTTCTTTTATAGACATAAATAGAACACTATTTCTGTGTATAAATTATTCAAACAAACAAATTAAAGAATACAGATGTGATCAGCACACATTTCATTTTGATCCTTAATAGTTTTCTGGTATTTTTCCAACTTCAAATTCTGGTGCTTTAATGTTATCAAATGTTGTCTGTGAAAATTATCAACAAAAATAAAATAAATGATTTTCTCACATTTTTTTCCACTTACTCCCATGTTGTTAAAAAATTAAAAACCATGTTTGGCCGTACTTTTTGAGTCCATGTGTTGATCCTTCTCCATAAAAATCTCTATGATTTGTTGGAAAGTCTTCCTTATTTTCCTTTAGTTTATGAGTTTCTCCTTCAATGGAGACAGACGTCCTTAATCTTTTTCTACGGCACCAGTGCAGCTAGAAAGCAGCTGTTAGCTCTCGTCTGCCCCCTGCTGGTGAGGCTCGCCTACAGCACTGCTTCTACCTTACATTGAGTCCTGCAGTCAGACATGAGGCGCAGCGCTCCAGAGTCTCACCCGGAGATTCAGCTCCGTCTGTGATCGCGCAACACTCAAATTTAACCTCAGAAACTGTGGAAAACGTGTTGAGTTGACTGAAAATGTATATTCAACACAGATCAGTGGAAAATAATATTTACTTAATTTACTTTTTTCTATTTCATCACGATCATGACAGGTGAGGCTGAGCATCACTTCCCTTACCTGACCGCACGTCACTGCTGTACAATAACAAATGTGAAGAAAAATTCAAAATTTTTATATTGTTTATAATCACTTCTAGACATCTTAAGATGTTTTTTTTAGACTGTTGTTTCTATGGAGTCTTGTGACTTAGAAAAAAAATGGACATCTTATGTCTTCATAAGTGGGTTGATTTTAAAATATTTGTTTTTTTATTTAAAATTATACCAACATCTGTAAATCACTGAAAGCTTTTTATTTGTATTTTTTTTAAACCTTACTTATTTCTTTTAATAATAATTTGTTTATCATTTTAAATGAAATCTCTTTGACTTTGTTCTTTTGAGGAAATTGTTGTGGTAACAACCAGACTTTTTTCTATTTAATGCAGAAACAAAATTAGTCAAATAGAAAGTAGTTGATGGAACAGAAGCCAGATCATCCTGGAACTAAACTTTTGTCTTTGGGTTCAAATTATTACTAGAAGAAAAGCAGAGATTACCTAGAGAAGATTGTGATCCATCAGGAGGACTGAGAGTCAAATGAGGATCTGCAGGAACTAAATAGATGTGGGGTTATTCTAATGTAGCCACTTTGGTTCTGTGTGAACGGGTCGTCTCCAGAACTGGAGAGATAGTTAGAGTTTCTAAGAGTTCTAAGAGTAAGAGATACTAAGAGTTCCTTAAGAAGTCTCCAGCTTGTTCAGAATGCAGCAGCTAGATTGTTAGCAGGAACTAACAGAAGAGATCACATCACTCCTGTGTTAGTTTCGCTCCATTGGCTCCCAGTTTATTCTAGAATTAAGTTCAAGATCCTCCTGTTAACCTATAAGGCCTTACATGGAATGGCCCCGTCCTATATTAATGACCTCATAGTCCCTTACCATCCAATCAGAACACTTCGCTCGCAAAATGCAGGACTGCTTGTGATTCCTAGAATTAGTAAAAGTACGGTTGGAGGTAGAGCGTTTAGCCACCAAGCCCCTGTCTTATGGAATAAACTCCCAGCTCATGTAAGAGAGGCAGATTCAGTTTCTACATTCAAAGTTAGACTGAAAACATTCCTCTTTGGACAGGCTTATTGTCAGACTAGTTAGTATTCAGAGATTATTTAACTTAATGTTAATTGTTTAAATTAAACTTAATAACAATAACTATTTGTTTTAAAAGGCTGCTAGAAGTTGAAGCTGGGGTAACTATGGTGCACTGGGGCTCTGTCCTCTTTTCTGTCCTTTTCCAATACTTTTCTTTTCTCATCTACTTCTACACTTCCTCTCCTCTCTTCTCTATCTGTGATCATCATTTATCATTTAGTTCTCCATGCCTCTGTTTGGTGCAGTACGATTCATGTATTGTCCCTCTATCCCTCTCCCCTCCTGGGGAGTGGGAGTGCTTCCAGACTACAGTTGGTTCATCCGTGCTCCTGTTCCTGACCGTGTACCTCGTCTCTGCTCCTGCTCCTACACCTGGCTGTGGTTCCTGTCTCCGGCTCGACTCGCGCCCCTGACTGTCCCCAACCCCGGCTGGATGAAGCTCGTCTGCTGGACTTTAAATATGTAGATGTAGAGTTAGATAAGTTCATGCTTCTCTATCAGTTCTGATACATCGCTTGTCCGTCCTGGGGGAGGATCCCTCCTTCATGTGGGCACCCCTGAGGTTTCTTCATTTTTTTCTGGAAACCGGTTTTTTAGGAGTTTTTCCTTACCGCGAAGGGGGGTCTAAGGGCAGGGATGCCAGTATAGCTTAGTCAGTTTGTTAGTTTATTTTAGTATTTTTCTATTGACTCCTTGTATTCATCATCCTTTTGAGTCATGTTTTACTTTAAAGCCCATCGAGACGACTGTTGTTGTGATTTTGGGCTATACAAATAAAATAAAATTGAATTGAATTGAATTGAATAGTTTGCCATAAGATGAGCAGACTGAATCTCTTAACTGGTGTAGAACAGGGTGTAGAGCAGGGGTCTCAAACTCAATTTACCTGGGGGCCACTGAAGGTAGGGTCTAGCTTAGGGAGGGCCGCAACTTCAACAAACACACACGCGCAACTTGTGAGTGTCTGAGAGCCAATAAATTTGTATGGAACGTGTACTATACTATTAGTATACTCTATTATTAACTGTTTTCTGTACAAAATGTACTCATAAAACACTCATTCAAATAAAATACCTAAATAAAAAAATCAATAAGTAAATAAATCAGTAACACATTTCTGTTTAATTAGTCTTCAATATCAGCTGTTTTCTAATTTAAATGTCCCTATTAACACAGTTCAGTTAACACTGTTGAATTATAACTATTAAACACAAAAGAAGACTCCAATTCTACAGTTCTGTAACCTCCATCAATGGGTTCTTCTGAACACGGCTTCACTGTAGAGGATGGGGCTGAGAACACAGCCCTGTGGTGTGCCAATGTTAGAGATGATGCTGGCTGAAGTCCTGTTCCCTACTCTGACAGACTGAGGCTGCCAGTCAGAAAGTCGAGGAGCCAGTCACAGATGATGGGGTGTGGTCCAAGAGAGAACAGTTTGTGGATGAGCTTGTGGGGAAAACCATGTTGAATGCAGAACTGTAGTCAATAAAGAGCATCCTAATGATGGAGTCTGTTCTCCAGGTGTGAGAGGGAGGTGTGCAGTGCTGTGTCAGTGGCATCTGAGGTGGACCTGTTGGGCTGGTATGCATACTGCAGGGGGTCTAGTGTGTCTGGGATGCTGCTCTGAATGTGGGTCAGCACCACTCTATCAAAGCACTTCAGAATGATTTTGATGCATTACATAGTAAAGAGCTGTATCCTCTGATTACAAAGCCTAGCAGAATAACAACAACTAATGTAACTTCAATAGACAGTATTTTACCAATATATTGGAAAGTCAAAGATTGTGATTGTTAGTAATTAATTATATAAGCGATCACTTGCCTATATTTGCTATATTTAACTTTAAATTGCACAAAAAAGTCAGCAGAAATCCACCAAATATATAAAAGATTAAGGAATGATGAAACTGGAGACCAGTGTTTTTCAACCAGTGTGCCGCGGTACACTAGTGTGCCGTGGGAGATGGTCAGGTGTGCCGTAAGAAATTAACCATTTGAACTGATCTAAAAACATTTTCCATCTCCAGGATATCAGCTCTGTGTTCATCCAAACAGGCCCTGATAAAACACTGAGTAGTTAGAAATATGAAAGACCATAAAATACTTTTTTCTTTCTGTTTATTTGATTTAATTAAAGACACTTTTATAAGAATGACGGTACCACGATTTAGCCGTAGCATCAGCTGTTTTTGGAAAAGTCCCGCCCCTTTAACTGTCTCCACCAATCATTCTTGGAGGCTTAATCACATGTCATCAGTCTGACCAATCAGAAGTGGTTAAAGTCTTCACTTTCTTGTTCTGATTCTGCTCATGAAGTCTCTCAGTTCCAACAAAAATACCAGCTAAAGCTCGTCTTTAGTGTGTAGCTTTCCACAGAATCTGGTGTCAGACCGTGAAAAAAGTGAGCAAAATAATTAAGCTAAAAGACGCGAGTCTTTCTGCCCTTTTGCAGTTTACAAACTACATCTACACTGGACTGCTGCTCCCCAATGTTATGACATGTCCGCCACCTACAGCCACGTGACTGTCATGGCTGCTGCCACGCTCAACCGTTCAGTCCAGGTTTCGAAGTTAACAGCAATATGCTTCTGAAAGCGAATAAAAAAATCGCTAACCTGTTAGAAGACATCCGCCGACTCTCCGAGGAATTGCGACAGAAGGATTCCTTGTTGCAGAACTACATGGATCTAGCGGGTAGTCAATCACAGCGGCTAGCCACGCTAAACCAAACCCTCCAGGACACACTGCCTTGGAATCCCGAGAAACCGGCGTCCTGCTCAACACCAAATGCGGGGTCAACATGGTCGTAGGTGGTCGTACGTGGCTATCAAAAAGGTCCAAGCCGTTCCCTCTCAACTCAAGCTCCTGGATTAAACCTTGTCAATCGTTTTGCTGCGCTGGCGGATGACAACCAGGCTGGGGAATCCCCACAGCGTCCTCCCCTGAATCCGAAGTTGTCAGCTGTGACGCATGAGGCCGAGCCCTCGGCAACCCCACAAAACCTGGATCAGAATTCCTCGGCGTCTGCGATCCCCAGTCGGCCAGGAGTGGAGAGGCAAATCCAGATGGATACAGAAATCAACATCTCCAGAAAGTCTCCCGTAACTTCCCATCGCAGCTCCACCTCTTCTTCACGGCGGAGGATCCTCCTGAAAAACACCGTACTACGTCGTCGCCCCGGGGGGCTTCCATCCCTGGAGTCACAGAGGAGCATCTCCCCGACGGAGCAGAAACACAAGAAGGAAGCATCTCCTGTCCAGCCAAGTGGTGTGGACTCAGCAAACTCTGAGCCCCACATGCCTCCACCTCGCCCCCTATTTGCTCCCACTACCCTGATAGTGGGTGACAGCATCATAAGACATGTCCGATTTTTCAACGCTGTCACTCGCTGTTTTCCTGGATCTACAGTTCGGGACATTTTGGATAGACTACCGGGGATACTAAAATCACTTCCAACAACTGTTTTTCGTTTGATAGTGCATGTGGGCTGTAATGACACCTCCCGCCGGGAATCTGAAAAAACCAAAGCGGATTTCATGGACCTGATTAATTTTTTGAAAAACTGTGGAAAGACAGTTCTCATCAGCGGTCCTCTGCCAGGATTATCCCGGAGCACGGAACGCTTCAGCCGTCTACTAGGTATGAACACCTGGCTACAAGCTGCTTGCCTGACACAAAAGTGCTGTTTTATTGACAATTTTAATCTTTTCTGGAACCGCACTTCTTTTTATTGTCTGGATGGAACTCACCCAAACAGGATGGGTAGTTCGATTTTATCAGCAAATATCAGATATGCCGTTCAGACAATACCACGTGACTGACTGTTCTCACAACAAAGCGCTCCTCCAGCTTCTTCTTCTGCTACTAAGGAGCCGCATGGCTGTCTCACCAGCTCCCCCTGTTGCCCAATTACCTCACAGAATCCCAACTGTTGTGCAATTATTTCCCAAAGAAAATCCCCTTTGTTAGTATATAATTGTTCAGCACAATCTCAACCCATATGTAATATAACTGTCTTATATAATAAGAGGATTCATCCACTCAATTCATCTTACAACCAGCTAAAGAACCATTATCCTCTTAAATATAGGAGGTCTAGAAATCCTCATAACATGATCACTATTAATCCTTCGTCAAACCCTGCGTCATATCTGACAAACTTTGGACTTCTGAACATTAGATCCCTGGCTAACAAATCGTTTACTTGCCAGGACTTCATTACTAGCAATAATTTAGATTTTCTAATGCTAACGGAATCCTGGCTTAGGGCTGGAGACTGTGTTCCCCTAATAGAATCCTCCCTGCCCAATTTCTCCTTCTTTACCAAACCCAGACCCTCAGGGAGGGGTGGGGGACTTGCCATTCTATACAACAATAATTTTAACTGCACTTCAGCCACTTTTGGTGATTTTAAATCTTTTGAGTCTTTATATTTTTATATAACTGGTTTGAGTAAAGTTTTATGTATTCTTATTTATAGGGCCCCCAAATCAACCTCTGGTTTTATTGAGGAGTTTGCTGAACTTCTCTCCCTGGTTATGCCAACACATGATAAAGTTATTATTGCTGGAGATTTCAACATCCATGTGTGCTGCCCAGATAATCTACTAGCAAGGGAATTTTTAAACATCATTGATTCTTTTAACCTGGATCGAGCAATCACTGGATCAACCCATATCAAAGGTCATACACTAGACATTATTTTAACATGTGGGATCTCAGTCCCCAATGTGTCATATATGGATTTTATCATGTCTGACCATAAGTGCATTTTATTTTCTCCAGAACTAAATGGTAATCCTCCTGAGTCTAAGGCTAATTTCATTTACTCACATGTCTTCAACTCATCTACTGCAGCAAATTTTGGAAATGTTTTTTCGGCCCCTTTGGTTTTAAATTCTGATGCAAACAGTATTTTATCAAATTTTAACTCAGCAACTGCACGCATCCTGGACCAAATTGCCCCTTTCAGGTTGAGAAAAGTCCAAAATAAAAATCTGCCTTGGATGACTGACAGTATTCGCAACTCGAAAAGAATTTGTCGCAGAGCTGAGCGCAAGTGGAAAGCTTCTAAATCATCTGTGGACTTAGAAACCCTGAAAAATCACATGAATAATTTTAACCGTCAAATGAAAAAGGCAAGATCAGACTACTTCTCACAATTAATTAATACCAATAGAAATAATCCCAGGGTACTTTTTAAGGTCATTAATCAGCTAAGTGAAGCCCCACATACTAGCAATTTACCGACTTCCCCAGTAATCTGTGAGCAATTTGCAAATCATTTTATTAACAAAATTTCTAACATTAGGTCTCAGATATCCATTACCAAATCTCTGTCACCTCCTTTTCTGCCAACTCCACCTGCAAGACCCACAGTGATCTTTGAAGACTTTCAGTCAATCTCCCCCAACATTCTTTCTGAGATTGTTTATAAAATGAAACCATCCCATTGCTCTCTGGACATTATGCCAGTTAGATTTTTTAAAGAAATATATGGATCTGTTAGCTCCCACATACTGTTCTTAATGAACACATCTCTTTCAACTGGCACAGTCCCAGATGATTTTAAGGCTGCTATGATTCAGCTGCTATTGAAAAAACCCTCCCTGGACCCAAGTTGCTTTGAGCATTACAGACCAATTTCAAAACTACCTTTTTTGGCTAAGATCCTGGAAAAGCTAGTAGCTGAGCAGGTAATTTCCTTTTTAAATAAAAATAAATTATTTGAGACCCTTCAATCTGGGTTTAAGGCCAACCACAGCACAGAGACTGCCTTGCTGAGAGTAATGAATGACCTTTTAATGGCTACAGACTCAGGAAAAATATCGATTTTAGTTCTTTTAGATCTCAGTGCAGCATTTGATACAGTGGACCACTCCATTTTATTACAACGTTTAAAATCTTGGGTTAGTTTTTCTGGCACAGTTTTTAACTGGTTTTATTCTTATTTATCGGACAGGTTTTTTAATGTTTCCATCGGCAATACTTGCTCATCTAAGGTGAAAATTACATGTGGCGTTCCCCAGGGTTCGGTACTGGGACCTCTGCTATTTTCAATTTACATGTTACCACTGGTGGAGATAATACGCCAACATAACCTTAATTTTCATTTTTATGCCGATGATACTCAACTGTACTTATCTTTTAAACCTGGTGACCTTGGTCTTTTAAATAATCTCAATAGCTGCATTGCTGATATTAAAACCTGGATGGCCCAAAATTTTCTGCAGTTGAACATGGACAAAACTGATGTGATTATTTTTGGTTCAGTTGAGGCCCGACATGGTGTGGCTTCGAAATTGGAGTCTCTATCGAACAATGTGTCTTCAAGCTGCAGAAATCTGGGGGTGATTTTTGATACTGATCTTAATCTGGAGACACATGTTAAATCAGTGGTCAAATCTTGTTTCTGGCAACTACAGACACAGGATAACCCCCCTCCTATCAAAAAAATGTCTTGAGATGGTGATTCATGCTTTCATTTTTTCCTGATTGGACTATTGTAACGCACTCTTCACATGCCTTTCACAGCAGAGTGTGTATCAACTCCAGTTAGTCCAAAATGCTGCCGCCAGACTCATAACTGGAACCAGAATGAGAGACCACATCACTCCAGTTTTAGCGTCTTTGCACTGGCTCCCAGTCCGTTTTAGAATAGATTTTAAGATTTTATTGATTGCTTTTAAAGCACTCTGTGGTCTGGCCCCTAAATATATAGCCGATCTCCTCACTCCTTACGTACCTGGTCGCAATCTTAGATCTTTGGCAAAAGGCCTTTTAACAATCCCACAATCTAGATTGAAGACCAGGGGAGATAGGGCCTTTGCTGTAAGAGCCCCAACACTCTGGAACAGTCTCCCTGAAGAGATCAGGCTCGCTGGGTCCTTACCAGTATTTAAATCTCTTTTAAAAACGTACCTCTTCAGGTGTGCTTTTAATGATTTTATTGGTTCTTAAATCTAAACATTGTATTTTATTGATTTTATTGATTTTGTCGATTTCATTGTTTTCTTGATTTTATTGATTTTACTGATTTATCTATTTTATTGATTCTAACCACTATCACCATTTCATATGTGTGCTGGTTTTATTTCTCCATACTGGAAACTGTTTTTAACACTGATTTTGTCTCATATTAACTGTACAGCACTTTGTAATCTGGATTTCGAAAAGTGCTATATAAATAAAGTTTATTATTATTATTATATCTCCCATGATGCATTGTGGTAAAGTGACAACGTCTCAGCGCACAATGAGTCTTCATTGTTAAACGTCTTGAAACAAAAGCGAACACACATCAAACAGTTTTGAAATCTTCTTGATGAAATCAGAGGTCAACAGTTTAGTTCTCCTTCCAGGTTTGTGTTTATTAACATCCAAACATCCCAGAGTTTGGTCCAAGTCATCTTTCTAACTGAAACACTTTTCTAATAACGTCTGGACTGAAGGACAAATTCACTTTCAGACTTCTGAAGCAGAAGTAATAGTAGAAATAAGGACAACATTTAAGAAACAGGATTAACCCTTGTGCTATCTTAGATGACCCCACCCTTACTTTGACATGTTCTCCCTACCATGAAAAAGGTGGATAAAGGTGGAAAATCTTAATGTAATACATTGAACCAGTGAAGATCACAAATCATTGAAAAAAAAAGGTTCAGCGCACTGTCCTGTGGGTCTAGATGACCCAACTCCCAACGGTAAAGTGCCTAGAATAGCACAAGGGTTAAGGTGAAGTGGCCAACAGACACAATTAAACTAAATTGAAACAATTTAATCATCTAAAAATAAAATAAAACATTTCTGTTAAAGTTTTCAAAGACTTCATCTTTGATTAAGATCTTGGTGGTAGTAGCAAAGTACAGAAGTAATGAACAACTTGGAATTTGCCCGAGAGTTGCATAAGACATATTGTGATCATATAATTGTTCAAAAATTACAGTTGCCTTTGCACTAACATTAAAATAAATATACAATAAAATAAATCACTATTTAGAAAGAATATATTTGTTTTTTGTGAAGTTACATAAAATTGGATGTTAATAAACTGGATGGAAAAACAACTACCAGGGTAAAATTTCAAATAATTTAGTTGAAAATTATTACTGAAAACTAACTTAACTTTCATGACATCTTTTAGAAAAAAATGCTGCGACTTCCAGCTTTTTCTGCCTCAATTGTCGCAAAAATGTAGGTGAGATTGAGGAGGGACTGTACATCAATACAGACTATAAAGTTTCTCTTTTTTTAATTTTGTGGTGCGCAGCGAGATTTTTGTCAAGGATAAAGTGTGCCTTGGCTCAAAAAAGGTTGAAAACACTGGTTTAGATGTGAGAAAGACTGCTCACATGCAGACGTGGAGCCAAACATTGTCAGTAGCAATATTCACACTCTGCAGTGTGTGGTATGTGACGGGCAGCGTGTTCTAAGTTTTGACCATCAGTGCGTGTTTCACCGTGATGCCTGAGCCCACTACACCTCTCCTTTTCCTTTCAGCAGCTGCAGGGACGACCATTCACAGGTTTCAGGCTGGTTCAAACTCTGTGATAACAGATAATACTGAACTGATAGTGGCACACATTTTTTCTCTCCAAGCACCGCTACTACTGCGCCCCCCCTCTGGCATCGCATCACGCCCCAGAAGGACTGGTCTAATGAAACAATTTTTATTATAATTAAAGATTTGTCTGTGAGCCATGGGTTCCTGACCCCTATTCTAACCTATGAACAGAATTCATTCATTTCTATTTATTTTTATGACTAAATTTCAAAATCATCATATATTTTAGTCATTCTTAGTGTCCATAAGGGATCTATTGAATTTGTTTGTTTTTTTAATCATAAACTGTTGTAGCCCCGAGAAGAAAAAAGAGAAATTAAATAAATTAATCCCATAGATGATCAATACTAGTATTAATATTGATATTACAGAGTTACTAAAAGGAATATGTTTGAATAAGTTTGGGTGATGAGACAGATTTAACCAGAATTAAATGGGTTGATTGTAAATAATAATGTTATTGGTGTTTATGGATTTATTTTGGATTATGTAACCTCAACGGAGTCAGTTTACAGGACTATATTTTATTTTGAAGAAATGCAGAGTGTTCTGTGGATGTTCTTTGGTTTTGATTGGACTAAGCTGATTGGCTGAGGAGAGGATTAAAGAAGAGAGAGAAAAGAAGTTTCTGGACGTGGAAGAACGCAGGAAGGTGAAGAAGAAGAGTTTTTTTTTTTGAGTTTTAAAACGTCAGTTTAATCACAGATCACAGATAACAAGAAAAAACCACAATCACTCACATAAAAAAGGAGCAAAACAAAGTTCACTGTTTGACACACGACATAGAACATCAGCAAAGCACCAAATTTTTTTAAAACAGGACAAACGGTTCGACAGTCTAAAAAAAGAAAATTCTAATTTTAGCCTGGAATGGACATTGCAGCGCCAGACATGAACTGCATCCGCCAGAGGTTCGCCAGCTATTTTGCGCTTCCTGCTGACGTGAATCGCAAGTTTTGCTTCACCAACAATAAAATTAAGCAGTTGCCACTTTTCCTTGTCTTTTTTCTTGTACCCGGACCCATAAATAAAACAACGAACAGAAAACATCACATTGAAAAGAGCAAATACAGATGTTAAAAGAGTGAAGAGACCTGAAAGCCTCTTACACTCACTAAAAACGTGAAAAATGGTTTCCCTCATACCACAAAATGGGCAGCAGTCAGAAACAGTGGGGTTAAGAACAGAGATAAAAGAGTTCGAAGCAATAGCACCATGTAAGATCCTCCATTGGAGGTCTCCAGTCCTCTTCCGTATGGGAGCCTTGTAAAGAACCCTCCAGTGTGGTCCGTCCTCACCTCCGCTCAGTTTACCAGTCCACGCACTAGGAAGGCGGTTCTGCAACTTAGTTTTGTTCAAGACCTTCACACAGTTAACATACAATGTCCTTCTGTCCACGCAGTGAAGAGTCAGGTTGTCGGGATTGCAGGGACGAAGCAGCTGTCCGGTAAGTCCACCCAGATCAGGGCTCAGCCACACCTCCGGAAAAAGTTCATCGTGGATGAGAGCAGTAGTCCCGTTGCAGTAAGCAGCCAGGAGTCCCCTCACCCCAGCACCCAGCCTGTCCCTCCAGCGGTCCAGGAGACGACGTGCCATCCTGGCGGACCGGAGACCCAGCGAGGAACACAAAGAAGAGGCGTCCGACAGATCGGGTCCCGCTGCAGTCACCAGCTGCTCCAGAGTCAGAACTCCAGACCTTCGAAGGGTCAACTGAAGTCCAGGGGTGGTGTGATCGCATATGTCCAACCATGCCCCAAAGATCAAGGGCTCTTTTAAGAGCCAACAAAGAGAGGGAGAGTTTTTTCGTTTGACAATATTAAAAAGGTGCCAGGACTTAAAAACACCCTGATAAAAAGGAGGCAACCCACGTACATCTAAAAATTTAAAAAACAAAGCCTCATCCAGCCCCAAACCATTCACACGCCTCAAGATGCAGCCAGCCAGCTCCCTCCACATTAAATCCGTCGGCCCAGTCAAAAAACGTTGCAGGAACTGGATCCTGAAGGTGGCAGTTCTGCTGGCCAGGTGTACTAGGCCCTGTCCCCCCTCCTCCCGGGGAAGAAATAACACTCCCTGTGGCACCCAGTGTAGACTGTCCCAGAAGAAATTGACGAGTTTGGACTGAATCTGAGACAGTAACCCGGAAGGGGGGTCCAAACACATCAGCCTGTGCCAAAGCAGGGAAGCAACAAGGTTATTAATAACCAAAACTCTCCCCCTAAAAGACATCTGGGGAAGCAGCCATCGCCATTTGTTCATCTTCCCCTCCAGTTTGTGGACAACATCCTCCCAGTTCTTTTTTTCCGTGACAGGACCACCAAGAAAAACCCCCAGATACTTCAAACCATCCTTCCTCCATGTCACATTGGATGGGAGAGACGGGAGAGCGTCCTGCCACTGTCCCACAGCAAGGGCCTCAGTCTTGTGCCAGTTAACCCTGGCAGATGACAGCTTAGAAAAAGCATGTATTGCATCTACCAACACATTCACATCTGTCTGATTTTGAACAAAAACAATCACATCATCAGCATAAGCTGATAAACCAATGTTCCTCCGGAAACCAGGCAAGCACAGACCTTCAATACTTGCACGGATCTTATGGAGGAGGGGCTCCAGGGAGAGAGCGTAGAGCATGCCAGACAGAGCACAGCCCTGCCGTATGCCCCGACCCACTCTAAAAGGAGCACACAGACCGCCGTTCACCTTCAGCACACTCTCAGCCTCGGCGTAAAATACTCTGATTTTGGCAATGAAACCAGCGCAGAACCCAAACTTCTCCATGACTTTCCAAAGGAAGCTGTGTTCAACGCGGTCAAAAGCCTTTTCCTGGTCCAGAGAAATCAGACCTGTTCGTATGCCCAAAAGCTCAGAGACCTCCAAAGCATCTCGAATTAAAAAGACATTATCGACCATGAGTCTAACTCGAACACAGTAGGTCTGGTCCCGGTGGATGATCTGCTCCATAGCATCCCTCAGCCTATTGGAGAAGGTCCTGGATAAGATTTTGTAGTCCACGCACAGCAGAGAAACGGGTCGCCAGTTTTTAATTTCTTGAAGGTTCCCTTTCTTTGGCAGGAGAGCAACAACAGCTCTGCGACAGGACGTCGGTAGAGCACCAGAGAACAAACAGTCATTGAAAACCTCCAAGATGTCAGGAGCAAGGATGTCCCAGAAAGCTTTGTAAAACTCCACAGTGAGGCCATCGATCCCAGGAGCCTTCCGGCCCTTCATGCTCTGAAGGGCAGCGGACAGTTCAGAAAGCTGGAGAGGCCGATCCAACTGAGAGTTCATCTCCTCGGAGACACGAGGCAGTCCACTGCAGAACTCGTCCAACAGGCCGTCATCACCATCACACTCACTGGCGTAGAGTGAGGAATAAAAGTCCACAGCCCTCTGTCTGATCTGGTCAGGTCCAAGCAACTCCTCACCGCTGTCAGACAACAAGGAGTGCATCACCTTCATCTGTCCATGCTTCTTCTCCAGACCAAAAAAGAAGCTAGAGGGAGCATCCATTTCAGAAACATCCTGAAACCGAGACCGAACCAAGGCCCCCTGAACTTTAGAGTCCAGCAGGCGCTCCAAGGTCAACCGTTTTGCTTTTAGGAGCTCAATATGCTCCTGATTTGGAGTGGACTCACTCAAAGACTCCAAGCCCACAATATCAGTCTCCAAGTCTTCAATAAATCGACAGTAATCACGCGTAACGTTGAGAGTGTACTGCTGGCACAAAAGCTGAATCTCAATCTTACCACGGTCCCACCATTGCCCAAGAGAACTAAAATCATGTTTCTTTCGTCGGAACTGAGTCCAAAAGAAACTTAAAACATCCTTAAAACCAGTATCAAACGTTAAAACTGAATTAAAATGCCAATATGCACTTTTAGGTGTAAAATTCTTTACATAAAAGACACAAACCACAAGAGAATGGTCAGTAAAAGCAACAGGAAAGATATTACAGGACTTAAAAACATTAAAATGGTGCTTAAAACAATAAAAACGATCAAGACGGGCGAGAGTCAACCGGCTCTCATACATGCGGGACCAAGTATACTGCCGGCAGTCTGCATGCATCCTTCTCCATACGTCCACCAGGCCATGAGAGCAGACCAGCTGCCTCAAAGCGCGCTGTGAGGCCGGATGAGGCTCTGTGTGGTTTCGGTCCAAAAACTCATTTTCAGTACAATTAAAATCCCCCCCCAAGAATAAAAAATCCTCCGAACTGCAGCTATCCAGTTTTACACTGAGTCGTGCAAAAAAACTCTTCCTCTCAGCGCCAGCAGTCGGAGCATAAATATTCACTAAAAGCACAGAAAAACGCTCAAACACAGCTCTGACCAGTAAAACCCTTCCTGCAACCAAATGTTCCACCTCAGTAGAAACTGGAGTAAACCTCCTGGAGAACAAAAAACCCACCCCTCCACTAGCAGAGGTGAGATGGCTAAGGAGGACCTCACCATCCCACTCTCTGTTCCAGTCCACCTCCAGACTGGGATCACTGTGGGTCTCCTGAAGGAATAAAACATCCAGGTGTTTGGCCCTCATGGTCTCAAAGAGCAGGGCTCTTTTCAAGGGTTCTCTGGCACCGTTAACATTTAAGCTGCCCACTTTGAAGGAATCCATCAAATAAAAGGGGGAAAAAAAACAGGAAATGAAATAAATAAGCAAACCCATCATGAATTTAAAAACCAAGTTGTTGTCGGACTTTCTGCATCTGTTTCCTCAGTCTGTAAACCTCCTGATCAGTCAGGTCAGACTCAGCTCTGTGTTTAATGAGGTGCTTAGCAGACACATAAAAAGCCTTCAAATCAGGGAAATACGTGGGAATGTGCAACTTCTTAAAACCTTTAGTCTGTTGCAGAAAACGTTTGAACATCTGAGCAGGATACAACTTCACGTCCTGACTAGCAGACAGCAAAGAGCTGCCCTGAGACAGGTCACTGCAGTCAGACCAGCATCCCTCACTGTCGCTGCCGTCAGACACAGCCGCCCCCCCCGCTGAGACCACCAGTCTGCTGGCTTTAACGCCCACATCTGCAGACGTGGAGGCCCGCTTCCTCCGTTTCAGAGACACCCCCCACCTTCCCCGATCCACGCGCTTCAGCATCGACGTCATCAATCCCACCTTCTAGACACGCCTCCCCGTCACCCACCACGCACTCCCCAGACGCACCCGAGCCACAACACTCAGAGGGCTCCACCGCCCCCTCATCCACACACACAGCTGCGGAAGCATCCACCCCAGATGCCCCACCAGAAACTTCCAACACATGATCCACCACCTCAGTGACATTCACGACACCCTCCACCGAAACCCCTCCCTCTTCAACCTGACTCACCGCTTCCTCCACCTGACCGTCTCCACTCACCACGTTCCCATCAGACTCGCCCACCGGCTCAGGCCCGTCCTCCACGGGTTCAGGACAAGCTGCCACTTCCTCCGGAGGACGCTCAACCAGAGCGGCGCTACGCGGCGCGGGCGCGGGGCGATCAGCGCGCAACCCACGCTGACCGTCACCCGCGCTACCTGCCGCGGCCACGCCCCCCGAGGCAGAAACGGCGCGGCGTGGACAGGCTTTCACCAAATGCCCCTCATCGCCGCAACCAAAGCATTTCAAAGAGGCAGAAGTAGCAAAAAGCACATCATCCACACGCACCTTAAACACAGAATTCAAGTCCTCCTCCTTCTTGTGGAGGATCATGAACACATGTCTGCGGTGAGACACCACGTGTTTCAGCAGGGGGGACTTGCATCCTGACATAACTTTACGCACAGGTGACACCACCTTCCCGTGTTTGGACAGCTCTCGCACCAGAAACTCGTCACTAATGAACGGAGGGACGTTAGACAGCGTGATCTTGGTCGCAGGCTGAGAGAGCGGCATGACGGGTTCAAACACGCCATTGATGGAAATGCCCTTCTCAACCAGCGTGTTCACCTGCTCCACCCTCTCCACAAACAAAACAACGGCCCCATTCATGCCAGCAGCAGATTTAATTGAAGTGTGCCCGATAACTTCCCCCACGGCCAGAGCCACATCCTCCACGCTGTGCAGGGAGCCGGCACCTGTTTTAATGCCGTGTTTCCTGGTAAGTGAAGTGAGAGCCATGGCGTCCAGAACGCCACCAGCTCCACACCCACCACCGGAGAAAACCCACAAAAAACCCACAAAACCAAAAGAAATTAAACTAACAAAACACCTGAACCATCAACAAACTAACACCAAAGTGAAAAAGTAAAGAAAAATGCAAAAGAATCAAACACTCCTCAGCTCCTTCAATCACCCTCCTCCCACAAGAAGAAGAAGAAGAAGAAGAAGAAGAAGAAGACGGGAAAAGGGAAACTTTCCTCTGAGAAAGTCAGGAGGAAAACTCGACAGTGGTTTCCCGTGACCGAAAAGGTGACTGAACGTTTCCGTTCTGGAGTTCCTGGTTTGAGCGTGACCCGGAGCCCACGGAGCGGAGCTGCAGGCGGCGCTGTGGAGCTCGTTGGATTTTCCCGCCACGGACGGCAGGTGATGTGGAGGGGCGGAGCTACGGCTGACGCTGTACGGAGAACTCGGGACGGCTCTGCACGGAAGGTTCAGGAAGTCTGTGATTTTTCAGGCCTGCAACAAGTTTTTCCCCCCGGGGGTAATAACTGAGTGTGTGAATGAGTGAGTGAGTATGGACCCAGTTTGTTATTTGTCATGACGTGGTGAATTATTGTAATATCTGTGTTTGTATAAGAACTTTTGAAACCAGTTCATGAATGTTCAGTTAAGTTTTGACATTTATAATTGTCTCAGGTGTTTATATTTTTTCATTTAGAGGAAGAGTGTAAAACCAAGATATAGTGACCAACATTTTTGTTTGTTTTGAGGGTCAAATCTTTATTTTATTAAAGTTGAAACAGTGTTCAGTTTTAAATGGTTGTCTGGTGTCATTTTTTTTTTATCTACTGTGAGTTCAGTGATGCAGTAACTTTTTAGACTTTAATAGGTAACCCGATTGGGAGATACCATAGCTCAATGAACCCAACCCCCCCATCATGACTCTGTAGGTTACTATACAGTAATGCTGAGTGATGGGGCTACACTGTCCTAAAGTTAGAGTAGATTTATTTAAGTGTTGAATCACAAACCAACTTCACTGAAAGTCCATGTTTGTGTTTTCAGTCGAGAAGGTTTTTAAAATGTGACTCAGAAGTTTGATGTGATGAACGTTGCTGTGAATCTGAGGATCAATCCTTCCTAACATGTTGGAGCCTTTAAATTAAATTGTTAATAAATAAAATGCCAAAAGGAGATTTTCATGATAAGAGCAAAGTTTTGGTGCTAGTCCTTCATGAAACTAAAAAATAGAATTGTCTTGTTGTTCTCATTCTGTAAATTCTCTGGATGAGCCTCTGTTTTATTAAAGCTCCATAGGAAAAATAAAGAAAATCAGTTTCTAAGTAAAAGAAAAGAAAACAACAATAAGATTGAAAGAAAAATCATTCTATGGATTTTTTTATACTTTAAGATGAAGACAATAAAAACACAATTTCACTTTGAACCTTTTTAATTCTTGCAGAAATGAAATAAATCACAGAAACTTTAATCTATTTGAAACCGTCTTCCAACATGAAAAACCTTCTTCTGCTCCGTTTCTTCTTCCTGAATTCTGAGAAAAACATTAACTGAACAGTTTTTATCTGAAACGCTCCTGATTTCTGACTCGTGAAGGAGATTTAACAGCTGATTCACTGTTGGCAGGTTCGCAATGCTACAGCGTCTTTGCGTGGTACCTGGACTTTCCCACTCGATTAAACACACGAGCAAACAATTCGTTTCACTCTCAGACTCCACTCTCAACTGCCGAAAACAGCTGAGAGTGATTGCCATATTTATTTAGACACACCCACATGTAACACACCTGAATCAAATAAACAGGAAATGATGATGGCTTGTTTCAAAATAAAATACATCAGCAAAACAGGTATAGAAAATAAAACTGTAATTGGGATCACATTCTAACACCCTCACTTGATCCCATATTACTGTATTTTCGACATACGTTCAAACATATCCAAACACAAATTTGTCAAATTTTTCTAACACAAATTTTGTTGCTGGTTTGGTGAACAAATCTGCCACCATTTCTTCTGTTGGACAGTACTCCAAAACTATCTTACCACTGTTTACCAATGATCTGATGAAGTGGTACTTTATGTCTATATGTTTGCATCTCTGTCTGCTAACTGGATTTTTGGCCAGGGCTATAGTACCTTGGTTATCTTCGTACACCTTTGGAAGTGCATATTGATGTTTATCCATTCCTTCCAACAGTTGAGTCAGATACAAACACTCCTGGATGGTCGCCGCCAGAGCAACATACTCTGCCTCACAGGTGGATAGTGCCACAGTGGGCTGCTTCTTTGTTTTCCAGGAAACTAACGTTCCCTCTTCACTTAGGCTAATACAATAACCTGTTGTACTACGTCTGTTTTGTACATCAGAAGCCCAATCAGCATCACTATAAGCTCGGATACCAAGATTTTCACTTTTTCTAAAACACAAAGACTTATCACTTGTACCTCTCAAATATCGCAAAACATGTTTAACTGTATTCCATTGCTGTACTGTGGGCCTACTAAAATATTGTGATAATTTGCTGACGACAAAACTTAAATCAGGTCTGGTACACACAGTTAGATATATGAGGCTGCCTACCGCCTCCCTGTACTTAGTAACATCACCCAGTGCTTCACTGTCTGTATAATCTAATTTATGTTCACATGGTGTGGACCTTGGCTTACAGTCACCCATGTTAAACCTCTCCAGGATCTTTTCAATGTATCTTTTCTGTGACATGGTTACACATTCACCTTTCTGGTCAAAATCAATACCAAGAAAATGTCTTAGTTTTCCCAAGTCTTTCATTTTGAACCTTGCTGTAAGCATGTTCTTTACAACATTCAATACATGTTCATCACTTGCTGCTATGATTAAATCATCCACCCAAATTATCAAAATAACCGTGTCATGAACAGTTTCCCTTGAGTAGACACAGTGGTCAGCTTGGTTTTGTACAAACCCGTTTTGGACTAAATAATCATGAAGCACTTTGTTCCAGTTTCTGCCAGATTGCTTTAAACCATACAGGGATTTTTCCAACTTACAAACCAACTTTTCATTTGTGTGTAACCTCACTTCATACCCCTCTGGTTGTTCCATGTAAATTTCACAGTCTAATGGTGCATTCAGGTACGCTGTTTTCACATCCATTTGATGCAGGATCAGGTTCTCCTGAACAGCTTTTTGCATCAGCACTCTAACACTGGTTAAGTTGGCTGTAGGAGAAAATGTCTCCTTATAGTCCTCTCCCATCTTCTGGCTATATCCTTTAGCAACGTATCTAGCCTTATACGTCTCCGTTCCATCGACGTTGTTTTTAATGGCATACACCCATCGGCCCCCCACTGCACTTCTGCCTTCAGGCAACTTTACCAAAGTAAACGTATGGTTTTCCCTTAATGAGGCCATTTCCTCATCCATTGCTTTCGCCCATTCTCTAGATTTATCAGAGGTAACAGCTTCTCTGAATGAAACTGGTATGTTGCATGTGATTTTGTAACAATAATCAATATTACTCCGCAGGTGGTCCGTTTCGTCTTCAATCAGGGTTTTAGTCATTGTACAGTCGGTGTACCTGTCTGGCTTCCTTCTCTCTCTAGAAGGGTAACGTCTGGACTGTGGTTCATGTTTAACCTCCTCTGGTTGTGCTGGGAATGGAGTAACTTCCGACTCACCTCTCACACCAGGTTGTTCTTCCATTTTAACATGGAGATTTGGACTTTTTGCCATATATTCTGTGAGGTCATCTACAGGTGTCAGGAGAGTCTGGGTTTGTTGCTCAGCACATGTCTTAGACAAAAATTTCACCAGCCTGTGCTTCTGCACTTTCTTAGTGTCTGGTAAATAAACAATGTATGCAGGACTGTTTTTATCATAACCAAGAAAAACACCCTTTACACTTCTTGGGTCTAGTTTTCTTTTATCTTGCTTGTAGACAAAACACTCTGTGCCAAACTTCTGCATCCTGGACAGGTTAGGCCGTCTACCCGTCAATGCTTCAATTGGTGTCTGCTCAATACGCTTGTTAAAACACCTGTTTCTTACTACAGCAGCAGTCTGGACTGCATACGTCCACAGCTCTTTAGGTAGATTGCTTTCAATAAGCATACATCGAGCCATATCAAAAAGAGTGCGCCAGTTCCGCTCGGCAGTTCCGTTCTGGTGCGGTGAGTAAGGAGCTGACGTCTCGTGTCTAATACGATGCTTACGAAGAAGGTCCTGGAAAGCCTTTCCAGTAAATTCAGTGCCATTGTCAGACCTAAAGCATTTCACATTCCCATATGGAGCAACGTCAGCTAGAAACTTTTCTGCAGCCAAAACAGTGTCGCTCTTATTCTTTATGAAATACACCATAACTGCACCAGAAAAATCGTCAGTGAATGAAACAGCATATCTGTGACCATCTCTGGACTCTGGATATATTGGTCCAGCCAAGTCGGTATGAACAAGCTCTAAAGGTCTTTTAGCTCTCACGTCAGGATCTCTATTCCTAGTTTGGTACATTTTACCCTCAATGCACACTTCACAGGTAGGAGGTTTAGTAGTTGGACCCTTGAATTTCATACCATTAACGACATTCTGCAACTTCTGAATATCTGCATAGTTGCAATGTCCCAGAATTTCATGCCATGTCTGCATGTCAAAACACCCTTTACATTGGTCATCAGAGTTTTCATTTTTACTCGTACGCAAATAATACAGTCCATCATGCACATAAATGTAAAATTTCGTACCGTCTCTGTGAAGCAATACGTCCTTCCTTTTCTTGAAGATGACAGTGGCTCCACTGGCTGTTGCTGCTCCCACCGAGAAAATGTCTTGTGGGTAGGATGGGATGTACAGAGCATCCTTCAATACAGCCGTCACACGTCTGCCTCTGCTGTCAATCAAACAGACCTCCGCGTCACCGCGGCGCTCCGCCACTCCTTTGCACTTTGTCCCATCAGCCAGCTCCACGCAGTGTGACCCGGCCTGGAAGTTCTCATCAAAGCGTCTGAACTTCTGGAGATCGGTGATGATGTGTGAAGTCGCCCCGCAATCGACCATCAAACCTTTCCGGTTGATGCCCGCTCCTTCACTCACTCGGAAGGCAAACTCTTTATCCTGGCTCTCCACCTCACCGCAGGCTTTGCGTGCGTCGTCCCGTTCTCTGCGCTGTCTGCGTCTGCAGGTGTTGTCCCGGTGTGTGCTGCTCCTGCACAAGCTGCACCACAGCTTGCGCCGGCAGGTTCTGGCCAGATGTCCTTTCATGCCGCATCTGTAGCACGTCAGGTCCTTCTCTGCTCCTCGCTCACCTGGGCTGGCGGGTCTCCCTCTCTGGTGTACCTCTGCCTTCATCACGTTGTCACCTGCTGCTGTAGCGCACATTTTTTCAGTGTCCTCATAGCTGCGCAACTTTGTTTTGAACTCAGCAAAAGACATGGTCTCATCTCGCTGTGTGACATGGATGGCAAATGGTTGGAAAGATTCAGGTAGCCCCTTCAAGACCATAGCGACCAGCAGGCCATCGCTCAGGGTTTCACCGGCATTTCTCAAGGCCGTGATCGCGGTCTCAGCGCGAATCATATACTCAGTCACACTTTCATTCTCCGCCTTGTTGAGTGAAGTCAGTTCGGTGTAGAGACTGATGATCCGAGGTTTCCCTTTGTTCTGGTAATAGTCTCTCAGGATCCGTAATGCTTTGCGCCCGTCATCAGCTGCCTCCCGCATTACCAGCGACAGGCTCTTATCATCCAGAAACTGGATCAGCTCAGCATATGCCTCCGCATTTTTACTTGAGTCCTCGTCGTCATCATCATCAGCATCGGCTGGATTCAAAATAGTGTCTTTTAATCCTTGTAATCGAAGGTGACCCAGAAATTTGGTTTCCCAGAGTTCATAGTTTTTCTCATCTCCATCAAACAGAAGCCGTGACCAGCGGCTCGTATCAGCTGTTCGTCTGCTCATGGTGCCAACTTCTTCACCTCAGTGGAAAAACTCTCAGGTTTCACCTGGGCCCATAACCTGTTGGCAGGTTCGCAATGCTACAGCGTCTTTGCGTGGTACCTGGACTTTCCCACTCGATTAAACACACGAGCAAACAATTCGTTTCACTCTCAGACTCCACTCTCAACTGCCGATCACAGCTGAGAGTGATTGCCATATTTATTTAGACACACCCACATGTAACACACCTGAATCAAATAAACAGGAAATGATGATGGCTTGTTTCAAAATAAAATACATCAGAAAAACAGGTATAGAAAATAAAACTGTAATTGGGATCACATTCTAACATTCACATTTACTTGAACAGAAACAGCAGAAACTTGTCATTGAACATTTTAGAGAAGCTGCAGTGAAAATCAAATTCAGACACAAAATATTTGAGACACTAAAGAACAAAGAAAACAGAAATGGAACCAACATTTGTGATTTCAATTTCCTTTATGCAATCCAAGGAACGTTAATGTTGGGAGTGGAACCCACGAGAAAGTACAAATAAAAAGAGAAAAAAAAGTTTTTAAATTATATTTTAGTGTCAATTGTTTTACACACAAAAAATATAGTTTCTTCTAAGAGAAAATCTGATCATCTGCATTTATCTCAGTTTGATGAAAGACAAAGAGTTCAGTTATTTTTTGATGACAAAAGAGTCAAATCATCTCAATCAGTCGGACAGATTTGGAGTTTAGAGGTTTTTGCGTCTCCAGATTTTCCAACACTAAAAAATGGGAAAAGTTTCTCAGTGAAAGTGTCTTTGTGAGTGTGGATGTGAGTCATGTCTTCAGGGTTGTAGAAGGACACCTCCCCCCTGTCATAGTCCAGCTGGACTCTGATCTTCTGGAGACTCTTGGTCACAGTGACAGTCTGACCAACACCGTTTGTGTATTTTCCATTATTGTGTACTAAACACCAGATTCCATCTTCTGGAGATGCATCACACTCTCCCTTCCTGTTAACAGACTCTTTAGTCACACCAATGTTCCAGTCAGGATGATCTCCCACCTCCACCTCCCAGCTGTGTTTCCCTGATCTGAAGCCCTCAGAACCAAAAACAGAAGTATAATACATGTTTCTCTCTGGATTGTTAGGAAGCTGCTGAGAAGTTTCTCCTCGTCTCGCACTGGTCAGATCATCAGACAGATAAAGCCATCCGTTTGCAGTGTTTGGGTCCAGGAGGACCGGACTGAAGTGGACCTTCTCCTTCATCTTCTCCCAGACTCTGAAGGACAGGTTGCCCACATGTTTGGCCACATCTATCAGAGCTCCTGAGAGCAGCTGTGGGTCTGACAGCGAGCTCTGGGCTCTGGCTCTGCTCTGAGTGTCTTTCCAACTGCTGAGGAACGCCTCCTTGTCTTTCTGCAGCTCTGCTTCAACAGCACTGATACTTTCTGACAGAGAGGACATCTGCTCCTGGATCCTCTTCATCTCTCCCATCACAGTCTTCCTCTTCTGCTCCTCTTCCTCCCTCAGAGCTGCCAGTCTGGACTCCTCTTCCTCCTTCAGGAACTGCTGGAGCTTGTTGAACTCTGCTCTGATCTGTGTCTCTGTGGACAGCAGCTGCTTCTTGGAGTGTTGAATCATCTGATTGTATGTTTCCTCCACTTCTTTGGATTTGATCTTCTTGTACTGCAGAGACTTTAAGTCAGATTTCAGCTCCTCCTTCAGCTCTCTGACTGCTTCTTCTACAGGAACCACTTTGTGACTCTGGTGCAGAGAAAACTCACAGAAAGGACAAAAAGTTCTCTGCTCGTCTTTACAGAACAGTTTGGATTCTCCTGGATGTTTCCTGCAGACCTCCATGAACTTCTGCTCTCCTGTTTTTGTCTCTGATGATTCAGATTTCTGTCTTCCAGCAAACGAGTCAGCAAGTTCCTTCAGGCCAAAGTTCACACGTGGATGACCTTTAGATGATTTTCTTTTACAGATGGGACAGTTTTTGTTCTGACTTTGTTCCCAGAACTTCTGCAGGCAGCTCCAACAGAAGTTGTGGTTGCAGCTCAGAGTTACAGGATCATTGAAAGTCTCTGAACAAACGTGACAGTTCAGGTATTCAAGAAGAGCAGCTCTCTCAGCCATTTCTAACCAAAGTCTTTCAGACTCACCAGCTTCTGTCTAAAAGTTCAGGATGAAAATATTCCACAAATCTTTGTTTTTCCAGCAGAGATTTAAAGACCTTTAATGGCGTCTGAGTTCAGTTCAGCAAAGTCATTTGACTTTCAGTGCCCTCAGATGTCATTTCCTCATTCTCACCAAAGGTGGAGTCAAGTTTTTTTTACCTGTTGATCATGTTTCAAACTTCTTAAATCTTTATTTAAAAAAAGTATTCATGCAGTTTTAAATGTTTAAATTATTTTTACCACTTCAGAAACTGTAAATCAAACAACATATTTATAAGTAAAGTGAACATTAAAACTGTCACAGTAACAAATATATACACCAGTGTCATGTGAGGTTAATGCTGGTGAGGCACTGAATCCTCTGGAGTCAGATTTACAAGAACTGAGTATTTCACCATTTATCCAACAGCAGGTAACAGAATATATGATACACACATGAACGTATTTGTCCAACTGAGAATATTTATTTTATAGACATGAATAGAACACTATTCATGTCTATAAATTATTCATCTAAACAAATTAAAGTATACAGATGTGTTCAGCACACATTTCATTTTGATCCTCAATAATTTTCTGGTATTTTTCCAACTTCAATTTCTGGTGCTTTAATGTTATCAAATGTTGTCTGTGAAAATTATCATAAAAATAAAATAAATGATTTTCTTGTTAGATTTTTTCCACTTACTCCCATGTTATTAAAAAAAAAATTGAAAACCATGTTTGGTTGTACTTTTTGAGTCCATTTCTTTGTCCATGTGAGGCCAAAAAAATCTCTTGCGGAGGAGGGAGAGGGTTCTGTGAACTCCTCCGTGGCAGGCGATTTGAGAGCTGTGTCCCCAGGCAATGACGTCAGGCCTAAGGGACGTGGGAACAAAGAGAGTGCCATCAGGACATGGGGTATGACAGGTCTCCTCACCTTGGGCATTTCTGACGCGGGTTTCGATGTCCCAGGTTAGATTGCCCACGATGCAGGTAGTGGGGATGATGGGAGCAGGAGGCGAAGCATCGTCAGGGCTGTACTGTCTGGAGAGAGCATCGGGCTTGGTATTGCAGCTTCCGGGTCTGTAAGTAATAACGAAGTCAAAGCGATCAAAAAAAAGGCACCACCGTGCTTGGCGAGAGTTCAGTCTTTTGGCTGTGCGTAGGTAAGCTAAATTCTTATGGTCCGTCCAAACTATAAATGGGTGAGTAGCTCCCTCCAGCCAGTGACGCCACTCCTCCAGTGCCAATTTAATGGCTAGCAGTTCCCGATTTCCCACGTCGTAGTTGCGTTCGGCCGGTGATAATTTGCGGGAGAAGAAGGCGCAAGGTTTCATTTTGCTGGAGGATTCTTCTCTTTGGGAGAGTACGGCTCCAACCCCAGTGTCCGAAGCGTCGACTTCGACTATGAATTGTTTCGTGTTGTCCGGTTGAATAAGAATAGGGGCAGAAATGAAAAGAGCCTTTAAAGTGTCGAAAGCCTCCTGGGCCTGAGGGGTCCAGATAAATGGCTTAGAGACTGAGGTGAGCTGGGTGAGAGGGGCGGCTATGGAGCTATAGCTACGAATAAACCGGCGGTAGAAATTTGCGAACCCTAAAAACTGTTGAAGTTTTTTGCGGGTAGTGGGAGGTTCCCACTGGGCAACGGCTTCCAGCTTGGCAGGATCGGGGCGTACCAGGCCGGCTTCGAAAATATAACCTAAGAACTGAATGGAGTTAGTGTGGAATTGACACTTTTCAGCCTTAACATATAATTGATTTTCGAGGAGCCTGGACAAAACTAGACGGACATGATTCTTGTGCTGGATGGGATCACGGGAGTAAATGAGTATGTCATCGAGGTAAACAAACACAAACCGGTTGAGAAAATCACGGAGCACATCGTTGACTAGTCTTTGAAAAACAGCGGGAGCATTGGTAAGACCGAACGGCATAACAAGGTATTCGTAGTGGCCGAGAGGTGTGTTAAAAGCCGTCTTCCACTCGTCGCCTTCTTTAATGCGTACGAGGTGATAGGCGTTGCGAAGATCTAATTTAGAAAAGATCTGGGCTCCCTGGACTGAGTCAAAAGTGGAACTGATGAGCAGAAGCGAATATTTGTCTTTTACGGTTATTAGATTAAGTTCACGATAATCGATGCAGGGACGAAGGGTCTTATCCTTCTTTTCAACGAAAAAGAAGCCAGCGCCTACAGGGGATGAAGAAGGACGAATTTGACCGGAAGAAAGAGCCTCATGAATATAAGTCTCCATGGCGGTCTTCTCAGGGCCAGAGAGGTTGTATAGGTGGCCTTTGGGGAGCGTAGCGCCAGGAAGGAGCTCTATGGCACAATCGTAGGGGCGATGCTGGGGTAAAGAACCCGCCTTACTTTTACTGAAGACGGCTTTGAACTCGTGGTAACAAGAAGGGACGGAAGATAGGTCGATGTTCTCAAGCATAGGAGTATTAGTAGGAGAAATAGGGGGAATAGCCGATTGAAGACAATTGGCCAAACAAAACCCACTCCAATTAGTAATGCGTTGCCTGGCCCAGTCAAACTGAGGGTTGTGGATCTTAAGCCAGGAGTAACCTAGAACTACAGGGTTATGAGGAGAAGAGGTGACATAAAACTGAATAAACTCGTGATGGTTACCAGAGGTGATGAGTAACAGGGGTTTAGTGCGATGGGTTATGAGAGAGAGATGTTGACCCCCCAATCCAGCGGCATTGATAGGATTGTCGAGGGTTTCTATGGGGAGAGAGAGAGGGGAAACCAGAGAATGATCAATGAGGCTTTGTTCGGCACCAGAGTCAACAAGAGCATGGGTATCGGAACACTTAGACTGGAAACATAGCTTGACAGGAATATAACAGAAGTCTTTATGGGTAGATAAGACCGACTGATCCCCCCTCGGCCTGTCTTTTAACGGGGTTCGGGAGTTCAAACGAAGTGAACACTGAGAAACTTGGTGTCCTTGACCACCACAGTAAAAACATAGTCCTTCCTTACGACGCTTGCAACGTTCTTCAGCAGATAGACGTGAGAGACCAATCTGCATGGGCTCGTCCAGGCTTTTACATTGAAAATTCTGTAGAGGAGGTTCCAGTATGGATGGTTGAGCAGAATTGGTCAAGGTGATTTTACGTATAGGGAGTGGACGTTCATGTTGGCGTTCTCTTAGTCTGATATCAGAGCGTAGAGCAGCGGCCACGAGTTCCTCAAAAGAGGAGGCTTCAGGCTGAGTACATAAATGATCCTTTATAGTTTCGTTGAGTGACTGGTAGAAAACACCTCGCAGAGCAGGATCTGTCCAACCTGCCTCCACCGCCAGGATGCGAAAATCCACCACATGATCACTGACTGAACGGTTGCGTTGTTTCAGATTAAGAAGTCGCCTGGTGGCTTCTTCTTGTTTACGTGGTTGGTCGAAAACGAGTCTGAACTCACCGATGAAGCGTTCGAACAGCAAGTGGGAGATGGGGTTAGCAGCAAGGAAGGCTTGAGCCCACTGGAGCGCCTTACTCCTCAGGGAGTTAACGACCATTGCAATTTTGCTATGATCCGTGCGATAGTATCTGGGAGCCTGTTGGAACAAAAGCTGGCATTGGAGTAGAAAACCCCCACAATTTTCTACATCCCCAAAAAATGGCTCTGGCTGGAGACGGTAGTTTTCCAGGTTAACAGAAGGTGGAGCAGGATCCGGCACTGTAGAACCAGAAAATTGTCCAGTTAGTTCTGATAAAGTTTGTGTCATACCATCGAGGCAGCAAAAAAGGTCTTGTTGAGCTGAAGCCATTTTAGAAAGGGCGTCGGCTTTGCATCCTAGCATGATGCCCTGTTGGTTTACAGCAAGACGGAGACCTTCTGGGTCAGCTGGGTCGGGGTTTGGGCCAGTCCGTTCTGTCATGATCTGAACAGGGCGGACCCAGATGCTGCAACCCAGAAGGAAAAGGCAGTTAGGTGAATGGTAAGGAATTGGTTTTATTTTGAAAGAGCCAGCGGATCCAGGAACAGGACGGGGCGTGGAGCTTGACAAGGATTCCTCGGCTAACGGCGAGTGCGGGAACTTTACTGTGGCGTGACAGGAGCTCTTGACTGCGGCGTGAATGGAGTGCCTTAGACTGCGACGTGGCTGGAGTAAAAGGCTGAGGCGTGGCAGGAGTTCTTGGCGGTGGCGTGGCTGGAGTTCTTGAGGAGCGTGGAGGGTTTCAGCTTCTGCTCGAGGTGGAATGCGGACTCGGGTTTCTCTCGTGGAAAAAGGCAGACCTGAAGCACAGCAGAAACAAGGTAAGCGAGGCAAAAACTTGGCATAGAGGGCCAGACGTGGCATGAGGTGAGGTAAGCACCATCAGGTTTAACGGACTGGCAAAGACTGCTTGTGGAGGTCCTCCTTAAATGGCAGGTGAGATGATGAGATGAGAAGAAACAGCTGTGAGTCAGGAGCAGAGCTGGGAGGGGGAGGAGTCTGACAGGCCACCATGACAATATAGAGGATAACGGAAATTCACATATAACATAAATAAAATATAACTATGCATCAGTAAATGGCTAAATCTAAATAAATACAGATACAAATATAGCTGAGTTTAATTGAGCCAGGAGACATACATGAGGTAAATGTTAAAGAACAATAATTCTAAACAATGAGGATGTGCAGAGGTTCAGTTTGTTGTTCCAGACTCCTGTCAGCTGTTAAGGAGCCTGATGGCAGAGACAGAGTTTCTGAGTCTGGTGGTCCTGCATTTCACACTCCTGTACCTCCGTCCTGAGGGGAGGAGAGGGAACAGACCTGGTTGGGGGTGGGTGGGGTCCTTGATGATGGAGGCAGCTCTCCTGCAGATCCTACGCTTGTATATGCTCTGCAGTGAGGGCAGAGGAGTCCTGGTGATCTTGGACACAGTCTTCACTGCTCTCTGCAGGCGTTGGCGGTCCATGGCGGTAGAGCTGCTGTACCACACTGTGATGCAGCTGGTCAGGATGGACTCAACCATGCAGCTGTAGAAGCTGCTGAGGATCTTTGAGGACATGATGACCTTCCTCAGCCTCCTCAGGAAGTACACCCACTGATGAGCTTTCTTCACCAGCTGTGAGGTGTTGAGTGTCCAGGTGAGGTCCTGGCTGAGGTGGACACCCAGATATTTGAAGCTGCTCACCGTCTCCACTTCCAGACTCCGGACAAGCAGCGGCTGATAAGGGTTCCTCCTCTTCTTCCTCATGTCCACTATCATCTCCTTTGTCTTGTCTGTGTTGAGGGTGAGGTTGTTGTCCTCACACCATGACACCAGACTGGCCCCCTCCCTCCTGTAGGCTGCTCCGTCCCCGCCAGTGATGCGTCCTATCATGGCGCTGTCGTCAGCAAACTTCAGGATGATGTTGTCCTTATGAGAAGCCACACAGTGGTGGGTGAACAGGGTGTAGGGGATGGGGCTGAGAACACAGCCCTGTGGTGTGCCAATGTTAGAGATGATGCTGGCTGAAGTCCTGTCCCCTATTCTGACAGACTGAGGCTGCCAGTCAGAAAGTCCAGGAGCCAGTTACAGATGATGGGGTGTGGTCCAAGAGAGAACAGTTTGTGGATGAGCTTGTGGGGAAAACCGTGTTTAATGCAGAACTGTAGTAAATAAAGAGCATCCTAATGATGGAGTCTTTGTTCTCCAGGTGTGAGAGGGAGGTGTGCAGTGCTGTATCAGTGGCATCTGAGGTGGACCTGTTGGGCTGGTATGCATACTGCAGGGGGTCTTGTGTGTCTAGGATGCTGCTCTGAATGTGGGTCAGCACCACTCTATCAAAGCACTTCAGAATGATTTTGATGCATTACATAGTAAAGAGCTGTATCCTCTGATTACAAAGACTAGCAGAATAACAACAACTAGAGTAACTTTAGTAGACAAGATTTTTACCAATATATTGGAAGTCAAAGAGATTGTGGGTTGGTAATTAATGATATAAGCGATCACTTGCATATATTTGTTGTATTTAACTTTAAATTGCCAAACAAAAAGTCAGCAGAAATCCACCAAATATAAAAAGGATTAAGGAATGATGAAACTGTAAAGGATTTCAGAAACAATCTCATAAATCAAGACTGGAGTGGAATTTGAGCAGATGATGTAAATGTTGCAAATGAGGCTTTTCTAAAACGTTATTTAGATCTTTACAGTAGACTCTGTCCAGAGGTTTTAATAGACCTAAATCTTAACATAACAGAAAACCCTGGATAACAAAGGGCTTACAAAATGCATGTAAAAAGAAAAACAAACTTCATAAGGATTTTTTAAAACTTAAGAACAGCAGCAGCTGAAAAACGTCATAAGGTTTACTAAAACAAGCTTACAAATATATTGAGACAAGCTGAAAAGAAATATTATAATAGCATTCTGTATGAAAATAAATACAACATTAAGGCTACTTGGAACATTAGAAAAAGGTCATAGGAAATAATTCAATAATAGAACTACCTCATTTACATCTTAAAGATAATGTGGTCATTAAAAAGCAAGACGACATGGCAAATGAAATAAATGATTTTTTTTTTGTAAATATAGGACTTAACCTAGCAGAAAACATTACATGCAATATACAATTATAGGATGTTAGTAAAAAAGAACATTTGATTTTCCAATCTATGTATTTATCTGATGTGACTGAAAAGGACAGTTTCACTATAGAACACAATCTGAAAAACAAGACTTCAAAGGACAGTGATGGGAAATGAAAATAATAAAAATGACAATACATTGTTTTGTCAAAGCATTACATTATATTTTTATCCTTTCACTTAAATTGGGAATATTTCCAGATAGGATGAAAACAGCTAAAGTTATTCCTTTTTTAAAAATGGAAAAGGCATAATTTTAATAATTACAGACCAGTATCATTACTGGTGTGTAAGAGCCATGAACTGCACATATTTCTAAGTGTAATTTCCTGAGAGCCATACAATGTGTTAGAAACTAAAAAAATACAAGTGGATGCATGCATTTTGTCATTTCAACACTTTTAAAGTACAATGAGTCTGTGGGTTATTTTTGATAACCTTGTTATTGTAGTGGACTGAGCTGGGTTGGGTGGCTGTTGTGTCGCGCTTTAAGTTCCGGAGTTCAAAAAACGCATCAAGCAGAGATGCTGATTGACCCTCAGTTCTGTTGCTCAGCCTGTCGTTGGGGAGTTTGGACCAATGGGGTTCAGCTATGGGCTCATTCATTTTTTTATCTGTTTTTTCCCTTTCGGGGTCACAGGGCTGCCGGAGCCTATCCCGGCCACTCATGAGCGAAGGCAGGGGACACCCTGAACAGGTCGCTAGTCTGTTGCAGGGAAGAATTTCAACAATCACACAGCCATTCACTCTCACAGTCACACCTAGGGACAATTTAGAGTTGTCAATTAACCTATGAAGCATGTTTTTGGACAGTGGGAGGAAGCCGGAGACCCCGGAGAAAACCCACGCATACACGGGGAGAACATGCAAACTCCACACAGAAAGGTCCCCCATTGATGTTGATTTTCATGTCCCCCAGCTGGGACTTGAACTGGAGGCCTTCTTGCTGTGAGGAAAGAGCGCTAACCACTGCACCACCGTGCAGCCCCTGGCTGCTATGGGCTGAATAAGGGAAAAAGGAGGGCTGTTGTGGGAGTGGGGGAATAAAAAGTTGGGGGGGGGGGCGCTCTCAGCGGGAGAGATTCAGCAGTTGCTGAATAAGTTGTACGGCGTTGGTTACGGCCTGCAGTAACCAGAATAAAGAACCTTAAAAGAGGTAAAGTCCCCCAAATCTATAAATATGAAATGTGGGACAAAGTTCTAAATAGATGTGGGGTTATTCTAATGTAGCCACTTTGGTTCTGTGTGAACGGGTCGTCTCCAGAACTAGAGAGGTATTTGCCATAAGAAGAGCAGACTGAATCCCACAATTATAACACAAATGATGAAAAAATGATGTCAACTAATCAAACAAGCACATTGTCATTGATATGAAACGGGATTTAAAATAGTCTAGGAGATTGACTCTCTGGTTCAGAGAGAGAGAAACTTCTGGTTTCACTAAAGCGTCTGCATGCTTAAGTGATTTATTTTATACATCTGTGATTAGAACCAATGATTCTGATCAGGTGTCTTAATCCTGAAACATTTTCTGTTATCTATTTAAATTGTTGAAGTCTGAAAAACCTAAACAAAATTAAATATTTTTGGACACATTTAAAGTAATTTCAGTTTCAGAGACTTGTATAAAAAAAAGGAATGGAAAATGAATTTAAAGTTAAAAAGTTATTATTTGTATTTCAATAGCAGAACAAACACGATGGGGGGGGGGGTCGCCCTTTATATTGACTACGGTTTAAAATGGAATCTGGTAAAATGCATGACATCTGCTATGGATGATTTAATGGAAAGTGTTGCTGTGGAAATAGTTACAAAAAAAATAAAAATGTTATGGTTGGATGTGTGTTTAGGAAACCAGGATCAAAAATAGAAACTTTTAAGGATAATTTAGAAGATATGTTAAGGAATCTAAACCAATATAAACAATTAATAATCTTTGGAGACTTCAATATAGATCTCATAAAGTTTAATTCACATTTACAAACATCTGAAAAGAGGTTAGGTCTCCGTGCCTGTTGGAATAATGTATATAGGTTATCTCATATATGCTTATTTTATGCATCACCTATATATATATATATATATATATAGGTGATTTAATCATGTTTGCAGAAGTGTATGTGTGTTCGAATCTGTTTCACAGGAAGGTGGAGGTGACACCCTTGGGAGAAAATGTTTATCATTGCGTCTTTTCATTCGCTGCAGTGTGTTTGGTATGTGACGGACAGCGTGTTCTAATGAGTGCGCTATCCACCTTGATGCCTGAGCCCACTACATCTCCCCTTTTCCTTCTCAGAGACAGGAGCACAGATTTTTTTTCTCCAACCAATGTTGGAACCAACATTTGTGATTTCAATTTCCTTTATGCAATCCAAGGAACGTTAATGTTGGAAGTGGAACCCACGAGAAAGTACAAATAAATAAACAAATCAGATTTTTAAAATAATATTTTAGTGTTAATTGTTTTACACACAAAAAATATAGTTTCTTCTAAGAGAAAATCTGATCATCTGCATTGATCAACGTATGATGAAAGACAAAGATTTCAGTTATTTTTTGATGACAAAAGAGTCAAATCATCTCAATCAGTCGGACAGATTTGGAGTTTAGAGGTTTTTGCGTCTCTAGATCTTCCAACACTGAAATATGGGAAAAGTTTCTCAGTGAAAGTGTCTTTGTGAGTGTAGATGTGAGTCATGTCTTCAGGGTTGTAGAAGGACACCTCCCCCCTGTCATAGTCCAGCTGGACTCTGATCTTCTGGAGACTCTTGGTCACAGTGACAGTCTGACCAACACCGTTTGTGTATTTTCCATTATTGTGTACTAAACACCAGATTCCATCTTCTGGAGATGCATCACACTCTCCCTTCCTGTTAACAGACTCTTTAGTCACACCAATGTTCCAGTCAGGATGATCTCCCACCTCCACCTCCCAGCTGTGTTTCCCTGATCTGAAGCCCTCAGAGCCAAAAACATTTACATAATACATGTTTCTCTCTGGATTGTCAGGAAGCTGCTGAGAAGAAGTTTCTCCTTGTCCCACACTGGTCAGATCATCAGACAGATAAAGCCATCTGTTTGCAGTGTTTGGGTCCAGGAGGACCGGACTGAAGTGGACCTTCTCCTTCATCTTCTCCCAGACTCTGAAGGACAGGTTGCCCACATGTTTGGCCACATCTATCAGAGCTCCTGAGAGCAGCTGTGGGTCTGACAGCGAGCTCTGGGCTCTGGCTCTGCTCTGAGTGTCTTTCCAACTGCTGAGGAACGCCTCCTTGTCTTTCTGCAGCTCTGCTTCAACAGCACTGATACTTTCTGACAGAGAGGACGTCTGCTCCTGGATCCTCTTCATCTCTCCCATCACTGCCTTCCTCTTCTGCTCCTCTTCCTCCCTCAGAGCTGCCAGTCTGGACTTCTCTTCCTTCTTCAGGAACTGCTGGAGCTTGTTGAACTCTGCTCTGATCTGTGTCTCTGTGGACAGCAGCTGCTTCTTGGAGTGTTGAATCATCTGATTGTATGTTTCCTCCACTTCTTTGTATTTGATCTTCTTGTCCTGCAGAGACTTTAAGTCAGATTTCAGCTCCTCCTTCAGCTCTCTGACTGCTTCTTCTCCAGGAACCACTTTGTGACTCTGGTGCAGAAAAAACTCACAGACAGGACAAAAAGTTCTCTGCTCGTCTTTACAGAACAGTTTGGATTCTCCTGCATGTTTCCTGCAGACCTCCATGAACTTCTGCTCTCCTGTTTTTGTCTCTGATGATTCAGATTTCTGTCTTCCAGCAAACGAGTCAGCAAGTTCCTTCAGCCCAAAGTTCACAGCAGGATGACCTTTAGATGATTTTCTTTTACAGATGGGACAGTTTTTGTTCTGAGTTTGTTCCCAGAACTTCTGCAGGCAGCTCCAACAGAAGTTGTGGTTGCAGCTCAGAGTTACAGGATCATTGAAAGTCTCTGAACAAACGTGACAGTTCAGGAATTCAAGAAGAGCAGCTCTCTCAGCCATTTCTAACCAAAGTCTTTCAGACTCACCAGCTTCTGTCTTGAAGTTCAGGATGAAAATATTCCACAAATCTTTGTTTTTCCAGCAGAGATTTAAAGACCTTTAACGGCGTCTGAGTTCAGTTCAGCAAAGTCATTTGACTTTCAGTTTCCTCAGATGTCATTTCCTCATTCTCACCAAAGGTGGAGTCAAGTTTCTTTTCCTGTAGATCTTGTTTCAAAGTTCTTAAATTTTTATTTACACAACAGTACATGCAGTTGTAAGTGATTTATTTATTTTTACCACTTCAGAAACTGTATATTAAACAACACATTTCTAAATAAAATGAACACTAAGAAAACTGTCACACAAACAAATATTTTCACTAACGGATGTGAAGAAAAATTTTAACTTTTTATTTTGTTTATAATGATGAATTCCTGTGAATTAGAAAAAAATAAATATCTTCTGTCTTCATAAGTAGTCTGATTTTAAAATATTTCTTTTTTATATACAAAACATCTGTAAATAATTTAATGCTATTTTTTAAAAACCTTACTTTTTTCCTTTAATAATAATTTGTTTATCAGTTTAAATGAAATCTCTTTGACTTTGTTCTTTTGAGGAAATTGTTGTGGTAACAACCAGACTTTTTTCTATTTAATGCAGAAACTAAATTAGTCCAATAGAAAGTAGTTGATGGAACAGAAGCCAGATCATCCTGGAACTAAACTCTTGTTTTTGGGTTCAAATGTTTAGCAGAAGAAAAGCAAAGATTACCTAGAGAAGATTGTGATCCATCAGGAGGACTGAGAGTCAAAGGAGGAGCTGCAGAAACTCCTGAACTACATTCAAAGTCCAGACGGTGTAGCATCAAACACTGCTGGGAATTCTCATTTCTGTAGATCAGAACCCAAACAGAAAGGATCTGTTGATGGAAGTTGGAACGTTTCAGATGAGTTTTTGGAACTTCAACCTATCCAAATCTATAAATATGAAATGTGGAATAAAGATCTAAATAGATGTGGGGTTATTCTAATGTAGCCACTTTGGTTCTGTGTGAACGGGTCGTCTCCAGAACTGGAGAGATATTTGCCATAAGAAGAGCAGCCTAATTCCCACAATTATAACACAAATGATGAAAAAAATGATGTCAACAAATCAAACAAGCACATTGTCATTGAGATGAAATGGTATTTAAAAAAGTAAAGGAGATTGACTCTCTCTGGTTCAGAGAGTGTAGTACCAAAACTATTCAGCCTGCATCAACTGTTCTGGGTCCTTTTGACTGAGGATGACATGACACTATGGTAGCCCGACAAACTACGTAGCTTGGAGATCTGCTTGGGCTCAACATATTTTCATTTCACATTTCCTTTTGTAACCTAAAGTTCTTTTCCTTCGTAAGTTGTGTCTGACATTATTCTTTGTAATTTATTGAGAGATTTTGCCACAAACCACTTTTTTAGAAGGATCTGTGGCTCTTAAAAGGAACCTGCTGCTCCACATAAGCGGACCGTGTCTTTGTGTTGGCAGGCAGGGAAGGTGCACGTTTAGAAGATAATCTCCCTCCATATCTGAGCTCTTTTTGTTTACAACTGACTTCATAATGTCTTCTTTTATGGTAGTATCGTAATTTGTCCAGACCAATCTCTATCTGACACGTCATCGGACCAACGAACAATAAATCACATGATGTGACATCAGCACTAGTCCAAGGACCCCAAGGACCCTGAACGGTTATTGCAGGCCGAATGGTTTTTGTACCTACAACGGGACGGCCATTTGCAGGTTTCAGGCTGGTACAAACTCTGTGATATAGTAACAGATAAAAGTAAACTGATAGTGGCGCAGATTTTTTTTCCTCGAAGCACTGCTACTACTGCGCGCCCCCCCTGGCATCGCCCAAGAAGGACTGGGCTAATGACATTTTTTTTTTAGAATTAAAGATTTGTCTGCGAGCCAGATGTGGCCATCAAAAAAGCCAGATATGGCTCGTGAGCCATGGGTTCCTGACTCCTGTGCTAGCAGCTCCATCAACCATTAATTTGCTATGAACAGAGCTGTGAAGACATGGTTGAAAATGTTGTTTTTGGGACTTTATTACTGCAGTATTTTGACTAAATCATGTCACAGACATTAATTAACTCATAAAATCCACATAGAATGTAGTTTATTGGAATGACGGCATCGCAGTATTTCAGGCTGTCTTTGAGGATGGTGTTATTACTGTCACAAGCTCCAGCTTAATGAAAGGCCATAATGCCTGCAGTCATAAAGAGCACTGACATGGCAGTAAAAACATCCACCTTTCTCAGAAACAGTGCCTGCTTTGATTTCTTTTCCTCCATGTTAATAAAAGATTTCTTTGAAATATTTAATGATGTGGGCGGAATGGTCTCCTTTTTTCCCAAGAATTGAAAGTTCGTTTTTAAAACAAGCCATGGTATGCAAACCTCGTACTTACAAGAATTATTTTATTTCCTGGAAGTGAAAGAAGAGTTGGCTTTTATCTGGAAGTCAAGTGCTCCGATTTGTTAGTTTGAAAATTTTGGTTTCACATTCCAATAAGAAAAAGCATTTGATAAAAGAAGTAATTGGATCTGGATGTTTTTTCAGATTTACATTTAGCAAACTCACAGGTAAATTTAAATTATTTTAAACACAATCATGGTAGAGGCGGCCGTGGTGAAGAGGTAGGGCAAGCGACCTCTGATCGGAAGATTACATGTTCGATTTAGACCTTGCCCCCTGTAACAGTCCCAAACATTTATGTGTTTATTCTGTTGTTCTACTATATATTTTCATTTGCGTTATCTAAGGGTGAGAGCATGTGGAACAAAGTTCAGTTAAAGTTCCACCGGACTCATATAACTGCACACAGCTATCAGGACAGTGCTGCAGCCACATGAAGATCTCTGGTAAGATCAGTAGAAATCACATAAACGTATAAGAGTTATCAATGTAATAATTCGTTTATTGTGTTTCTTTAGAAAGTTAAATGAAAGCTGAAGCCAAATGAGCAATTGAATGTCAGCACAGGAGGTTTGTGTGTGACGGGGGAAGCCAGGGGGGGGGGGGGGGGGGGACCCAATAGCAGGAAGGAACGACTCGGAACCAGTTTCCAAAACAAGAAGGGTTTTAATACCAAAACCACAAGTTAACTGGAGTAAGACAGAAGATGCTTCGGCACAGAAACAAGAACAAACATGACTTAAGTAGACCTAAACCTAATTAACACAAAATCAAAACACCTGTGACACTTGCAGGGAACCTCAGGAAGGAGGAGGGACTCCAGAAGGGATCCCAGAGAGAAAGTCAAGCCTTTTCATGACAGAACCCCACCCTCTACGTCCGGCTTCCAGACGGACGACAAGGTTGATCAGGGTGGTCACGATGGAAACGGGAAACCAGGGACCGGTTAACAACGAAACGGTCAGGAACCCACTGTCGATCCGCCGGACCGTAACCCTCCCAGTCAACCAGATATTGCAAACCATGACCCACCCTTCTGGAAGCAAGGAGAGCCTTGACCGTATAAACGGGACCTCCATCCACGATACGGGGGGCTGGAGGAGATGCTGGCGTGGGTTGAAGAGGGGAGACTCTGGCAGGTTTCAGCTTGCTCACATGAAACACAGGATGGATGCGTAGGGTGCGAGGAAGATCCAATCTAACAGCAACAGGATTGATGATTCGCGAGATAGAGTAAGGACCAATGTAGCGTGAATGCAACTTTTTGGAACCCCCCTTTAACGGGACATCTGCTGAAGAGAGCCAAACTCTGTCTCCCACCTTATACTCCGGAGCGCTTGTTCTCCGGCGATTGGCCACCACCGTGATACGCTCCTGGTTATGCAAGAGTTCGAGCCTGTATCTGCTCCAGGTTCGGCGACAACGTCTCACGAAGGCAGCAGGTCCAGAAGAGGAGGCCTGTTGTTCCTGACGAGGAAACAGCGGAGGCTGATAACCATAGGCAGCCTGGAAAGGGGAGTATCCGGATGAGTTGACTAGAGAGTTATGGAAGTACTCCGCCCATGGGAGCTGAGAAGACCAGGTTTTGGGGCTTTTGCTGCACATGGCTTGTAACGTAGTCTCCAAGTCCTGGTTGTACCTCCCTACCTGGCCGTTAGTCTGAGGATGGAAGCCAGAACTCAGACTGACCTTGATCCCAAGGAGGTTGCAGAACTCCCTCCAGAAAGCAGCAATGAACTGGGGACCACGATCTGAGGTGATGTTCTGAGGAAGTCCATGTAAACGAAACAGGTGTTGACTGACGAGCACAGCCAATTCCTTAGCTGAATGAAGTTTCCGCAGAGAAATGGCGTGTACCAGCTTGGAAAAACGATCAATGATAGTAAGAATGACCGTCTTACCTCGTGAGTTGGGTAGACCAGTGATAAAGTCCATGGCAACATGGGACCAAGGTCTAGACGGCACAGGTAGAGGGTGAAGCAATCCAGCAGGTGGGGTCCGGGGTGTCTTGACACTGGAACATATGGGACAAGCAGCCACAAAGGCCTTAATGTCAGAGGACATAGAAGGCCACCAAAAACGCTGGGCCACCAGAAAACTGGTTCTGGTCACTCCGGGATGACAGGCCAGTCGGGAGGAATGACCCCACCTTAATACCAGGGTGCGTAGGGATGGAGGTACAAATAGGCACCCTTCTGGACAGCCAGCAGCTATGGCGGCAGGATCAGGAACCGATGCTTTTACCTTGCGCTCCAGCGACCAGCGAGTGGTTCCCAACACCAAGTGAGGAGGGATAATGGTGGTGGTGGCTGCGGGTATTGCAGACTCCTCCTCCATCTGGAACTGCCGTGAAAGGGCGTCAGGCTTGATGTTTTTGCTCCCCGGACGGTAGGATATAGAAAAATTGAACCTGTCGAAGAACAGAGCCCACCTCGCTTGGCGAGGGGTTAGACGCTTGGCAGTTCGGATGTATTCCAAATTCTTATGATCGGTCCATACTAAAAATGGTTGCTCAGCCCCCTCCAACCAGTGACGGCACTCCTCCAAGGCAAGTTTGACCGCTAGCAGCTCCCTGTTCCCAATGTCGTAGTTTCTCTCTGCAGGAGTGAGCTTGCAGGAAAAATACGCGCAGGGATGGACTTTATTATCGGCCGCTCTCTGTGACAAAACAGCTCCTACCCCAGACTCAGACGCATCTACCTCCACAATGAATTGTTTGGAGGAGTCAGGCTGAGTCAGAATAGGAGCTGTAGAGAAACAACTCTTCAGCTCGGTAAACGCTTTATCGGCCCCCTCATTCCAGACAAAACGTACCTTAGCTGATGTGAGTTTATGGAGGGGTGCAGCAACGCCACTGAAACCTCTGATGAAACGTCTGTAGAAATTGGCAAACCCGAGAAAGCGCTGGAGTGGTTTGCGTCCAGAAGGAACAGGCCATTCTTGAACAGCTTTAACCTTAGAGCCATCCATCTGGACACTCCCAGGAGAAACCACATGACCCAGGAACCGAGTTTGCGTGGTGTGAAACTCGCACTTCTCTGCCTTACAGTAGAGCTGGTTTTCCAGCAGGCGCTGGAGTACGGCTCTGACGTGCTGCACATGAGTGTCGAGGTCTGGGGAGAAAATCAATATGTCGTCAAGATAAACAAAGACAAACTTGTTTATCATATCCTTCAGGACGTCATTGATTAGACCTTGGAAAACTGCTGGGGCATTTGTGAGGCCAAAAGGCATAACTAAATACTCAAAATGTCCACTAGGAGTATTGAAGGCAGTCTTCCACTCATCCCCCTCTCTGATGCGGACCAGATGATATGCGTTCCTGAGGTCCAGTTTAGAAAAAACCTGGGCTCCGCTCAACAGGTCAAAAGCAGTCTGTAAAAGAGGTAGGGGATAAGTATTGCGAACTGTAATACTGTTCAGACCTCTGTAATCAATACAAGGGCGTAGTCCTCCATCACGCTTCCCCACAAAAAAGAATCCCGCTCCAGCAGGAGAGGAAGACGGTTGAATGACCCCTGCTTGAAGACACTCCTGTAGGTAACTGTCCATAGCATCCCGCTCAGGTGGCGACAGGGGATAAATGTGTCCCTTAGGTGGTTGCGTACCTGGCAAGAGGTCAATAGCACAGTCATACGGACGGTGGGGAGGAAGAGACCCAGCTCGAACCTTACAGAAAACAGTGCTTAAGTCATGATACACAGACGGAACATTGCTGAGATCAGGGGGGGGGCTGCAGGCTGTTGACCTCTAACAACATTACGAACAGCAGCAGAAGAGAGACAGTTCAGCAAGCAAAAAGGACTCCAAGACAATACCCGTCCTGTGGACCAGTCTATGGGAGGGGTATGTTGACACAGCCAAGGAAACCCCAAAATTATAGGTGGATTCAACGACTCCACAACATAAAAACCAAGGAGTTCAGAGTGGTTACCAGACACAGAAACAGAGACATTGATGGTGCGGAAAGACACTTTGTGGATAACAGAGCCATTTATGGCTTTGATAACTAAGGCAGGAGACAAAGGTTCCAAAGGAATCTTAAGTCTGTCTACAACCTCCCGGGAGATTAGATCTCCATCAGAACCAGAGTCGATCAGGGTCTCAAACTCCTCTGCTTCTCCTACATGAGACACTAAGACCCTGGTTGACGGTCGTGGATGAGAAGAAAAAGAGGATGTGCAGCTTACCAGTTCCCTCTTAGCTGGTAACCGCTGACATTTACTAGGGCAATGGCACAAAAAGTGTCCAGACTGTCCACAGTACAAAGTCTGTCCCTCATGCGGCGCCGTCGCTCAGCAGAAGTGAGACGGCCTGTTCCTAACTCCATGGGCTCCGGGGGAGGAGGAGCTACCTGTCGAGAAATGTTGGAAGGAGGCGGGGTCTCCCCTTCAGAAAGCAGTGGATGGAGATCTGTGTTGCTGCGTAGTTCACGACCCCGTTCCCTCATCCTCCGGTCGATACGCACCGCGAGATCGATCAGCTCCTCCAGATCTTCAGGAATCTCCCTTGCCGCCAGCTCGTCCTTGAGGGCATCGGAGAGCCCCAGAAGGAAGACATCCACCAAGGCTTCGTTCGACCAGCGGGTGCCGGCCGCCAAAATCCGGAAATCCACGGCATAATACGCAACGCTGCGAACCCCTTGCTGGAGGCGGAGGAGTTCAGAAGCGACGGCCCTGTGAGGCGTTGTGGGATCAAACACCGTGAGGAGCTGGGAGAAAAAAAGCTTGAAAGGAGCGACCAAGCTCCGCTCCGCGCTCCCACTCAGCCAGACCCCAACGCTTGGCTCGTCCGGTCAAGTAGCTCAGAGTGAACGCCACCTTGCTCTGTTCGGATGGGAACTCACTTGGATTAAAGTCAAAGTGAAGGCGGCAAGAGGTGAGAAACGCCCGGCAGTCCTCTGGTGTACCATCAAAAGGTTCGGGGGGACCCAGTCGGGTTTGACGGGGCGGAGAGGAGGAAACACGCTCCAGCCTAGAGAGGCGTTCATGGAGATGTTGCATGATCGGCGTAAATCCTCGCATCTCCTGCATCAGGTCCGACAGCTCCTCACCAGCGGCAAAATCTCAGTCGGCGAAAAGACCAGGTAAGTCCCTCAAGTGTGATCCTCCTGCTGGGTTCGTCATGGCCGAAGCATAATGTGACGGGGGAAGCCAGGGGGGGGGGGGGGAACCCAATAGCAGGAAGGAACGACTCGGAACCAGTTTCCAAAACAAGAAGGGTTTTAATACCAAAACCACAAGTTAACTGGAGTAAGACAGAAGATGCTTCGGCACAGAAACAAGAACAAACATGGCTTAAGTAGACCTAAACCTAATTAACACAAAATCAAAACACCTGTGACACTCGCAGGGAACCTCAGGAAGGAGGAGGGACTCCAGGAGGGATCCCAGAGAGAAAGTCAAGCCTTTTCATGACATTGTGTGCTTTTATTTGTCCAATTTATATTTTGTAAGCTGTAGAATTATTTTTGATGCATATATGTGTGTTTTATTTTGCTGCCAGTTCTCACGGGTTGTGAAGACCAATAAACCCTGTTTTAAATACCTCATGCTCATGCTATTTCCTTGAGTGTGCAACACACTCCATGCGTTAAAGAGACCTTTGGCAAGACACTGAACCCCACCTTGCCTCTGGTGGTAGGTTGGCGCCACTGTATGAATGTGTGTGTGAATAGGCAAATGGGACTATGACTGTAAAGCACTTTGTGCCTTTGAAGACGATAGAAAAGTGCCATAAAAGTATAAGCCATTTACTATGGTACGTTAATACGTCAGACATTGTTCTGAGCTGCCCTGCCTTTGCCCCCGAGTGGCCGGGATAGGCTCCGGCAGCCCAGTGACCCAGAAAGGGAAAAAAACTGGTTTAAAAGATGAATGTAGACAGAATGAAGTCAGTGCAGATCTGGAGTCAAGTTGTGACCCAAGACGGACCATGAAGGGGGAATGTGTGTGCATGCAGCACCGGTGTGCTGCAGGATGTAGAGTGTACGCTGGCAGATGGGCTTTGCGGGCTGAAGGGGGAGTCCCGAGCTCAGGCAGAGATCATGCTGGTACCAAGAGGAAGTATGTGAGCCAAAAAGTAAATTATAGGAAACATTTCACTCAATGGAAAGTACACTTACAATACACTGAAGATACTAGGATTTATATTCATTTAAATCAGCTAAACAAGTGGATTGTACAGTAAATACTTAAACTTGCTTGTAGTATTGATGCACAAGTTATATCCTTGGTAAGTTATGAGGACTGGTTCCTTTCCTGACCATGTGCAAATGCTGAACGCATTACGTGTGCAGCTGTCAAAGTTATTTCTAAAAACACAGGAGAGTATTAAAAAGATAGACACCAAGAGCTGAGTACGATTTCTCGGGGAGAAGAGCTGGAAACAGACAACCTTTCAACACCTCTGTTCCAAACAGCTCTGAGGGCGTCATCCCCCTCCCTGCACCTTTATTCAGAATTGGGTTGCCCAGGTTACATGGGGAGTGAAATACCTACAGGTCACAAGGTTAGTATATATCAATACATTCTTTATTTTCTGCTGTAGTCACAGGACGTTCTGTCTTTCATGATTAAATCAGCTCACATTACAGACATTCCTTTCTTTTCTGGTGAGGTGATCAGTTCTCCAAATGGCACACAGAAAAATCCCAACACAACAAATCTAATTGTGTAAGACAAACAGAAGATAAAAACAGGCTTAAAACAGCAGTTAGAATGATAAATAAAGTATATACATTAAACAGTAGGTGGTATGTAAGCGCCTGTGGGACGTCTGTAGGATTTCCACACAAACTATGTTCTAATTTCCTTATTTCAAACAGTCAAGCTGCACAAAAAGAGCGCTCTCTTTTCACACTAACAGCACTAATGGCTTTAAGACTGGTTTATATGTCACAACGATCAGCCATCACATCAATCGTCTCCAGAATCGCAAATTCATACTAATGTAGGCTGGTTTTTCTTGATAACTGTGTTGAACGTCTGAGTGGCGTTTGTATTCTTCAGTGTTACAGTATCTCAGGATGACCCAAATGCAGAAACAGACCCCAAAGTTGAGAAAAGATCAGAGATCTTTAATAACAAAAAAAACACCACACTAGGTGTGTGTGTGTGTGTGGGGGGGGACTCCACAACATAACAGGATTAGGAACCAACATGATACAGACCAAACAAAGAACACACTCCGACACAGAAGGCAGAAACAGAGTGACTTAAATAGTGTACAAACAAATTAGCCTAACTGCAGACAGCTAAGTGCCACTCATGGAGAGCCACAGGAGAGGGGGCGGGGCCCGAAGACTGTGACATTCAAGCGACTCGACTGTCTCCACATTTATTTTTAACATTAAGGACAGCTTGATCCGACACTTGCTGCATGTGCAAACGCGGAGTTTTATGATAAGGCAGACAAGGAAGTAGTATGTTTGTCTACTAAACAGAAGCAGGCGATGCAGAGATTAATAAAAAAAAGGGGTGAATTGCATTCTCTGGTATAAAGTACAAGATATGTCTCCCTATCCGGTAACTTGCACTATTATCTCTTTAGTTATCTGCCCTCTCAATGTCTGTGTGTTTAAGTGTGTGTGAAGTTAGGTATTTCCTAACTTCTTCAGGTTAAATGATGCAATTTGCACACAATTGCATTATGAACGTAAAATTCCAGTCCCGATGCTGATGATGTCATCAGCAGGTATTAACATTTTCCACCGATCAGGGGCGATTCCACTGAGAAGGCTCTGCAACCAATGTAATTACAAACTGTTTAATAGTATTAACCTGGTTTAACTCTACCTAAATATATCTAAATGTTGTACCTTCTGAGACTAATAAACCATAAAAAAATAAAACAAAAATAAACATCTTTTTGGTGTTTATTGATCAGGATTGTGTCATTACTCAAATAAAACTTGAGACCATGACAAACCTTTTAGTCTCCAGGTCCAATTATTTTAAATGGATTTCACAGAAGCAGAGAACAGTGAAAGACCCCACATCTAAATAATGACTCAATCGGCTAAATGCCAAGCGGACCGAATTCTCCAGAGCTCTCCAGCTCCTCTCAGGAATGCCAGATCTGGACTCTGTCGGGATTATTCCTGATTCTATATTAAAATCTTCTGGTACAGTCAATAAAAGCTGTTTATTGCTCTAAAGTTATTTCCTCAGAGAATAACATTCTCAATGGCCCAGTGATCATTATTGAAAAAGCTAAATGCCAGACTTCACCCACTCTTCTCCCACTCAGATGATTTGAATCTACAGAGGGAAGGCGACTCAAAGGCAAATTAGCTTAAAACTCCATCAGTGATGAAAGAAAAGTTGAGCTTCAAAAAGTGACAATTAAAGTGGTTGAATAGACATTTCAAATCAAAGTTATTACACATTACACAATTCAGGGGACAAACATCAGCTCACAAATTACAGACCAGTGTCTTTACGGTGCCTATTCTAGAAAATACTTGGAAAAGTATTCCTCCCAAGGGTTGAAAATGTTTTTGACAAAACATAAACTGATGTCCGACCATCATTATGGTTTCCGAAACAATTTATTTATGCAGATTTTAAGGAGTTCACAGTAGGAGTGGATCTGAAAAAAGGCTTTTGTGTCATGGTGCCTCTGTCAGACTCCTCCCCCTCCACTCTTTGCTTGGCTTCTGATTAGACACAGCTGCTTCCACTCACCTCATCTTCCGCCGGCCTTCTTAAGGAGATCCAGGACCAGGATTCAATGCCGGTTCATTGCTGCTCTATGGTACATAGCATGGTTGCCACGTTCTTAGCCACAGTCTTTGTTTTGCTCTTGTCTAAGCCTTGCTCTCCATTTGCCTCCAGGATTCATTCACCACGAGGGGTTGCAGCACTCATCCTCCCCTCGGATCCAAGCCACAGAAAACCTCCTGTCTCACCACAAGCCTCTGCCTCCTTATGGTTGACTCCACCAGTGACGCCAGGGGGTGCTGAACCAAACCATCCTCGCCATCGGTTTCCCCAGGGATGCCACAGCTCCGCCAGGACCCAACTACTAACCGAGAATCAATATTAAAACCTCTTTCTCTCACCCACAACTCACCCGTGTTTCTTCCGGGTTCCAGCGTCTGGGTCTGTCTGTTACGTTCGCCATGACATTTTGACCCTAGTGATCATAACATTTCAATAATTAAACTGGAACGATATGGAATACGAGGACTGGCATTAAAGTGGTTAAACAAGTACATTAAAAACCAGCAGCAGTTTGTACAACTGGAAGATTATAAATCATCCCTGCCAAATTTAAGCTGTTGAGTACCAGCAATGTTAGGCCCAACACTGTTCATCCTATACATTAATGACATCCACTTGGTATCAAATATGCTCAAATACTTTTCATATGCTGACGAAAAAAAGCTATTCGAATCATTCATGGCGTGGATTGTGGGTCACACACAAATGCATGTGACAGTCAGAAAACCAGGTTCGAGGTCTTTTTTCTAGGAAGTTTTCTGGCTCTTTAACAGTTTCCATGTTTTCTTTCTCCATCATTATAGTCTTCATTGTCCTGAGGCTGCCCACTTATCTACTCTTGCAGCTGACAAACAGGAGCTCACAGACTGTTGTGTTACGAGTTTTCAACGGGAGAATGCTGATCCTTGCAGCACTCTCAGTCATTTCAGGACCTTGGACAGCGACTCCTGTGTTCTGTGGTTCTGGTTTACTTCCAGCTTCTAATCTGATTGTTTTTCTGGAGCTGTTGTCCTTTATGTTTTACAGGGAACATTAAGTACTAAATATGATGGGCCGTACCAGACATATTGCATTCTGAACCACTTACATACCTTTATTCTCACTCTCTTATACATATATTCATTTTCACAAACATAAATATTCACTCTAATATACACACATGCTCACTGTTACTGCACATAACTGTGAGTGATAATGTAGCTTGTTCTCTCTATGCCTGCGTGAGTTTTCTCATGGAACTCCGGTTCCTTTCCACAGTCCAAAACACGCTCCACAGGTGTAGATCATGCACACCTGTGAAGATCAATAGAATATACCAACAGAGAAACAGAAAAGTAGCACAAACTTTGCACAAAGAGGCCAATAGGGTAAAAAGAATTCACCTAACTGTGTCAAAAATAATGTAAAGAATATATTTTTGCAATTAGTCTTAAAGTTCATTTAGGTTAACTGAAAAAGGCAAGTCTTCGTTATAATAAATAAATTACATCTGACATATTTTACCAACCAAACACCTGATGCAACAAATGAAATTACTTCAAATGAAATGAATGAACCCCACTTCTTTGTATGTTTGAGGCCAATGAAGGTTCAAGCTCACAAAAACACCAGCTCTGCCTTTCATCTTTGAATTAAAGAAGCATCTCATGCGCAATTGACAGTCATTTGGGTTTTTAAAGATTTCCCATGAAAACATATCTTATGGGCAAAAAGATTAAACAGAGCTAAGCCCTTGATTTCCCATGCTGTGCTCTTTAAATACTCTCTGGTTCTTTTGTGTGGGCAGTTTTGCTGATGGAGCTTCGTTAGTCCTTGCCCTGAAATTCACCCTCAGAAATTAAAATGAATGATTTTTTTAATACTACACGTATCTCATTATCAAACAAAACACATCATGATGCTCCTAATAAAGGAAGCGGTACTCAAAGTGATTAGAAACAGAGTTCTTCTTGACTCTTTATTGACCAGGTGATGCTTAAACTGAATGTAGAAGAGGCCTTTCTATTATTCTAATAATTTCCACATGAACGGGTTTAATACAGGATTTTCTGCAGTCCAACGTTTAACCAATTTAAATAAACTCAGGTGATTTTAGGTTAAGGGTCGGCCATAAACGGCACACGGCGGAGCAAGTTTCCCATGAGGACAATTATAACACAAAAAAAATCTCACTTCATAAAAGTCAGAGGAAGTGAGGCAAAAAGAGGGTTTGGGATGTGTGTCAAACACGATAAGGTCACGTTAGGCTCACAGCTACTTGAGTCATCATACAGGAACACATGCAACAACCCAATCAAGTTTACTTCCACAGGAAGATGACAGGCCGCCACGCCGCCAAGGAAAATGGACGGATTCCATCTCCTGGGGAGAAACAGATGATAATCTAATGCTTTTTCTGTCTCTTTGAGGGATTCGTCAAGGTGGTGGGGGGATTCATGTGCTTGAATCGTGAGATCAGAAGCTTGTAAAAATGCTTCTGATAATGTTGGAACTTTTTTGTTACTAAATATGAAACAGAGGGATGATGCAGGTTTTTAGAAAAAAAAGCTTTTATTGTGAAAAACAGCTTTTTACAGACAAAAAAAACTGGATTTCTATTTTGAAAAAAGAACATTTAGAGGTTGTATTTTGTTGACTTTTTTGGTTCTATTTGGCAGGTGTGAAAGTTCACCAGATTAGTAATTCAATCACAGATCGATTGCTGCGCGTGCACGGTTGTCTTCATTTTTAAAGCTGAAGAGATCTGACTGAGCTGGACGGCGGTTGAAGCTCAAAGGCCTCAGCCGGAAAGAGCGATGTAAAAAGTTGTTGGGATTCTGCCAGTCATGCCTTATGCTTCCCAGAAGAAGCTCCGCGTTGTGCTGGAAATAGATCCCATGGTGTATTTTACACGGGAGCAGCAGGGAGGAGATCAACATCAGAAAAGGAAAGACGAATGGGTCGCCTTTCAAAATCAAATATCCTGCCCATCTTCCATGAAAAATTGATGCGACCTTCTACAACAACACAAATGAATCCCAATAATGATGTGACCAAAAAAAACTGCTTTCGATGCAAAGAGACATTTTGAAAGCAGAAAGGGAAAGTTTCATTAATGTACAGTTTTGAACCAGATTCCAGCTCAGACGAGGAAAATGAAGACATACAGGAATCTATTTGTCTCCAGGTGGAAGCATCAGAATGGAGCGGAGCAGGGAGCTTGTGACCCGCCCAGCGTATTTTCTCCGTCACATATAAGCTCTTTTTCAAACTGCATTTTTTTTTGTCTGCTCTTGATTTACAGTGATTTAAATAAAGAAATACTCAGAAATGCAAATTTGAGAATAATTTTCTTTACGTGTGTTTTCTCACCCTCGGCTGGGGTGTTTGGGTCTATAATGACACCCCTGCCAATAGGAGGACAGGGCAGACGGCGCCTTCTGATTTCTCTTTATTTATTTATTTATTTATTTATTTTTCTCTGGTGTTTGTCTTTGTGTATTTTATTGTGCGGGGCTAATTTAATGTATTTTATTGTATGGATAGTGGTTGGTGTTTCTCTGCATTTATTTTTGTTTTTATGTACAGCACCTTGAGCTGTCTTTCTTGTCATGAAAGGTGCTACATAAATAGAATTAATTTGAATTTGAATTTGAATGTGTCCTCCAGCATCAGAAAAATGCTACAAGAAGATGTTAAAAACAGCAAAATAACTACTTTAATGAGAGTGGGTCTTTAAAAAATAAAGTACTATAGGACAGAACCTAAATGAACTGTGTGAGCCACAAAATCAATAAATGAACGGTGGTGACAAACGCTCCACAGAGACGCTGATAACAAAACAGATGCACATCTCACTAAATTATTAAGAGCCCTATTCACTCTGCACATTCTCCAGTGAATAATTCAGCGGTTTCCTCGGTTATGGAAATGAGACCATGTTTGTAAGACAGCAGATATCCCAAATAACAAAATGTTTTTAAATCATTTATGTGTCCTGTCTTCCCCTGAACAGGGTCATCAATTGAAATTTAGGACAATTGTAAAAAAGAATGGAAGGGAAAATGAAAGGCCTTCTGGTAATCTATGCTGAGGTTTTTTTTGCTAATTTATAAAATTTCATTTCTTTTCTAGAATTCTTCTAACACTGACAGAGTAGTGAACTGCTGTGCAGGATGCCAATCAACAAAGTTACGAGTGTCATTGAACACATCCATCAATCAGACCTGACTTATAGAGGTTTTCCCTGAAACTCCAAAGAAAAATAGCTGTGAAATCTCCCTTCACTGTCATGATTTCACAAGGATGAGGAACCCAGATGCTGCAACCCAGAAGGAAGACAGGTAAGTGGATGATGAGTAAGGATTTATTGTTTTCTCCAGATGTGAAGATGGCTGGTTGAAGAGTGTCCAGACTAGAGGCGGCTGTGGCGAGGCTGGAGGGTCTTGAAGCGGTTGTGGTTGCCGAGGGTTTCCGTTCTCCTGAGGCGTAGAATGTAATGTCCGTGCTGCCGTCACTCGTGAGCGGTGGGATCCTGAGACAGGGAACAAAGAATTAGTCAGAGCCAGAGATTGGAACAAAGCTGTAACGAGGCTAGAACCAGAACAGTCACCATAAGGGGTAACAAACTGGCGTCGAGTAGTGGCGTAGGATCTCCTTTTGAATCCACAGAAGATGATGAGGAGAGTGAAGGCAGCTGGTGGCAATCAGGAACATCAGGGCAGAGCTGGAGGGGGGAGGAGACTGCCAGGCACCGTGACAGTACCCCCCCCTCAACGACCGCCTCCAGGCGGTCCGGGACGCCGATCCGGGTGAGCACGGAAAAAGTCCGCAATGAGGGAACGGTCCAGGATCAGGGAACGGGAGACCCAAGAGCGCTCCTCCGGACCGTAGCCCTCCCAATCCACGAGGAACTGGTGGCCGCGACCCCGGCGGCGGACATCCAAAATCCGACTGACCGTATAAGCCGGGGCGCCATCGATGAGCCGGGCGGGTGGAGGGGAAGCGGACGGCGGGCAAAGCGCGCTGTCAACGACAGGCTTGACCTGAGAGATGTGAAAGGTGGGATGGACTTTGAGAGCCGCCGGGAGGCGGAGGCGGACACAGGTGGGATTGATGACCTTTTCCACAGTATAGGGACCAACGAAGCGGGGGGCGAGCTTGCGGGAGGTGGCCTGAATAGGAATATTACGGGAGGACAACCAGACTTTCTGACCAGGGTGGTAAGTAGGACCCACCACACGATGACGGTTGGCCGCACGGCGATTGTTCTCCCTAGTCCGGAGCAGAGCAGCCTTGGTCTGATGCCAGATGCTCTGGCATCGGCGGAGATGGTCCTGAACAGAGGGGACAGCGAAGTCTAACTTGTGGGAAGGAAACAGCGGAGGCGGGAACCCCAAAGCAGCCTCGAACAGGGACAGGCCTGTGGCAGAAGAGGGGTGAGTGTTGTGCGCATATTCGGCCCAAACAAGATACCTGGACCAGTCAGAGGAGTTCCGGTCGGCTAGACAACGCAGTGATGTTTCGAGCTCTTGGTTAGCTCTTTCAGCTTGGCCGTTAGATTGGGGGTGGTAGCCTGAGGACAGGCTGACTGTGGCCCCCAAGGCACCACAGAAAGCCTTCCAAACCTGGGAGACAAACTGGGGGCCCCGATCTGAGACAATGTCCACAGGAATACCATGGTGACGGAACACATGCTGGACCAGGATCTCAGTGGTTTCGGTGGCCGTGGGCAACTGCGGGAGCGGGATGAAAAGGACAAATTTAGAGAAGCGGTCTATGACCCTGAGGACGACCGTGTTTCCCTGAGAAGGAGGGAGGCCGGTTACAAAGTCCAAGGCAATGTGAGACCAAGGACGCCGGGAGTGGACAGCGGATGGAGAAGACCAGACGGTGGTGAGTTTGAGGTCTTGGAGCGGGCGCAGGTGGTACAGGCAGCCACATACTCCTTAACGTCCTTAGTCATGGAGGGCCAGAAAAAACGCCGACGGAGGAGGCAGAGAGTCCTGGTGACCCCGCCGTGACAGGCAATACGTGAGGCGTGAGCCCAGGTGATGACGTCAGACCTGAGAGATCGGGGTACATAAAGTGTTCCATCAGGAGGTTCTGGGTGATCGGGTTCCTCACCTTGAGCTTGCATCACTTTATTCTCAATGTCCCAGGTAACATTTCCAACGATGCAGGTGGAGGGAATGATGGGGGTCGTGGTGCCGTCCTGGTCATCAGAGGAGCAGTATTTCCGTGAGAGGGCGTCGGGCTTAATATTGCGGCTTCCTGGTCTGTAGGTTATGGTGAAATTGAAACGGTCAAAGAACAGGCACCAGCGGGCTTGACGGGAATTCAGTCTCTTGGCGGAGCGAAGGTATGAAAGGTTCCTGTGATCAGTCCAAACAATAAATGGATGAGCCGCACCCTCCAGCCAATGACGCCATTCTTCCAGCGCTAATTTAATAGCGAGAAGTTCACGGTTGCCCACATCATAGTTGCGTTCAGCGGGGGACAGTTTCTTAGAAAAGAAAGCGCAGGGCTTCAATTTGCCGGAGGACTCTTCCCGCTGAGATAATACAGCCCCGACGCCTGAGTCGGAGGCGTCAACCTCGACCACGAATTGTCTAGCTGGGTCGGGTTGTATTAGTATGGGGGCGGTAACGAAGAGGTTCTTGAGTGTGTCAAAAGCTTCTTGGGCATCCGAGTTCCATTGGTAGGCCCGGACAGTGGAAGTGAGTCGCGTAAGGGGAGCCGCGATAGAGCTGTAATTTCTAATAAACCGCCTATAGAAATTAGCGAACCCCAAAAATTGCTGAAGTTTCTTACGCGTGGTAGGGGGTTCCCACTTGGAGACAGCCTCGATTTTAGCAGGGGTCGGGTCGAATGCTACCTGCCTCGAAGATGTACCCTAAGAAGGGGATGACGGTGGAATGAAACAGACATTTTTCGGCTTTGACAAAAAGCTGATTTTCAGACAATCGTTGGAGTACCTGACGAACGTGGTTTCTGTGCTGATCAGGATGTTTAGAGTAGATCAGTATGTCGTCAAGGTAGACAAAAACGAAGCGGTTGATAAAGTCCCGTAGGACGTCGTTTATGAGACGCTGGAACACGGCAGGAGCGTTTGTTAACCCGAATGGCATGACGAGATACTCATAATGACCGAGAGGAGTTTTGAAAGCGGTTTTCCATTCATCACCCTCCTTGACCCGTATGAGATGATAAGCATTTCGTAGGTCAAGCTTGGAAAAGATACGGGCCTCCTGAATAGAATCAAAGACTGAGCTGATGAGCGGAAGGGAATACTTGTCTTTAACCGTGATCTGATTTAGTTCTCGATAGTCTATGCACGGTCGGAGGGTTTTGTCCTTCTTCTCGACAAAAAAGAACCCCGCACCGACAGGGGAGGAAGAAGGACGAATGTGCCCCGAGGAAAGTGCCTCTTGAATGTAACCCTCCATAGCGGCTTTCTCGGGGCCAGAGAGATTGAACAGCCTACTCTTAGGGAGAGGAGCGCCGTCCAATAAAGTGATTGAACAGTCGTAAGGCTGGTGGGGAGGTAAGGCACCGGCCTTAACTTTGCTGAAAACAGTGTGAAGATCGTGGTAGCAACTCGGCACGTTAGACAGATCGATCTCCTCAGGAGATTTAACGGAGGCAGAATTAGCGGGTGGAACAGCGGATTGCAAACAGTTAGCGAGGCAGAACTCGCTCCAACCAATAATGCGATGATGGACCCAATCTAATTGCGGGTTGTGGTGACGAAGCCAAGAGAACCCCAGAATAATGGGGTTCTGGGGGGTTTGAGTTACGAAGAACCGGGCGAGTTCTCTATGATTACCAGAAGTAATTAATAACACCGGTTCCGTACGGTGAGTAATAACCGAAAGGTGTTGACCCCCCAACCCAGCGGCTCTAATAGGGGAAGGAAGGGACTCAGTAGGCAGAGACAGGCGAGTAACCAGGCTGTGATCTATAAGATTCTGTTCAGCGCCGGAGTCAATCAAAGCGTGGAGATCCAGAGTTTCAGAAACATGACTTAACTTGACAGGAATGCGGAGAAAATCTTTAGAAGAGGACATGACAAGACCCGCCCGCGGCCTGTCCTCTAGCGGAGGGTTTTGGAGTTTAAACGCAGGCTACATTGGTGTACCTGGTGTCCTGGTTTTCTGCAGTAAAAGCATGCCCCTTCGATCCGGCGTCGCTGCCTCTCCTCTGCGGAAAGCTTGGAGTGTCCAATCTGCATGGGCTCGTCGGTCTGACTGCGAGAGTTTTCAGACTGGGTTATAGGAAAAATGTGTGCCGCCGTACCTTGTGGTGGATTAGCAGGACTTCTGCGTGGAGGCTGAGGTCTTTCATGCTGTCGTTCACGTAAGCGGGTGTCCGAACGGAGAGCCGCCGTGACGAGCTCCTCAAAAGAGTGGGTTTCAGGTTGCGAACACAGGTGGTCCTTAATGACGTCATTTAAAGACTGATAGAAGACCCCTCTTAATGCTGGATCAGTCCAGCCGGCTTCCACTGCCAGGATTCTGAAGTCTATGACGTGGTCGCTCACTGAGCGACTTCGCTGCTTAAGAGCGAGAAGCTTTCGTGAGGCTTCCTCCCGCTTACGGGGTTGGTCAAAAACCAGCCTGAATTCATTAATGAAGCGCTCGTACGATAGGTGGGTGACAGGATTGGCGGCCAGGAAAGCCTGGGCCCACTGCAGCGCTTTATTGCGGAGAGTTTATGATTAGGGTTATCTTTCTGAGGTCGGAGTCATAATACCTCGGAGCTTGCTGGAACAGGAGATTACATTGCAGCAGGAACCCTCCACAAGCTTCGACGTCGCCGAAGAAAGGTTCCAGCTGCAGTCAGTAGTTTTCAGGTGACGGACCGGAAGCGGAAACGGCGGCGGTGCTGGAAGCGGGAGGTGATGGTGCGGGGGTAGCCCCCTGGACATTTAACTTCATCAAAGTTTGTGTTGGACCGTCCAGGCGCCAAAAAAGTTCCTGTTGGGCAGAGGATAATTGCGACAAAACGTCGGCTTGGCGGCCCAGCGCGATGCCTTGCTAGGCTGACGGTGAAACGAAGTCCCTCTGGATCAGCTGGGTCCGGAAGTTGGCCAGTTTGTTCTGTCATGATTTCACAAGGATGAGGAACCCAGATGCTGCAACCCAGAAGGAAGACAGGTAAGTGGATGATGAGTAAGGATTTATTGTTTTCTCCAGATGTGAAGATGCCTGGTTGAAGAGTGTCCAGACTAGAGGCGGCTGTGGCGAGGCTGGAGGGTCTTGAAGCGGTTGTGGTTGCCGAGGGTTTCCGTTCTCCTGAGGCGTAGAATGTAATGTCCGTGCTGCCGTCACTCGTGAGCGGTGGGATCCTGAGACAGGGAACAAAGAATTAGTCAGAGCCAGAGATTGGAACAAAGCTGTAACGAGGCTAGAACCAGAACAGTCACCATAAGGGGTAACAAACTGGCGTCGAGTAGTGGCGTAGGATCTCCTTTTGAATCCACAGAAGATGATGAGGAGAGTGAAGGCAGCTGGTGGCAATCAGGAACATCAGGGCAGAGCTGGAGGGGGGAGGAGACTGCCAGGCACCGTGACATTCACCTGCCCTCCAGTCAACTCACAGAGACCTTGTCTTGTGTTCATAAGTAATCAATCAAGAATGCAGTTTGGAGTCAGCTTCCAAAGCTGTCGCAGTGACACAGAAGGACAGCTGGTTTTCGTCTGTTGAGCTTTGCAGCAATGAAGGAAACAATCTTCTTCAGCCTCTCAGGATGTTTGTTAGGAACCAAAATGTTCTTCAGTGAACTAATAACTCCAAACAGCCAACACTGTCTAAACATTAAAGTGATGACGTCAAAGGTTTGCTGACCTTCAGAGCTGGCTGTGAATCCCATTTTCAACTTGAGTGTTTATGAAAAAAAGTCTCACCTTTAAAGCTTTGACTAAAGTGTGTCGTTGATGGACTTTGACAGTTGCCAAACGTACAAGACTTTTTACTTATCTTTTTTTTTCTTGTTACTTCTCCCAACCACACATTGCAGTCAATATAAAAAATGGCAAACCTAGAAGTTACAGTTATAAAGGATTTTTTTTGCACTTTTTGAACAATTTAGTATTGTAAACAATCATTTAGATTTTTTTCAGTTGAAAGTATACGACACTCCATAGAAGAGAATTAAGACCATGCAGAAAAAAGAAGCATCAATGGCAAATCTGTCATGGTGCCTCTGTCAGTCTCCTCCCCCTTCTCCTGCTGCTCTGCTTCTGACTCCACCAGCTGTTTCCACTCACTCCAGTCAAGCTCTGCTCCACTTAAGGAGACCCAGCTCCACGTTTCAACGCCAGTCCGATGCCCCTTTATGGTGACGAAACCTGGTCCAAAGTCTCAGCTCATGCTTTGCTCTCATGTGCCTCGAACCTCGCTAACTTTGTCTCCCTGTCTCAGGATCCTCACGTCATGAGTGTCACCTGAGTGGAAATCATCACAAGCAGCTCCAGCCTTTCCTGAAGCTTCCAGAGTCAAGTCACGCCGCGCTTAAGCCTCCAGCCATGCTGCTTCCCAAGATTCACTCCTCGTCAGAAACCCACAGCAGAGAAATAAACTCTACTTACCTACTCACTTACCTGCTTGTCTCCTTCTGGGCTCCAGCGTCTGGATCTGCCTTGTAGCTGAATCATGACAAAATCAATACTTTTTTCTCTCAAAATAATGTTTTTTAATTACAATTTTAAGAATTCTAGTTTTCAATTCTTTTCCTTTAGCTAAGTTAGCCATCAGGAATTCCTTCATCGTTCACTTTTCATAGAATTGTTAGCACTTCAGCTTAAGTTGTCATTTTTTGGTCTCAAATAATTTCTGACATTGCTCATCTGATATTTCTGTTATACTTATAATTTAACAGTTTCTTTTATTTATTTTTTTAGCATTGTTTGTGATTTTTGTGTTCTAGCTTTCAAACCACTTCTCAGCATTTTTATAGTTATATGGTACATTCCCTGCTATGAGAGGTAAAGTAATCTCAAAACCTTTATTTTCTATCCAGTTATCTATTTTGTCTGTATTTAATGTTTAAAACTGAACAAATAGGCTATGGTTGTGTCTGAGATTCTTTACTACTCACTATAGTGTAGTACATATTGCATTCGCCTTTTTGTAAATGGCGTATACTTATATAGCGCTTTCTACCCTCTTACGAAGGCCCAAAGCACTTTACAGTCACAGTCCCATTCACCCACGCACACACATTCACACACTGGCGGCGGCTCCGCTGCCGAACACTGGCGCCAACCTCCCACCAGAGGCAAGGTGGGGTTCAGTGTCTTGCCCAAGGACACTTCGACACATGGGCATGCAAGGCGGGAATCGAACCTGCAATCTTACGATCATGAGTCGACCGCCCTACCGCTGCACCACGACCGCCCTTTTTGTAGTGTTGTCTGAATCTACATTACCAACATCGAGTTACTCATGAAGTTAGTTTTCTGGTTTACGGAGCCTCATCTTCCTGCTGATTTTAAATCGCTTCATCACTCACAAAGCTTTAAAGCTTTACAGACTCAGTCGGGTTTGTTTCAACGTCAAACAAGTCCTCAGAAATGGCTTCCCCTGCCTCTGTACCGGCTGGAGAAGACATTCCTCTGCCAAAGCCGGTTTTGCACATCAGTGTCTTAACTCCTTGGCGAAGTATGAAATGCCTTTGAGAGGCCTCCTTGTAGGAGTGCTAAGTCACGGCTCAGGGACACATCTGCTGAAAGCAAAGTCACCTAATCAAGTATGAATGTGTCACAGAAATCCAAAGTCCCGTCAGAACAGCTGCTGAGCTCAAGAGGAGCCGTCTCCGCGCCGGTTCTTGTAGCCATCAGCGCACTTCCTCTAAACAGCAAGGATGCAGCTTTGAAGGGCCAAACTCGATAAATTCCCTCCTTTGCACTCGCCGTGGCCCCAAGCCCAGCAGAGGGTTACTTGGGAGAGTGCTCAGGCTTCACAATGCATTGTGGGAGGTGCTGGTGAGTCACGCCTGAGTGGAAGAAGTGATAGAGACGGAATGGAGCTGTTTTTAATGTCAGCTGTAATACCTAAGCAGACATGCTGGGCCTAATCGAGTGTGGCACTCCCCAAAGGTCCAAATGGAGAGCTGCAGAAACGAGCCACTCTTCTTTGTTAGGAGGCAGCGACAGCCAAGACTAAAAGCTTCTCCGGGTTCTGACAGCTTTCCTTTCACACCGTTTTCCCAAACATAAAAGGAAAAAAAAATGTTTTCTTTTATCCTGAAACGCCCAACACAAGAGCAAACACTCATGTTTACATTTGATCATTTAGCAGAAACTTTGAAAGTTTAAGCAATCAATATAGATATAACATTAAGAGGGATAAAAGAATTGTAAATGCTTTTTGATTCATTTTTGGCGCCAAATTTATTCATTTTCTGCAGCTTTGGACCAATCATTTACAGAGAAAACCGATAGTTTCAACGAAGACCAGTGCCGGTACCAGAGCCCCGGACCGGTACCGGTCTGCAGGACAGTTCATGCCAGGCCGCAGAAAAACAAAAACACAACATAATTTTTGTTTTTTTCATTTTACTCATCACCTGTAGGAAGTTTTATTTTGGAAACCTACTGGATTCTCTCCACTGAATCTGACCTATTCTTGACGCATGTCAAGTCGCTCCGTCATGTGTCGAAAATTCCTCCGCTACTTTCTTAAAGTGGCTTCATTAATCGCTAAATCGAAATCCCCAAACTAGCAGAGTAAACAAAAACCAAACATATTTAGAACGATTCTTTTGTGAAAAGGAGTCAGTGAGGAAAAAGAAGAAGAGCATTTGACTGCAAAATAAAAGAAATCTGCATTTAACAGACAGAAACCAGGAGTCTTTACTCCAAATATGGATTTATTGTGACAGTTATTCCCACAAAAAAAAAATTGTTTCATCTGAAACTAAACAAAAAAGTGTTTTTTTTATCCCTGTATTTTTAAAGTCACAGACACTTCACCATTTTAGTCCTTTATTAATCTTTATTTCTCCTTCCTGACATTTGAGCTTCTTTTAATCATGAATAGTCTAAAACAGCAGGAAGTCTTAATATTCACTCCAACAATGGATTTTTATAAATAATAATATGAGCTGTTTACTGATGCCGCTGACTTTGAAGCCAGTAGTTCTGTTTTTTTTTATGATAAAAAGGAATTAAAACAGTGAGTTCTAGAAGAGTGGAACCTGAGGCTCTAGTCTGTACCTGCATGATTATCTCTGTGGGACGTTAAGGTAAACATGAAAAACAGCCAAAAGGAGTCAACATCATGTTCATAAACTCTCTCTTTTGTGTGTTTTAAGTGTTTCAGTGATCAACTGAAAACTACTCAAACATGAACATATATTATTCCCAGCAGATTATACATTTTTGAGGTACAATCCTAAAACTTAAATTAGAATAAGAACAGAGAAATGGCTGACATTTTTCTCTATTACTGAAGTTATTAGGATGCACAAAAAATAAAGCATGAATGAAGAAAAAAATTAAACACATGAAAACTAGTACTTTTGATGACGTAGCTCTGATTAGACTGGGACAGAGGCTTATAAGCTTATAAAAATATAAATATAAATAAATCAAAGAAAAAAATCTATAAAGACTAATGACTTGTTAGTTTCTGTGAATAATAATTCCAAACCAACCACACAGTTCCCCAAATCCCAAACCGTAATCTTTATAGGATTTCCGAAGAAATCATTTCATTCAGAGGTTGCAATGGCTTAAGTTGTCCACCAGGTGTCACTGTTGAGGTCTTGAAGCTTTGAATCTTTTTTGACACGATTACTCGGAAAGCCTCAGTACTTTTTGTCACTTGTTTAAGCAACTTTATTAGCAGCGGCCTTGTAACTTTGAGTTTCTGAGTTGTCTGCACTATTATTATGGTCTGTGGGAGCAACTGTCCCAATAAATCCATGTTTGCAGTTAATATTCCTGGTTTTTGTCTGTTAAATGCATATTTCTTTTATTTTGATGTCATGGGCTTTTCTTCTGATTCCTTATTGGCTTTCTTTTATAAACTTTCAAACTTGCTTTAAGATATGTCAGCTAGCCTGAATCACAGGAATTCTAGAATTCCTAGACGTACAGAGGATCCACATATCTGCATGTCTGGCAGAGGAGCACCTACCCTCAGTTCTTGTTTTCATCTCCCAGCATCCTCAGAGTTCGGCGCTGAAAGTACAATTTGCATTTTAATGTGGAGCCACATTATCTCAGTGAAGAAAATGCCAGGTAATTATGGGACATGTCTGTGTCATTCCAGGTTTGTGAGTTATTTCGGCTAAACATATGGTGAGTGTTTATGAGTGGAATTATTCAGAAGCTGCTGTGGAAATCAGGTCCATCATGGGGAGATTCCCGGATGTTTCTGCAGAGATTTATGAACTGGAATGACCGGGAAATCAGCGTTCACCTAATCGAAACGTTCTCTCCACGTTGCTGCAAAGTAATTACATTGTTCCTCATTTGAATGCGCTGCTTTTGCTTTTTAGGAACTTCATACGAGCTTCAACAAAGAGGGGGGCAGACGGGCTGCTCAAGGTCTTCCTTCAGGACGCGCTCAGACTATGATGGATGACAAAAACAACTTTTCATTAGCAAACATCTCTGCTGAAGGACATTTAACTCAAGCAGGACTCTGTGCTGCAGTAACACTGGCTTCCCGACTGCTGACACATTAGGAGTCTGATCTTCAGGGTCATTAGTTTTTAGAGGCAGCAGCAATATTTCTGAATTCTGCACAGAGTAGAGATGCTCTCTTCATCAATGGTTGTGTATCATGACCTTGAGTTATTTTTTTTTTTGTTAATTCATGTAGAGATTTGTTTTTTTTTATCTATTCCAATGAAATATTTTAACATTAAGAGGTTTTAAAACTTTCTCCTGGCTGAGGATCTCTTCCTTTTGATTTTTCTTTTTGTTATAGTCATTTTTGTTGTCATGATCACAATTATCATAGTCTGACTTTCCCCCCATCAAAGGAAACTCTGCCCCCTCTTTTCCTGTCCTCTTTTCCAAACACAGCAGAATGAAAGACACTTGAATTCATTTGAGCTCATGTGTTTCTAGATGAAAAAATGTCAGGAGGAGCACATTTGAAGACCTAGATGAACATGAATTAAAGTTTGCAACTGAAAGAATGCAAAACATGATTGTAAATCAATGGAATTATTAACAAATATTTGCTATTGTTCAGGTTTTAGTTTACTTTTTGGTAAAAACGAGTGTTTCTTTAACTTTGACAGCACAGAATATCTGTAGATGGTCTTCATCCTCAGCTGGGGTGTTCATCAAAGTTTTTTTAGTGCTGACAAGTTAACAATATCTATATATGTTGAGCTTTTTTTTTTCAGTTTTCCCTTCATTGCTTATGTTCTAAAAAGTTTGATTTCAGAATATTTAAGCAGAACCATTCCTCTCAACCCCTCATTTACTCCACGTCCTTTTTTTCTTATATTTTCAGGTTTAATTTGTCTCTTTAGAATCTTTCACTTCCCATTTGTTTGTTTATGCACAGCTCAAAGTCTTGCATGGCTTCTCCCTAAAAATTATTACTCCATAAAAAGAAAAAGCCGCTCAGAACCAACCACTTCAATGTGGGCCACACAATATTTGTCAGACGTTTTGAAGGTTGGACGTGAGGGCAGCAGGCTCCACCTACTTTTGTTGAGGCATCTGATTGGACAGTTTATTATTTGAACTACAGGATTAAATATGAAAAATGTTAGGATTGGCAAGAACATGTTGGTTTGTAATTGATTAACACCTGAGCTCCCCTGGAGGACAACTCTTAATTTATTCCACCTAATAACTTATTGTTGGTATGGTGTCTTTCTTTGCTGATGACACAGCTGTCTCCCCACACATTTATTTTGTTAATATTAGAGCTTCAGATGATGCTCGATGCCAAGTTCCAACTTTCTCCCACCTCACACTCCATCTTTGAACAATTTGAAGGTAAAAATTTTTTTAAGTGCAAAATTTCTTTAAATTAGCTTTTTTTCAGGGTAAAACAAGGAGAATGACCCTTCTTTTTAATGTTTTCTCAACTGCTTTGCTAAATGCAAAGAAAGACTAAAACAACTGAGATGAATTGAAATTTTTTTATTAACTACTAGTCACACACAGTAAATCATCAGCAGTTTGATATGCACAGATAATTTTAGCTCGTTAGAAACAACCTCATGCTGTTGTAAAAACACTTCTTTGTGAAATGCAATTAAAAACTGGAGCTGTTTCAACTAGAGTCTTCACACAGACTTCAGAGTTACATGTTTTTTACCCTGAAGCTTAACCTGCTGAGTTTCATTTCCTTTTCCTGAAAAACAGCAGGTTCAATATACAGCCTGAACAAAGCCTGATGTAGGCTTTCTTTAGTACATAAGGGGCTGAAATCCTCCTCAGCACTCCGGAAAAATGTCAAGGTTATCCACATCGTTTAAGAGAAACATGTACTGAATAGCTTTTCTATTTGAGAGAAAGATGCTCTTGTGGAATATACAGAGATTCATGTTTCCTCCAGGTATTCCTACATTGCAAAAGTCCCCCTCTTTCAATTTTTGCTTCTATAGCTGTAAAAATGGAAAGGTTCTCCCAAGAATTAAAACGTAAAGAAAGCATTGAAGTCTTCAGTTTAGTCTTTTTGAATGTCAAACATTTTTTCTGACATTTTTTGTGAAAACAAAAGAAAATACTAAAGCTAAATGATGCTGATTGGTCCCAAAATGTCGAATAAGCAGCAGAGAATTTTAGACAAAAAGCTTAACAATAACTCAATAAATCAAGAATGCATTTTATTTTTAAGCTAAATTACACAAAGAATAACAATAGTTTGGGGTGATACATATAAAACCAAATTACTGCTGTTAAGTTTACTGCAGAAAAGAGTTATATTAAGAAATAAATTGGATAAATGGAAAATACAAATACATTGTTTATTAAGTCTAAAATGAAAGATTTAGTGGAACTGCAAACGTTTAAAGTACAATACAGAGGTGCCAGAAAGATCACAAAAGTTATTTGTTTTTACTTCAGAAGATGAAAATCACAGGAGAAATGCTATTTTTACTTTTAAATTGCTCGCAGTGCTTTAAAGAAAATATGTTTTTCTTTTATTGGGAAAAATGTTTGGAACTATCAACAGAAAATTCCGAAAGATTTGTGTGAATAAACTTTTATTTCAGAAAATGAAAATAATCCTGAGGAATCTGCTCTGAGTAATTACGTGATGGTGGCTGGAGGTAAATGCCATCGAGGATTGTCTCGTTTTTCTCTAATGTTTGATTAAAGGGGCAGAATTAAAGTAAGAACTTCATTCTTCTCACAGCTCCTTCCCAGTCATGCAGTTGTGTGTACTCATGTTGTGTTCAATGTTTATGTAAAGGGAGAGGAGGTTTCTCTGCAGGCAAACACAGTTTCCACAATAATGAAAGCGTCTTCATATTCACAGTGTCCTTATAGGAAGCAGGGCTGATAAAGATAACTATTGTAGTGTTTTTAAAGGACAAATCTCATGAGAAAATCAACTTTTTTAAGTTTTTAGGTCTAATATAATGTTAATTCCTCATGAAAACCCCCCCCAAAGTGGTATTTTGATCCGTTCACACATCTAAGTATTTCTCTCCTCCCAACCCGTGAAAACGTCTGGATCCTCACATTGTGACATAGATAAGCAAGAACCGCCCCTTCCAGGAAGAGTATGCGTTACCAGACCTGCCCCCCGGCTAACACAAACACCCCCCATGTTCACAGAGCTAGCGGTGATCGGCAAATCGCTTTCATTTTGTTTGCACATCCATTTGCACAGCCTTTAGGTGTTTATCCAAGAAAGGTTAACAAGCATAAAGGATCTTTTACGATGCAGATGATAAAGTTGGGCAGTAAGAAAAAAAATAATTGTTACTTTAATGTGGTCATTTTTACCCCAAGTACCTGTAGTAACTTAAAACAAGAAACGAACCATCACAAGCGTGCACATTTGTCTATTTCTGTTTAAATGAGTGAGCAAGAATTTTCCAAATGTGTTATTTAAAAAAGAAAAACAGTGTGTGATGAGTCTGAGAGCTCAAAGGATCTACATCTGATGCCTGATCTCTTCTCAGACACGCCGATCAGTGATGTGCTGCGTTTCCGTGAGCAGTCACACTGATGTGTGAGCAACCCACCACCTCCAATATGTTATTCTGGCAACCATGAAATGTTTGGTGAGCCATCAATCTTCTTTTTCCCGTAATGCAGAAATAGAGGTCGTGGCTTGTGACGTAACGTGCAGCCTGTCTGCAATCCTAGGATGGAAGTCTAGCCTGATTTCAAGGTAGACTGCCCGGCTAAATTTAGGAGCAGTAATTCATTCATCACCCCGTTAGTGAATGCACCGGAGATGCCCATTCTTCTTCCTTGGTGCTAAATCTGTCCTTCAGGGGCTTTGCCAATGACTTTGAAACAGTCTGCTGAGCAAGGTTTCCTCTACAAATCTACCTGCCACCATCTGCCGGCGCTGAATCGCACACAGTTCTGTCAGCACATTTGATCTAATGAAAAGATAAAACTCTCAATAAGCAGAAAGAGAAGACTGAGTCTGATCAACGACCAGAAACTGTGTTTCAGGTTGTTGCTATGCTGATCAGACATGATAGGAAAGAGGGGAGCTGGGAAATGGAACTTTGCCTTTGTCTCTGACAAAAAATGAGTAAATATAATGAATTGACAATAAATGAGTTTAGGTTACGGATCAAAATGTTTTGGAAAACTGAGCTGCAAACTGTGAAAACCTGCATAAATTACTACATGCTTTTTTTTCTATATTAAAAGTTGCAATAGTTAAATTCTTTCAACGTGAAGGGCATCATCTTTATCTGAGACAAATGGCAAAGAAGAGAGACTTTTGATCACTCAAACTTGCCCTTCACTCTAACATAACCTGAAGGTAGAGGAGACATTAAAACTTTAAACCCTCATTAATCACCAAAACCCATTTTCTGTGAACATTTAGCAGAGAAAAGAGAGTCTGATATGAAATCACACAGCTTTAAAGTGAGGATTACGCTCTTAGATTTAGTTTAGTCAGTTATGGTTCTTGGTTTTGATGTTCTGCTTTGAGTTTGTCCCCCTGTCAATCACACCAGGTTTAGGTTGACAGTCTTTCACAGCTGTCTTGATTTCATGTAATTGTCCTCAGTGTATTTAAGTGTCTGGTTTCCAGGTCTTCTGTTTGGTCCCCCTTTTGGTTTCTCCATGGATTCTGCCATGTTTCAGTTTAAGTTTCTGCCACTAAACCTGGTCTCCTGCAAGTTGGACCCCCCCTGCTTCCTCTTGACCTTTAAGGCATGTTTCTATTCTGAAAACAGTCCCATCACCAACATTTTGGCTGGGAAACCACAAACACTGGATGCTACAATAGACACAAAACCAAGACGCGTATTTATCAGAAGCTTACAATGCTATGCCACTGAGTTTAAAGTTCATTAGTTGTCACACACTTGGATGTGGGACATTTGTTCTCTGGATTTGATCCCTTCCCTGGGGGAGCAGTGAGCTGCAGACACAGCTGTGCTGGGGGTTTAACCCTCCAATCCAACCAACCCCTCAATGCTGGGTGTCAAGCAAGAACCATTGGGTTCCACCTTTGGTATGACTCATCTGTGGATTTGAACCAGCAACCTACCAGTCTGAGTGGATGCTCCAACACTAGGCCACTAAGCATTTTCTATAAGGTGAGTTAGCTGATTCCTTACATTTTGTGTAATCATTAGATTAGACTTTGATGAATAATTGAACTTTTTGGACTTCTTTAGGTATTTCTAAAGCTTTCCACTTATCTACAGTTAACTACAACAAATTGTTTCACGTTTCTGCAATTTTTTGGGGCTAATTTAGCATTTACTGTCACATTAGCTTTTCACCTTTGAATGTGAGCATTTTCAGCATTAATCAGCATAGGGTAGGGTACAAATCTGGCATTAGACGGAGCCATTTCTTCTGCTCAGAATAACTTTTATCTGTTCCAAAATAAACCAAGGAATTATGGGGGTTCAAAAATACACGCAGGTCTTCAAATTCCACTTATATATGCAAAGATTCTTGATTAAGATTTACGATCAGATCTGAAATTCAAAGCCCGCTAATTACTCTGAAAATGAAAACGGCGCGGTTGAGCCGAGTTAGTGCTGCAGCAATCAATTATTGGGTTTTCCCAGAATAGCATTAATTGATGTGAAATTAGCAAACACGTCTTCGGGTCTCAGCCCATTATCCGGCGATTAGGTTGCAGAAATAAAAGTCAATTCATTGAAGTGATTTCACACTCCAAAAAACAGCCTCACAGACGTGGAAGGAAAAAATGATTAAGTGTGCTGCTGAGTAATGATACACTCCTTCAGTAATGAGCCAGTTGGAGAAGTTAGTCAGAAGTTAGCGGCTTGTTAGAACGTCTTGGATGATCTCCTGAGGGGGCGAAAGGCCTCATGGATTAGTCATTGTTTGTCTGGTGCTGTGACCTAAGCGCTGCATTTTTTTTTCTTCTTCTTCAAATCTACGGCGCGAACCTTCAGCAGTCACTTTTCATCATCGGGGCACATCAGCAGACAAACATGAAGCAAGTCCACGAGGGTTGTTGGTTCACTCACTGCATGAGAGCAGCAAACGAGGTCTTGGCAAGGACAGCGCCACCGGCGCTTCCTTTTGCCTCGACGGCGTGGCAGCTCTGAGCTAACACCAGGGTCAGTGGCGGTGATGGAGGAGACGGGCAGCGGTCCTGGAGGGAGGGCGCATTGCTCACTGCTTTAATCGGCGAAGTGATAATCATTTGTGGCAGCGACTGCAGGGAGGCGGTTTCAGCTGCTCGCACAAAAGCAGCCAGGCTCTCCCATAGTTGATCTCGTGTGCTGACCGAGCGTGACGCAGCACAAGAAAGGATCCTAACCACCATCTTGACCTTGATGCCCGCGTGAATCTGAGCTGGAACAGACTAATTAGACACGAGGTAAATTAAACTGCACTGAGACACAAAGATCTGACTTCAAGAGCAGCTTCCATGTGCAGGAAATAACCTCACACAAACATTTAACACCTTTGATAGTGTAAAACACAAGCTCCTCTGAGTAAATAACTAAAAACATTCAAGGTAACTGTAAGAACACAAAGATTAAATTTACCATGTTTTATACCAGAAAAAATAGATTTTGTTCTTTGTATAAATTATATAAAATGTGTAGTCAGTGATTTTACAGCCCTAAAATGTCTAATAAAAAATAAAGACTAATTCGCTGATCTCACCTCTCACAGGTTTTTTTTTTTTTTTTTTAGAACGCAACGCCTGTGATAAACGAGGAACCACTGTACATAATAAATGACAAACTACTCCACCCTTTACAGCACAGCAGACGCACTTATAAAGTTCACCAGGCAAATGCTTAGACAGCCATCCATGCTGCTGCTGCTCACAGACAAGATTGCACTTTTTGAAATTTATTTAAAAAATTTACAATGCTCAGGCAGAGACTGTATTTATATCAAAGTATTTACAGGATTTTTTGCTAGATTGTTTCGACCCGGTACCTCCATTATGCTAACCCACAAACAGCTTCTGCAAATGAGTGCACAGCCTGAGCTGCAGTCACTAAAGGACTGCTTAAACAGCTTGAGCTTCTGTGTCTTTACTTATACACTTGTATTTCCATTGAGCACCTATAATGATCCCAATGTAAGCCTTTTTACATTAGCATGTATCCTGAAGTAAAACAGAGTTGAATATGTAAATCGCTCATGTTTATTTTGTCTTCCTCTAGCATCTTATCATTACTCAGCCATTACTGCAAACAGGAACTCCCACTAAATGTTTTTATCTGTCACATCTTCGGCATGGCTCTGTGACGGAGCGCTTTAATGGCAGACATTATTACACACATTTCAATACAAGCCTTAGCTTGTCAAACACGATAAATGTGCTCTCTGCCGATTATGTCTGAAAGCCTCTGAAAGCTACTTAAAGTAAGGAACTGATGGTTCTTAAATGAAAAAGAGCAGCCCTGTAGTTCAGGAGGAGCACTCTGGTTCGGTTTCTGTCTCTGATGATTTGAGGTTTAATGGCAGTTTTGTAAAAAAAAAAAAAAGAGCCTGTTCAATTTTTTTAAACAAAGTGATTGCTGTCAGTAAAAGTGTGAAAACAACAAATGCTTACAAGTCAAGAATTAAAAGGAGCCTTTTGCCAACTCATAACCTGACTAGTAAACACACAACAGTTTGATTTTGTTGACTGTTCTACCTGAGGAGCATCACTTCCACTTCCTCCTTAGGGCCAATTTAAAATAACAGGATCCAGCAAACTGCAATGGGAAACTGGCGGGTGGCTTGTGACTAAACCAGTCTGTGTCTATTCACGTTAGTGTCAAACAACAGAAGTGAACACTCATGCACTTCTGTTCCAGTATTTTTTATAAATTTAATATCCAGATGTGCTAATCAGAAGTTTTGGGTCTGTTGCAATGTGGCAAAAACTACATTGGTTCCATTTCAATTCACAGGATTGCGATTTAGATTTAGGATTCAATACAAGTCTAAGTTACTTTGTTAAATTGGGTTAAGAACTTTTTTAACTACCTGGAGAGGCAGTTTGTCCTCCCTTGGTGGGAGTAGAGCTTCTGCCCCGGGTGCAGAGGTTTAAGTATCTTGGGGTCTTTTTCTCATGTGAGGAAAATCCGGAGCGTGAGGCTGACAGACAGATTAGAGAAGCGTCAGCTGTTGAAGAGAGAGCTGAGCCAGAAAGCAAAGCTCTCAATTCACCGCTTGAGCTTTGTTCCAATTCTCACCTATAGTCATGACTGAAAGAATGAGGTCCAGAATAAAAGCTGCTGAAGCGAGCTTCCTCTGCGGGGTGGCTGGACGCTCCTGAGTGAGAAGCTACCCGGAGAGAGCTTGGAGTAGAGCCACTGCTCCTCCACATCGAAAAGCCAGTTGATGTGTCTCAGACATCTGGTCCAGATGCCGCCTTTAACAGCTCTCTGGTGTTTTGGGCATGTCTCACTGGGTGGAGGCCCCAGAGACCACACTGGACAGACGATGTCTCCCGACTGACTGGGAATATCCCAGGATGCCCCCGGAGGAGCAAGAAGAAGTAAAATGCAGGGAAGATGGAAGTTTTTGGCGTTTTTGCTTTAACTGCTGCCCCCACGAGCTGGTCCTAGATGACCAGATGAAAATGAATGGATGTAGACATTTATTGATCTTTTGACAAGAGATTTTGAGCGAAAATAAATGGGACTTTTATCAATAAAATGATTAAAATGGATGTATTTAAAACCAACAGATAAATTCATGTATTTTACATTTTTCAAGTGATTATCCATTTGACTGATTTAATTTGTTTGATTGTTGCAGAGTGTGGACCATCAGTGAGGGGCGCTTCTGTTCAGTGAAAGCATGAATGTCCCACAGAAGACTCAGCAGAAGTCATTCAAAGGTAAGAAGTGACGAAAGCTCTTTGCACCTTTAATGGAAAAACTCAACAGCTTGGTTTAGTCGGAATCGGCCTGAAATTGCTGGGCTTCCTTCCAGATCAGAGCTGTGTTCAGACACCAGCACCCTGCTCTGGTGCTGACAGTAAAATAAAGAGTTGTTACTTTAGTTGCATATTCCTCACAAAAGTGACACTATTTGAGGGTAAATGAAAAGATTTCAGAGTCTGTTAGATTTACAGCTTTGCTGTGATGTATAATCAAAGAAATAATTTATCAAAGAGGTTTACGCACCTGAATTACCCTTTAATTCGCATTTTTCATGTCATCACAGGCAGACCATAAAACAGACATTAAGATGCAATATTCTGAAGTTTGATGCAAATGGACTAACATGTGAATAAATCCAAACCACGCACAGACACGTGCCAAATAGCTTTGTAAAATAAATCTTACAGGAAGCAGTTTAGACACAGCAGCTAAAACGCCGTTGGAACTCAGAAGAGCTTGTTCTCCAGTCTCTAAGCTCAGATCAGTTCAGTAAAATTAAATCTTTCAAGCATAATTGGTTCCCTACTAAATTAAAATCTAACACTGCGGGGAAGACAGTTTCCAGCTCACCACCATATGGGCTGTGTGATGTGATGCATTTGGATTTAATTAATGATCAGGTCATTACGCTTAATCTCATCTCACGTTTCATTTTGCAATATTTAAATCTAGTCTGCCACAACAAGCAGATCTGACAGAAAAATGGTCCGTTCATTGTGTCAAACTACGACACGGTGTGAGGTTAATGTTGCCACACAAAACTCACTTTTCTGAGTTGGATACTATGAGGAAGAATGAAGGCGGCTTTTTGGTGTGTTTGTGAGAATACTCAATACTGATTCATCCCAAAAGTGTTCTATGGGGTTCAGGTCAGGACTCTGTGCAGACCAGTCCAGTTCATCACACCAGACTGTCATCCATGTTTTCATGGACTTCGCTTTGTGCACTGGAGCACAGTCATGTTGGAAGAGGAAGGGGTCACTCCAAACTGTTCCCACAAGGTTGGGAGCATGGACTTGTCCAAAATGTTTTGGCATCCTGAAGCATTCAGAGTTCCTTTTACTGGAACTAAAGGGCAAAGGCCAAGTCCTGAAGAACAAGCCCACATCATAATTCCTCCTCCACCAAACTTCACAGTCTGCACAATAAATCTACCGTTCTCCTGGCGACCTATCCAGATTCGTCCATCAGATTTCCAGATGGAAAAGTGTGATTCATCACTCCAGAGAAGGCGTCTCCACTGCTCTAGAGTTCAGTGGCGGCGTGCTTTACACCACTTCATCGACGCTTTGCATTGCACTTGGTAATTTCTGTCTGGGATGCAGCTGCTTGACCATGGAAACCCATTCCATGAAGTTCTCTGTGTGCTGGACTTTGGCTAATCTGAAGGTCACAAGATGTTTGGACCTCTGTAGCAATTGACTATGAAAAAAGACGGCAACCTCTTTCCACGATGCACTTCAACATCCGCTGACCCCTCTCCACCAGTTTACATGGTCTACCACTTGGAGGCTGAGTTGCTGTTGTTTCCAAACTCTTCCATTGTGTTCTGACAGAGTTGACAGCTAACTTTAAATATTTAGGAGTGAGGAAATGTCACATTTGTTGCACAGGTGACATAGTTCCATGCTGGAATTCACTGAGCTCCTGAGAGCGGAACATTTTTTTTAATCAAATGTTGATGAAAAGAGTCTGCATACCTGAGGGCTTGACACCTCTGGCCAGACCAAGTGATTAGGACACCCGATTCTGATCACTTGGATGGGTGAGCAAATACTTTTAGTAATATAGCGACTATAATCTCTAATGTGGCCGCTTCTGACCTTTATGTGTTGCATAGAGCCTATTGTAATTGAAATGGTATTTCAAAAATATACAGTATAAATACTTGTGTATGACGGGTATAGTTATTAATAGCATGAATTTATTATTTTATTAATTTTCATCAATTTACATCAATTATATTACAGTTGTGTTTTAATCACTTGCATGGTTAGTATTTGTAAAGATTTTTATAAATAGTTTCCAGTTTGATTTAACCTTAAAATGAGTGAAAGCAAATCAGATCTGTGCATTAACCCTTAATGCAGGAGCTGTCACCTCATGTGATTCATGCTCTTTTAATTATAATGATTCTTCGACCGTTTTCACCACAGGTCCCAAACGCCAAGCTTCAAGGACCACTCTACTACTTGTTTTCTAACTAACCTTATTGGCATAACTCACCTGATCAGGTAAACAGCAGCAGATGAGGCAGGGTTTCAAAAAAAACGGTGGGATCACACCTAGAAAAAACTGTTTGAACTGTTCCCTTTAGGACACCAGTAAAGAGTAATCAGAACACAAACTAAAAAACAGTTGGTTGACCACACAAGAGGGCCTGTGTGTGAATGGGTGAATGGGAATGTGACTGTAAATCACTTTGGGCCTTCAAAGAAGGTGGAAAAGCACCACATAGGTATACGCCATTTACCAAGAGAGCTGCTGAGTCTGGAAAATTTGCAAGTGGACTAGTTTGTGCATAAGTGGACTAGTTTGTGCATAAGTGGTCTAGTTTGTGCATAAGTGGACTAGTTTGTGCAACAAGTGGACTAGCTATGCAATAGGTGGTGTCGACCGTTGAGAACTGTTTTATAATATTGGGGTATATCGATAAAATTGAATTGAATCCTATAAATTTCCAGGCAGCATGTAGTCACAGATAAATTAACCTACATTAAAATTGATTCATTTTTTCCCCCAAAACATTAATATGAAATGACTGAAGACCTTTAACAGGTGAGTTTTATCTCACTTTTCTATATTCCACTTTTCCACCTCCACCTTGACGTGTTTTTCCTCTAGGACAGGACTGACAGTGAGAAATGTACCCTTCACAGAGCCCACCTAAGCCACCGGCACCCCAGTGCAAAGTGTCCCCTTAAAACATCAGGTGCATGTGTGTTTTCAAAGAGTAATGACACGCTGCTCAGGGCTTCTAGCTTTGCTCCAAGAGCCGATTTCTCGCAATACAAGCCCAAACTGTCAAAAAAGACAAACATAAAAAAATAAGACCAAAGCGTGTGAAATTCCATATTTTCTCTTCCAACGGTTTGGCATGTTTTGTGCTGAAGCGATGCTGGCATCTGAGAGCAGCAGATGCCTGTGATGAGCTGCCATTTCTCCACTGTGGCATCACCCCACAAACATACTCCTGCTCGCCACCATGGGCGATCGCTCGCTCAACAAATGAGGCGGAAAGATAAAAGAAAACAAAGACTGTAAGACCACAGCGAGGACTCTGATGTGAGGCAGAGAAGGACACATCAGTGTGAGGAGTTACTCCCTCTGCGCCCACAGGGACACAGACACGGGCTGAACCTCGCTGTCAGGCTGGCCAGATCCCTGCAAGGCTGTGCCAGGAGATTAAAGCGAGACAGCTGGCTTTGATGCTCTGCACTGACCACAGCAGAACTCACACAGGGGTAGGGGTAGGGGTGGGGGCGGACTGTTGTTCTGCCCGGTGCTTGAGCATCCCTGGAAGCAGAAACAGCAGACAGCTCAGGCACAGCGTTTATGAAAGCCCCCAAACAGCAGTAACTGCTGGTGAGTGCTGAGCTGATTTTAATGGAGGAGGGGTTTTTCAGCTTCAAAAGTAAATGCTTTACTTGTAGTTCATCAACAGAGAGAATCGCACAATACCCCACCCAACTGGCATGTCAGTGGCTCTGTAAGGAAGAAAAACCAACAACAATGCGTTCAAGGACATCAGGAAAAGCAGGTTCATGCCCACATGTTTATCTCGCCGGCGTATATGCATACGTGTAACATGCATATACTATTTTCCCCCCAAAAAGAAAACATCCGTCTCTGTTTTCTCCGTCTCAGCTGGAATCTGGATGTAAACTGTACAGCTGGATAGCTCTACAATTGCTGCCATTTTTGTTGCACCGGCAATGTGAGGTTGGGGTGTGAAGGGAAGGTGGGTGATGGGAAGTGGGGTCTTTTTTTTAAAGTTATCATTTTCATAATTTCTGCTTTAGTCACCTGTGAGGCGTCGTTTCATAAAAAGATGTGAACAGATCGTCAAAAATAGGTGCTGGACAGAAAAGATGAAGTGATATCAACGTTTGTGAACATATTTATTTGTTAAGTACATAATTAGCTCGTCAGGATGACTAAATGCATCTGCTTCAGCTCCAGAGATGAATGTTTGTCATGAAATATCACTGCTTGATAAATTCAGTCTCCGTCATGGGAGAATCGCATGAATCATTCCAACTTTTCTGCATAAAAAACACATTAAAGATTGATGCACTGCTGACAAATCTAAAAAAATTGGTCAGGATGTTGTCGCTCTCTCTTTAAAGAAAAAACCTATAATCCTCCTTGTTTGGCTTTCAATGATTACTTCTGAAAGGAAGGTTGAAAGATTCAAGATGAGAAGGTCACAAGCTGGATTTGTGGTATTCAGAGATTTCACCAGCGCTGATTGAATTGCTGCGACATCAACGTGGAGCTGGCAGAATTAATTACTCTGTCTTTGTTAGCGGTGTTTGTTTGTGTGCTCTGTCTGCTCGCTGTTGATGATCTTGAGGGGCATTCAAGTTTGAGAAAATTAAGGCCATCAACGATGTGTCACGCAGAGCGGCTGATTGCAGAATTCCCACATCAGGGAGCAAAGTCCATTATCATTAGTTTTCCACAGATATGTGCTGCTGGGAGTCAGGGATGACGGAGCGAGGGGATGCGAGGTGGGGGAGATGGAGACGATCTGGGGGGGCTCAGTGGATGGTACAGACATGATGCACCGGGAGACGAAAGACAGACATGGAGAACAGAAATATGGAGAAGGCCCTCAGGGTGTCGTTCTTCCATCTTCCATCCAACCCAATTTGATCAGAGGAAGATTTTCATGAATCAAAAACAATATGGAACCCACAGTGATAAAACAGAAAAAAGTATGACACCCCCTGAAGTGCAAATCACACCAACAAATCCCTCAACGCAAAAAGGTTTTAAAGATCACACCGAGAATTAAAAAAGAATAAACATTTTAGGAATCAAGTAAAATTCCAGAAACCAAAACACAATCAAAATAATGAACAGAAATAAAAATGTAAAAAGAAAAGATGAGAAACCGGAAAAGGTAGTCACTTCGGGACATTCGAGTTTTTTCAATGCCGTCTTCAGGATCTGCACACTAATAAGTTTTCTGATTAGTACGGAACATACCAGGCATCACCTCATGCCAAAAACGTGATGGACAAACTTCATCTTTTACCTCTGTTTTACAATACTTGGTATTGTTTCTTTCTCATTTTCTTTCTTCACTAAGGTTAGCTGTGTTTCCACCAACTTTATTGAATTCTAGAAATGTAAAAAACATCAACAAAATTTAGCGATTTCACTGTTTTCATTAAATCAGTATTATTCCCACAAACCAACTCAGACGATAAGCCAATCAGAAACACGGATTTGAACACTACTTCCTGTCTGTGTATATCTCATTACAATGCATGGAAGATGAGAAAGATGTGTAAAGATCAGATTGATTTATTTTTAAAAGCTCTACAGAAGCATCGGTGATCACGTCTCCATGTCTGGGTTCATGAGATCTCCTGCTTCACTCCCACTGCAAAAGCCGCTTTCTGTGGTTACTTCCACGTCTTTGTGACCCACATTAGTTCAGAGAAGAGATAAATAAAGACAGGAAGGATTTTGTGTTTTTATTGTCTATATGAAAATAAGAAAAATATGAGATTTAGGAGGTCTGAGTTGGATGCCTGCCCATCCGGCAGCGACTCTCTGTGAATGGCGACATGGCAAGCAAACGAGTTCTGCCAGGATCCTGGCGCAGCGAGCTGCCATGGCGGGATCCGGTGGAGCGAGCTGCCATGGCGGGATCCGGTGCAGCGAGTGCGATCACTCCAGCCCCATGAGCCCCACCAGCAGCAGGGACAGGCTCCAGCACCCCAGTGGATTAAGAAAATGGATGGAATCTGTGCAGAGTTGTTGGAAAAAAGTGTTTCCATTGCAGTTTTGTGAAATACAGAGTCAATTCTGATATGCCTCAAACATCCCCTCCTCCAAGAGCAAAAACGTTTTTTCTGATAAATGAAAGTTTTCTTTTTCAAAATTTACGTGTTTCCATTAAGCTAATTTACTATCGCAAATACAATTTGCACAATTTTATAGAAACGCGTCTATTGACCTTCCAGGAGACAACAGATGGAAATAGCCTATGGCTAAAATCTGGCATATGAACGTTTTTTCTTTCTTTATTTTTTATTCATTGATGTTATATGTCCACTCAATAATAAATAAATGTTCTTATCAAAGTGGAGAAGTTGACCATGTGAACAGCAGTACACATGGAGTTGAGAACTGTGCATGTGACCTCACGTCCCTGAGCTTTTGTTACAGATAAGCTCTACTGAAGAACAGCATCATTTTCTTTGTGTCCATAAAGTTTGATCAATTATCCATAAATTCACTTGGGTGGGTGGGGAGTGAAAAGAAAGGCGACGAAAGAATTAACCGTTAATCTGCTCGGTGAGGTCATCCAGGGTCATTTTGAAGAACCTTCCCTGGAGGAACCCCGCCCGACACGCAGCGTCAGAAGTGGGAACCGCCTCACAGGGACGGTTAGCGCAGAAAGTGGACGCTGCGTTTCAATCCTCAAAGTTCAGAAGTTTTTCTCCTGTCAGTCAGATTCAAGAGCAGGAATGAAGACCATGGCAGCAGACACTGTTGCTATGGTTACCTGGAGATCAGTTTTCTCTCTGAAGATGTTTCATTTATGAGATTTTGCTTTCCTGTTTAGTTATTGAGGTCAAGCCAAAAATTGACAAGATGCTTGTTAGATGGAAATAAACGTTGAAGAACTATAATGTTGTACGTACATTTACAACATCACCACCTTTTAATACATTTTTAGGCATCACCTACCTCTAAACTTATTTAAAATAATTTTAATTGACCAAACAAGAAAATTCATATGGCAACATTTAAAAAAAATTGTTTCAGAAATATTGAATAACCAAAAAAAAGCCATCAGCAGCTTTTGGGTTTGAAATAATGACATGAGAAGAGTACCTTTTTAAAGATACTTAAAGTAACTTGAATAGGTTTATATTTGAAATAAAAAAAAACAATTCAAGGTTTAAAATGAGAAATTATTCAACCCTTCTAACATGATTTATGCTTTTGCACACCTCCTTTTCAGGCTTAATATTCATCTCTTCATACAGTGCTGCACCTATTCACCTCTCTTTACATAAAAAGCTCTTCAGTTGGAAAGCAAGCCGTCGTGCTCAAGGCCCGAGGCACGGTGACGTTGAAAAAGAAAATACGCCTGCTCATTGGCAGCGCTGAAGCAAAGCCTCCATAATCTCTGCTGGAATTGAGTGTTCACGCTGATTCTTGACCCTTTTTGTCCAGTGGATGTTGAAGTGAGCCGGATTCTTGTTTTCACCTGCACAGCTTTTCTTGGAAAATGTCACAGTAGGATGGGAAGATAAGGGTAGAAGAGAAGGTTGAGTGGACGAGACGAATCAAACGCCGCCCCCCCTCCCTGTCAGACTGCTTCACTTGATTCCATTTTGGTATCCACTAAAAACAGCTGCTCTTTGCCGGGCTCTGATGAGGCTGTGTGCACGGTGGTGATATCTTTCAGGAGGGTAGGTGGTGCATTCTCATCACAAGTGACTCATTTTCAAAGAACACAAGATTAAAGAGCTTGGAGGAAAATATTCCACTGTTCAATAAAAATGTTCCAGCACCAAAACTATCATTTCACAATTTTTTTACTTCATTCAGTCCTAGGCTGCAATGACCGGATTGTTTTCACCATTATTTTTCCTATCTTTGTCCACTTACCTAATTTTTTCTTTAGCGCCAGTATGTGCCAGTATGTTGCCCTTTTAGCATGGGGTATCAAACTATTTACCCTTCCTGCACATTCTACAGGGTCCTTTAACCTTTTTTTTTTCAACTATGAAAATTTTTGAAGCTATTTTTAAATTCAGTGGGTAGTTTAACAAACTTAAAATCTGTTGCTGTACCATATTTTATATTTCTTACCCTCCTTCTTTTGCTGACAGCTCTGAGAAACATGAAATCCCAAAAAATCTATCAACCACACGTTTAACAATTGTTTTTATTATTTTTTTGCTAAATACAACACTCTGACAATCTTTATCCAACAGATTTTACATGAAAACTCACAGCGTCTGGTGCTTGAAGGTCTGCTTGTGGGCCGCCCCCATGTGTCACCCCGCCCGGCACACCACAGACGTGAGCTGTCACCCAGTGGTCAACACAGGATCAGGAGGTCTGCAGTGACTGACAGCTGTGCTTCAAGCTTCTCAGCGGTCTCACATACATGCAAACATGTACAGGCGTCCACTTCAGATGATTTATTCTGCTGTTTGCTTCGTGTTTCCAGCTTTTCCTTTGCCATCCAGCCTCCTCTATTATTTGCAGTTGCAGTTCAACAGCGGTTTTTAGAGCTCTAGACGCAGGCTTTTTGCTCGTTTCCCTCTTAGGGGGAGAATTTTATCTCCACACCTAGCCTGAATGGGTACCCAACACCCTGTGAGGGGAGAAAAAGGAGGAGCAACGGAGGGTGGTAATGGAACATTCATCCAGATATGCCATTTGTGCAACTGCTTTATAAAAAATGCACCATTTTTCTTCTGTGTCAAAAGTAAATGACAAAGAGAGGTGCTGCACACTCTGCTGGGATTATCAAGGCTTTCTGTCTCTTTCAAAGACCAAACAGAGAAAAGGTCTTTGAAAACATGTCAGACAAAAGATTATTTTTGAAAACTTTGTTTAGAAAAAAAAACGGTTGATCTTTCTGAAGCAAAATTGTTGATAAAAAGGAAACGTTGCTTTTCAAAAGTTCTTGGTTTTCTCTGTTTATTTCTGTTGTAAAATTGGCATTTTTAGGTTGCAGCAAAGCTAAGAAGCAAGTAAAGTAGCAGAAAACTCTAGTGGTTTGTTGGTGAAATGCTGCACTTGCTTTAAACCTTAAGCTACGTTTACACCAGGCGTGTTCAAGTCATCACTTTCAGTGTTAACGGGGGTCTATGCACGTTTAAGTTATCTGCATTTAAAACTCTCACATTCACATGTCGCTACACATATTTTTAGTTATGTTTTCAGGCTGCATAATCATTTTTGCTCTACGGATTCACCGATTGGTGTACCACCGGGACATTTGTTTTCTGCAGATCACCTGCGTGCCCCGTCCAGATTAGGCCAACCCTTTGTGGCCCAGAAGTTGTAAGTTGTTTGCCCGTCCTTTTCCTAAAGCTTTCCAAGTCCAGATCTTCCTGTTCTATTTATTTGTGTTATTTAGGTTGCAGTTAAGAAACAGTGGTGGTTCGGTGACATGTATCTACATCACTTCCCTCAAATCTGCAGATTATGGTGGATAAAAAGTAGAAAAATGTGAAACTCACTCAGTTCTTCAAAGAAGAAATGTGTGTGATGCCCCCCCCCCTCAACTTCCTTCACGCTAACTGCGCGTACGTGTGCGTTTGCAACTAGTCAGCAGCTCCATGAGGCAGTTTGGGGTTAGGAGGTGAGGATCTGGTCAGACGCTGATAAGAAATTCCTGAGAGAAGAGCCACATGCCAGTTCTAGATAAAATAAAAGGACAAAGACTGGAGAAGAGGCTGAAACAACACTGATCTTGTAACCGTGGCGACTGTTCACAGCAAAATCAAGGCTGGAGCTCACAAGAGGAGACACACTTCCAGACTCTATAACGGGATTAGTTTCAGAGTCTAACACAGCCCTGTGTGAGATGCAGTTTGTGTGTTTGCCGAAGCACAAACATCCCCCGAAGGTCACAGTCACACACAGACCTCCGATTTGTTCCTATCCCTTTTGTGGCGTTAATTTTGACATGATTTTAAATTCTGACTGCTATACTTCTGATTTGGAGCTGCACTGAAAACATAAACAGCATTTATATTCTCTGATGCACGCCGGCCTGATTGTTGCCTCCTCTGGCTCTGCAGGGAGCAATCCTGACCGCTGGCATGGAGCTCGACACATGTGCAGCATCAGAGCCGCTTAGAAGAGGCTGGAAATGAATCACAACATACCTGCAGGAAAACCAAAATGTTGAGAATTGGAGACTTGGAGCTCCAAACAGGACTGTTAGTTTTGACACCGACAGCAGATGTTTCTTTGCTTTGATAGAATAGTTTCAGACGTTAGGAAGAAAGTTCAGATTAAAATCACAGGTGATGTTTATTTCATGACTGTTGCTGAAATTAAAAAAATTCCAGCTATTTTCCATTTTTGTTGTTGAAATATTAGATCTGGGTGACTGTTAGGGAGTGTGCGTGGCTGTGCCGCAGCCTCCCTTTCTGTCCCTGCATCAGAAATCAGAATCAGAATCTTTTTATTGTCATTATGCAGTGTACAATGACGTTTTTTCCAGCAGCTCTTGTCCAACAATATTGAAAATACTGTATAAAAACATAATACATAAGACTGTACAGTAGATTGGGATGAATATTGCACATATGAGTGGATATTCCACATATAGAATGAATATTGCACACATGACATGCATATTGCGTACTTGATTGAAAGTGCAGCCATCGGACTTGCTGATGTTGAAGCTCCTGAAGCCAAACTGACTGTTGGCGATGCTGTGCCTGAATTTGGCCCCCAGCAGCAGCTGCAGCAGCTTCAACCATCCATCAAGAGCATCAGAGCCCGTCGGCGTTTTAAACACCACTGATGAAGCGCAGAGGGAGAAAAACCGAGGTACCGAAGCTGCACGTGTGCAGAAGAACACCTGTGTTCTTGCTTCTTAAGGAGAACTTTTTACCGTTTTAGATCTTCAGCTCTTCCACAAACTCAGAGAAGTGTCTGCTTGCTCTGCAGCGCAGATCTGTGTCAGCTTGTATGCTACTGACCTCCACCTCAACTCCTGTTTTTCTTCTTTTTGTTGTTGTTTTTCAGCAATAAATGCCTTCCCAGATATATAGGGTACACTGCTTTTGACAATATAATGCATGTAGGTATCCAGTGGCACTGAATAGAAGACAAAACGGTGCTGGGTTGGTTATAATACAAGAAAAAAAACGACATTTTAGGTCATGACATGCGGTTAAAAAGACCTAAATATAGTGGAGTTGATGCAAACCTCATAGAAACGTCACTGTTGAATAAAATAAAATAGTCTGCCATACGATGACCAAAAGGTTTGGGGATGTATTTGTCCAAAGTCTCATAAAATAACAGATTTTCACATTTTTCTGTTCGCATTATTCAGTCGTATGAAACTTGTTGTGATTCATTTCCCAGCATGCTCCTGTACGTCATTGTCAGATGTTTGTGCCAAAGTGAGGTTAAAGCTGCAAATCAGAGCAGCTTTTCCATTACAGCTGTTCCAGTGTGAGGACGAAGTTTTGCAGGAAAGCTGGCAAATCGACAAATCTTAAAATTAATTAATCACCAAAGATAACCGTGATTTCACAAGTGCAGCACCGGGGGATGCCGTCTCTGCGCCGCTGAGTCTTGGAAAACATTTTGAAGGTAATGGGAAGCGATAACAATCAAATGTGGAGGAAACGAGGCAAGGCGGCGATTTCCTTTCTGTCCCCGGGTGTTTCCAGACGGCCAGCAGGGCTTATTGAGATTTAACTCAGGTGATATGGAAGTCCTGTCGGAGGAGGCCTTATCTGCAGAAAAACTCCCGGTGACAATATGAATAACTTTCTCCTCAGAAGGGCGCAGAAACCCTGCGGGAGCGGTGGCTTGATTTTTCACTCTTGAAGAGCTTCTTTTTTTTTTTTTTTTAAGTTCAAGCCCGGAGAGAATCTCAGAACAGAAACTTTCAGCGTTTGGAGGAATTCAGCTCCATGAATATTGGGTTATTCCTTCAGTTTTATATGACTGCTTTTCTCAAATATTTATTTTTTAATTAACTGAAAAGAAAATAATGAAAGTTGGAGAAGAGACGAAGGCGGGCCCACAACTGTGATGGTATGTAAGACAGAAACCATTTGGCTGATCCACACTCCTGCATGAGTAACTGTGCCTCTGGAGTTGAGTGGCAGCAGGATCGATCTGTTTGTGCCCTTTGATTGATTTTAATGTCCGCCAGCATCAACTTTGCCCTTCACAGCAACAAACTGAGCGTGAAAGGACTCGGCTCCAGCGTTCTCCTTGTGATTCAGCGGAGCGATTCATCTTCAGCGTTGCTGTCGTGAAAACACAGGCTGATGCTCAGCCTCATCCTGGGTTTTACAGGAGAAAACTGTCGCCACACTGAGATGTCATAATGCACTGTGGAAGAGCAGACTTGTTGTCATGCTAATGAGGCTTCAGCGATCAGGCAGAAATGTGGTGAAATTCAGTAGAAAACTATGAGGGAAGTCGAAATGAAGCGGATCAGAAGGAAACACCACAATATAAGCCACTGAAAGCCCCTATAATTGTAAACATCCCATAATGAATTTTTTTTAACCAACTTTTTGTTCTTTCTTTCTCTTGAACCAAATATCTAACTCTAAAGCTATGTATAATAAACATTAAACAAAATTTGACTTGTTCCTCAGTATGATATTGTACCGAATTGTACCATTTTTGGGCCCCCCTGCTGGTTGTAGTCCATAGAAGAATGGAATGAACCAGTTAGGGCGGAGCTACTGTTGTCAGACGATAAAACCCATTGATTGGCGCTCTTTAAGGTCTGTAAAACAAATGAAAGCACCAAACAGTGTGCTGAGTATTAAGTAAACAGAATATGCCTCTCCACCGCCAGCAATCTTCTCTCAAAAAGCATGAAATGCTTTGTAACTAGAGAGAACCTAAAGCTGAGCAGAAAATAAGGAGCTGCTGGATGATCTCCATTGTTGTTGCTGATAGCTTCGCTTTTGCTGCAGTTGCATAACTATGATGCAAAGCCACGCAGTCGGTTTAAATAGTAATTGCTAAATGGCGTATACTTATATAGCGTTTTTCTATCTACAAGGCCAAAAGTGCTTTACAGTCACAGACCCACACACACATTCACACACGGCTCCGCTGCCAAACACTGGCACCAACCTCCCACCAGAGGCAAGGTGGGGTTCAGTGTCTTGCCCAAGGACATTTCGACACATGGGCGTGCAAGGCGGGAATCAAACCTGCAATATTACGATCATGGGTCGACCGCCCTACCGCTGCACCACGGCCGCGTTTACACCCTGCATGCACTCTGAAAGTCCAACTTTGAGTGGAAACGCTTGCCTGAATTGCCCGGACCATTCTAAACCGTACCGCTCAGTGGAAACGAGGCACATGACTAAAGTGGACCAGAAACGATGCAGCAAAGTTTGAGTTGCTCAACGTTCCTGGCAGCACTGAAAATCTGTCTTTTCTACTTCTAATATTTACTGTGTATGCGTGTGCATATTGGGGGGAGGGGGGTATTATTATGACTGTGAATCATTTTTTGAATTTTAAGTGATCTAGAAGCAAAGACTTGATGTCATTTGACGTAAAAGTGGACCTTAAATGTCTTTCACTCTGACATTTTTCAAAAGCCCACAAACGTGGCCGACCCCACCGCATTGTCCTCGCACAGCTGATGTCATAACATAATTTGTTCATTCTTAATCAGATTATAATGGTGCCATTGTGCTTTGAGACCAGGGTGAAAGTTTTGGGATACACATAATTTGGAAAATATTCGATGGAGGAGGAGTGAGCCTAAATGGGGGGTTGTGACCACTCCTCCTTCTGCTCTTTGTTTCCTGTCTCCTTCAATGGGGTTTTGGTTACCTGGACTGTTTTCTCTTGGTTTCTCGATTTTCTTATGTTTCTTTTTCCCCTTATTATTATGGGATACGCTGAGCATTGTGTAGACGTAGCCACAGTCTATTTCAGAGTATAGTGGTATTTTGCTATATAGTGGTACACTGTCTCTGTCTTTTTTCATTCATTCATTTTCTGTACTGTTTTTCCCTTTCTGGGTCACAGGGCTGCTGGAGCCTATCACGGCCACTTGTGGGCGAAGGCAGGGGATGCCCTGGACAGGTCGCCAGTCTGTCGCAGGGTAGAATGTCCTCAATCACTCGTCCACACACACTCACACCTATGGACAATTTAGAGTTACCAATTAACCTATGAAGCATGTTTTTGGACGGTGGGAGGAAGCCGGAGACCCCGGAGAAAACCCACGCATACACGGGGAGAACATGCAAACGCCACAGGTCCCCTGTGGTGCCCCTGATGTTGTTTTTCATGTCCCCCCAGCCGGGACTTGAACCAGTGGCCTTCTTGCTGTGAGGCAAAAGCGCTAACCACTGCACTACTTTTTGGTGCAATTCTGTATGTGCTTTTATTTTTAGTTACAGCGTATTTTTTCTTGCGTCCTTATTGGCTATGAATCTTGTCAATCCGTTTCCTCTGTGCAGAGTCTCCTGTACAGTATGCGCTCAATTAGCCAAATTTCTATGGTTGATCCCAAGCAGATCTTTGATTTTTTTAAATGAAAAAGGTTGCTTGCTCAATTATCTCTCTGCTAAACTGAACTTAATGTAACGTTCACGAATAATATGACATTCTGCAAATATCGATTTCTTTATGCTGGTGCTTCTGGCTGATGTTTTCATCCCTATATTTATTTTCCTCATGGCTGCATCAGGACAACAAGAAAGAAATTGATGTGCTCGGTTCCTTAAAAAAAAAGATCCAACCCGCTCTAAATACCGATAAACTACAGAACTCCTCTAATGTCAAAGAGTCTGTTAATGAAGAATCGAGGTCGTCAGGAGAGAGCTGGGTTTCATTTCTTCTGTCTTTGTTTTTACCCTGTTTGCCAACACAAAGAGTGGAATCTGAACGACCCTCAGAGACCGGAAGCCATTTAAATGTTCACACCCAGAAGCAACAAGACAATTACTTCCTGACGCTGCCCGGTTTCCACCTCAGTGCCATCAAACAAATGTCTCTGCACAGCAGTGAGCACCGTCCACTGTGAGTATCCATTTATATTCAAAAAGCCATTACTGTCGAAAAAGACGCAGAAGACCGCTCAGTGTGAAGAACACATGAAACTGTTGGCACTCAAAGACTTTTTCAATAATAAAACAGATGTTTCTACTGCAAGTGTATTTATTTAGTCATATTGTGACATTTTCTTTAATGTGTCATTAAACACAAGTCTCATAATTTATCACTAAACAAGGAGTGAATATTTTAGAGCGTTGTTTGCCATATGCGCAGTGGTTAACAAATGAAATGAGCAGTTTTTCTCCATGAACAAAACATCATTGTTTTAATTTTAATCTGTCCTCCACAGTGTTACAATAACGTTTTCTTTTTTTTCTGAGATCATTTAAGGCTAAAAAGATGCCATCTCCATTAAGAATAAAGGTCAAACATTAAAAAAAAAAGTTGGCAGAGAGCTGAGCTAATTTAAGTAGGAGTAAATCTGAGCAGCATTTCCAGCAAAATTATTTTATTTTAAAAAAGAAAAGAAGACAGAACAGTAGAATTACATGTGGGTTCTGTGCGTTTGAACATTAAAGAGAATGAAAAAGAAATGTCACTATGATTCTGCCTCTTCCCTTCAAACCTGCAGCTGATGAAGGTTCTCTCTGCTGCTATGTTGAGCGCCAACATCCTTGCTCATGAGCAAACGCCAACATGTTGGAGGCTGGAGAACGTTTTAGGGACGCTTCTCAGACAAAAGATGAGAAATTTCTTTCTAAATATTTATTTATGAGTAAACTGAAACTCTATTTTAGAGTTTCTTAGTCCACGTGTGTGTGGACAGCATTTCACAAAAAGTCATTGTACCAATAGTTAAACATGGTGGTGGCGGTGTGATGGTCTGGAACTGCTCTTAACTTCTCGACCTGGAGGTTTTTTCCAAATTGGTGAAAAAAGACATTTTAGTCTGTACCCGAAGGTTCTCCATCAGTTTATGACCTTAAGCTGAAGAGCGCTTTGGTCCAAACACTCCAGCAGGTTCACCTAAACTGGTCCTTAAGCGGCTCAGTCAAAGTCTGGATTCAGTTTGGCTGAAACTTTTTCTAAAACCTCAGTGGTCATTTTTATTTTGCACAACTCACGAGGGACTTCTTCTCAGTTGATGTTGGTGGAACAGCCAGTTGGTGGGCTAAAGGGTGTCATTTTGTGTTTTACAATAAAATTGAATCTCTTAACACTCCTAACCTTCTTTTAGGCCATGGACTGGTTTAAGGTCAGACTACTATTTCAATTTCCTATACGAGGTTGATGTTTCCTTTTTTTATTTTTTTGTTCAAGCTTCTGGAAAATCTGTTTTTCAAATTTAAATGTAGTGTAAAAAGACTGAAGTCTGGAAATGTCTGCAGACTTTCTTAGATTGCATGAAACAGAGTTGTTGATTTGAAGAAGTTTTTTCTGATTTAAAACTTTCCATGAAGGGAACATTGCAGGGTCTTTTTCACAGAATGTCATTTTCAGGATAACAACTAAATTCAGGCTCTAAAAATGAACTCATTATGTGTTCTTCTTCTACGCAGAGGAGATTTTTTTCAGCAAGTTTCTCAACCGGTGCCTGCCTTACCTAGCTTTGCTGTAGCAAAACTCTCAGATCTATGTCTTCTTGACAAATTTCCATAAATCAGCAACTTTATTTTATTAAGTCTTCAATATCTGCAAAACACCTGCAGCCTTGGCCCAGGTTGGGAATCCCTGTCTAAACACATGTAAAAGCATTAAGAAGCGCTCCTCCCAAGATTCTTTTTCAATATTCTTAGATGTTCAATGTCAATTGTTTCCATTAAGGGAAGCACAAGTTTCCACATTTAGTGAGCAATTACTTTTTTCTCATAAGACCAGGAGCGTTTGGACGCCATAATTCATTAAATATGACCTGCTATTCCAGCTAATATTCGATGAGAAAAAACAGCTTTCTGCTTGGAGTGGGGATGGTGGTCATGCTGGACCCAGATGCAGGACACACGGTGGACACGAAGTTATATTAAAAAAACTAAATATGAAAATGAAAAACATAAATCATTTCAAAAATCAAAGCCTGAAACCCCAACGTGAATAAATAGACTGGGAAACTAAAAAGTGATGGGGAAAATATCTAATCTAAAAAAATATGTATGTAAAACAGCTGAAAACCTCTGGAGGCAAAAAGCCAACATAACATAAATATTAATTTAAAAACTAAAATAAATAACGGCCATTCTTTACCTGCATGACATTTGTCTCCACCACACTTAAACTCCATGATGTGGAGTGACAATGTGATTTTAAAGAGAACATCTACATGATCCACTCACTTTTTTTTTTTTAGAGGGAATTGTTGCCTTTTAAATTTAAAGTTGTCATTTCATAAATAATATTTTTGAGTAAATGGGGGGTGGGGGGGTGGACATCCATTCCATCTAGATGCAGGAAGGTCTTATGATCCAAAAGCAATAGGAGGAAGAGAACATTTAGTCACAAAGGAACAGCAGCTTAAATTAAAGCAGGAAAACACAAGATTTCCTAGAATGTCAATGTTTTCTCTGAAAGATTCTAAAATTGTTACACTCTGGGTTGACCTTTGCCATTTCATGCAGTTTAATGAAAAGCAAACTTTGACAGCAATTACTGAGATTGAAGACAAAAAAAAATGATAATTATGCTTTTCTCTGTGACTGAATTGATGCTGCAGGGAAAGAATTGTAAAGAAATGGCTCCAGCTTTGGAGGGCAGAGCTGAGTGGCCAAGCATGAAATCTGCACATAAATCCTCAAAGTCTCAAGGCAAGAAGAAAGCTAAGAAGGTACGCTAATAATTGTTTATGACACATAGACTGCCAGGAAAACAATGAAAAGTTATGTGTATCATGTTGTAAATTCTTTTAATGACCAGACTTCACTGAGTTGCTGTGTCTTATTGTTGTGGTGTTATGGGATTGTTTAAGACAATTCGGACAAGGTAGCTTTTAGAATGACGTCACATAAAAATAAACAGGCGGACCATTTTTTCTGTTTGCTAACACGACAATTGTTTTATATTTTGTCATTTGTTGTTACATTCCTGTGTTTACATCACGTGACCACTGGCTACGATGACCATTTTGGTTCAGTTGTTCTACTCCGAGAATGGATTGTATTCAGACTGAAAATTTTTCCTGCATTATTGGGGGAAAAAATGGGCATGAACATTCTTGCTTTACTGGTTCAGCCAGCGTTTTACGACCGTAACATTTTGGGGCGACTACCTACCTACCCCGTACTGGTTAGCCCATTTTTCATCGGCAGACAGCCAATATCCACCCGTATTTTCTTCAATCGTTGATAGTTCGTTCTTCCAGGAAGCAGAGTGTTGATTCTGTCGTGTGATTTCTCACCTCATTCACCTCGGCTTTGTGTCATTCTGCAAAATATAACCTCTCAGTATTAAGTAAAAACCATAAGACTGCTCAAAAGAAGAAACTACATTCAGCATCGTATCTGAACAGTATTTATTCCCACACTCACAACTGCAGCTTCATAAATACGACAGCTAATACGGACAGAACAGCTCATGGCTCGTCTTATCAGCCCATCGTCTCATTTCTGAGAAATATTTTACCACTGCCAAGAAATAATAGGGATGGCCTGTGTGTTAATTGCATTTTAGATTCAGAATTATACAGCAGTTGGAGACTAAATTATGTGATTTCTGAGCAGCCATAGTGGGGATTGCTTATGAATATTAAATGCTAGTCTTGGATAGCAAGGTAACAAAAATAGCATATAAACACAGGGCTATGATAGGAAATTAAGTCTTAAAAAAACATAATAAAGTAAAGACATGAGCTATAATGAAGAGTTTCATAATTCATCCAAACGCCCAGACAGCACAGTTCCCAACCAACCATGAAATTCATAAGGTTACTATCGGAGAAAATTCACGATGAGTAAACAAGGACTTAATTACATTTAGGCAAACCTTATTCTCATTCAACTGACAGTTTTTGGACTTAAGATTTAGAAGAAAAGATGTACCTTTTTCTCATAATTTTATTTAGTGACTGATTCAGATCATCAAACAAAAAGTTAACAACCAGAACAAGCCCAAAAATAGCAGAAGGAACTCCTCCAAGAGGTCACGTAAGGACCAGAAGAAGACAGAAAAACGTTCTTGACTCACTTCAGGTCAGAGTTCATCATCCAACAATCAGAAACAGACTTTTACACAAACATGGATCCATGGCAGAGTTCAAGAAGAAAGGTGCTGCTGAGCAACAACAACACAAAAAAAAAAAAAAACACCGGGATTATTGACAGAACCTCTTTACAAAAGTTCTATTGGGACAGGAGAAGAACTTTCTGGAAGGGTGTGCAACCCAACATCAGAGTCACAGTGAAATAGGGCGGTGTTAGTGTGATGGTGTGGGACTACTTTTCAACCTCAGGACTAGGGATGGGTACCGAAACCTGGTGCCAAGTAGGTACCGGTACCAAAATAGATGATACCTCATGAAAACGCAGATTTCTGTACTTCAGTTCAGTTCTTTGTTTGGAAGATATCAATGACTATTCTGTTCAGTTTGCTGTACAATTCTAGCCAATCATTTTACTTTTTCAGTAATTGTGGATAAATACCAAAAATGAATACAAAAACCAGTTTATTCATGCTTGGATGACAAAGGAAGTATGCTGTAAACACCAGCAGTAACAGCTTTTGTTGTTTATTTATCAGTATCATGAATCAGAAGACTCATATAAGTGACACTAAAAGCCTTAAGAGAGGATCTTCTTTGGGGGACAAAAGTTTTACAATCGAGTCAGTTTAGAAAAGCACCTTTCCCAAAAGGTGCAGTCAGAGTTTAAATACTGCTCATATTGATAATCCGTTTCTTTTTATTGTAATCTGTGCAACGGCTTCAATCGTTTAGTTGTGGGCAAAATTTCAGGAGGGAGCAAAATCTTTTTTACAAAACTGTTCAGAAAATAACAAACTTGAAGAAAACGTGCTGTTGTTGCTTAGGACTTTGTTAAAGAATTTGACTTAAATTTTTAAATATTTGTGGTTCTTCTATATTCTAAGTGTTTAGATACCATTATAATATTATCTGAATTACAGCCATGTTTAGTCAGATTTACAGTCAGACTAACAGGTAAAAAATGTAAAAACAATGTTTTGAAACTATTATGTCACTTTCCCTCTTTTCTAAATAGAAGCTGCTTCTCCTTTTCTCAAAGGAGTGGAGGGAAAAACCTCTTTGCCTTGATGTTGTTGGAGCGTTGCAGGTTTAATAGAATTCCTGCTGTGACGAACGTAATGTTTCTGTCGCTGAAACACTCAAAACACCGATGGCTTCATGTGTCCCTGGATTCAGTCAGAACCTTGACTTTGTCTGTGATGACCGGCTCTGTCGCATCATTAGTTTCCTCCCATCATGCTATAAAATACATAAAATAAAAGTGTTGCCTCAATGGGAGTCGAGCCTCTTGAGGTTTTTCACCATCGTTGTCAGTCTCACTGCTGATCTTTCTTCACATACTTTTTCCCTCAACTTTGGATTTTTTTTTACTTTTAAATGATTAAACACAATGTTTAAAAAGCAGAATAAGCAACAAAATGCAACAAAAAGCTCAGTATAGGAGGGGGGATAACCTCTAGTAAACACTAATGAATACAAACTGCTTTTATTGTTCTAGTTTATCCTGTTAATTCTGATCAAATTTAAGTTTAAGAATCACTCTGATCATCTTTTGATCATTTTCGAAGCATTCCTAGTGGTCTTTTAATTATGATTCTGCAGTTTTTACCTAAATTTAGAAAACTTCTTGTTTTCTAGGACATAGTTTCTTCAGAGCGGCAGTAGACCATCGGAAAATCCCCTCCGAGTTGTCTGGAGTAACCCTGCCTCCCCTTCCCCTAATCGTGGCTGAGAGCTCTCTGAAATGCAACAAGGAGATTAAAAACATAAAAAAAAAAAACAATCTTTATCTAAGTGGATCTTTTTAATTGAAAAGTTAACAAACCAAAACTGCTTTTTCAAAATAAAATAAAAAATCCTTCACATTAACAGCCAAGCACGTTTTATACAAAAAAACACTATTTTTGCCAAAACCTTTAAACCTTTTCAGTATATAAAAACCAGAGAGTTCATTCTGATTTTGAGCTGCATCTTTTTCTACAGTATAAAAGTATAACTGTTTTTTCTTATGCATTGTGTATGTTATCTAAACTTTCTGTTTGTTTCAGATGTTGCAAAATGGTTTTAAACCCCAACGTCTTATCTAAACTTTAATCTAAAATAAAGAAAAAGACAGGTAAATTAAAGTGCTATCAGTTGGGACATCAAAAGTGACATTTTTAATAATGTTGAAAAAGCATGAAGCACTCACATTTACCAGTGAACATAGCGGCTATGATGACGAAACGCTTGTCTGTTCCATCCAATCACTGAGACAGACCAGCTTCTTTATATGTTATGTTTTTGAAATGCAATCTTTCCACCCGAATTGATGTTCACATCAGGGTGAAGTTAAAGCCAAATGCCAAGCAAACACCGAGCATGTGTGGCGCATTCAAGAACGCGCTGAATGTGAGTTCTTAAACGTGCTTTTCAATGTTGTTTACGACATTACCAAAGCAGAGTCCCTGATTGGTCAATGTTCACCTGGTTTAACTTTTGACGCGCACACAATTGCAGCGCACTTTGTATGTAGAGCCCAGAAATGGACAAAAAAACTGCGAGTTTTAAATGCCAAAAACGTGCTTATTGGGGCGTTTACATACTTAGACTTTTCATGCGTTGCTGAGCTCAGTGTGAACGTAGCACGTATCAAGTGGAAGCCTAAAAAATATTTTATTTTAAAGAATCTCACATGCAGAAACAGTAAAGTTATAGATTAAAAATGATATTACTGCGAAAAAAAAAGCTAACTTGTGTCTAAATAGTTGTTGGGGATTAACTCATAATTGGACACCCGTGCTAATAGATACTAACTATAAATTAGTTTTTTGTGAATTCTAAAAGAAAACACATTTAATACATCAAGGAATTTATAAATAAAAAAAAAATAAATGTGGTTGAAAAAATAAATAAAAAAATGTGGAATTACAGAATCAGTAACTGATACTTTAAGTTTAAAATATATATATGTAATTACAAATAGTGTCAGGACCTATTACAGCTGATTGTTTTTGACTGGATACCAGAATATGGTGTGAAAATACCTTAAACGAATGTGTACAACATTTATAGTTTTCATGTTTTTTTGTTTTTGTTTTTTTTAATAAAAAGAAGCTTCAGTAAAATGTTTTAATTTTCAACTTTGTGGAGTTTTAGTTCTGGACTGTTCTGGAAAATGAAGTGGTGAAAAACAAAAAGGGCTGACTCATTCATTTTCATCATGCTGTTCAAAGACAAATGGGTCCAGAAAGTGGAGCCATAAAGCAGATGTCTGAAGAGGAGAGCATTTATCATGAGCTCCTGTAAGAGCGCAGCTTGCAGGGTCATTATTTCTATCTTTAAGGACAAAGACACAAAACTCAGTCAGTCACAGAGCCTTGAGAAAGTCAGGATGTTATGAAAGAGGTGAGCTCACAGCAATGATTCCCTCTTTGTGAAGGAGGAGTTGAACTGATACCTGAGCTTGTTGTTGCTGATGGGCTGTAATTGCACCAGCAAGCATCTTGTGATGAGGCATTTTCTTTTGTTGTAACTTATATGATGCTGTGTAATGTGCTCATTCTAAAGCGCTTTTTCCATTATGGGTGGAGAATATTTGAGCACCACACCCATGAACTCCACCCAGATTTACCCATGAATCTCTTCCTGCCATGAGCCTCCAGATGTGACTTCATAGGTGTTCCTCAAGAAGATTCATTCAACTCTCAGAACCTCTGTTGGATCATTTATTTGCTATTTTCCTGATTTGGTCTCTGGTTCATCACAGTTTTGCGACGCTCAAATCACGCTGCAGGCCTTAACTGATGAAGCAGGAAGGATGGGCTCCTGGTTTTTAAGGCACAGAGTACGTTATAAAGTACAAGTACGGTACAGTCTATTGCTCTGAAAAAGAAAAAAACAACTTTATGTTGAGAGATATTATAATGTTCTTTATTAAAAGTAGCATTAGAACTGTTTCAGAAGGGTTTCTTGATGAGTAAAGATAAGAGATGGACATTCTTTGGCATCGAGGGTGGGGGGGGTGGTTCTCCATATTCGCTGATTTTGCGTATTCGCGGCCGTCTTTGGTCCCTAACCTCCGCGAATTAGGGGGGAATACAGCATACGGTGGTGCCTTCTTTATTGAGAAAGTTACACGCGGTAGGCGAAATCTGTGGACCGTTATTCCCCCCCCCCCCATTATTTTAGATGCTTTGAGGTTATAAAACTTCTCTCTAGACATGTTATACTTTTCTCAGACAGACCAGAACATTGTCAGGCTTTTCTCTCTTGTTTAAACTCTCAAAGTACAGTCCTTGAAAAAGTCCAGGATTACAGACTGAAAACAGAGATCTGCTCGTCATTGAAGAATCATTGACAAACGTGTTCTGTACAGGAGACACGGCAAAGAGACTGATTGACCATAATGTACAGCCAACCAGAATCATATTATTAATATGAACAGGTAGCATGACGTCAATGCTGTAGGCTAATGTATTCTTGGTCACAACATGTGCAGCCTCTCTTTTGCTGAGCATTTGTTGCATTTTGTTTCATTAATTTTTTTAATGTACAAAAAAAAGAAAAAACAAAAACACATTTGAATCCTTTTATGTAGATTTTTCTATTGCAGCCTTAACAATTTACTGGTTTGGAACCAGAATTTTCATGTGTTTATCCATTTTTCTTTTGTTTTTTCTTTATAATGAATATTATTCCTGATTTCTTTTTGACGTTAGCAGCCTAGTTTAGAACCTCCCATTGCCTTTATTTTTCTTCACCCTTTTGTCTTCGAATCATGCTGAGTTCCAGGAATAAGAGTATTTATGTAAACACACTTCTAATATCAATCGGAAGAAAAGGTTCCCTGCTGGCCCTCTGTAACCATGCCTAGACCTCCAGTCGCGCAATTATCCGTGTAGATTCAATGAAGAGAACAAGTACATCCTTTTTTTCCAGACATAGAGGTAGATGGGGGGGGGGGGGGGGTGTAGATTTATTTCAGAGACATTGAATGTTTGTTTGCCAGTTCTGGTCAGTTTGTGTAATGGAGTCGATTCCACCGACTATCCCTTCAGGCTGTTACTGATGCACCAACATTCATCACGTTCTTGAATGACAGATGCAGCAATGGCTCCAAGGACTGCTTTGCATGATGAATGGGGCTCCACTCTTTGATAGCATATTCATTTGACGTCCTTTTCAAGACAACAATTTTCATGCGTGAAAGTTGGATGCAGGAAAATACTTGTTAGAAAGAAGAAGATCCATTAGCACTAAAACAGATGTTTGTAAAGCAGAAGCATGTAGGAGAGGTTTAGACCCCTCACACGTTCCTCAGATGTTCAATTCAGTGGAACAGAAAATAAAATCAAAAGTCAAGTTTGTATTGAAAATGATCCTTAATACAAAGCTCAAATATTCCTACCAATGCTTAATCAAACATTTGTCAATGAAAGTCCATTTTTATGAGCTTCTATCTAGTCTATTTTCCATTATATAGTCAAGTAACTTATAATACATGACAATAAATAAAAACAATTTTTTTTTTTTACTTGGGTAATCAGTTTTTATGTTTACATGTAGGTTGAAAATGTCAGAATAAATTCTAAACTCATCCATAAGTAAAATCGGTTTAAGACACTTTTGTTTGTCTAGTAAAGTCTAAAAAATAAAACAATGATTATATTAGACAGACAGACTCATTCTTTAATTAATATTTAAAGAAAAGCCTACAAACACATTAAAGTACAATAATGCAGTACCAAGAGTACACAAGATAAGAAGTAATAGAAAACATTATTAGAAAAAATAGAATAAAGGCATTCAAAAAAATGCAGTACAAATTCAAACAGAAGAAAATTCTAAGAAGTGCATCATGAAAGTGAGCTAAAAGGATGGATAGAAAGGCAGCTCATCCAGTGTCTCCAAATATCAGACTGACAGCTTATGGCACTAAATATACACTTTGAACACCTGAAATGGTTATCCATTAAAAAACCTAAAAAATCTATAGCAAATGTGGCAGCAATGAACAGTAATGGTAAAATTGCTCAAACTTACAGTATAATTAACGTATAAACTAAAAATAAATTGCATCCACTGCTGAAGGAAAAAGATATGCCTGTATTACTCCTAAGCAGCACAGCAGAATGAGTTATGAATTTCACCGAGACCACCATCCTTGAAGCTCCCCCCTCTTCTAAAGCTGAAACTCAGAGATTATTCAAACTCTGTTGCTATTCTTTCAATTCTTTCAAAGAGTTCGTGTTCTGTCAAAAGTGAAAGAAAGTGATGTCTAGTCAGTTATAACATGACTGGTTGTAATTATTTTTGTACAACTAAACAGAAAAAAAATTAACTTAAATATTTTTTTAAGAGATTTCAGTCAGCCTCTATAAAGATTGTTTTTTTTTTTACAGCGTACCATTATAATCAACTAACTTCACATTTATCCATTCAAATAAAAGAAAATGTATGTAGTATAGCTATATATTTTTTCCATATAGAAGTATTTTAGTGACTTTTGCCTTCAAGATAATGCCAAAGATAACATGTTTAGTCTGATCTTAATGCTATTTATTTAGGATGATCTTTTATCAAAAGTGATTTCCTTTCAGTTCGGAACATTACAATGACAAGACTAATAAAAACAAGCCAAAGGTTTATCCTTCTGAAGGAATTGTTATACAACATACACAACAGTAAATAAAGAAATAAGATGAGCTGCAGGCTAAAACATCTTTCCTTTAAGTTGTGCCTCCTTTCTTCAGCAGGAGTGATGCTTCCGTCTTTATATTTAATGTGTGCCTCGAACAAACGCAGCGTTCTTGCGCGCCGCCTGCAGCAGGAAAATGTCTTGTTGTTCGCTCTAATGTTGAAAATGGCCCTGCTGAAGAGACAGAGTTCCCATTTCCCTGAAAGAAAGGTTGCTTCAAGCAAAACAGCTACTCTTGCAAACATGTGCTTAACATATGTTGGATCATAGAGTCAAAGTGTTTCCTTTCAAAATAGAAAACAAAAAAGGGATCTGTTCATTTGATTTTCAATTCTAAAATAAAACATTAAGAAAAAAAATATGTTATTTTCTCTGTTGATTTTATTTGTCAGGAAACAAAGACTGAAGGAAATTGAACCAAGAGGCTATTTACTAATTTGTCTGAAACAAAAGTTGTTTCTTGTAACCATAGTGACCAATCCGAACCCGTGTAATGCAATTCTCAGGGCTTATCGATGGATCATTGCAAAGCTTTAGAACAACACTAAGACTGGATTTCACAGCTGACAAATGCTGTGTGCTGCTGCGATTCAGATAAACATGTAGTTCTGCACACAAGCAATGAAAACATAAGGATTTTTAAAATTCATAAATGTTGCATTTTCTTTATGTCACACAAAAAAGAAAACCAAAGTTTTTTTTTCAAACATTCTCTGATATAACGCAAAATACGTCCATTTTGCCAATTTTGGGTTTTAAATTGTATTTAAGGGATTAAACCTTCCTTTCATTTTCTGTTGTTTGTTTCTGTTGTTAAAAGGAAGAACCAAAGAGAATAGAAACTCATAGAAATGTCATTTCAAGTTTCTATTTTTGAGAAAGCTACACAGGAAATTTCTGCAGCCAAAATACTTTTTTCTATGTACAAAATAAATGATATAAACCTACTCTGGTTTGCAGCAACAGATTGTGAGCCACATAATGAGACAAAACGTACATTTTCTGTTTTTGTGTGTAGAAAATCCTTTTAAAGAACAGCTGCAGAAGGACAAGGACCGTAACAAAGTAAGTCTGCAGACAGTACAGCCAAGGGGAGCTAAACTTAAACTCTGTTAAATCCAGAAGGACGGCTGTCAATCAGGCAGCAGAAGATGGAATTACCAACCTTGGACAATTAACAGAACATGGACCTTTTTATTTCAAAGCATTACCTTATAATTATAATAGTAAAATTGCTTAATCGATTATTGAAGATGGTTAAAGTCATTCATCTCTAATTATATCACTTCACTTGCCCCAAAAAGTGATTCATGATTTTTCTAATAAAAAAATAATCTGCACAAATTTTTAACTTTTGATGCTTGATCTGTGTTTGCTACGATGATTTCAGAAATAGTGTTATGTCTAATTATATTCATGACTGTTGTAATTAAATAAATAATCTGATCATATTTTTATACTTGATCTGCATATGCCACAAAGATATTTGAACAGTATTATGTCTATTTTTTTCTGATATAGTGTTATTTTTAATCATAGTCATGATTTTTCTAATGAAAATTATCTGCACATATTTTAGATGACTGATCTGCACATTTGTTCCAGATTCCAGCTCAACAAGAAAAAAAAATTGTTTATGGATCTATTTGTCTGCAAGGATGCATCAGAATAATAATATTATTGGAGCAGGAGCAGGGAGCGTGTAGCACCTAAATCACCTTTAGGTGTTTTTAAACTGAATTTCTTATCAGCTCCTGAATAAAGAAATACCCAGAAATGCTATTTTTAGCCTAATTTCGTTTATATATGCCCCCCCATTATGAGAAAAATGCTACAAGAACGTGTTGAAAAGACCAAAAACATGACTTTCATCAGAGTTGGTCTTCAAAACGTTTTCTAGAAGGACTTTTGCTGCTCATCTGAGTGGGTTTTCATTTCTAACTGCTGGTGGGAACATTCAGCTTTTTAATGTGACTAATGCTTCAGAGCTGCAGCACAGATCTTAGATAAGTGGAATATGTGAGCAGATGCAAATGTCAACAATCCAGTCAGCTTAATGACCAGAAGTGCTTCTCAGTGGGACTGAGTGGTGTGGGCACTAGTGTGTGTGTGTCACAGTTTAAACAGAATCCAGTTTCCTGAGTACGAATTTCATACTGGATTGTAAATAGAGGACTTGAAATGTCTCAGGAAATAACATTTTTTGCATCTTGCAGCCTCATCTGCTTGATATTTAGAAAGTTCTTTAGGATCCTGGTACACTTTATTCAGACTTATAGAAACTGTCCCACATAACTCCAGAAGGGAAAATGAGCAGCTTTGTTTTCCTGTCTTTATTTTCAATATAAGCTTCAGTGTGTCATTAATTCCTTGGCAACTGAGACAGTGAGACAGTGGAGCTCAGCGGGTCCCCACTCGGCCTCTGAACTGGTCACCGTTCACTTTATCACACAGATCATAATGGGATTGTGGTGTTTTTGTCACTATCACCAAACAGTGAGAAACATTCAAACATCTGCATGTTTCTCGTCCCAAACACGTCTGGAGCATGACCAGCTTGTTTGTGAACACCAGGAGAGCTTCAGGGAGAAATATCAGTATCACTTCTAATGCTGCGTTTATGCCAAACGGGATTTGTGAATCAGAGGCGTCCAGTTTCAATGTAAAGTCAATGTACAGCACAACCAGAGGTCCTGCGGCGTGATATGAGCATTGGGCACAGTGCAGCGGTCTCACAGCGGCCAGTTTTTGTGTGGCGCTCCTTTTTTGTTTAATTCAAATTTCTTTTGATTTCAAAAAATTACTTTTGTTTTCCTAAATGTTTTTTTACATTTTGGTTTATGGATTTTTTTGTTAGGTTTTCTCAAATGCAATGTTGTTTTTTTATTTAATTTTTTATTTTAATTTTTAGACTTTTGCTTTTTTAAATTGTTAAAATGTTTTTGCGTCGAGTGATTTGTTGATGTGATTTGCACATCGGGGCCACTGTAGATTTGGGCGTTCTCACACTGAGAGTTAAAAAATCGGAACTTTGGCAAAGAAGTATCTTCGCCTCAACTAACTTGAACTTTGCTTAGGCACATGATAACGCGATCAAAGAGTTTTTTTCCCTCCTGGGACTAATGCGGGACATCAAACTGGGTCAAAAAGAGACAAAAGTGCAGCCGAAAGCTGTTTTTATTACGTCACTTTCTCATCTCAGTTTTATAGTTTTTCACTTAGTTATGAAATCATTTTTTTGTCTGTCGAGTCTGCCTTCTGCCCTTATCTTCTTCCACTAACCACTATTCAAGATAAATGCAGAATTAAGATGTGGGGGGGGGGGCAAAGAGTTCAGAGAGTTGCAGATGCATGACCCGCTCAGAAGCAACCAGAACTTCTGTCACAGGAAGAAGATGAAGTTTCAAAATTGTTAAAGAAAACTTTCAATGAAACTGCTCGGTTTTATTTTAGTCATGCAAATATGAGAAATTAATTGCTTGGCAGGCAGTTTTCCTACAAACCATGCATGAGGAGGAATGTAAAATATGCAAAACTAACAAAGTGAACATACCAGAGGCGTTTAAGAGAAGCTCAAAGAGAGAAAGTGATGGAGAAATACTTTATTAAACAAACTACTGGTATGGTCTAAATAAAAAAAAACTAATGGAAAAATATTTGCGTGAAAGTTTAGATGGAACACATCGTCTTGTTCCTTTTAGTAATTACTGTTTAACTATGATTTAAATTTTTTAAAAATCAGTCAGCATTCAAGTTTTTCTTGGTGCAGCCATAAAGTTGCCCTGAAGGAGAAGAGAAAGTAATGTCTAGAGAAAAACAAGGAATCTACAAATGCAGGAGGTTTGCCTTCAGAAATGTTCTTGCACTCTGACCGTCCCCTTTAAGAGTTCTCCTGGCCGATTACAATGATTTATCCGGCGCAGAACAAGAGAGCGCGCTCATACAAGCCCATGCACCCCCAGGCCAAAGGAGCCATCAATTAGAGTTGGTTCATTCGAGCCATCCTCCTCCTCCTCCTCCTCTTTTCCGTCTCTCAGCGCTGAAAAGTGGCTCATAATGGACTCTCGAGCCCCTCAGATCTGGAGCGCTTGCGTAAGAATTTTTTTTGCAGAAAAAATATTAGAAATAAATCTTGGATGTGTTTAGCTTTTGGGACCACGTGCGTTTTAGTGTTTGTGTTCAAAATGAAATTTGAGAGCTAAATGTGATGCGCCAGTCATATTGATGACTTTAGATGACCTCAATACAAACCAAAAACAGCTTTTTTTTCCTACTGGGCACTGACACACCTTTTTAATATCGAAATCAAAGCTATTCTATAGCTCTACAGCTGTAGATATGCAATATACATTCTCATTACATACCGTACATTTACAGCCTTGCGTGCTGAAGCCACTTTGTGAAGAAAACTACTTGTACATCGTACAATCCATTCAAAAACGTCTTCTTCAGAAATATCTAGTTAGTACAAATGAGTAGAAATGTGTAATGGTGCAGTGCAATGCAGCAGTGAGACCCTCATAGTTTCCCTTAGTGATTGACTAAAGAAAAAAATGTGTGTCCTTAGAGTGTGCATCCTTAATTAGCAAGTAAATCAGATTGAAACTAGTAGTTTACATAAGAACATGTGCACTAACATCTAACGTCATAGTAGATTGTATTTTTTTTATTAAAAATGTAAGGAATAATTAAGAGGAAGCACAAATTGTTTTGTTTGTTTTAGAGGCCATTTTTCAAACTTTCAATTTCGTAATAGAGGACAGTACTGTTAAAGACACAAAGATTTTCAATGCTCAACAATCTGATGGTGTCTAAAAACATGATCACTTTGGTGAAAGTAACTGTTCAAAGTCTATTTAGCAGAAGCTGCTGTGCTCTGTTTCTGTTTCTATGCTGTTCACACATAAAGTTGCAAATATATGTTGGATTGATGTTTTGATGCAAGTTTCTGAGACATTCTAACCCCAGGTTAAAGTTAACTTTTCTGTTTTCGACTAAAACTTGTCTCCATTCAAAGTGTTTTCTCACATTTTCATGGCCTCAAGTGTCTTAAAGCTGCCAAAGCGAAGCTGAAAATCTGCTGTTTACTCTGCAGCAATAATGATGAAACAGTCAGCCACCCTGAAAATAAAAACACGTCTTTATACAAAAAGGAAAAAGCTAATTAAATACCGTTTCATTTTAAAGAAATGATGAAGGCCTCTGACTTTAAAATGTGTTCAATTCAATTGAAGACATGCTAGAAGTTTTTATTTATTCCCGGAATTTGGGAACTGATAAACACAGAGTGAATGCAGAGATTCGCTTTCAGCAAATAATAGAATTCTGTTTAGAAAGAAAAAAACAAAACTACCTGCTGGCAAAAAGGATTCAGCACTAAAGATGATAATTTCATCAGTCAAAAACAGTGGTCAGAAACATCCACAAGGACACGCTCACAAACACAAAATAACTGACAAATGATCCAGAAATGTGCCGCTCCTACTGGAACCGCAGCTTCAGATATTTCTGCTTTAAAAGTGAAGATTTTTAAATGTGAATTCTGTGGATCGAGAATAATAACTGTTAAACATCTATATGTTTGATACACAATTTATACAGAAACCTGCTGGGCACCAGATGTCTATTAGATCAGTGGTCCCCAACCACCGGGCCGCGGACTGGTACCGGGCCGCGGGACACTTGGCACCGGGCCGCGGTGCGGTTCCAGGCCGCGGGAAATTTTTGCACCGGGACGCACAGAAAGAAAAAATAATTTCCATTTTATTGTTTTTTTTTCAGACAAAAACGTTTTATTTTGAAAAGTGACCGGATTCACTTTGTTACATCTGTCACACTTAACGCATGTCAAAGTCGCAACACCAAACATCAGGTGATACACCCCACTAAAATTAAACCCAAACAACCAAAATGAGCAAAAAACAAACTTCTTCAGAAAGTTGCTTTGACAAGGGGAAAATTATAATTATTGTTATTATCATTACTAAAGAGAAAATACCACCCCCGGTCCACGTTAAATCTGTCTTGCGTTGCACCTCAAACCCCTCCCCCCCCACCCCCGGTCCGCGGTAAACGTGCCTTGCGTTGTACCGGTCCACAGTGACAAAAAGGTTGGGGACCACTGTATTAGATAGCTAATATACAGTATGGTAAATGGTAAATGGCGTATACTTATATAGCGCTTTCTACCCTCTTACGAAGGCCCAAAGCGATTTACAGTCACAGTCCCATTCACCCATGCACACACACATTCACACACTGATGGCGGCTCTGCTGCCGAACACTGGCGCCAACCTCCCACCAGAGGCAAGGTGGGGTTCAGTGTCTTGCCCAAGGACACTTCGACACATGGGCGTCCAAGGGGGGAATCGAATCTGCAATCTTACGATCATGGGTCGACCGCCCTACCGCTGCACCACGGCTGCCAAGTATATCTATTGCACATGTCTACTGGGCATCTTAGTTAACTCTATTATGTTACTCTTTTAGAGGTCTACCCAGAATGTTCTGACAAATCTGCTCATGCAGGTCTCCTAAACATGTACTGGTAGCTGTCTAACCTTATCTGCATTGCACATCAAGGGCATTGAATGTCAATGTTAAGTCAATGTACAGACGCAATCTGAGGTCCTGCAGTGCGATTTGGGCGTTGAGGGCGACGGGTACTGTTGGGGGAAGGAGCGGTACACCCTGGACAGGTCCCCAGCCTGTTGCAGAGCTCATAGAGCTGAAGCGATCGCACCAGCGGCTGCTCTCTGTTGGACAGCCACCTGCCCTTGCCCTGCTATTTTACTTCGAGATCTTCCAGTTTTATTCGTATCTTTTCCCCTGTCAGGTTAATGCAGGACAGAAAGTCTTCAAACTGTGTCACAGAAACACTGAAGTAGCTGCGGAAAGCAGTCGTCAATCAGACGCAGCTCCAGCTGCAGGAGTGAAGCTCCATGTGTCGAGTCTCTGAATGATCTCAAGCTAAATACTTAAAGAAGAGACCCTCAACTATGATCTGTTTGCTCAGCTATTGAACAGCACAATAAAAAAGTTCACTATTGTGAACTGTAGTATAATTACATTTGTTTTTCCCTTAAACGAAAAGTTAAGGTATATTTTCAGAGTGAAGATAAAATAAAATGAATATAGATTTGGAAAAATTACAGCCATTTAAAAAAAAAATGTCTTTTTCTCTACCTAGGTTTTTATTGTTTTCTTTTTTTTTTTTTACATCAGCTATGAAAGGCTCATAAAAGAGTTATCGACTTTCTGCTAAAAAGAAAAAAAAACACCACATCTCTGAACAATGTCTACTCTTTTGTTTTGTTTTAAAGATTTATGACTTTCAAAAATCAATAAAGATGAATCAATCAGCACCAGGGTTTAGAATTATTGTCAGCTGGAGATGTGAGTGTGCAATGTGTAACGATGTTTTCTGGGCCTCCAGCTTTTGTGCATCGGCGAAAAAGCACAAATCTGCTGGAAGTAAATTTGAATTGCTCTGTAATCTTCAGATGGGATGGAGTTTTTAATGTCCCGTTCATACAATGTCTTGAATGCAGAAATAATCAGCAGTAATTCATGCTGAACCTTGTAGACAGACTTTGTTTTTCTCACAAATTCAAACATTGAGTTCAGTGCCAAAGTCATTTTCACCGCCTCCTCCGACATTTCCTTTTTTCTGCAGACGTGAGTGTTTTATATTTGCAGCCATAAAGGAAACACATTTCATGTTTTGCTGGGCCGGCTCGTCTGTGACCCTAGTTTGATTTGAGACTACATCTGCTCCATCAATATTCAAAGCACACTGATGAAGCAGCCACTTATCATTAAGTGGCTAGTAGTGTTCTACATCAAGGTTCCGTGTTATCAGCTAATATATGCATTATTAATCTAGCCGCTGCCTGTTTTTGCATACATATTAAGTAACAGAGACAGTAATTCATATCAGAGGAAGTTAGTCCCTTTTAAAGTGTAAAAATACCTCTGTGTGTCGTGGCTTTTTTATGTTGAATGTGGGTTTTTAAATCCCCTACAGTGAGCATACACTGGGTGATAATGGAGATAATACTCTAGTGAAACATAAAGAAAGTTAAAAAATTTAAAAAACTTTAAAAAATAAAGAAAACAGTCTTAGCTCAGTCAGTTTTTGACTATGAAAGGACAAAATAAAGACTTTAAGAAGATCACTAGAATGATTTGATTTCTATTGAACCAGAGTGAAAGCAGTTCATCAGACTCTGGGGTTGTTGCCATTTTCAAAACAAATGGTTGAAACAGCTGAACTTGGACCATTTTATTTTTTTGGCGAGTAGAAGAAACATCCGGTTAAACAAAAGTCTTCTTGATTGATTAATCTTTTTTTTAACAAACCAGGTGAATAGAAGTAGACTTTGAAGGAGATTATAATTTAAGTGAAATTGAACTGAACTTGTTTTTGGACTCTGGGATAAAACCGGAGACCATGGCAGGACTAGTCCATGGGAAACCAGGGATCAATTCTCAGGGGGCGTGATGAGCTTTATTCAGTTTTGGTCCTTGGACAAGACCCTTCACGCTACAGCCTAGTTATGTAGTCACATGGGGGCCCAAGTCTGGATCCCCCTGTGCTGGTCCTCAGCTCGGACAAAATACAGGGTTGCATCAGGAAGGGCATCCGGCATACAAATCTCTGCCAAAACCACCTGTGTGGATCAGTGAAAGCTGAGGGGATATGCTGAAAGGTGAAAAAATGTTTGGTTAAAAAGTCTTTATATGCACTGTGTTTATCAGTGCATATTAAATATAAGATGAACTTCCATCTTGCTTCCTTAACTATTACTTCTTGTTTAGAGCAATAGGCAAATGGAATTAACTAAACCCAGGTTAGTTGTTTAGCCTTTGCACAGATCAAAAACCAAAATAAGGACATGTAGTTGCTGAATGTTTTATGATTCTTCTGTCTATCGATTTAACATCCACAGCAACTATCCTGGTGGCTTTATTATTGACCTTTTTACATTTCAAAAATGGTGCAAACTTCTTTACTTTTCCAACACGCCTCCTGCACCACTGGACCTTGATCTCATCTTTACCTGTAAACTCAAATATCCCCCCATGATATTCACACACAGAATTTTAAGCAGAGACCACATTTTAGAAGAAATACAGAATTTATCCCTGATAGTCTGTTCAGAACCCCCCCCAAGGCCACCAAGTAAAGTCATAACACACAAAACAAATAATATGTGACATTTGAGGCAGGTTGAGGATGAGGACTGGGAAATGTTGAGCTTCACCTCTATGCTGTCTTGAAGAAGACTGCAGAGGGAGGTGTCTGATAGTGGGGAAAACCTGAAGCCCCCCCACGGGGGGTTGTGTCAGCCAACTGCTCTGGCTGAGCTGAGCAGTTGTGAGCTGGAGCTTTTGTTATGCTGATGCTCCTCGGCCTTTTGTCTGACACGCCGATGGAACGTGTGTGAGGAAGAAAACGAGGCCAAGCTGCAGAAAAAAAGACAAACTCTGTTTTAAATAAAAGTGACAAATGTGTTTTTCTGTAAATCTGACACTTTTTAACATGTTACTGGAGGCTTAGTTACAGGCTATGATCTAAAGCAAATCCAGCTAAAAATGAACTATGGCTGTGATTCTGATTTGTTCTTTGGGAGGGGGTTAAAGACGTTTTTTAAGCCCTGTCATCATCCTGATCCAATGTAACAAAACCAAACGACAACTAGGCATGACCAAGGAGGACCTGTCAATCAAGATACCACACCCCCATGGATGCATAGTTTTAAATGTTAAAAATGTAAATGTAAAAAGAATATACAGTCCCACTCTGATCATCTTTTGATGTGTTTTCAAAGTGTTCCCAGTGGTCTTAATTATGATTATGCCATTTTTTGCAATATAAACCTGTCAGATTCTAGGACATAGTTTCTGCAGAGCAGCAGTGGTTCATCAGAAATTGGCCTCTGAGTTGTGGAACCGTTCGCACGCCTGCTCCTGATTCATGATGATTTGAACAAAGAAATACTCAGAAATGCAATTTTGAGAATGAATTTTCTTTAGGTATGTCCTCCATCATTAGAAAAATGCCACAAGGGAACAAAAGTTTTACATGTGTTTATTTACGGACATTGGAGTGAAAAAGATCTGACGTACAATCAGTGACCTGGCTCCACTTTCTTTTGCCTTTAAAGCCCAAACGGGAAGTCTTTTGGTAGATTCTTGGTCTGACAAGGATATCAAGAGTTAATATTTACAGCTACAAGCTCTCTGAAAACTCCCTGAGAAGCAGTTCATCTCAGCTCAAAGGGACAAAATGACCCTAAAACGCCAGCAAAGGGGCTTTGATTAAAGTCCACGCAGTCACAGGTGCTAAAAACCTTTTTAAATCTATGTTTAAAGAAAGGAGAAGTGATACATTCCCCAACAGAACGCTCTACAGCAGCTGTTCCTTTACAAAAAATCCACTTATATTTCAGTTTAAAACTCATTGATAGGGGATGATTAAAAAAAAGAGCTAAAGAACAGTAAGGAACAAGATTGTGTGATGATGCAGATGCCGGGATGGGAGGCTGATCAGAGGAGAGGCACACAGAAGCAGAGAGGATGAGAGGGGGTGTCCCTTCTCTGATCGTCCATCCCTCAGATCTGACGTCACAGACTCAAAAGGCACAAAACGAGCCGTTCGCAGCTCAACTCCCCACTCCGTTCTGGCTCACGCTGTGGCACGCGCTCTCTGCAGCCCGGAGCTGCCCTCAGACACGCTGCAGCGCTCGCCTCCACGCCCGCTCGCACCTCCACGACAGCAAGACCATGTCATCATGTCCAAGCAGGCTCCTCACGGGGGAATTTGCTGAAAGTCTGACTGCAGAGTGAAAAAGGAGCGCTCCAGTTCTGAACCAGACTCTCCTCAAAGACAGAGCGGCAGATGTGACAGAAGAGGGAAGGCGGAGAGAGAAACCCAATACCCCTTCCACCGCCGCCACCACTTCTCATCCTCAAGAACAATACAAGCCTCCAGCTGGAGAGGGTCAGCTTTTGTCCTTTCCCCCCCCCCGCGCCTCCCACTCAACAAGGAGCAGACGGCGGCGCTGACACACTGACCCTCTGCGGGGAAACAGCTGCTGCTCCCTGTGCGCTTTCATTCAGTACTTGGACAGTTCCCGAGCAACAACCCAGCTGCCTTCATGAGAGCGTAGAGCATCCGTGCAGCGAAGCTGGACACATGCAGCCGCCGGGCACCCTCCAGCTCCACCCGAGCGGCCCCTCTCCGGCCCCGGGTTTGCAGAGCATCGCCGGCGGCTTTCAGAAGCTGGGAGAGAAGCAGCTCTTTGAGAAGTTTTGGAAAGGGACCTTCAAAGCCGTTGCCACCCCAAGACCTGGGAGCGTGATAGTTGCGAGCATCACTGCCCGAAGAAGAGCCGCTGAGTGAGTTTTACTCCAAACTTAGCAAGTGGTTGGTGAGCCTCTGCTGACTGTCTGAATTAAATGTGGATGCTTGTGATCTAGACGTTCTTGCATTCATCTTCCCTCACTGTACATCAAAGTGGTGTTTTTTGAGCCTCTAGTGCCGTCATGCGTTTGTGACACAGCCTAAAAGCAGGTGGCCTGGAGAGAAGACCGCTCGCTCGCATGAATGTCCGCTTTAAAGGTCATGTGGCAGCATCTTCCTGCATCCAATGCTGTGCTGGTCTTGTCTTCCCTTCGTGACGTGGCTTTGTGCCAGAGTCTCTGTGAAAGGAGCAGCACGTTTGTTCTGACTCGTCCATCCCTGTAACCAAAGGTTAGCTGGAGCTCAGCAGCCTTCAGCAGGCAAGAATGAAAGCTGGCTGCCCTTTTCCAGCTCCTTCGTTCTGCTGGTTTTAGCGGGAGCTGCAGGATGAGCCGTCACCTGCAGCTTTGGCCACGTCCACAAGCTCTGCTTCACCTTATTTGAAAGTTACAATCACAAATTAGGCATAAATATCCGCTTAATGGTCAGGCTTGCTTGCGTGACCTTTGAACGGGTTTGACGGCCACTATCAGCAGTCCGTTATGTGAAATTAGCTTTGTTAAGCGAGGATTAGAACGGCTCATTTCATCTGTGATGGAAAGATACAGTCAAGCAAATAATCTGCCTTTAATTGCTTCTGGTGTTGTGTGGACAGAAATCTCCACCTGGTTCTGGAGGCTCTTTGAGGTGTTTCTGCACAGCTGAAGAATTTTGGTCTAATTTGAGAGCAAAAGAAGATGTAAAAGGAAGTGAATCAACCTGTGATTTCTGAAATGTAAGGTGGCTTAAACTGAGCAGCCTGCTTGAAAGCAGCAGAGACTCTGGAGCCCAGCCCAGCTGTCTCTTCAACTTTAGTCCTCCTGAAGTGGTTCTTGGCCCCCGACAGGCCGGTGACAGTGACGATGATGACGAGCGAGGGCGAACATCCCCAGAGAGGAGACATAATGTTACTAAGCCGCCTGCAGTGCTCCTGAAGGAGTCCAGGGCTTCTCACAGGAGGGGCTGCTGGCTGATACAGATTGTAGATAATGGGTAAAACACGCAAAACAAACACAAGGCGGAGGCGGGAGGGAGGCTGTGCGCCTCCCCTCGCCTCCTCGCTGCGGCACTGTTGATTTTGCCCGAGAGGAGAGCGACTGGGGAACGCTTAGACAATCCAAATGCACGGCCTCAGGCTCCTCTGCCTCTCTAAGAGAATGTTTTTATTCACTGAGGAACAAATGCAGCCAAAATGGGGGGGTGGAGGGGTGTAGAAGAAATAGACATGAAGGAACCAGAGGGAGATGCAGAGGCTGGATGAACTTCAGTTTTTCCAGAGAAATGTAAAGATCAAACAAAAAGAACCCGATGCTGTTTTTAGATCAATAATTTTATTAAAGAAATGAAGCTCCTCAAACTGCATCCCAAGGGAAACCCCCCCCCACAACCTCATCTGCCCCCATCGGCAGTAATATCTTCAATCAAGTCTTGGTGATAACAGACGGGTCCTTTAGAAATGGCCTTTAAACCGTTTTTGCTAAATATCTATCTACGCTTCATCAAGAGGTGGACTAAAAGCGCGGGGGGGGGGGGGGGGGGGGTCTGATAACCACAGGAAGGATCAGTCTGATCTCCATCTTCAGGCGAGTCACACACAGCAGAGGGGGCGTTTGGTGGCCCCGGCAGCTGGTTGAAGCTGCTCTCAAACTTAACTTGACCCTGCAAGCTGCCCCCAACCCCCTCTGAAATATCACAAATGCACTGCTTGACTTCCGGTTGTGTCGCGCCCTTGAGTGCACTGGCGTGCGTCTGTACTGGACATATTCTCCTGTAATTGCGATGGCTTTGACTGAGCCTGGATATGAGGGGCTGCAGTGGGAGTGGGGTCTCGTCCAACTCTGGCAGATGGCAAGCATGAGAATGTGCGAAGGGAGGGAGGGGGGACGTGTCTGAAAGCGCGAGTGTGCACATGGTTGGGGGTTTCAGGCCTCTTACTCCAGCAGATGCTGGTTTAATGAGGAAGGCGGGGGGTGGGGGGGGTGGACCGGATGGAGGGGCAGAAGGGAAAGGAGAGAGGAGCACCTTTGAACGGACTGAAGCAGAAAGCAGCTTCAAATCACGCAGGTCGATCGTCAGAGAAAATCTAAAAATCAAACCACTGCGGAAGAATACTTGAAACTTCAAATCATCACACAGGTCTGCAGATGGCATCATAAAGAGATGTAAACATGTGTGATTTGGTGAGGTTAAGCACATGGCAGAGGTTGAATCCAGAAACGTGCAAATCAGAAACGCTTTTCAGCTTGAATCTCACTGCATTGGTGTTGCTCATAGATTGAAATTCACCAGCTGTTTCTTTATTTGCACCTTGTCTCCCCTTTTTTTTCTGTCACAGTTTTGTTTAATGTGCATCCACCTGCTCGAGTCACACCACAATGCGGAGCTGACTGGTACAGGCGCTGCAGGTTGTTGGGTTGTCCGGGCCCGTAGAGGGTCGTAGAGAGGGTTGCATCTTAAGGGGAGCACAGGTGTGTCTTGAAGTTCCCTTAACTTTAACATTGGGAGTTGGGTCATCTAGACCCTCTAGACAGACTGAACCTTTTTCCTTCAATGATTTGTGATCTTCACTGGTGTCCATGGATTACATGAAATCCTTTCCACCTTTATCCACCTTTGTCATGGTAGGGAGAACACGTCAATGGAAGGATCGGGTCATCTGGACCCCATAGGATAGCACAAGGGTTAAGGCTTGTGAGGCCACCTCAAGGCATTAAAATGGAACGTACCATGTGGTAAAAGTATTGTGAGGTATTCGTAAGGCACACACTTATGATGTATACTGTTGTAGGGTGACTCTACCCCACACTCTAGTGCAAATGCTGCACACATAGGGTGCGCAGCACGTGACACGTAAGTGCTTGTTGGACGCCTGTGTGATGTCCACACAAACTGCAGTCTGATTGTCAAATTTCCTAAGCTCTAGCAATCAGGCTGCATTCACTGAGCACTCATTTATCATGTGAACAGCACCAAGGGGCTCCTTCCAACATGCCAGGCCCTACTTCACCCTTACCTGCATGTTGTATTCGCTGCAATTTGTTGCTCGCAGCATAAAAAAATGTGCATAGACATTATTGCTCTAAAGGTACACTAAGCGCTCTGTGACCTTGACACTTGGTGCAGACCACCTGTGTGCCCCGTACAGGTTTGACCATTATTTTGCCCATATTCACCCATAAGGGCAGTTGAGACTAAGGCCATAAATAAGTTCTCAAGTTGGCTTCAGTGAAGTATAGGTGCACAGACTGTGAAACGGCTTCCTGAGGAGACGTTTGCCAAAAATGACTGCAAGTTCATTTTAACGCACAGTTTGACAGTTCCGTACCTGAAATTCACTGTCTCTAAATACCAGTGAAATATCACAAAATGGTCAGATAAAACCCAGTGTTCAAAATCATCTAAAATTTGTAGAAATCTGTTACAGATCAGCCCAAAATTGCAGCAGATTGTTAAAATTTCTTTGGTAAAATAACATGAGAAGCTTTGATTCCAGAGGATTCATGGAGTAAAAGATCATGTTTGATGTTTCAACTCCAAAGATTTGTCTGCATTTAGATTCAGGCTTTACAAAAAATGATGGTTTTTCCTTCTTTGACTGTTAGCTTCATCATATTTCAACAGAGTGGTCGTTCTTGCAGAGACAGATTAGAAAAATCCCTACTTTTAGCCAGCATGTGGGTTTAGTTTAACACAAATGGTGGTTTTATGTGAAAGGCCTCTTCAGAAGTTTGCTAGTTAATCCCCTTTGTGGTGGAGTTTCCTTCAGTTTAGAACATTTCTTTCTTTCAATCTTTACCTTCTTGTGTTATATTGAATCATGTTTTCTTTTTCACACTTGATGTCTTTTATTTTTATAAAACTGTTCATTTTAAAATGGCGCAGAAAGCAACAAACATACGGAAAGCTCTGAAGCGAGGCTGATTATAAACCACGTTTTACGTTTAAATTCCATCTTTCCCACAATGTATGCTAATTCAAAATGTATTTGGTAAATAGGCAACTTATGTCACATCATTGTATCTTTAAGGTTAATCTGATGAAATGATGGGTTAAGAGCCCAAAGTTTCTCCAAAACGTGAAGAATAAAGATTAAAAAAAAATATTAAGATCCCAATCTGAGAAATTTGACTGCTGCAGGAACAGCGAACAGGCTTCAGTCTGTACAACAAACAGTGATAATTTACAAAATCTACAATAAAACTAACTAAAATACGTACATCATCGATAGCAGGGATGCAGCTCATCTCTGGTTTAAGGATGATGTGGTTTTTAATAGTTTTTTCTCGTTTTTTTGGGGGGATGTTTGGACATGCAGCTGTGGAGGAAACTGATGGAGGAAATGGTTGAACTTAAAAGAAGCAAAAACAGTTGAAGGGTTGAGGAAGTGACTGGTAAAGTGATCCTGATCAACCTTTTGGAGGCTTTTGGGGTGAATAAATATGGTTTTTGTAATCACCTCATGTGATGACGCAGCAGCTCACAAATGGAGGCAGTAGCAGCTCTGAGAGTTGGGAGAAATTCAGGATACTGAGCAGAAATTTAGCAGAAGTCAGAGCACCTCTCTACCAAACAACTGGCTCTTCAGCACTGAAACAACAGTCTGAAACTCCTCTTCCTTTTCAGTATCTTCAGAGTGGAAGTCTGGATGAGTCTGCCGGCAGGAGAGGAGGAGATGATTTAAGTTCCCCGAGGAGTAGATGGACTTTTCACCAACAGAAAATCTTTTTTTAATTCCTAAATCCGTCTGAATCCGGCTTCTCTAGCTGCCTTGATGCTTGGTGGCTTTTGAAAATCGAAATCAATGTAATACTGATTAAAATGCCTCTTTCTTGTTTTTTTTTGCAGCTCTTGTAAAACGAGAAGGAGAAGAAAACTGACAGAGGAAAAAAAAAACATATTTACAGGAAAGATCATTAGAATTAATCAGTGTGACATTTTTCAGTCTAATTGACAGGAAGAAGGTTCCGATTGGTTGATCAGATCTGTGTGAACTCAAACAACCCTTGAGCACATGTTTGTGCTCTTAAGAGAACCTGCAGTTTCTCTGAAGGTAGAAAACTGTTTTTTTTTTGTGCAAAAACTCAACATGAATTTGCATTGAATTTTGTATAAATGCTATGGATTTTTTTAAAATAGATCTGCACAAATCCTGTCCAAACATGCGGAACTTGCACATGTGGACATTATTCTACAACTGCCATGAGGAGAGGACTATTACTGCATAACAACACACTAAAAAAAGACATTTTTGAAAACATGTAAGTCTATGTGACAAAATGTTTATGATTAAATGGTGACTTCGCTGAAGCAACCATTCTCCATGAAGGGCATCATTCCGCTCATCCCATGGTCGCTTGTAAAATAAGTAAATAGCAAATGAATTATTAGTACTTTAATGTAGTTATTTTTAAAAATTAAATTGTTTTTCAATAGAAACAATCTATCTAATACGTCATGTGGCGTGTTTTCATGATAAGGGCTACCGAGCCTCCAGGTCGCTCTGCTGTAATCCATGTATGAGGACTAACCAGCAGAGGAAAGTAGTATATATGCTAAATGTCATGTTAGGTGGCACAAACCATAACTTCAGAGGGAAAGTTCACCTCTTGTTTTTTTCCAAATAATGAAGCAAAAGTTTGTTTCAAAGAAACAAAGTTCCCACGTTAGTCTATGTCGCTTTGATTGCAAGATATAACCACCACTCTGATCGCTGAATGTAGATCAACAAACAAGTTTGTCCATTAGTTAATAATACTATTATTTCTCATCACATATTTACTCTGTATGAAACAATAAGGTAAATAAGAAATACCACAAACTATTTCAGAAACATTGCTGCGGATGCTAAAAGTTGATAGAGATCATGGCATGTCCGTCACAGAGACAGTGGAAGGACAGAGATCTTTTATACTGTCTTGCTGTTGTGATAAACTGTGATATAATGTAGGCCCACCTCTGTTCCAAGGTTTTGTTTCTATTATCAACTGGCATTAGAGCAATAATATAGAACATTTATGTGACCTTCTTTTTTAGGTTTCCATTTTCACTTCTTTTTTCATGGACTCCCTCCAGCCAATCAGAATTGGGTATTAGCTTGAAACATGGTATATGTAGTCTAAAGTCTGGTTTTCTGCTTTAGCATTGAGACTAAATCTGTTTAGACAAACACATAAACATCTTGTTTTCAGTTTAAGGAACCAACAGGGAGATGAATACTGTGGAAAAAAGCTGTGACTAATCGCCTAATCAAAATATGTAGCTTGTTGACATAAAAAATATCCTCTGCAGCAGCTCTAAGATGTTCTTGCAGCCAGTTTCTGGTTGGAGTTAAAAATGTGAAGTCTGCTTTGCTGCAGTTCTAAATATGAATGTGATTAAATGAAGGATTCACTTCACTGTTGAGCGTCCCTGAAAGTGGCAGAGCGGCAGGAGAAGAAGACTTTCAGCGGCTCACAGTGCAGATGACTATGAGTTATGACTGGAGGGGGCGGGGGTTGAATGGGAGATTGATGAACTCAACGATTGCTTCAAAAAGTGATGTTTCTGGCTTCTTCAATCAACACTGATGCTACCCAAAATTCATTCCCATCTGAAAGTGCCGTGAGAAATGAGTTCACTGACACTCGTATTGATCCGGGCAGCGACGATGCGGAGTCTGGCTGACCTGCGACAGATGTTTGATGAAGCTGTAGAGTGAATGGGGGGGGGTTAACAGCCTTTTTGATGGTCAAATTGCTCTATTTTTGACTTTATGAGTTGATGCAAAGTCTGTATGAATCACGGGATGCTCTGAATCCTTGTGGGCACGCTCACATTTGCATCATTTCTGCATGCAGCCTGTGAGAGCACGAGTTCCCTGCAGGCATCAGCATGCAGCAAAGAGAAATTTGCTTAAAAAGAATAGAAATAAGAGCGTGTGTGTCAGAGCGGCTACTTTGTGTTGTTTATTGTCTCAGTGTGCGAGCCTGACAGGCATCATGGAGATGATATGACAAAGTGGATGTAATATAAATAGCAGCAACATGAAAGCTTGGTTAAATCTGGGAGTTTTGAAGAGAATGAGTCACCGCAGCACTAAAACGCTGTTATCAGCTCCAAGAAAACGCAGATATATTGTCTTTGATTGTCTTAAAAGCTGAAGCACTTTATCTGTCAACTTCAGGCACAAAAGTAGATTTTTATTCTCTCCTAGAGATCTCTGAAACACATAGACCCCGATTTTTGATATTTTTCCTCTTAACAAAAATGCGGAAAAAAAAAAAAGCATTCATTGTAAGAAATTAGACATAAACCTTTTTAATAATTCTCAAAAAAGTAATTACTTTGTAATTACTGCCGTTGTCTGTGTTGCAGAATTGTTTGTGTTAAGACACATGAAAGCATCTTCCAGTCAAAGTTTAATATCACAACATAATAGAAGGACTTCCACTGTCTGCCCCTTTGCTTCCACACCGGAGCTCTATGGGGATTTCCATTTGTTTGCAAGTGAATCCAGGTGTGTCTCTTTACAGTGCGGTCCAAAAAACAAAATGAGACCAAAAAGATTAGATTACACAATCATGGTGCATTTTAATGTGCATATTTTAATCTTCACACAACTTTCTTAAAGTCTGACAATTTTTTTTCATCCAAAAGTACAATCGTTGTAAACATGAACTGGTTGGTGTTTAACTTATGTTCTAACCTTCACTTAGTCTTGGGCTTTGGGTGATGACTGAAAGATCCCGGATACAAGCGACTAAAATGAGTTTCCTGTGCAGGGCGGCTCGCTTAGAGGCAGTTTAAGGAGCTCTGGGTAGAGCCAATGCTCTTCCATCGAGGTCAAGGTCGCTTGAACCTTCTGATTTCACTTGGAGGCCTCCGTTAGGAGGGCATGGAAGGCCTCAGGAAGATCCAGGATGTGTTGGAGAGGGACTAAGTCTCCACCAGCAGAGCTGAAGGAAGTCTCTGTGGAGAGGGAGTTCTGGGCTTCTCGGCTTAGACTGCCGCCCCCAAAACCCGACTCTGGATAAGTATTCGACAATGATGTGTTTATACCGCCCCAAATCAGAAGCTACCAAGCAAAAGGCAAGAGAATACTAAACAAAAATCAAATTACCGAATCAAGTCCACCTTAGTGTGAAAGTGTCCAAAATTTGACTGCACTACTTCAAATCCTTCCTTCTTATTTCTGTTTTAGCCGCCCAGCAGTGGATGTGTCTGTGTTTTTAGATCATTGTTCTGCTGTGGAACCAAAGTGGTCTTGAATCTGAGATCATGATCACGACATCATCTTGTCTTAGTTAATTATCTGGAGCTGTTCAGCTCCAGAACTTGCAATGTACCCCCACACTATTACACTCCCACCTCCATGTTTTGACTGTTGTTTTGATGCGGCTTTTTTTCTCATCTGTTCCTTAAATCCTTCAAGCAGCAGATCAAAAAATTTTGTTGAAAATAAAAATAAAAATCAGTGAAAAGTGCAAAAGAATTGGTCACAAACGTTTTCACAGAAACGCTTTTTGTTCCTTTGGCCTTTTTTCAGCTTTTATAGAACAGAATCAAATCTGTGCAGAAACAGCTTCATTTTCCTCTCTGATGCTCACATGAAGAAAGCATCATGGATGCGGAATATTGACAGGAATTACGAGCGAGTGGGCGGTTTCAAGAAGATAATTCCTCCGGAGCTGGAGAGCAGCGTTTTGGAAGATCAAAGCGCAGAGCCGAGTGTTAACTCCCTACTTCAAAACCGGCTCAAAGCTGCTGTTAAATTTCTCCTCAGGGATCACGAGTGTGGTTCTTCAGGCTTTCTCCTAGAACAGGTTTCACCTCCTGCGTCTGGAAGAATCAGTTTCCTCATATTTGATCCTCATTGTGTCTTAAATCAAATGTCTTCACTGATCAGGAAGTTCTAGCCTTCATCACTGTCATCGTTTAACCTAAAGCATGAGACGATTATTATTCTCTCAGTTTGTTAGTTAACGACGTTAACTCTATGATGAGTCGTCTAAGATGTTATAATGACTCAGCATTTATTTTTTGCTTCGAGTCACGCTGGTGGGAGCTTAAAAAATATGCTCATGAATTAGATACTCAACATTTATCAAACGTTTTTTTATCAAACGTTTTGTAAGGAGACAACAAAAATAAGGATCAGCTTTTAAAAGAAAAAAAATGAATCCCTTTAATGACCAAGGATTTATTTTCCATTAATACATTTTGGTAATAAATAAATACATGGATTTAAAGTAGATTAAATTAGACTAACTTGAACTGTTTTCAATCCAGTCAAGTTTAATAATAATAATAATAATAATATATATATATATATATATATATAATAAAAGCAAACAGGAACCCAGATGTTCTGACTATTTAGCAAAAATGTACACTTTAAATAAATGAACTATAATAAGACAAATCAACAAAATGTGCAACATTAAAAATGATCACACACAATTTTGATAGAACTGAGATTATACTGGAACCAAATATGACAAAAGAAAACAGCTCCAGTTCTCAATAAGTCTGCATTTGGAAAAGCAAAGAAACTTTCACAATAAAAAACAGAAATTTTGGTTTTGGTGTGTGTTGAAAAATAGATTTAAAGCATTATTCTTTTTAAAAAGTGACAATTTTAACAGGCTGAACCTGAATTTTCCGGTGATAATTGTAAAACCTTGAAACACAAAGCTGAGAGAAGGTTCCTCTGCTGTAGTTTTGATGCACATTTGTCATCAGACAAATGAAAATAACCTCAAACTGCCTTCAGGTAGATGTAGCTTCCATTTCCCTGATGGGACTGATCCTCAGAGATCAACCAAAATGACCCCTCTAGGCTCAAACACTCAAACACGGCGGCGGTAGTGTGATGGCACGGGATCACTCAGGACTAAACAATGATGTTGAGTTTGTTCCAGTTTTGTTAGACACATAAGCAAAAGAAGAAAAAATATCTTTGTGTCTTGTAACATGAAAATACGAATTCAACTCTTTTAGTTTAGCTCTTTACCTTGAGGAAAATGTCCATGATGAAAAATGTATAGTTGACCTTCTTCTGAGACATACAAACACAGACTCAGTTTTTTTTCAACAGAATAAATGAAAATGAGGAGAAAAGACGAGGGACAGCCACAGCTGAGGAACAAAACTCACAGGACATGCAGTGAAAATGACACAGCTTCCAAGGTTATTACATTTTACAGAACATCATTTTCTGTAATATAAATCCCTTTTTATCACTGAGGGAAAGTGAGTCATGCTGCATGTAGGCAGATAAAATACAACTGTGCTTAAACTTGTGCTAGACAATGAGAGGGAAGGTGAAAGCGTCTGTCCTAAAGAGCCTCTCAGGAAAATGGTCAGCAGTAAATCTTGGGGACGGGCAGAGATGACCCTCTCCTCGCTCAGATTCACAAGCCGGCGGAGAGAAGGACGACTCTCATTATGACCCATTGAATCTTAACAAAGCAGAGATGTTCCACAAAGAAAGAAAAAAAAAACAGAGGGAGACATTTCTGCAGGAATGCTCATGTCAGTTAAAAGCTGTGGACGTTTTCCTTCTTTTTGGGAAAAGCTGAGTCAGCTTCAAATTCAGGAATTAAGACTTTACAAACTAATATATTGTTTTAAAGACACTTGAGCTCAGGGTAATGGAATAAAAGGACAGAAAACATGGAGAAAATCCTGGAAAATCAAGAGTCAGATTCTTCAAAACCGATATATATAGAAAAAATGTTAATTTGTACTCATTAAAGGTTGATATTTTCATCAAAACTATCATCTAAATACCAGATTTACTATGTTAAAAAGTAAATGTAATATATTAGTGGATGAAATATGCATGATGTGCATCAGGACCAATAATTAACCGCTGAATCGCATTTACTTAATTCTTAGCCACATGCAAAAGTACAGTAAACATGTGAACGATGGTCTGGGTTTGGTGTTTTGACATATCCTGCAGCTGCACCTGTCCAGAAGACCAGGAAGTAGGACAATTGTTTTTATCACAGGTGAATCTGAGCAGCAGTTTGGACAGTGTTCACACCGGAAGTACATTTATTCATCTAGTGAATCTAGTGATTACTTTTACTTTCCTGGAGGGAAGAGGCTGGTTTGATGGTGAAAAGAGAAGCCTTAATCACATGCACCCGTATGGGTTCTGTGAATCTTTGGGCTGTCTGGACCTGTGGAGGATCATAAAAAAATGACCTGCCTCATCTTAAGGGAAGCACAGGTGTGTTTTGCAGTTCTCTTGAGGCTCATATGGCCACCTCAAGGGACTTCATGAAAATGGAACGTACCATTGTCGTACTTGTGGTATGTGAGTATTTTGTTAGTTTAATGGAAGTTTCACACAGTTAGGCAGTATGGGTGATGACGGTGATTTTACACCACACTCCAGTCATTAGTGAGGTGTGAACCCCTGACCGAGCACAAATGCTGCATATATGTGAGACATGTGAGATGTGATACATGTGAGACTCACAGACCAGACGAGACATGCTATCACAAGCTAACTGATGCGAAAATCGACAAATTGACAATAATAACGGTAGAAAACATATTTAGATGCATTTGTTTTCGATGTGAAGAAACAAAAAGTATGCCATTGCAGTAAAAGGTTAATTAAATATGCGTTAAATGTCATTAAAATAATACAGACCGAATATTTGGCTCTCAAACATTGTCATCTCACCAAATCTGGACTTTTTTGTAAAAAGTTCAGACACCCCTGATGTAAGGAGTGTGCAGATATCACAAGGACAGCACCGATGGGCTCCTTATACAGAAAGATCTGCACAACACGCCTGCATCTCACCTACTTCCCCCTTACTTATGTTGAATAACCCTTACTTATGTTGAATAAGTACTCCATTTTTTACTCTACCGCTTCACGGAACCATCCATGTCCTTGTACCTTACCAGTTTGCCCATATCCACCCATAAGGACAGTTGTGGCTAAAACTTTAAATGACTGCATTGGTCTGCAGCATCCAAAACCTGTTCCAAAACGCTAACTTTAGTTAAAAACCTATTGAGTTTAACCATTTATTGTTTTCTCCATCATCAACAAATGTGGTTGTTTTTCTTCGCAGAAACATTCCTCTCTGCCCCGCTGTAACGTCAGATCATAAATCCAAAGCCAACATGTTTAAGGTCGTCACTTTGGTCATTCAAAAAACTATTAACTGATGACATTTTAAATCTCTTATTATTGCTGCTGGGAGGTTTTGGGTACAAGGCAGCAGAAAAAAAAAAAACCCTCAGTGGTAATAAGATCAGAAGTGCTTCAGGGGTTAGACAAATAGTTATTGCCACATCCAGCTGGAATGTGCCATTAGGTGGCACGATCATTCATAATGATGGAAGGCTGAAATCTTTCTCACAGTAAAACCCAGCTGAAGCAAAGGCCTCATTAAATATGCATGCGTACCCTGGAGCTGGAATATTGGAAAATCAGAGAGAAATCCTACAAAATAATAATATTAAATATCCTCCCCCCCCCCCGGTAGTAAATTAAAGTAAAAAAAAATAAAAATTTGCAGACTTGTTTACAGTTTCCCGCCAAACGGCGAGACAATGCGCAGCGGCGTTCGTCTTCTCATGCAGAAACTGTCCGCCTCGTTGCTTCTCTTTTTTGCTTTAAAACTGGATCCCTGAAGCGGTTCGAGCATTCATTATTGAAATGAAAACTTATCAAAGTCTACCCTTCATCGCCTAAATTAAATCATTTTAGGGCTGAGTGGCTCCTGGTTCTTAGCCTCCTCCTTCATTTTTCATTTTTGCCCGTCCTCATTTCGGGAACACGGGCTGCCATTCATGTCAAATTGCTGCCATTTGCATAGCCGACGCACGGCTGCGCCTGCAAAGCCGCTGGTGTTGATGGCACACGCCAAGTTAGTAATTAATTATCCTCTTGCATTACTTCCTACCTGTTTTTCACCTTTGCTGTCACTTCTGACAGGAAATGTCACATATGAGTTTTTTTCTAGTTCCTTACAAAAAATAGTTTGTTAGGAACTATTGTTGTGTTTCAGTTCTTGACGTCAGTGTTTGTTTGACAGAGCTTTAAAGTTCTCAGGCTTTAAAACGGTGCTGCTGACTCACAATGTCTATTTGTGTTTTCTTAGTGTTCCACTTACTTCTTATGGAATTTCAGCTCAGAACTTAGAGTTTTCTCCCCACTTTGTTGTTCTGTCCTGCAGTAAATCATGGTCATAGTGAATGACCCCCCCCCCCCCCCCCCCCCAAAAAAAAAAAAAAAAAAGATGACATCACAGCGGGATGAACCATCAAATAATAAATGGGATCAAATTATCTCATAAGGCTAAAAAAAATGTTTCAAAATCCATTAGTGGGCAGAATCCAAAGGAAGTTTCAAAATTATTATGGGATGGTCACAGACTTTTTGTGGCAATATGAGAAAAAAAACCTTTTAGTTCGAGCGATCTTTACAAAATCTCACAGACTTGCCAATAGCTAAATTGAAGTTTTGTTGACCTTTGACCTCAGACAGGGGCCCCGATCTTGCATAAAAACAAAGAAAAAAATCACAATTAATACTTTCCACCAATGTAAACTCTTCCCGTAGAATTTGAGACATCTCTTTCCAACTCATCAAGAATCATTGAGAAGCTTTTTGGAAATGAAGTTTGCAAAACTCTGAACGGCGTTAACGTGGCGAGCTCGCAGACGCAGGGTTTCCCTTTTGCTTACAATTGTTTCACCAGAATACTGTAAAAATTTACACATGAATCCTCGGCTTAAGCTGAATGACGTAACACACTAAATGATGTGAACATATTAGGAATGTGGGCGTGGTTAATAAATACCTCTGTTGCCAAGGGAATCCAAAAATCTTCTTTTGCTGATTCTTCTAAAATTTATATTGACCTGTTTGTCACCCTCTGGGGACCAAAAAATAAAATGGTTGCTATGGAGATAAAACCAGAAAAGCTACCATCTACAAAAAAAAACGTTGCACGTGTAGCTTTGACCAGAGTTTGAGATTTTAGTTTCAGATGTGGTTCTGCATCTTTATTTTGATTCTGTTGTAAAGTGATGCCCTCTAGAGCTGAACTGTTCATAGTTTTGATGCCAAACTAGCAGTACCCTCAATAAAAGTCGTGGAGAAAGTTCTTCCGGCTAAAAGGCTGCTCTAAATAGGTTTAAAAAATGTTTTCGTTTTTATAAAACTAGTGGAAGAGCCTCAGTTCTTTAGTGCTTTGCTCCTTGTTTAAAAAAAATGCTATTTACAGTGGAATTACCACAGGGAAATTCAAGTCTGAGTCTTATTTTCACCCCACATAGCTGTTCTTTCTGTGATGTATCAAGCTGCCTTGCCGAGCTTCAAGTCGCATTTCAGCGGAGCCCGTTCCTTTATGCCTCAATGGAAAAGCAAAAGTCAAAGCGACATGGGGGTTGAGAGCGGTGCAGAGTGCCTCCACTTGAGGTTCAGTGTCAGGGTCAAAGAGTGACAGTGGAGCTCGGTGCACGAGAGCGCAGAGGGTGGAGGCCTGTTCAAAAAACTCATCTTCGTGGTGCGCTGGTTCCCAGCGTGAGTCTTATTCCCACTGACACTGCAGTAGCCGGCACATCCTACTGAGAACCGATTAAGACAAATGGAGCTGGCAGGTTTGGTGGTTGTTTCCAAATTCAGAGAGACGTGCTGGGAGGTGAAGTACAAAACTGCTGTTCTGCCACAACAAACAACAGAAAACCCAAATCTCATCTTGTAAATCCAACATTTTGACAGGACGTATCACGGCAGGCTTAAGGACATTGTTATTTACTGTTAGCAAGTCGTGGTATATAGTTGCCAGATGAAGCCTATCAGATGTTTTTTTACTGATCATTGAGGACAATGATAAAAAAACGTGTTGTGGCTGCTTGCTGCTCAAAAAAGACGATGAAATAGCTGCAACAACATGGTCTATCCAAATCAACTACTTCTGCACACAAACCTATAGAGGCTTAGAAGGCATCTTCCAAACAAATTTGAGTCTCTTTTTAGATCTGAGTTCAAAGGAAAAATGATGTTTTGGGCCAAAGCTTCATGGCTCAGTCCTGGTTGTGTGAATCCAGGTGTGGTTTGAATGAGCAGCAACATCAGAGTTTATGGGAACGTATCCCTGCGTCTGGTGTTTTCTTCTTAAAGTCTTGCTCCGATCATCTTTTGATCTATTTCAAAGCACCCCAGTGGTCTTTAGATTATGATAATGCAGCCTTCTTGATCTAAAATCAATAAACTTACGTTGTTTTCTAGGACCGATTCTGTAGAGCGGGAGAATTTCAAACTTGCTTTTGAGTTGTTGTGGGTGGGACTGTTTGACAGCAACCCGCCTCCCCTTCCCGTCACCCATAACTCACAGCTATCAGTTTACACCCTCTCCCGCTAGCTTACAGCCTCTCACACCCTCAACCCAACATTACAAGTGCAACAAGAATGACGAGCAATACAGCTGTACAGTGATAAGGCAGATTCCAGCTCTAAACTAGGGAAAACAAAGACGTATATGGATCTATTTGTCTGCAAGTGGAGTTTTATGTCATAAACCTTTATTTTAAACATGATTTGAATTAAAAAAAAACTCAGAAATGTGAATTTCAGCTTAATTTCTTAATATGTGCTCTATATCATAGGAAAAATGCTTCGAAAACATGTTAAAAAAAACACCAAAAACACAATTTTCCAGCAGGTTTCTCATCTTAACTCCTTTTTTTGCCCTTTTACTTCCTGCTATTGTAAACTGGCATGAATAATCTATAAGTGTGTGGCTACATTACATCCAGCATGATGGGAGCAACACTTAGTCTACTTCTGACCTGCCTCACCAATTCTGCAAGGCGTGTCTGCTGTGTCTGAGTCAGGGGGACATAGTTCAAAGTCTATAATAGGAGTAAAAGAAATCCGTAAGGACAACGGTCTTAATCAAGTGGGTGGAGTTTAGACTGTCATAAACTTTTCCTGATGGTCATCTTAGAGATTCTTATAGACTTTAATGAAGAAACTCTGACATGGATGATGTTTTTGTGAGATCATTTTTCTTCATGATGATAAATGTTAGCAGTTAGCCAACAGTTTATAGTAAAAAGTCTCTCTTTTTACTTTTTGTTCATCTGAACTCTCCTGGGCCATCAGAATGTGAAAATGTGGGCTAGAAAACAACATTTTTATAATCTTTGTGTTATTATTGATGAATTTAGAGAAAATGTTCTTTCTGCAGAGTGGGATGTTTGCATGAACAGAGTTTATTTTGTGCTACAAGATCTGCCCACATTGTTTCTTCTTTTTTTTTTTTTTTGAAAGAACTTTTTGAAATCTGGACTCATGACCTGAAACTGAGTTTCGTTCTAAAAAAAAATCTCCAAAGTGTCAAAATTCAAACAATATTTCAGAGAAGAAAAATGCGCTAAGATTTTTTCACATACAGTTGAAATGACTTCATGAAATCAAACACCTGCTCTTTTCCATTGATGGTGACACAAACAGAAGAAAAAACCTATTCACCTTGAGCCTCACAAAGACTTTTTTTCCTTTAAATTAAAGAAATCTTTATCAAAAAAGTACATTTTTGTTTTATTCTAGTTGTTTATGTGTTAAAAGTCTTAACACTGTTGTAATCCATTATCAATCAGGCACAGAAGGCTTTTATTTAAAGCCACATCAATAATCTTTGAAGCTTTTTTTCTGATGGATAAGTCTGCAATGTTTGATTTGCTGACAGAAAATGGTTTGTGAGCAGTAAATCCTCTCAGGGAAAATCTCCTTAACGAGGTTCAGTGACCGACGCGTTAACTCTGCCGTTTATTCAACGTCTGTAAGTAGTTTTTGGATTCTGGACGTCAACAGTTGAGAAATGAGTTATCAGGTTGAGGATTCATTCAGCGGCACGTCTTTGCTCACAAAAAGGTTCAATGTGCTGCAGCTCTGCAAATGTAAGTCAAACAACTGACCGCGTTCCGACACTGAACTGTGGAAATGCTCGGGAGGGTTGTTTTATGAAGATTTGGTGGATGCTCTCTGTGCACTTTAATTTCATCTTTAATTAAATTTATCAGGGGGGATTGAGGGCGATTCAGAGGATATTCTAATTATGGGAAACATAATTATGCTTTTGGTGTTTGAGGTAGTTTCATATCAAATTTGATAGAAGCAGGGATCTTTTTCATCTTTCCATTGATAGAGAAGCCCACATTGTCCTGCTTCCATTTGGAAACATGAAAGCCTCCCAGATAGCCACATAATTAAACTGTTATTTTGGGGTTTTCAATTTCAACTTGAGCGCTGGCGTGCTGGAAAAAAATGCTCCTTCCTAGTGTCGTTTTTGACACAGAAGACTGTTTAAGGGAATCCAGCAGCAGCAGAACAGCAGATCTCACTGCGACGAGAGGCTCAGAATTAATGACTTCCCTTTGATCCCGCCAGAGAGATGCAGGAAGGCCTTTTGTCCTCCTCTAAATGACTTCTTAGTCCTGTGGAGGAAATTACAGAGAGGTTGATTTTCTGTTTCCCTCACTGAGGGAACTCTACAGGCGAGAAAATTCTGAACGGCAACAATCATCATACTTCAAAGAGTGACAGATCATTTTGTCCGCCTAGTTAACTTCCATATTAACCTGCATTATCCGAGTACAAGGTGCCACAGACTCCAAGGTGGCATTCACATCGGCAGGTTTGGTTCTAACTGGATCCAGAGCTGGTTTCCTCTGATAGCTCTCTTGGTTGGCAGGTGTGAAAGCTCAGCTTCATTTTGCACCAAACAAAAAATGTGGGTCCTTTTATGCTACGGTCACAAATACGACAGCCACCGCGCAATGAGGAGGCATCGGCAGAATCTTTGAGATCATGTCACCACCTGCTTTTTTTTTTTAAAGTCGTTGCCATGCTCATAGGTGTAGGCAAAAGTCAGGCGGGGATGACACCACAGGGCGGTGGCAGGTAGATCGCCAGCCAGCCATCCGGTAGCCCAGGGGGGGTTAAAAAGCGGGTCATTCTGCACCACTGGTCATTTGCAACTCGTATTTTGAGCACACATTATAATCTTGTCAATTTACATTACACATTTTTAGACAACTTGCCCCCCAAGAATTCCAGCAAGGGCAAAGCCCCTGCACCCAAGAAAAGGAAGGTCCAAGTAGTCCAATTGCAGCCTTGGAGAGAGCATCAATGCAGCATCAATGCCGTCTCTCCATTTATATGTTGGACCCATGATGGCCGAGAGCACCACATTAAAGTCTGGTCATCGTCAACAGCTCTCGACGAATGCCCGATTTCTAACAAGTAGACTGTGGCAGTGAGACAGCAGAACAGGGGCAGGGGTGGGGCTGGAGGGTGGCAGTCTGAAAATTAGCTGATCATCAGATGATTTGGGGGACCTTAGAGACTCTCTCATCAGTCAATTATCACGCTTATGCCTTCCTGCCACCCGCCTGCTGCTGGACTGCCAACACTTAACCTCTAAATGTGCCCGGCCACTGACGGAGGTAAAAAAATTGTCCGGGTGCCGTAAATGTTTTACGTTTTTCTTAAAACCTCCACAGCCACTGTGTGGCGTGGAAAAATGCAACTGCCGCCTCCTGATTAAAAAGGCCACCATGTGGCCACCTGCTGAAATTGCTGAAAAACATTAAGTTACGCATTTAAGACACCTGTGACCATAGTCTTAGCAACAAAGGTCTCAGTTCACTGGCAGGTGAACTCACAGAGGACAAAAGGACCCCATAGCCCAAAGTGAGGAAATGATTTAAACTGTGTGTTTGGAGGAGATTTAAAAAAAGCTTTGGCATGCATCTGAAGAAGCAGGAATCATGAAAACAGAAAATGTCTGCTGGGTAAAGGCAGCATAAGGAGCAGCAGGAGCTTCTTCATAGATAAGAACTATCGGCTTTTCTGCCTCTGGATTTTCCATTCTAGTCATAGCTTGACTTAGTAACGCCACGAACTGACCAGCTGTTGGAACTGCAGGAGTTTTCTTGGTGGTTTGGTCTGTTTCAGATTTTTGTTTTCTCCTAAAAGCCCCATACAGCAAAGTAAAACACATTAGTTAGTGGTGGGAAAGGGGTATTTATTTATGCCTCAGTGTGAACCCTCCCTCATGCGGTAAAGTTAGACATTAAGGCATCAGAAGAAATTGGGCTACTCGCTCTTGTCAAGTTGCTGGGTTGTTGGAGCCTTTCCCAGCCATTGTGAGACAAAGTGAAGGTACACCGGATGGGTCACCAGTCTATCTCAGAGACACACAACCACACACTCACATTCACACTTAGAGACTATTTTTAATACCACACTTAACCATCCATCCATCCAATTTTAGAACCTGCTGAATTATTTTCCGAATCATTGGGTTGCTGGAGCCTGTCCCATCTCCTGCTGGGCAGAAAACCTCACACATGCAACACAGAAAGAAAGCAGCCAGGATTTGAACCAGGGCCTTCTTGCTGTGAGGCTAACCACTGCTCCACCATGCAGCCCTGACATTAAGCTGCATTCCCCTACTGGCTATTTAGTGACCAGCACCCAAATTATGTCACTTTCATTGTCAATTGAGCTTCAATTCAGAAGTTACTGGGGTTTTTTTGTGTGTGACTGAGACACATGACTAAAAATGTCATGAAATAAATATCAAGTGTGGTGGGGGAAATATTTTATTGCAAAATTTAGAAAAATAAGTCAAAACGGTCGTAAAGAGGCATGTCTGCAATAACAAAGTGCTCATATGAGAGCTGCACAAACATGTCCAAAACATTAAATAAGCTGCATTAAATAAAACAAGTGAGGATGACAAATTTTCACTGTGTTCACTTGTTCTTGAATGCAAAGATCTGCAGCTGTGCTGGATTAGATGTAAATCGCTGGGATATTTGGGACCAAAAGAGACTCTTGGGTTGATGATTTTCCCCTCCAGCTCTTCACAAAAGCCCTTAAAGCTGGAAGTGATTGACATATTTACTCCTTCTTTAGCGGAGTCCTTCACCATTTCTCCTTCTGTGCCCTAAACGACACCTCATCCTGACGAAAACAGCATGAGAGCGGGAGGAGATTAGAGCCTTACAGCCTTACAAACTCCTAAGGCAGGCGAAGGCCGTCCTTCAGACAGACTGATTTACTGGAAGACGGACAGCTGCCAAGGTTAGAGCAGAGATTCAGGTTCAAGTACCAGTTTAGCAACACGCCATTTCCACCCTCAGCTCATGGATGCGGATGACCGCCTGTCCAACCTACATTAACAGCCTGAAGCTCAATCGTTGTTTACGGCTCCTTCAGGGAAAAAAGTGTTCCTGATCTCTTATAAAAAGGATAAATAATCACCTGCACAGTTCTTCCTTCAGGCAGGTCATTTGCTTTACTAACATCTTACTGAAATGAAGCCGATATAGATGTTATGATCAAATCTGTCATAAATAATCAACATTTTCCCCCATGAATGCTTCGACTTCCTCATATCTTGTTGAAGTTTGTTTGGCTCTTTTTATTTTTATTTTTTTTGCAGTGCGAGGGGTCTGCAAAAAAAAAAAAAAAAAAAAAAAGCTGATAGGATGAGGAAGTTATGACAAGAATCCTGATGGAAAGTTTGGTGACACCGATTTTTGCAGACCTCTTTTTCATATTTTGATTGATCTTTTTATATTTATAATTTTAAGTATCATTTTTTTCTTGTAAAGTATTGCAGATGAACCCTAACAAAAACCCTCGGAAGAGACAGAGGGTCAGTCCAACAGGTTAGAGAGCCCCTTCAGGAAAAGACAAACAGATGCTGCTGGAGTCTTCATAAGTTTGCCACCGACACTCAGACAGTTTATGTGTTTTTGCAAAGTTATGGGGAATTGTTCCACCATTATTTGAATGGAAATGAGTCAACTTGAGTCAACATTCATCATGTTTGTTTATTAATAAAAAATGCTGGACGTTCATGGAGAAGTTCCTCACTGTTGTGAACAAACCTGGTAAATCTGTTGAGTTTTGATGTTTTCCGGCTTTGTTTCTGGAAAATCTTCCAATCCAGCACCGACATCAGATGTTCCTCCTTTCTTCTGCGTGACGCCCGTCTTCCAGTGCAGACAGGGAGGCAGAGCTAAGTTACAAGTGAACGATGCATAAAGGAGTCTGTCAGCTTCTATTTACAGTTTCCTCCACTGAAACAAAGGTTAGGCATGTAAATGAATTCCTTCAGGACCTTGACAGCTCCCTACAAATTACAGGTAATGGAATAATTCACTTGCCCTTGAACCCCCCCATTCCATTCGTCCACACACAACTTCTTATTGGTAAATTGAATGAACCTGTTTTCCATAAAACGATAATGGACTCCTTGAGCTGGCCTTCCGAAATAATCGAGGGTAGAAGAAGAGGAGAGATGCAGCAATTTATTATCCGACTTTGAGGAAGGTGCGCTCCAAGGTTAAGGTCACTCTCTCATTGATCATGCCCCCCCCCTGACAACCCCACTGGGGGAAATGATAATCATGTACTAACATGGACTCAGGTCACCTCCAGCTATTTCTGAGAGGAAGTCGGGCTCCCTAAAGACGTTTCAGGGGCCGGATGTGAGGCAGGGATGGAATCAGGATTTCTGGATGTGTGTTTGTTTATGACACAAAAAATGAAGCATTCATTCAAAATGCTGGTCCTTCTAGTGCAATGAGTAATGTACTTTTGCTGTGTTTGTTTGCTATACTTTGTCCTTCTCCTTCAGTGGACTGATATAATATTCATGGACTTAGTCTTTAACGGGCTTAACGTAATTCTTGATGTAATAAAAGCATGAACTAAAATTTCAGCACTTGCTTTGGAGAGAAAGTGTCTCACTCAGACAATATTCCCCTGATGGTACAATGAGGTTTTAGTTATTGGATTTAAGTGTTGGTCAAAGTTAAGATCTGCATCTAGAATCACACCGAGGTTCCTTACTGGATCACAAACACTCATACAGTTGGTTGATAGGGGAAATCGGACCTTATCTCTCCCAGCTTCAGAACCGATGACAAAAGGTTTTCTGCCACCCACATTTTAATGTCTGAAATACAGTTTAGAGGGCTGTCCGTGGGTTCCGTGTTGGTGAACCTGCACATCTGCTGGATGCTGCGCCTCCATCTGCCTGTGCTCCACACACCTGGTAGGAGGTTCTAATGAAAGCATGAGGCCACTTCACAGGAGGCTTCACCTGTTTGTGCTTTGATGCCAGGAGAACAGAGTCACAGACATAAATAGATCAAGTCATTTATAAGAAATTTCCCATTAAAGATTTTCCTGTTTTGCCCTTTTTTCTCATATAAACATGTCAGAAAGTCAAAATGTGAATAAATGAAGACAGTTCTCCTTCATTTCAATAATTTTGTTACTGTAACCCAAACGTTACGTCAGCTGAAAGGATAATAGTTATTTTATTTTTGCAAAGAAGGTTTTGGAGTATTAACAGGAAATCATGAGTTCAGCAAAAACTTTTCTTTTTTACAAAATCTTATTATTATCAGACAGCTTAATTGTGATACGCAGAAAAAAGCTTTTTCTGCTTTCAAGTTGGAAACATTACATCTTTTTAGACGATTGGCCCCTAGACTCAGACCCGGAGCAGCAGACGGTAATGAATGAAAACATGAAATGACAGAAACCAAAGTGGGTTTGTCTTTACGGTAATGTTTCTGATAAATAGTGATTACTTTCTTACTTTCTGCTTCCTGTGATTCATTGGGTAAAAGTTTGCAGTGAGCGCAGATATTTTGTGTTGATTCATCATTTTCTGTGTTTGAGTTTATTGTCTGTCAGTGTCAGCGCAGTTTCTGCTTCCAGTTTTTCTTTTAGCCCACCCTTATGTTTTGTCTGGTTAACTAAACTGTTGATCAAAAAATGACCCTAAATCTGAAAAAAATGTAAGCTCTACTAATAAAATAAACAGCTGATCAGCAGTAGTAATGATGGACGGGTGATTCCAAATTAACTTTTTGTTTCTGTTTTCTTTGTTTTGCCAGGTTTGATGGCATGAAAAGGTTTGTCTGATCATTTTCCTGTAGCTTGGAGAATTTCCAATCACTTTAAATAATTGAACATTGATTTGCAGGGATCCCTACATATCTTCGTTTGTGCAGCCAACGTCAGAAATCATTAATGCCGATATTGATCACGTTTTGTTGATTACCGCACAGCTTTCAGAGTGAATACAAATGTGAGGAACTATAAGTTTGGCTGTAAATCAGAATTCTTCTCTTCATCACGATGTAAAGACTAATCATGGCTATAAGCAGTACTGGATTAAAAGACCAGATTGGTTTCACAATTCTTCTTTCTTACTTTACCTTTGAGCAAATTACACGCCCCCACCACAAAATCAAAAGCTCCCCTAAATTTGCACCTAATACTTAGTCAAAATGAATTTGGGACATGATAAATCAAAAACAAGATGTTTCCATACATTACATCAAAAAATTAAATGTATGGGAAAGGAAAGCTTTTTTTTTTTTTTTCAAATAATCTTTGCAAGATTGTATACACATGTTGCAGGGTTATGTTTACAACCATATCCAAAGTTGTGTTAACCTTTGACCTTGGAAGAGGCGCCATATTGAATTTTAATCGCGTTTAGTACCTTCTACAGTCTAAAACTACTCACAGGGATTTTCAGTTTTTTCTTCTAACCCCTCCAGCATCATCGGAAAGCTACTTGGAGAAAAATGTTGGTTTTAAAATTTAAAGATTTTGAACGGCGTTAGTGTGGCCAGCTCACAAAAGTGGCGTTTCCCTGTTGCTTACATATGTGACAATGGAGTATCGTGAATATTTAATACATGCATCCTTGGATTAAGCCGAACAAAACAATTTGACAGATATGGACATATTATGAATGTGGTCAAGGTTAACCAAAAAAACAACTACCCGTTGCTAAGGAAATCCAGAAATGTCTTCATTGTGATTCTTCTAAAAACTAGATAGACCTGTTCGTCATTTTCAGGCAACCAAAAAACAAAATGGTTGCTATGGCAATAAACCGGTAGAAAATCCACCTTTTAGATAAAATAGGTGTTTTTTCATCCATTTGTGACATGCAGCTCTGGCCAGCGTTGCAGGGGCAGAGGGGGAAAGTATGGGGCATGTAGCAGCTGCTCAGCTAGCGAGGGCAGGTAAAACAAAGGGGTAATTGGGGGGGTTGCGTCTGTGGGCTACAATGCTGCTTGTGGCTTGAATTGCTTTTCTCTCTGTGATCTTTTAGGTCTAACGAAAAAAAAAAAAACTATTTAATTTTTCAGGAGGTTTCCTGTGAAGTACAAATGCAGAAGAATCAATCCTGCATCAGCAAAGACAGATGATTATTGCACAGCTTTTGTCCACAAAGGCTACAGCAGTAAAACGAGTGGAGTCTGGCTTCAATGTTGTGCTTTTTGAGGTAGAAATAAGGGGCACAGTTTCTGTTTTGCTCACTACTTCTGTTGACTTTATAATGAGAAAACAGCTCTTGAAAAATGCGATAATAAGCAGGGCTTTTTGAATTATTCACGTGGCAATTTTACATCCTAAACTAACTTCACATCTCTCAGACTGAAACCTCATTTCCTCTCCCCACAATCAGCATCCTTGTCAAATTGGCGGTGTAAATCAGGATTCTGTCGCGCGGCTCCTCCTCTTCGTCGCTAAGCTCCGAGCTGCCTGTCAAGTCCAAAGCTGAAAAGTTTACCGGCGCAAATTAAGGTGGAATCCTTGCAGCTCATTAAGGTGGAGGAGGGAAACTGAAATGCCAAAGCTTTGGGTCCCAATCTGTTTACTGAGCATTCAGACAGGTGTGTAAAAAAAAAAGTATTTAAGATAACCCCAGAAATCTTTCCTACAGAGCAACCGCAAGGACGTGTGATGGAAGATAATTGGAGGCTGGAGTCGGATGAGGCAGCTTATGAGGTCCTTAACGTGCAGGGATGTAGCTGCTGGTCTGTCAGCGCTGATTTTTAAATTAGCTAAGTGTCACAGAAAAAGTTATTTAGGGTTTACTTTTCTGTTGCTGCGGGTAAAAAAAAAACGTGTTTTAATGGTTGATTAAGTTTTAGCCAGATGGCAGTTTTATGTTCTGTCTGTTCCTGCAATTAATTGGAGGAGGCGTGCTGCAGGAGTGGATCGTTGATAGCTCCTATTTGTCTAGTTTCTCAAGAAAGAGAGGTTCCGCTTCACAGTTTTGCATTTAAACCGAGCAACTCTAATTGTGAACACATCTGTCAGCTGCCTGTTTGATTGGGGAAATTAGGATTTGCTGCAAAAAAAAAAAAATATTAAAGTTCCTTTTCACTGCACAGACGTAAATTTCAGACTCCTCGTCTTTGGTGAAACTAAGGACGTCCTCCAGCCGTCACGTGGAGGCAAAATTCAATCCTGACACGTTGTTCATCGGTGGTTCTAATAGTTGTGCTAATTAACAGGAGCTGCATGGTGATTACTGCTAGCTGCACTCCACTTGCATTAGCATCTGCAGAAAGCTCTTCACTAATTCCCTTCACACAGGAAGAAGTGTGATGTGGAAGTGTGGCTCACTAGATGCTAATTAAACTGAACTATGTCTAATTCCCTCTCCCCGCCTTTACACAAAGAACCCTCTAATCACATCTTACTCAGTTTGGAAGCAGTTGATGTACATGAAAGACTCATAAAAGGAGAGTAACTTAGGTTGCCTTTTCTTTCTGATTTCAATCAACACACTTTCTAAAAAGAATAAACGGTGTGCAGCGGCGTTCCACGTGGAGGTGAATTTTCCCCGCTGACACACATCAGCGTTCTTCTGAACGGTTGTCTTTGCTGCTCGCCTTGCGGATGCTCTTGTAATGAACAGCTCTCGTGAAGCTGAGCACTTCATTCTGCGGCTGTGATTTGATTTTAGCTCTGCAGAGAGAGGGCAAACTGGAAGAGCTGCCAAGGAAATGCAGCCCGAGCCGAGTGGAGCCTTCAGGCTGCAAATCAGTGGCTAAAAACACCTTTTTTTGTCTCTGATGGGTTCATTTCACTGTGGCAGCATTCTGGGACATTTTAGTTTCTACTTCAAGTATTGAAATATAAAAGGAGATGTTGGAGTATCCTCTGATAAACCTTTGCAGACAAAATAACAACTGAGATGTACAGTGAGAAGAATTAAACACTCTGAATACAATAGAATTTATTTTGTTTTATACATTCACAGCAAAACTGATCCTTAAATAAGAAACAAACTCTTTCGAGAAAAACCAAATAAAATCAATGCAGATTTAAAAAACAAGCACCATCAAAATTAAAAAATGCCCATAGACAATTTATCATCATTTAAATAAAACTTAATTAATGAATGAAAACCAAATCAGTAAGTCAAACTTCTTTTTCCAACCTTTTAACCTTGTACTTGCTCAATTTTGTTCACCCAAAGTCCAATGTCGATCACCTTCACCTGCAAAATCACCAATCAGGTCTTTGAAGTCCAAAGTCTTTCCTGTGACATAGTGGAGCTAAAGTAGTGTTTTAACAGTTTCAGCTTACTGAACGCTCTCTCACCACCAGCAACAGTAACAGGCAGCGTGCAAAAGATACGCAAAGCAACGTGCACTTCTCCAAAGATGCTTTGCAGCTGCAGCTTACAAATCACATTCAGGAGCTCAAAGAAGCGACAGGTCAGGGGGAAAGTTAGAATCACACACACTCGTTTTACTTGATTTTCAAGGTCAGGAGTCAGATCACTGGAATATTTTGTGATCAGTGGTTGGCACACAGAAAATTCACAGGGGGGACAGATTTACTTTTGTTTTGCAATTGTGATCAAATGTGTTATTATGATTAATATGATGATTATTATACACAGTTGCTCACCTCCTTCCTGATGTGGGAGTGCTGAGGCTGGTACAGGTTCAGTAGGAGGGGCAGGTGGAGGCTGACAGCCTGATGCTGCAGCTGCTGTTTCTGCTGATGCTAGTACAGCAGGAAAAAGTCAATAACATTTTTACATGAAAAAAAAAAAGTCTGGATTTGTTTTGTATTGTGTTGTGATCAATATACAGGTTGCAGTGCATTCTCACATTGACATGAAAGCAGTAACAAGAGTGTTTTGTAAATACTTTCTTCTATCACTGACAGTATACTTAAAAGTAAGGAAAAAAATCAGATAACAATAAAAAAAGAAATTATTGATCTGTGCGACAAATTATGTTTCATTCCAGCAGCTCCTAAGAAAAACGTTAAAGCAACTAGCAAAGTAATACAAAGATATAATTTAAATAAATAACCTAGAATATGATTAGTAAATGATTTTAAAATATGCTCACATTTCTAAAAAAATATACAAAGATATACTATGCATATATTTTTCCAAAATATTTTTCTGGATAGTGGTATTTTGTATGGCTATAGTTTATCTTTTTATATGGGGCCTTACCATGACCAAAGTAAAACAAGGCGCCATAGAAAAAAATCTAAAACAAAACTTAAAAAGGTAAAACAGTTTAAAAGCAAGATAATAGAATATCAAATAAATGCAATGGTAAAACAAGAGCACTGATAAAAGCAAGTAAAAGAATATGGATGGTAAATTTGAAAACCCTTCAGGACACCACCTCCAGCTTTTTTTTTTTAAATAGAAACGTGTTTTTGTGAATTTGGAAAAGAAACAGGAATTTACTGCTGCTTCTGTCGTAATCAGCTCGGTTAAGGCATTTTTTAATCTGGACAATTATTTTCACGTTGAATTGGAGTTCTGATTGTAATATTGAATACAACACTTCGCTGAATTGATTAGTCTGTGGTCAAACGGATCAAGAGGAGAATCAATGGATTTAGAACTGAGAAGTTCCAGCTCCTATATTTACAGAAACATTTGATGATAATTGACACAGATCTGTAAAGGAGGGTAAAATCTTACATCATTTAATAAACGTGTCTGGACAGATAGGACATGTATACAGTAAAATGTATGTTTGGAGTTATCTTTGTCATGCACTGATGAGGATGTATTTCTGTTAAACCAGCTTTCACTGCAGGATGTCAATCATAGAGCATTGATTACAGATCAATACAGCTTCAGCACAACCTCCTGATGCCCTGCAGCCTTTGTGTTTAATGTGCTCTTTCATGGAGTTGATGGGGTTTTGTGTTGACATTTGATTGCAGCGTCAGCTTCATGCATTGTTCCTGCTGGTTTGATTGTCTTGAGCCATAATGACGGCCTTGGGCACATAAATTAACTTCGGAAAGCTCGCTCACTGCAGTGCGATGAATAGTCCTGGCATATTCAGGGCTTTGTAATCAGTCTGCGAAACCTTTGCCTGGACGTACACTTCTTAGGTAAACACTTCCCTGGCTGGAGGCGGAGGTCAGAGCCAATCGACTCATTTGTTCTCTTTAGAAGTGATTGCTGCCGAGTGGAGACTGCTTTAATTTGATTGATGTGCGGCTCGCCACGTGGCGAGTTGGGCAGTAATTACTCTTTGTGCTTGCCCCGATAAGGAAATTAATCAAGCCATTATGTTGCTCCAATTTTATCATCAGGACAAAATAATTGAATAGACCAACCTTGCCGGTCTTCAAAGTCACCGCAGCCCCGACTGAAAGGGCAAAGGGCTCGCCCGTTTTGGCATTTCTGACATCCAGGGATGCTGATTGGAGCGCTCTCTTTAATTTCAGCTAAATTCATGTAGAAACTGAAAGGTGAGTTCAGTGGCTGCCTATAATCAGGTCATGTAGGGGATTGTTTACTTTGACATTACAGGAGACAGAAAACTGTCTGTGTGTGTCAACACTTCAACAATGGATGGAGATTGGCGTTTTGATCATAAATTACTCTGTGTTGGGGTTAGGTCCAATGAATTTGTGTAGGGACTTCAACACACATTTATCCCATCCTGACATGATCACACAAACACATCGTGAGACCTCAGATATGTGCAGGTTGGGAATTTCTGCAGCTGCTTGCACGTTTGTGTTGCAAACTGTAAAGGTCCTTTAACTGCAAGACAGTCCGTTATGATCAATCACCGTGTCAGCAGCATTCGCATTTTGCAAAATCCTTTAAGAACTTTTAAGGCACAGAGTCTCTGGGATGAAGTGACAGAACATGTCTGTGTTTTTGATGTGGATTAAGGCTTTGATTCCCCCCGCTGCCCCCATTGACTGTAAATGAGAGCTGGACTTAATCAGTGTGACATCATCCTTGGATTCTCCAACCAAATGAAGTCAACGCAGTCACCATTTTTTTAAATTATGGACGCCGCAATGTTGGAGCCAGATGTGGTCAGTAAGCAGCACTTGGTCCGAGTCGGTCTGAGGGGCTGCACTGCGGAGGAGTGGTTAGCATGTTCTACCCGTCCATGTGTTTCTCTGGGAACTCCAGCTTCTTCCCACATTCCAAAAGAAAACATTCTTCACAGACAAATTGATGACTCTAAATTGTCTCTAGGTGTGAATGTGAGTGTATGGGTGTGTGATTGTGGCCCTGTGACAGACTGGCAACCTGCCCAGAGCATACCCCGCCTTCGCTGGACAGTACCTGGGCTACGCTCTTGCAACCCCGTGACCCCCCGGCAACCCCGTGACCCGTCAGGGAGGAATCGGGTCTTAGCCATCATTTCTAAGGCAAGCCCCTCTTACTGTACCAATTAGGAGCGAGCTTGTTGGAATTCCACACTCCTACTACTTGAAAGTGGCTGTGGGAGAATTTGTCAATCAAATCTATCAAATGTTGGATTTGGGGCAAGTTTGTAAACTAACTTCTTCTACAAAAAATGTATCATGAAAAAAAAATAGAATAAGCAAGAACGCCGTAAAAAAAAAAAAGTTGCAACAGCAACAATGACAGATACAAGGACCAAAAAATAGCTATTTATTTCCTACAGGATTTTGGTATCTTGGCGCATACCAACATGTTATATTTACTGTCAGAAAGAAAGCACAAAAACATTATTTAACCAACTAATTGGCCATTGAGGGTATTAAATATAACCCTATAAATACGTCTATTAATATAACAGATCTTAAAAAAAATCTGCATTACAGCTGATTTTCATGAATGCTTTTTAAATAACCTCTCTTTATCATGTAATTATCCCAAAAGCTCTCAGACTGATTGATATTTCATCTCCAGTTGTGGCGGCAGCTGTAATGATGGAGAGCTTGAGCTCATGCTCATTGATTTCTGTGGTGTTTTCTGCACTCATGTTGATACGAAATCTCAGTGTTTAATCAATAACCTCAAAACAGTCTGCTTCCTCTTCAAATTAGAGCATCTGAGCCGCATTTTGGCCCTCAAAAGCACCGTACTCAGGGTGGGATTAATTGCTCACTTGCGTCAACTGGAAGGAGATGAAGTTGTCCTTAAAATGTCGATAAACACTAGGAGTGTCACTTAAAGGCAAGGGATGTGGGTCCGCCACGTTCCCCGACTGTCGTCCCGCCTATCACTCACATAATAACTATGATCAGCTGCTCCCAGCAGCAAGGAGGAGGATCGCAGGGATTTGAACCAGAGCCTTTTTATTCAGGGGCAAGAGTACTAACCACTACACCACCATGTGGTCCTTCATTCCTAAAATATGAACGCCTGAAATGAACACCTGTACAAGCCAGAGCTACTAGTGGGGTTAATCGAGACCTAAAGTACAGAACTTTTCAGCTCTCAAATTCAAATAATCGCTTCGGCTGTTCTGCTGCACTGCAAAGAGCAGCAGCAACCCAAAGAAGCCATTCAGCAAACGTACTAAATAGAGGAGAGTTTTCGCAAAAGTTGTCCAATTGTTCGGGGATTAGTTGCACAAAAATAGGAATGTATTGAAGCATGTGATGGTGGGGTGAGCTGTTCAGAGAGTTTGGTTTAAAACTCTCCTTTGGTTTCTTTGGAGCACAGAAAGTGGTATCTCATCCATCCTGTGTCAGAAGATGTTTTGTTGTTGCCTCAGCATTAGCTCTATTGATCCTTCCAGGTATGCACCCTGTATACGTTTGTTATTCACTTGCTCTCTGGGGCGTGAGCGTTCTCAACTCACTAGCTCAGCAGGACGGATCACCTGCGCGGACGGCATGGCAACCAGAATGATTCAGCCATCGACCCTTATGGATTTCTGACTGCTGGATCCTGCAGCTTATCAGGGTTTAATTCTCATCGGTTTGTTCTCTGCGTGTGGAAAAAGCCTCTAAAACACGACGGCCTGGTTGTTCATTTAGTCAAAGGATTCAACGGGTGGGTGCTCAAGAGTGCACCTGGAAGACAGTGTTGCAAAATACAGAATCAGAGGGAACCCGAGTGGAACGAAAGACAAATAAAAAATGGGGAACCGATGTCTGTCAGCTGAATCCTGTAGGATTTCTACCTCTGCTGTCTTACAGGCTGCGTTGTCTCTAGATGCTTGTGCAGCTCTGCTTGCTGTCAGACTACCAGGCACTTTCTCTGCACGCTGAATAAATACAGAGTGCAGATTAAAAGCATGAAAACATGTTGGGAGCAGCTGAGAATTTGATCTGCGTTTAATCCCCTGTCTCATTTGTGATTCATTTTCAGTGCAAACCCAGAAGCTGCGTTCCACTGCTTTGCAGGTTAGCTTAATGACTGCCTGCGTGCTCCTCTGCACACCTGTACACAGTCGGGATATGCAGCCCTCTGACAGTAAGCCTGTGTTCTGCACAGCAGCTGGCAGATTACCGAGCAGCTTCTGTTGCAGTTTATCTCAATTTTACTCCGTCAATGGGGCGTGGACGATGAAGCTGCTCACAATGAGCAATTCTTCTGCAACTCTACTCCCCAGTGATGTTCCACAAGTCAGGAACCAAACGTTCAAGCCTGTAGCATCTTCATTCACGAAATTGTAGCACTAATTGGAAGATTTTACTCAAACACTTTGTTTGGACACTGAATGTGTTTTAAACAGAGAGAAAATAACAATTTCCCTTTGACGGCTTCAACAGAACAGACTTAGTCTCTGTTGTGACATATATCACACACACACATGTGCCCATTTCTTTATAAAGCAGAATGAGAAACTGAACTGTAAACCATCTCAAAAAGAAAATGTTATCCTTGTAAATGAAGATTTGTCTCCAGCAGAGCATTCAGGACAGTTGGGATGGTTAATGAGCCGTGATTTTAGCTTAAACCTTCAGCTTAAACCATCTTTTTTTCAAAGCATTCCCATTGATCTTCCAGTTATGATGATGCTGTTTTCAGATGTGCATCTAAAATCAAAGCCTGAGAGATTCAGAAAGCACCATAAAACAAAGTTTGACATCCCGAAGACAAAAATTAAGCAAAGAATCGGACAAACCAAAAGCAACAATCGACAACAGTGAATGTGGTAGACACAAAGACGGGTTAAAAACTAAAAAGCAGAGGAAAAAACAGCTGAAAGTATTAAAATAAGGATTGTAGCTGAAAACACCAAACACAGAAGTCAAGCTGTTGAACATTGCAACAATATGGGATGGCATCAATGACATTTCTACAGACTTTCTAAGACTTCTGTTACAGACTGAGTTACACATGGGTTTGATACCATTTTGTTTTTTTAGGGGAAAAATGTAAAGTTTTGTTATTTACTTTGGTAAAAAAATTTTTAAAAAAAAGCTCTGATGTTTAGTTGAGCTCTGCCTCTGGTGACTTTTTCCTCATCTTTGCGTTATCTGTTGATGCTAATTTTAAAATTTAGTTCATTTGAATGAAAAAGCTCATTTGTTTGACACCTGTCCTGACTTTTCACATTTACCCACATGGTGACATAAAACCATTCCTTCAGCTTTTAAAATGTTTCCACTTTTTATAACTTCAGTGAAGTCATTTCTCCATGCACTAAAAAAAACAAGGCAACCCTAAATTCAGCATATGCGGCTCAGGCAGAAGTCCTCGTGTCTGTCAGGATCAGGACGCCTTTGTTCAGAACACCCTGACAAACGAGCAGAGACGGTACCGGCGTCCTCCGAGACCAACTTCACACCCTCCCTGTCCGCTCAGCTGCATGTTATCAGATCTCATCAGGATACTTGCTGACGGGATGATCACTCCTCACGAAATGCGTCTCCGTGAAGCAAAGGATCTGCCCCCCTCTTGAGGATGCACTAGAGCTCTCTTATGTTATAGAAAAACAGCAAAAAACAAATTCAACGTTTTTTATTGAGGATTTAGTTTATTCTGAGAAAAATATTCCAACTTTATTTGGACCTCTATGAAAACGCATTTACACCATAAATCTAAAATGTTTGAAAGGATGATTGGCAGAATAGTCTATTTGTATACATGTTGGAGGCGTAAATTTCCGGCCATGACAAAGCCTTTTTCTGCATTTGCATCAATAAAAACCCTTTTGTTCATTTCTTTCACTGACCCTGGAAATGTTTTCTGCCTTCAGTCAGGATGGGGGCGTCACTGTGTTTGAAAGGATATGACGAGTGCCGTTCGACAGATAGAACAGCTCGGAAAGTTTTTTTCCACAAGAGCAGCTTACGACAAAAAAGCAGATTTAATTTAGAAGTCATCAACCGACTCGTCATGAAGTGACACATAAGAGACGGAAGAAAAGGAAAACTTAAAGGAGGAAAGATCCTCTGGGAACTCTGCAGAGCAAATAGTCTTCATTATTTCTTTTCTTCACAACTGACTGAAATATTATTAAATCATCATGAATTTCTACTTCAGTTTGAGATCAGCTGTCTGAAGTGTCCTCACTTCACGGTTTGTCGGTGGAAAAACAACACAAATTGTCGCGGCACTTGTGTCTGCTGGTTATATTGGTCGGGTAGATGATGGTGAATGAAGTGGAAGGAAAATTTCCCGCATGATTTGTCTCAGATGTCGTCGACATTCCATTCATTTAGCATCGTTTTGGGGTTTCTGGGCTGCAGATTAATGGAGGCGATTGTGTTTGTTTGCAGAGACGTTTGTAACAGCAGGCAGAAAATGAGGGTCGGATGACGGTCCAGACCAAAAAATGTCTTTCCCTTTTAGGAGCAATATGCTTTTTTCTGGTACAAACTGTTGACATTGTCAAAGAAAATTCAGTCAACTTAACAGCTCATACTTTTTTTCAGAACAGCCTTTAAAGAGATGTCTTTTTAAAATTGATTTGATCAGTCAAAGTTGATATTATTCTGTCCCTGGACTGCGATTGTCTTCCTTTTTCCTTTTTCTTACCGCACATTTTAAGGAAAATTTCGCCCCACCACAAGCTCAAAAACTCACCAAATTGTACATGCACCTAGTATCTGGCGAAAATACATTTTTGAGTAGATACTAAGACATTTGATCAGTTTTTTATGGATTTCATCAAACCGACTTTGATTTAAGTTTCTTAATTTGTCGTCCAGCTTCAACCAGAGGATGAATTTGTCCAAAATTCAGCCAATTTAAAGGTTACATCCCCATCATCCTGCTTGATCAGACCAATCATGCTTCTGTCTCCTCCTCCCAGAAGACCTTTCCCACGCTCAGTCATGTCGGAGCGCGCCGTCGCTCGTTTGACATTATTAGATCCCTGTCAGGAGCACTTCCTCTTACAGCACAAAAAAACCCAGGTGAAGATTATAGAAGGCGACGGCTCCTGCCTGCTTTCAGTGCAGGAGGAGGTGTTGATGGACTAGTCTCTGCTGATTATCTTCTCATTACAATCAGCCACTGGATGATGAGGAGAATGTGTAATTATGCTCGAATCTCTCCTGACTAAAGCGCAGCATAATAAGCAGGGCTGGAGCTGTTTGCCCACATCAAATCAGAGTTTAATAAGCCGTTGGTGGATGAAGGTTTCTTGAAAGTTCAGGTGATCTGCCGTTCTTCTGGTGACGGTGGAGGTAGATCACCTGAAAAGAATCAAAGGTATGGCCTTGTCTGAGTTGAGAATTCTATTACAAACACTGAACATTAGTGGCGCCAACATGATTATTTTCCATAGCAACGATTGCTCTTTAGAGTTTAGATTAAAGGAATATCTCCTTTCATATGAAGCCGGTGCAGAAATGTTGGTGTGGACATGACCTTGGACCTCTTGGCGCCATCTGATATTAAAGTGTGGCATCACACAATTACAGCAACAAAACATTTTGGCTTTGCCCAAATTCCCTTCCTACGCACCACTTGGTGCATTGTAAGGGGCATCCGGAATCTACAATTCCAAAATCTAGTCCCCTAAGAATTTCCCAGAAGTCTCTCAAATGCCCTCTAGATTGGTAAAGGCAGACCACAATGCATTGCGTTTGAACAATTTGTCATTTGAAAAAATTGTTTGTATATTTTTTTATAACCTTTCAAGTTTTTGTCATCAGAACACAGTGGATTCATCGTGAAATGTTTACATTTATTAGGTTGCAGAAAGCATGTGTCTGAATTGCATTAAAACTCAAGGCACTAAATATAGTCCGGTACTATTTAGCCTTTTTGGCATTAGGGAGTAGTCAAGGGAATTCAGACACCTGCTTCTCTATTCTTATCAGAGATATGAATCATTTTGGGACATCAGAAACGTTTGCTGTCTGGTTCTTCTGTGGTGACTTGGCAAAGACTGTTGGCAATCTGGCAATTCACACCAGACAAGCAGGCGGCGGCGGCCAGGGGCATGTTCTCCTTTTTTGTGTTTCTACTGTTTAGTAGCGCTCGAAGGGGCTTGACGTGAAGTGTGGAAGCGGTGCAAACCCCATGACTCTTTCTCCAGGCTTTTTCTTTTACAGCTCTATTTGAATATATGAAAGACTCCGTGTCATAAAAATATAAACCGCTATTATTAATTTCCCTTTTGTGATAACTTTTTTAACCGGTTGGCACATCTGTGTTTCGGATCAGGGACCAGATCAGAGTCCCTGATTGATCAAAGTTCAGCTGTTTAACGTTGGTTGAAGTTCCAGCGTGCCTTCAGTAAGCGCCGGTTTTTACGTACGCCAAGAGAACGGACTTAAAAACTTGCGTAGCGACATGTGAATGAGAACATTTTATATGTGGAGGTCAGAAACGTGAATTTACAGCAGCTGGTATGAATGTAGCTTTACAGGGTTAACAGAGGAGTCGCTGAAAAGGGTGCACATGTTTTCTACCAGTCATTTAAAAGCATTTAAAACTTTGTTGCTGCGGCAGCCTGTAGGAGGAGCTCCAGGCAGTGGTAGAGCTTTATTGTTAAATGAGTCTTCTGCATTACCATGTGTGCATGAAACCTGGGGGAAACTAAGTGTGTGCTTCTAAAGTCCATAACAATACAAAAGGCCATTAGCTCGACTGTCGAGGCAGCTGAGGCGTGCTAATAACAATATTTTAGTTGACATGATGGTTTGAGCGCGTCCAGTTTCCCTGGAAAACGGCTGGCAGGATGAAATGGAGGGAAAATAAAGCAGACCATATGAAATCTAACCATGCCCCCCCCCCCCCCCCCATCCCTGATGGAAGTGTAAACTGTGAAGGTGCTCAACTCTAAATGGTGCTTTTCTTTCTTTTGGCTCACAGATCAGAAACAGCAGCCTGTCAGCCGCTGAAGACCAACGATGGGGACTCAGCCAAGGCGTGGGCGGCCAGCAGGGACCGCAGAGGCTGCATCAAGAAAAGTCGGCGAAAACACCGCAGCCACCACAGAACCAGGAAGTAAGCCCACCTTTTCCCTTCCAAACAAAGATAGGGTTTTCCCGTGCTCAAAGCAGAGAACTGTCTAACATGCAGGCGTGACGATCTGAGCTTGGCTTTTCCAACGACAGAGGGGTTTGTTTGTGCAGATCACATATCATGATAAACCCCATCAGCAGGATGCCTTCAGGGCCACAGCCCCGCTGAGGAAACATGATATCTGCATTCTGATGCTTGGAAGTAAACAGTCTTACCACGTTAGGCCTGGAGGAGAAACGCAGAGGTGCTGTGAGGCTTTACCTCACCATGACGTCTCCTTCTCCTGTCAGAAACCACGTTCAGTTTCTTTGTGTCTCTGAGTTTCTTTTAGTGAGAAACTGTTGTTTTTCAGTTATCAACAGAAAAGATTTTTCTCAATTCATTCATTTATTTCAAAACATACTCTCATTACAGACAACAGGGGGAGCTTGATTTTTTTTTTTCACTTTTTTAAAAATTAAATTTGGTTTAAAAAAAAAAAAGAAGAAATATTTTGATTAGAAAAAAAATAGAATTTGCGGAAATGGTTATAAACACAGTAAATAGAATTTTTCCACAAAAGAAAAAAATCAACCCTAGTTCTGTTTTAGTCTTGTCTTTCTATTTTGTCAAACATCTGCAAATTGAATCTGGAATTTATTGTGGAATTAAATTCACACTATTTTAGAAGTTCTGATGATTGCTGATATTTTCTTTAAAAAGTATCCAAAGTTTTTTTAAATGCTGCATTAAGTAAAGGCTTTTTGTACTCCAGCAAAACAATCTTAAACATTTTTGGAGAAACTAAAAAATAGGAAACCAACATGTTGCCGTTACAAAAAGATAAGTTAAACAAGTGCCATCGTTGTAAAGGATGCCATACTTTTTATTTTTTGGGGTTATTTAGACAAACGTACCTTTACAAAAGACTTTTATCCATGTTTTCTCCTTAAGGCTTAATATTTCCTACGAGAATTTTTAAGCTTTTGAAACACAACAAATTACGCTGTATACAAAGGCCTCAAAAACGATTTTTGCAAATTTTACAGTTTCTATGGAGATCTGAGATCTTTATCATCTTTAGGCATTAAAAAAATGTTTTAATTAACTTTTTTTCTGGTAAAACCACAAATAATTCACTTTACTGAAATAAAAACTTTAAATGAGAAGTGAAGTCTTATTAGTGAGTATAACATAGATTTTTTATTTTTTTATTTCTTTTTTTATATTAATTTGCTGGGAAAAAATAAATCAACGCAACAAGGGAAGTTAAACCAAAATCTGAGGTGATAAAACTGCTTAAAAATGAAATCTACAGATAGTAAAAGCTCAATAACAACAGATTAGATGAAATATGTGCAATTTTTTTATGAAATTACCCAAAAAATTATGATATGACAGAGTCTTTTTTTATTGTTTCTATTACTTTTGTAACTTCAGAAGAGAAAATGTCAACTGCTGCTTTTTATGTTGACCAGACTATGTTTTTTATGGGAAAAGCTGTTGTGCAGAAAGTCTGCAGTCTAAACATCCTTCAGAAATCCTCCCTATCACTTCTAGAACCAACGAGCTGATCTTCTTCAAGGTTTCAACCATTTTTCAAACATCTATGATTAAAAGGCATTTCAGACTTTTCTCCAGGTTTCACATGGAACTAAAGAATAATCAGGAGGAAAAAACTTCTTTAAAACTTTTGCTTTTTTGTTTGTTTTTATTGAAAACCAAATGGTCCCTCACAAACATCCCTGAAAAAGCCTGGAAACAGTTTTGCTTCGTGCCCCATTTTGCATCACACGGTCTGCAAAAGAAAAACTTACGAAATAAAAAAATAATCTTATCAAGAGAGTTTTTCAATAATAATATAACAAAAGTTTGAGGAAACATGCCTCCGTGTTGTTCTCTCAGTTGTTCAGTCAGATCGGCAGTGACCGCCTTCATCAAACATGTTTGTTCAGATCCTCCATGGATAACGAGCTCATTCTTCTTAAGTTCTTCAAAGTGCTGCTGGGAAATTTGTGTTCTTTGAATTTTGCTAATTGGGCAGCAAAAGAAAATAAATCAAACGTTACTAAAATGCAGAGTCCGTCTTGACCTTCGGAAAGTATTTTTATTGAATGAGAAAAAAGGAAGCATCTGAAGGAAAAATTTTGTTGAATCAAGAAAACATTTGATTAAAACTCCAGGAAGAGACGCACAAATCCACAAAACGAGAAATGACATCAGAGGATGGTTTCCATAGGAGGTCTCCAAATCCTGTTTTGCTCTCCATTGTTTCAGAAAATTACCCGTTTAGACAGAAATCCTTCATTCTCCCTTTCATCCGCTCGGCTTTATCAAAAGAAGCTATAAGAAACTGCTGGCACGCTGAAATGTAGACGCTCTTTTTCTCTCAGCGAGGCCAGAACGGTGGAGGTGCTAATGAGTGACAAAGCGTTCTCATTATCAGGAGAGGGTACTTGGGTTTGCTCCGTCTAATCAGTCTAATGCATTTTGGTCTTTAATGCTCCTAAACTACACCAAGCCGAGCCGTTCATTACAGCCAGACTCTCCTTTGCAGCGGCTGGAGCAGAACGTCTGCAGAGCTCCAGCTAGCAAACTTCTGCATCAGCCCAAATCACACTGACCCGGGTGGCAGAGCTTCTGAGGGATGTAGGTCATTTGTGTGGATTCTACTATGAATGCAAACCAAGAATGCTTAGTATGTGTGGAAAAAAATGTGTTTGCCGTAATTATCACAAATAAGAGGCAATCGTCTGACTTCCAGATTGAAGCACAGTCAAAATGAAAGTAACTGGAGCCAGGTCAGTTCACTATCTAGCCCCTAGGAGGCTAGTCAACCAATGCAGCCACATTCACTGTAATGATCCGACTTGACAACAGAGAGAAAGAGAAGAACAGTGCGTTTATAAATGATATTTTGCCTTGAATGCCTGCAACATCTTTCAGAGTAAACTACGTATAGTTATATATATATGACTAAAGGTAAACATATTACCTTTAGCACACTAAAGAATGCCTTCTAATGATAAATTGGTTATTTTCATAGTTCATTTTCCTACCTGAAAGTAGGAAGACTTGATCTCTGAGGCTCCGCCTTTCGCTCCTTGTGGGTGCCGCCCAGTTCATGACATCATCCTGACGTCCTCGGCAGCGTGTGTGCGTGTTCCCACTTTGTGACGTCACATTGTGAGAACCCATTTTTTCGTGGGTTGGGAGGGGCCGGTGGTCAGAGAGCAGCTTTTTAGACGAATTCTCAGAAATGCATAAACAGATCAAAATACCACTTTGGGATTGTTTATAGTGAGGAATGAACATTATATATGTAAAATCTTAAAAGCTTAAAACAGTTGATTTTGCACTAGAAAGGCCTTCAAGTACTCAAGAGGTATTTGACTTAAAAAGTGCAACTAAATGGAGAATATTCATTTTGTTTTAACTAACTAAAAAACTTAAAGACACACTCTGAGTCTAATAGCGTCCCCGGTGGTCTTTTAATTATGATTATGCCATTTTTAGCCAAAAAACCAGTGTCGTTTTCTAGGACACAGTTTCTGCAGAGCAGCAGGAGTTTCTGAGACTGTTGGTTTGGAGCATCCCGCGTTAATGAGAGCTCTCTGTTGACACGCTCTCCCGCTATAGCTTACAGTTGTACACCTTTGATCCAGATTCCAGCTCAGATGAGGAAATCAAAGATGTACAGGAATTTATTGTCTGCTAGTGGATGCATCAGAATGGAGCGGAGCAGGGAGCTTGTGACCTGCCAATTGAAGCTTCTATGTCACAACTACAAATGTTTTGAAACAACATTTTTTTTTCACGTGATCCTGATTCCCAACGATTTGAATAAAGAAATAATGCAATTTTAAGCCTTTATCTTTGACCTCCAAGAAAAATACCACAAGAACATGCTAAGAGCGCAGAAAACACTATTTTCATCAGAGTGGGACACATTTGGAAAATCTTCAGGAACTTGAGCTGCAGTAGTTCGGCTCTATAATTAAAGTTCTGCCTTTGAGCTGATTAGAAACACGCTATTAGCCTGACCAACTATGACTGCCATAAAAGACAAATAAAAAGGTTTGTATTGGCTGACTGTAACTTACTGGAAATAAGTAAAAAGGCAAGACTAACCGATCCTGAAGTGTGCTCAGTAAGACCCTAGCTAAGGATTTAATGGTCTTTTATAGAAAAAGATAACTTTCAGAGAGATCATTAACACAAAACTCTGTGGCCAGACTTTTAACTGGTGCCAATAAACAAGTTAATATAACTCCTCCACTGTCTTCTTTACATGGACTCCCAGTCAAATTTAGAATTAATTTTAAATTGTTTCTGGTTTTTAGAAACTTGCACGGCAAACGCCTGCAGACATTGTTGTCCTTTTAATCTTTTACACTTTATCTCATCCTTTGATGTCCACAAACTAAAAATGTGTATCTTTTTTAAAACTTTCTACAAAGCCATTTTTGGCTGGACCCAAAATTTTTAGCTCTCTTTAGACACACCTCTGGATGATAATGGCATTGCTTTGGGCAATCTTCTGTTTTGAAACACAGTTTAATTTTTTTCCAGTTCTGGATTCATGTGTGGAAAATCGGAATTTGGGATATTTAGTTTAAAAAGTGTGGAGGTTCTTTGTTTGACAACAGAGGTGTCTTTTCTGTCTGCAGCCGCTCCTTCGATGAGCTTCTGTCTCCCCGGAAAGGGAAGAAGAAAAAACGAAAGTCTGTACGGAGGAGGAAAAGAAACAGGTGGGTTTTCCGACTTGGGATGACAGAACTGAGATGCACGAAAAGACAAAATATTCAAAGTCATGTTTTTTTTTTTTTTTTTTCCCGATCCCAGGTCTCCTTCACACAGCCTGTCCCCGCTGAGGAAGAAGAAAAAGAAGAAGAAGAAGAGTTCCAAGAAAAGCAAAGGACACAGGTAGATCTTTAAAAAGGGACACTAACATGAAAAACCTGCTCCAACATTTCTTTTATCTGATCAAATCCATGTTGTTGTTGTTTTTTTTTTCACAAATATTTCAGGTGTACCTCAAAGAAGTCAAAACACAGGTAAATGATTTATTTTTATTGGTCAAAAAAACTCTGTTCCTGCGCTTGCTGCTATCATGCCTGCAGCACCGACGTCTAGGAATCAGAGGAGCAGCTTTGTTGGTATCAAAGCCGGCAGCTCACGGCTCTGTCCTCTTTCATCCTGCAGCTCTTCAAGTTTAAAGCATAAGAGGAGGGATGAACGGAAGCACAAGAAAAGGTCAGTCTGTTGCATCAGAACGGTGTTCTACATTAGCCCCCACAGCCTGCTTTCACTCACACAGCCACAGAAGAAAAGAGGGGATTTTCAGGAATGTCATCATGCAGAGGATCACTGGGTGAAGTGGAAATATGCAGCTTAATTCTTTTTTTTAACAAAGAGGGAAAATGACAGAAAGCATGAGCCATGAACGAAATAAAAAAAAGGTCAAAGAAGGAAAGAAAAACCAATTTCATGCTGTGATTTTTGAGCCGCGTAATTCAACTTTGGATAAACGAGTTATTGTTTGTGTTCAGAGTGGAGGTCAGTTGAGGCTTTCTCAACAAAAGCATTTTTTCTCAGCTCGGTCTGTGGGACCTTTGCATTAAGAGTCACTTAACAAAGCAGACAGATTGTTTAGCAAATATCTGCAGGGATGGAAAATCAAGATGTGTAACAGTAAAACATGAAAAATAAAATAAAAATAAGAAAGGCAGAAACTGAGCAGCTGAGTAGAGTAAACTTTGGACACACATGTCAATAAAGGTGGTGCACATTCAAACTTATGTTGAAGCAGTTTCTCTGTGTTTGGTTCTGGGTTTGGAGTTGAGTTCAGAGCCCTGCTGGGTTTGTACTGAGGAGCAAGCTTTTCCCTCTTGTAATGAATCTGAGAAGCTTATGATGAAGTCAAGTCTGTCAACATTCATGTTTGGGCTTTTGGGCATGCGAATGTGTCTGAAATTTATGTTTTGCTTTTCAACTTTGTTGCTCCAAAAATGAACTGGATGGAATAAAAGAATGTCTTAGTCACATGCACCCATATGGGGGTAAATGCATACAGGAGCTGCAGGTTTTTGGGTTGTCCGGCTCTGTGGGGGGTCTTTTGATCTTTTCACGCATATACCACCAATGGATAACTTTTATATCGTGTATACAGAGCACATGTCCTGTTAAAATTATGCACTTGACACAGAATTTCCTAATGAATTACATAAAACAAGTGCAATAATCACACAGTTCTATGTTGATTTATGTGCATGGTTTTAATGTGGTTCATACTGATACATCTGTAAAAGAACACATCCTTTCTCACTTTTTATCACATATGTTCACGTATGACCAATTTTCCTCTGTGCAATATGCACAAAATGTATGTAGTGCTGTGCGACACGTCCTGTGGTTCAGGGGTCTGGAACCTGAGGCTCTAGAGCAGGGGGTGTCCAAATCCAGGCCTTGAGGGCCGGTGTCTGACATGCTTTCCAACCAACCTGCCATTAAGGCTCCTTATTGAATAAAGACACCTGATCCAGGTAATCAGCAGCAGATTGGGCCGGGACCCTGGAAAACCAGCAGGAAGCCGACCCTTGAGGCCTGGATTTGGGCACCTCTGCTGTAGATTAGAGACACATACAGCTCCTTCATCCCTTCAGTATGGTTCTTTGGCTTTGAAGAAAACTGCTAACAACTAGAATAGAAAATGTTTGTCAAGTTTTGGTTATTTTTTTCAGTTATTTTAGTTTTGCCATTTAGGTTAAGATTTTAAAGATGTTTGATAACTGAGCAAATTGATGACAAAAAGTTTAGCCTACCGTCAAAAAGGTTTATCATTAGCATAAGCTTAGAACCCATATTCATATATATATTGGATTCTACACCAGTGTTCTCATGTTTATTTTTGACCGTTGAAGATTAAAAAGGATAAAAATGCAAAATAATGACAGAAAATGCCATGTTTGTCTTGGCGTTCCTATATTTTTTATCTCAACGAAATCTGCTGCAGCCGAAGGATTTTATTTGACACAAGTTAGGTTTTATTTTGAAAGGACCTGCTGCTGTAAAATATAATAAAATAGAAACAAAACACTGGTATTATTCAAGTTTTGTAAATGTTTAAAAGCTACATTTTAAAAATGAATAAGTAAATAACCACAAAAGCTTAAATAACATGTATTTTGTAAGCGGTGAAGAAAAACTTTGCTGCTGTTGCTGAGTTTTGGTCTGTCAGAAACTGGACTTTTAGAGTTAAAGGGTGGAAACCCAAAGTCAAATGCACCCATACACAATGAAGAAACCTCTGAGCTCCTTATCCATCCATCCATGTAACTCTTCTCTTCGCCTCCCAGTTCTCGGATTCGCAGACATCGGAGACGACGCGATCGGAGGTTGCGGTCGGATACTTCCTGCTGCCATTCCAAAACAGAGGACAGGTAGGCCCCCAACCCCAGCCACCCACCCCATCCATTTATCTTATCAGCCCAAGGTGTCTGCAGAGGGAACTGATAAGAAGAGGTGACTTCCTTGACCACATCAACAGCCATTATCGCTGCCTCTGAGAAAGGCCGCATACATTTAGTCGTCTGATCAATACAGTCATTTATGACAAATCCCCAAATTTCCGATGTGAGATGGTGTGGAGGAAGCTTTGATGGATTTTAAAGGTCACAGGAGGGTCTGCAGGTTCTGCAGAAAGTTGAACTTTTTGTCATTTCAGCTGTAAGCTGCAGAAAGAAATGAACAAAAAAAGATGTGAACATTTCCCAAAAGCTTTTCAGGGAGAAATCTACATGAGTTTGTGATATTTTCCAACACCTGCAGGTATCAGATAAGCTCATCTAAAAATCTGATAATTCGAGGACTCAGTGTCGTTGTAAACATACCACCAACAGATGACCCAAAGAGTTGCTTTCCATCTCCCCTGAACTGACTTACATTTGTCCTAATCCTGGTTTGTTTTCTGAAGAAAGCCAAAAGCAAAGCTGTTAAGTTTTCCTGATGCATGGTTTTCCACATATTCCAGGCTTACTGTAGCGTTTTGTTCACAGATATCCTCTGCATAAGTCTGTGGTTCATCAGGCTTTTAGAGACCTAGCAGCTGTTGAGGAGGAAACCAGAGCAGCCCTCAGCCACACGGACACCAGACCACCAACCAAATCTGTTTGTACCGCGGCTCCAAAATATCGCTCCGTCCTCTCGGCCAGCGCTGTAAGTAGCCTTAAGACTCAAGACGTTGCTGCTGGTTCTGTTTCTCCTTTAGGAGAAATTTCAACTGATCGTGAGTCTAAACCAAACGCTAAAGTTTTGTTCTTTTGGGTTAAAAACATACAAGCAAGGCTGTGCAGCAAAGCTGTCCTCTAAATTATCTCTGTTTCACTCTGAAGTCAATCTTCAAATTTGGGTTTCATTTAAAAAAAAAAAGTATTTAAAAAATCAAAGAGAGCTTTTACAAAACACTTTCAGTCAAACTCTCACATTACTATCCTTATCTTTACAATTGTCCTTTCTTAATAAAGTTGCATATTCAAAAGGCTTTCATCAAAGTAAAGATGTGCAAATAGAGTTGTATGAAAAGAATTGAAAAGAAAAAAACATAAAGATAAATCCAAATATGTGTCTTTAGTAACATCTTTGTTCATCATCAAGCAGATAATTATAAATATTGATAAACAAAATGCATGAACTGTAACAGAAGTAACAGATGATTTTGGATGTCTTCTGTTTAGTTTGTTACATTTTTAAGCCAATAAACCCCAGACATTAACAATCAACTGTCCAATTTAATAAATAAAAACAAAAGGTTATTGAAAAGGAATCACTTTTTGTGATGTGCTGCACATTTCTGTCATTGCATTTTTACCACGTACAGTGTTTTTGCAGATTTCTTGTCGTCTTGCATGCTTCCTATTTGCCTTAAAGTTGTAGCAGGAATTTTTCCTTTACATTGTTTTTCTTTTATTTTTTAAGTCTTAGCAGCTCTCATATTAACAGTTTGAAATTACACAAAATCTAAGGGTAATGGTAAACTGAAATAGTAAAATATTCTTGTTGCAATTTACATTTGCCTTTATGTTTTTTTGTTTTGTTTTTTTTGTGATCAAATCCCACACACAAAAACACAACTTTTTTAACATTAAATTGCAGATATGTACAAATGTTAGCAACCTTACCTTTTATTCTGAGTATTTTTGAATATTTAGCCTTTTTCATTTATGTAGAACATCGATGCAATCCACTGTAGCCAGGAAAAACTTAAATAAAAAGTTTATTTTGGGACTCTGTCAGTTGCGTTGTTTAAAGTAGAGAATAATTTATCTTTACATATTTTCTTAAAGTGGAGCAAGAGTTTTTACTGAATTGAAATCTGAACTTTAACGATTAGTTAATATAGGCTTAAAGGTTGGCACCAGTTACTATCATAAATGCTATAAAAGTAGTGATCTTGTTCATTTGTCTTCATGTCCAGGGAGGTCCTAATCCGGTTTGAAACCTGTTCATATAAAGACATTTAACCCTTTAATGTTGGAGCTTTAGCTCCAGTGCTGATGCTCTTTTAATCACCGTAACTTTTTGACTATTTACACTATCAATCAGCTGATTCTGAAGCAGAGAAAATCGGCTTTGTGTCTTTATGCAACACTTTACGTTAGTATGAGTTAGACAGGAAGTGCCCCCTGGCTCCAAGAAACCAAAATCCCATAGACTTCTATAGAGAAATAAACAGCTATTACTCCATCATTCTATTGGTCAGAATAACCATTCTGGGTCTGATACCTTATTTTAACATGTTTTTGATAATCCTTGTTTTTTTCTCATTATATTTTTTTTCCGTATTTCAAGTTATTCAAGTCATAACCTGGCCCAATCAGATGAAAAAAAGTAGGTGGAGCCTACAGGCCTCCACATCCAACGTTCAAATTGTTTCATTGACAGATTTTCCTAAATACGTGTCCAAGTGGGGCAGGGGTCATCTGGATCCAACATCTGTATTCCAAAAAAATGGTGACTCATTTAATTGAAGCCAGAAGTCAGCTATTTGCCATGGGTGATGTCACACACACTCGCTCCAGTTCTCATATACAGACAATGGTTGCTTGTCTGCACAGCCACTACATTGATCATGTACATAGTCAAAAAACATAGTCAACGAAGGGTTAAATAATCCATTGTTTTATGATTTATTTAAAATCAAACCAGAACTCAAAAAGGGCTTTTGCTAAAACGATTTTATTTAACTTCATTTAGGATTATGCTGTTTATTTTTTCAGAAATATATTTAAAAAAATATGAAAAAGTCACCTAGATAAGTCTCCCAATTTTAGAGACAGAAAGATGATTTCTTATCGATGTAAGGTGAATTCATAAAAAAGCTTTTTTACATATGTATCTGTGTCCTGCTTATTATTGCCTAACCAGAGGAGAATTCTACCTGGAATTGACTGAAAAATGGACGCCTGCTATCATTCAAATTCATTTTTTAATTTGCATTTGCTTCCTCTAGTCACTAAAAATATATAACATGGCAATTGACTAAAAGCGATTTGTGCAAAAAGTCTTTGTAAGACCAGACTTTCAGAAATGCAGAGCTGTGAAAAAGCATTTTTTTTCCATTCGTCCTTTTTCTGCAAATTTTTTTTCCTTTTCACTCCAAAAAACAAACAAAACCGCACCAGCAAAAAGGAACAGAACACTGGCTCTGGGTTTGAGGAAAGGGTTATTGTCTTTTCATGCAATTTTGGACTCTAATGATGCACTTATGTTGCCCGCTCTTCCCCTTTTTGTTTTTTTTTACACCTTACCTACTTAAGGAGGAAATCTTGATTGGTAAGTTGCTGCTATCCGCAGATTCAGGGATTTACTTTTAGGTGGCTGCAGGCTAATTGTTTATTCTCACAGGAGAAAGAGCACAGTCTTCTGTCCTTTTCTGAGGGCTTTCTTAGCTAGACTGATGGGATCTGTCTTCAATCCTTTACTTTTTTTACACAATACTCTTTTTTGTGATGTTTGTTCCATGTTCTTTAAAGCAGGCGTTTCAGCGGGGGGCTATTGTTTCCTTTTTTTCTTTCTCTTCACTGAGTTAGAGCCAGTAGATCCAGCATAGATTTTCTTTCTTCCTCCTCTTTTGTTTTTCTCTCTCATAACTCTACAGTCTCAGCTTAGATCTCTGAACGGTTGTTTTGATGGTTTTGTTTTTCTTCAGACTTTCTTTCAGGGTTATAATCGCATGCTTCAGACTTGCATGATGTCTTTAACTTTCAAATCCTTCTGCCCCGAGAAAAAGAAAATCTCTTCACTGTGTTTTGAGGGAAGATGTGCCTTTTGTAAAAGCAGAAATTAGGTTTTGTTTGATGCAGGGCAGACATTAAGGGGTGCTTTTATTGTTTGTTTGTTTACAGATTTTGCCCTCAAATCCTGGAAAAGTGCTTTTCAACGGAAGCAGACCTCAAAATTTGCCAAACTGCAGAGAAGGTCCGCATGATTATGATTCTGGTAATGACACATCTTCACCTCCGTCAAGCAAAACCGGTGTTTCCCAAGCGAGCGCTGCTGAATATGCCAGGACCGGACGAGTGGCCTCGGCGTTCAGAGACAGCGCCTCGGATTCAGGGAACTCTGTGACCAGCTTTGCATCTTCCTGCAAACCTTTCGGGGAAACCAGCCTGTCTGCAACCCTCTGCAATCAAATCAGCAACAGGTAAATGTGAGATAGAGTCAGACAAAGTTGAACAACAGCAGACTAGATGCAGAACGATCCTTAGAATGTGCTTAAAGTTCCCTTCTGATCATCTTCTGATCTATTTTTAAAGCATTCCCAGGGCTCGTTTAATTGTGTTTGTACTGTTTTAGACATAGTTTCTGCAGAGCAGCAGTAGTTGATTAGACACCGACCGGAGCAGGGAGCTTTAAACAGTATTTAAAAAAGAGTGGAGACGCTAGAGCCTAGGTGTTCTGGGCATGTACCACTGGGCAGAGAGCAGAATAGAATAGAATAGAATAGAATAGGGTGCCTGTAGGGGTGGCTGGGCGCTCTCTTAGAGACAGGGTGAGAAGCTCGGTCACCTGCAGAGAGCTCGGAGTCGAACCGCTTCTCTTCCACATTGAAAGGAGGTGGCTCGGGCATCTATGCCTCCTGGACGCCTCCCTGGGGAGGTGGTCCCGGCATGTCCCACTGGGTGGAGGACCCGGGGAAGACCCAGGACACGTTGGAGAGACTATGTCTGTCGGCTGGCCTGGGAACGCCTCGGGGTCCCCCCAGAGGAGCTGGAGGACGTGGGGGGGCGAGGGCATATTTGCTTACACTGCTGCCCCAGAAGCCGGTCCCAATGAGCAGAAGAAAATGGATAGATATTAATTACTGAATGAATCAGCTTGAATTTCAAGCTGGGTCAAATTAGGGGCTAAAGTGCTCAGCTGCTAATTCTCTTCTTTAATGTCTTAGTTATTTGGCCTGTATGACCAACACATTTGTAAACAAAATCACATTTTTATCACTGCAGATCATGCATTAACTGTTCGCTGAAAAAGCTTAAAGTTTAACTGACCTGAACAATGTTGAATTATGTTATTATTAAAGCTAAGATAAAGGAATATTGAGCCAAAAAAACTTCAGGAAATAAGAGATAAGAGAAATAAGAACTTTGTATAATGAAATGTGAAGATTTAAAAAATTCTGTAGAATTATATTCAGTGCAGATATTTGTGAGGCCTCGGGTCACCAAGGGGCTGCAGTTTGTCTTTTAGTCTGATGCCTGGATATCATTGAATATTGATAATTGCTGAACTGAATAGGTCATATTAAATCAGCTAAACTAAAAAAACAAGTTGGTTGTTATGATAAAACAAAATGTTGCTACATTTGGGGATTCCAGTATAGATAAATGAGAACTTATCCAGAAAGACTCGTCACCAAAGTAGCTCACAGAAACAGAAGCACAAATCACATCATTTGTTTACAGTAAATACATTAAACCACTCGGACGGTCCAGTTTCTGGCTCTTAGCTTTGACTGCCTCTCCTGCTCTCCGCCCCCTCTTCCCGTCTCTGCCTGCAGCCATCTGCCTCCACCTCTCAGTCTCTGCTTCGCTCTCCCTCCTGATCCATTTCTCATTTCTATTTTCTGCTCTGTCATTCCTACTTTTATGAGAGAAGTCTGTGCAGCAAACCTTTGACTTTGTAATATATAAATCCACCTGCTTTGTGTTGGACTGAGACGGTCTGGATCTCTGACTCTGACCGGAATACCTTGGATGGGAAAGAACCCCAAAAATGTCTTTACTTGCAATGTATTTTTATCTACATAATCTAACACAATTCTATCACTGAGGCTTGATGCTGAAAAGGATTTTCAAACAGCAGAAATTCCAACATTAATTAATAAATTAGATAAATGAGTTTTTGATTTCACACATTAGTCTATTTCAAATGCTAATTTAAATTCTTAAATACTTAAATAGTAGTCATGTTTCACTTTTTTATATGTTTTTAGGCCTTAAACCTCCTCCTGAAAATTAGAAATAATTAACTCCTCAGTTTTCTTTGATCATATTTACTATTTTATTATATTTATTTGGTACATTTATATGTATTCATATTTACATATTTATGTGAATTCTCCTTTTAAAAGGCTTTGGCCTTTTGGCAAAAATGTATTAAAAAAATGTTAAAGGACTAGAGAAACACTGGCTATGTGTGTGTGTGTGTGTGTGTGTGTGTAGGTGTGTGTGTGTATGTGTGTGTGCGAGAGTTCACTGAACTACATAAAACCACTTCACTAAAAAGCGACTTCATAATTGAGGTTGGAGGAGGGGTCATCACACAGTTCAGCAGGGTTTCTCTGACCGTCCCACCGGCAATGTTTTTGCTTTGTCCTTCCTTATAAATTCTTCCAGTCTCCTCTCCTCTGTCCCATGAAGTTTTCCAACCAGGTCATGGGGAGAGAAGTGTGAAAAGGGTGAATTCAGAGACTTCAATTGTACTCTAGATAAAGTCATCTGAGGAGAACTGTGGCACAGTGTGAGGCCGCCCTTGCTGAAGGTGACTGTGAGAGGATTCTGCCTTGAAGGCGGCTAAATTATTAAGTAAAAAATTAATCAATCTCTGCAGATAAAGACAGACAATCTGATGGAATGTACCACTTTACATCAAGAAATCACAGAAATTAAAATATGGATTTATGATGGAATGATGATTTCTGTTGCTATGTTTTTAAAGTCCTGTCACTCAAAGCAATGTCTACACGTGTTGGCAGGGAGCAGATAACCTTGGGGTGTCGCGTAGAGGTTGTCGGATCGTCTGAGTTAACCAGCTGTGAATCGAGGAGGAGGGGTTCGTCTCGGACAAAAGGCCGCTCTTCCAGCAGCAGGAGCAGATCCTCAGGGAGTTCCAGATACTTGGGACGCTATTCCAGAAGCTCCTCATTGGCTTCTCGCAGGTAGATCTGACAACATGTGTGGCAAATGAGCTCCAATCCACGTCTGCTGCAGCACCAATGCACTTTATTTGTTCACAGCTCGTACTCACGATCCCCCAGTCACTCAGATGGCAGGCGAAGAGGCAGCATGACCAGCCTGAGCTCCAGAGGAAGCTACTCCAGACACAGAGATGACAGGTGAACTTCAGCTGCTAATTCTCTCTAGTCCATCTCTCCCCTCCTGGGTACGAGTTCCCTAGTGGTGGATATGTGTTGGTGGATGGAAAGGTACCAGTTGATTAGAGTTTGAGGTGTTTGGTTGTTTGGAGCCCCCACTGAGACCCACGTGAGCAACTTTGGTCCGCCAAACACCCCAACACCGGTTGGGCCCTGCCCTGAGCTCCTCTTGAGTACTTAGGGTGGGGCCTCTAGTCTGCTGGGTGCTAATAGGAGGAGCTAGTTGTTATTGAATGGAAGCAGTGGTTTAGTCTTGGGTGCATTGGCTCTTTGTTCCCGCTGGTCCTCTGTCATGAGGTGAGTTGGGTCCCCCCAGCCATCCTGGACTTCCATAGTTGACCTTCGGGGGTGTCAGCTTTGCACAGATGCACACATTCCTAACGTAAAGTGTTACGTAACGATGCAAAGCTGCTTTCATTCACCGAATTAAAGTTGATTGCGGAAACACTTTACCGGCTGCAAGGTGTTGCAAATCAGCGCAAAGCTAGTTTGCTCTGCGCCAAAATCTGCTGGAATGACGTTAAACAGTTGAGGACTTACGCTATGTGTATGTATATATCTATGCATATTTGTTTTTGTTTATGTATTTAAATATTTTGTGAACTTTAGTTTATTTAATCTTTATTTTAGTGCTGCTGTGCTCTGTTCTCATTTACCTTTAAATTAAATGAGCAATAATAGCTTTAATGTATATAGTTATATATATGTTTTATCTGCAACATGCATTTGTACTTTTTACTGAGTTTAACATACTGTAGACGTGTGTATCAAAAAAACAAAAAATTCAGGAAAATTACGTTTTAAGGTTTTTAATAAGAAAGTAACGTAAAAAAAACAATGGTTTAAAGGTGTAACATAAGGCAAGGTCAAACTTAAACTACAAAAAAGATTAAGCAAGCGATTACACACCAGGTTTGCTGCAGGACCATGAAACACTGTTTCTGCTCTGAAAACGCTAAATGATGAAAAAAAAAAGAAATTTAACTACTAAAGTAATTATTTCTCATTACTGATGAAAAAGAATGAACTGAAAACAGTTACTTTAGGATTTTTGTGGTTGTAATTGCTGCTTCCTCAGACTTCGAGACAGAAAGAGACGAGCGGACTCCAGAGAGACAAATGCAAAGCACGGACGCAAAGTCAGGAAGCGAGGAAGGCGCAAATCCTACACTCCTATGAGGAAGAGGAGGAGGGACTCGCCGAGTCATCTAGAAGCTCGGCGCATCACAAGGTGCGTTGATTTTTTTTATTTATGCCGTACACTTTTTGTTCTGACATCACAGTTAGGAATATTGTATTATATCTTTGCATGTGTAGACTTTTATTATTATTATTATTATTAATATTACTATTATTTGTGTTATCTATGTATTTTATGTAAAGCACTTGGTGTTTTGCAAAGAGGAAAAATGCTCTATTAACTTTTAAACTGCTTTTAGCCGAAAGATTTGCAGAAAAAAAATCACAATGTGATTTACCTGAAACCTTATTGGGATCATATTTATGTAGGAATGTTAAAATAAATCAACCAAGTGAGATTTTACTGGAAAATTAACTGAAATCATAAAGAACATGAACATTTTCACAGAAAATTGATCTAAAGTAAGAGCAGGTCCAAAGCAGAGTCCCACTAGCAGCAGCCTGGGCCTCAAGGAGAAAGAAGCAAGTGATCTAAAATATGGAAAATCTGGGCAATTTGGTGTCAACAGCAAAGGTGCCCAATACGCTGATCAAGATCGATAGGCCGATTGCGACTGGGGACCATCAACAGCTAAGAACATATTTTTAAAAGTTGCCATTAGCCAATGATCATCCTCACCATGAAGTATGTCGCTTAAATGACATGCAGACCAACCAATCAAACCTTCTCTGACGCATGTCTGTGTGTTTGACGACGCTGAGGGCCAGATCCGAGTTTTTCTTCCCTCTAAACGTCGGAAAGGTGTGAGCGTTCAGCGTCACACTCCTAAATGTGGATGTAGCTACTAAAGTGCCTTATTCAGACACTTCAACAGAACCTCCAACAGAACGCACACAGAACATTTCTGTTGTCGGTCCAGTGTGTGCTGTGGGGTCGTTGACATGGCAACCAACACACAGGTTGAATTCAACAAGATATTGAAGGAAAAATGACAGAGGACTTTTGTAATCTAAGATGCATCTAAATGTATCCCTAAATAATTTTTCATTCACTTTAAATTCAGCTTTTCATAAGAATTTGGTGTATTTAAGTATATATATATATAAATTTTTTTTTATTTATTTATTTTTTTTTTAAATCTTTTGGAGCTTGTCATCTTAAAAGTTGCTCGTATGCAGAAAAAGTGTGGGCACCCCACACTTCTCCACTTCATTCACCCGCGTGTTACCTGCTGAAACACACCTGATGTACTACGGTAGTTCAGCAGGAGTTCACCTGAGAGGTCGGAAAGTTCTTCTAAGCCGGTTTGTTTAAGCAGGCAAACATTGAAATCGGGCAGCTGGTGGTTCCCAGGGACTGAAGATGAGAAAGCCTGCGGTTTACAGGAAGTGGTATTTGAAAAATGTTAGTGTGAAGCTAAACAAAGAGGGTTTTTGGTGTTATTTTTTAGCTAAAAAAAAGTTGAATGGAGTTAGTTTTTAATGAATAGTTTAAAGAAGGAAAAGTTTCAAACTGCTTCCTCAGTGTGAGAATGCTGACAGTAAAAGCAGGCTCTTCTTCTTGTTTTCTTCAGTGCGAGGAAGAGGCCCATTCCTTATTTCCGGCCAAGCCCCCCCTCCAGCAGTCGTTCCACCAGCGTGTCGTCCTGGAGCAGCATCTTCACCCGCAGCCGAAGCCCCATCCACAGCATCAGTCGCAGTCGCAGCCGCAGTCGCAGCCTCTCCTCCTACAGGAGCTACAGCCGCAGCTCATCCTGGAACTCCACCTGCGGGAGCCGCAGTCGCAGCCGCAGCCGCAGCCGCAGTTTGCTGATCAAACGCAGGAAAACGAGGCATTAGTGTCTGAAGCTGGGGAAAACTGTCCTTTTCTTTCTTCATTTTGTTCTTGTTCTGCATCCTCCTGCATGAACGCTCAGCCTGAGACTGCAGATCCAAACGGACTCCTCCTGTATTTATTCAGTGCAAATCCATGTGCCAAACTGTTCATGTGTCTGCACTCTGACCATTAAATGATCCCGCAAAACCTTCCTCATGCTGACTTATTAAAACATTTGATTCCCTTGAAAAAATGAAAAGAATTGGACGTTTAGTTTGCTGATGTTTCAGAGGGACGTCTGTGAATAACACCGTTCAGGAAGGTTTTGACTCTGCTCTCCACAAAAACAAACATGTTTTCTCAGCCGAGGTGGGCTGACACAGAGTAAACAGCCTGTCAGCTCAAATGTCAGATTAATTTATCCTCTGATCACATGGGGTGGGGGGTGTTGCTGAAATGTCAGTGAGTGTAATACAACAGAGAGCGGCCGAAGCAACATTTTAATGCAACCAGAGAAAAAAACCTGCTTCAATGACACTCAAACAGCTGAACATCTGATCTGCCTCAGGACAGAGCGGCCATATGAAGGTTTTATGCACTTCTGCTGTCCACCCCCCACCCCCAAACTGTTTTTTATCTGTTAATCAGGGCAGAAGCAGAGGACTGATCCTGATTTTACTGGAAAATAAACAAAAACCACAAACAACATGAATGTTTTTACAGGAAATGTATCCAAAAGACAAAACAAGAAGAATTCACAAAGACATGTGTTCAGATTTTAATTACACATAAAGTTAAAAGGATCATTTAAAATAATAACATTTTTGCTTACCTAATTATTATAAACCTAGACGTTGTCCACCTATGACCTGCTCTATTTGCATGGAGGTCAAAAGTTAAAATTTAACAAATTGAGGCTTCACTGAATTTTGTTTAGTAAATTCTTACTTTATAGATGCAGTTCAAGTTCAAAATTCAGCAGTCAATAGAAATAAAAACGAAGATGGGGAAAGTCCGGCGACAAGGAAAACCTTGAAACCTTTCTCAGCTTTCCAACAACAGGTGAAAAGTGACTCCTACGTTTGTTTTTTTAGTCTTTTTAAATCAGCATTTTCAACCTTTTTTGAGCTAACGCTCGAAGTCACACCACAAACTGAAAATCTAAAAACAAAACTACAAAATTGAACCCTCTGTTTGTGTTTTAAATATGACTCAAACTAAAAGAAATAATATAATCTTTTATACGTCTACCTGCATGCTCAGTGTGAAACCTGGCCCTGTGTGGATGAACGCAGAGATGATATCCTGGCAATGATAAATGTTTTTCTGACCAAACAGATGACATTGAACAATTTCCATTGGCACAGCTGACCATCTCTCATGGCACGCTGGTTTTTGGAGCTTTTCTCTGCTCCCCATCAACCAGGCAAAGTGCTTTTTGTAGATCGTGTTGTTGTAAGTGTTTTTCCACTTGTGGAAGTAGCACTTTCTGTCCTCATGAAGTAGGTGGAGTCTATGCACTTCACTGTGTGGCCACTAGGTGGCTTGTTACAAAATGAAACAGCAACACAAGTAAATGTCTTCACAGTGTGGAAAAACTGCTGTTCACGTGCTATACAGCAATCCCTCGCTATATTGTGGTTCACCTTCTGTGATCTCGCTGTTTTGCACTTTTTAGCAGTGCAATATTTTAAGTGGGACCAAGCACAAAAACTGATGTGAAAGTGGGGGCTAAGATGCAGATTGCTGCATTGCCCGCACATATTTTAAGTGCATCCAAGGCTAAATTTTGTTGTTGGTCATAGGTATTTTAAAGGGTGAATGTTAAAAACAGGAATGGTTACCCAGTGGCACAGCAAATATTTTTAAGTATTGTTATATTAAGCCACATATTTTCAGTGTTTAAAATAAGTTTGGCCAAGAAAAAAGTTCAGCACTGGCCACCCAACACGTACCTTAGAATTACATGCTAATAGTCACTTTCGTTCTTTCTTTTTTTAAATACAGCGTGCAGTGTTCTACGTCTGATTGGCTACAGACCATTGTCAATCAGTGCTCACTTTTTTCCCTTCATTTGCTTCTTTACCTCAGTCCTTTAAAAAGTCCATCTGCATTCATATTGTAGTGAAAATGTACGGAGCCCCTAAAGGGCCAGTGATGAAAACAAAATTCAAAGCAAAAAAAAAAAAAAAACATTTTTTGAAGTAAAAAAACATTTTTTTAAGTAAAAAAAAACCAAACTGGTGCGCACCAGTTAGTATCAGGTGCGCACTTGTTAGTTTCAAATATTAGCAGCAGTAATGTTGCTTACCTTGTCTTCCACAATCTTTTTGATGACATTGTCAGTAATATTTCATGTTTTTAGAAAACTTACAAGGTCCATATCCTCAACTAGCCATTCTCAAGACAACTGTAGCTACTTGGTGCACAAGGAGCAAGCAGCTCAACCATCTGATGTCTTCTGATACTAACTGGTGCGCACCAGTTAATTATTTTATTTAATTTTTTTTTTTTACTTCAAAAAAAAAATTGTTTTACTTCCAAAAAATAATTTTTTTACTTCAATTTTTTTTTTCATCAATGGCCCTTTAGGGGCTCCGTAAAAATGTTTGAGGAAACTGAGGTTTTAGTTTTCACTCGTTTGATCAGATGACAGAAGACAAACTCTGGTCTTGACCCAACAGCTCAGTGTGAACATTTTCTAAGTGCAGTAACATTACACGGCGGATTTTTCCTTTTTTTTTCTTTTCATCAAACATATTTAATATTAGCAAGAATCTACACACAATCCAGATTTGAAAGAAAAATGTCATTTAGCAGAAAGAATTAAACACGTAAATTCTCTCATCTTGAAGCAGCTAATGTGGTTTGGGTGATTTATTTATTTAACAGTAATCAAGTCTAAACTAAATTCCCGTCTAATAATATCATAGGGAGTCATATTTAGTTTCCATTGACTTTTTCACTGATGATTTCCCCTTCTTGCTGATGCATCTTTGGCTGCATGTCACTGAGCTGTTCAGTGTCTGATGCCTCATCCTGAAAGTCTTCATTCAGTCACTGCAGATGGATTTTCTGCATCAGCAAATCTTCAGGTGTCACTTCTTCAGTGTGACTTCAGACCTGCAGCTCTGAGTTATCTTCTATTAAAACATGATGAGTCACGGGGGGGAGGGTCCTCCCTCAGCTGCTGCGCCTCCACTGCAAGAAATATTTACATCTACCGGAAATGTCATCGTTATTTGGAGTACTTTTCCTCGTTGCGTTTACGCGCGTAACGCTAGACGTTAGTTTTGATGAAAAGGGCTCGCCCTTTTATATTGAATGTTATGTTATAATGAAATTTTAAGGTTTGTTTTTTTTGTTCTGGGTTGATATTTTTTACAGTGTGGGGCCTTTCCAGGGCCTCCCAGCACTTTCCTGCCCCGTGAAGCCCCCCCAGCTGGGTATTTAACCCGCGCTCCGTGTCGATGTTGTGAGCGGACAGGCTTTTGCGCGTAACGCGGGCGATACGCGCGGTCCAGATCAGACAGATAAGGTTTATCCCCCCCACCCCGAAGAAGTACTATTTTTTCAATAAGGAGACAGTTCTAAACCAATCCGTTTCCCCAACGTTTCTGTCAGAGCTTCTTCTGAAGTGGAGATGGCAGAGGGAGACTTTTACACCATGGGAAACCGGCAGCGCTTCCCCCGAGATCCGTTTGAGTCTCCGTTCAGGGATCAGTCTCCCTTCAGAGATCAACTGGCGTCCCGTTTTATGGACGATGACTTTGGGATGCCTCCTTTCCCCGAGGATCTGGGCATGGACTGGCCCGGGTGGGCTCGGCCGGGCCGGTTAAGCTCGCGCCTCGGCGCCTCGCCGTTTGGCACCGGTTTACGCACAGGCTTCCCCGCGCGTCAGTCAACGGGGGGCCCCGCGGTTTACACCAGCAGGTACGGAGAGCCACAGTCCCGGGGCTCCCCCACCAGCTGCGGCGGGGAGCCGTGGAAAGTGTGCGTGAACGTGCACAGCTTTAAAGCAGAGGAGCTAAACGTGAAGACCAGAGACGGGTTCGTGGAGGTGTCAGGTGAGCTTTCAGCCTGAATCAGACAGCAAAAGTTTGAGGGTCCATTCTGTGACCCTGACCTTTAAGTGTTAATGTCTCATAGCTTTCATTATGTTAATGATTATTGATCTGGGGTCAAAGTGCGCAAACCTGCTGCAGCTAATGCTAAAAAAAAGACACTTTGACTTTGTTTGCAAACTAACGTGCAAAACATTAACAACTAAAATCAATTGACATGAAGTGTAAAAGTAGGCCACGTCTATCACTTTTATGACATTGGAGCCCCCATCTTTGTTTCCAGGATGTTCAGGCTAAAAATAAAACAACCCTCTTAGTTTCTTCCCCAGCTTTTTCTGAATGTTTACATAATTATAAGATAAAAAGCACTAAACTAAACATTTAAAGACGTGTTTTACTGAGAAACCACAGCTCCAGACAGTCTGCTCTGTCTGGAAAATCTTCTGAATCTTCAGTTCAGGACAGATTTTGAGGACTGTCTGGAACTTAAGTTGTGGAGCTGATACTTAAGCTTGGACACCTGTTTTGGAATTCTTGGAAAATCACTCCCTTAGCTGCTCATGAGCTCGATTTAGACTTAGGCTGGAGCAAGAATGTTCTGGAAGGGGCTGGAGCTTCTTCAGAGAGTAATGATGCAGGATGCAGACTATAGCTGGATGAAGATGTGGAAACGGCTTCCTCTTCTTCAGGCTGTTAGGGTCAAACTGATTCCAAGGCTTCCCTGAGCTGAAGAGGGCAAAGAGGTCGGAGAACCTCCTCCTCTCACTCAGCTCTGGGTTTTTTATAAACACGTCAGTGGTATGCCAGCTGGGGTTGGCGCCATTTTGGTCCTTCCTGCCACAGTGGTTCAAGTGGTTCTAAAAGTGTGGTAGGGAGTGCTTTAAACCTAATAAAGGTGTCCAACAGCTGAGCGAACAAATGTTGAACACTCAAGTTTTACACAGAAGCACAGAAGATAAAGCATTAAGGAGAAGAGAAACACAAGACCAATCGAAAACTGGAAATAAAACTGTGGAAATTAGGTCAACTCTGACACTTTTACTTTTGTTTTGCTCAAAGAAAAACAATTGGAAGCTTTGTGGCTTCAGTTTAATAAGGAAGAAGGACACTTAGTGACAAACATTACATTCTCTGAAGTGTGCAAATGAAGCATGAGAAAGTTTGGAAAAGAGAGAATTGTTATTATTTTGTGAGTTTATAATAGATTCTCATTACATAACTATGAAGGAACCAACAGAAATTATTACAAGTTTGCTTAAAGTTTCTAGTTTTAGAAAACCAGACAGTACTGTTTCTAAAACTCCTCCAAACAAACTGATGCCATTTGGATTAAAAATAAAACCTTTTTTTTTTTTTTTTTTTAAACTTAAAAGAAAAGCTACGCTGAAATGCAAGCTAATACACCAACTGCAAAAACATGATCCATCTGACCAGCTTGATGGAAACGACTGAAACAAACTACTGGGATGTTAAGATAACCTGAGAGATCAACAAAACCTCTCACTGAGAGGATAGCACGGGCTGTGGAACGTATTTCAAAGTAAAAGCATGTATACTCACAAAGCCCCTTCATTTCATTTATTTATTTGCTTATTTAAAAATGTTTTTTAAGTGTTCAGTCTTAGATAAGATGACTGTTGGAAGCAAATGTCCGCATTTTGGAAATTCTTCTTTTTATGTAATTGCAAATTTTAATTGATTAAAAATAACCAAATGAATACAAATAATGATGTTTCTTTTGTCTGTGGGGAAATGATGTTCCACTCCATTTCAATTGGGACACATTTGATGTGTCCAGCATGAGCTGCTGCAGAGTAAACATGGTTTCTGTGGCTCAAAAAAGGATGACAGCTGCTGATTTGAAAAGTTTGGTTGGCAACAGCTTCTAGAAGACTTTTAAGGTCACTGCAATGGAGATGCATATTGATCCAAAAGTGCAGGAAATTGCAGAGCTTATCTGCTTAACAACTTGGGCCTCTGAAAACAAACTTAAGGAAACCTTGATTGACGGTAAGCTTTTATTTCATAAATAAACATCTGGCTGGATGGTAGCTTGTCAATAACACTTTAAGAGACTTGAAACAATCTGTGCTGTTCTGAGTTCAGATGTGCTAAGATGGAACAAAAAAAAATGAAGATACTTTAATTTTGCATCTTTAGATCTGCTTGGTCATGTAAGCAATAAGCCAGGAGCTGCGTTGTACGGCCTGTAGGCACTATGCACCCCCGCCCTCACAGCCCCCTCCTGAGTCACCCTCACTGGCCGAAATTGTGCTACCCACCCCTCACTACCGCCCTTCTGCCTTCAGAACTGCGACAAAAAAAATCCAAAAATATACATTTTTTTTCAAAATGGGAGCTTTTCTATTGGTTTAATCTCCATAGCGACCATTTAATTTTTTGGTTACCTGGAGGTGACGAACAGTTCTATGTTATTTTTAGAAGAATTGGCAAAAGTAAAATTTGGGATTTCCTTGGCAACAGAGATTTTATGTTAATCACGCTCACGTTCCTGATATGTTCGATTGTATGTCATAGTGTTTTTTTTTTTTTCCTTATTAGTTTCCCACTGATGCTCGAAAAGGTGATAGAATGAAATCTCTAGGAGGAGTTTAGAAAGTCGTAAGGAATTTTTTTTTTTTTTAATTCAAGATGGCGGCCTCTTCCAAAAGTCAGCGAAATTTTGTTTGTGGATGTGGACTTAAACTAGGAGCGCGTGTGTGAAATTTAGTAAAGATTGCTTGAACAGGTCCCAAATCGTGGGAAAATCGCCAAATTCCCACTTTTCCACAAAATGACCACCAAGCCATCGGTCCTGTGGCCATACCATGATACTTTTAAAACTTCCTTTGGATATCCCTTACATATGTGTGGGTTTTGTTAGTGGATTTTGAAACATTTTGTTTGGGCACAATAAAATATTTTGGGGGGTTTGTTGAGTTTTTGAATGTGGCGGGGCAACATTTTTGCTCCGAAGCAATAAGAAAGAAGGACTGCAAAAAACAATCTGGTCTTTGCTGTCCGGGACTGCTGCAGGACATAAATGTATGTACATCTTTGCATTTTTAATTACATTTAATTTCTGCGTTCTTCCTCTGAAGAACAATCTTAATTTTGAGGTTCTCTGGGGGAAAATCCTTCAGTGATTTCATCCTCTTCTTCATGACACAAAACCACATCAGGAATTTGTTATCCATGACAGCTTTCGACACCAATGGAGACGTCTTTCTGTTGAGCTGCTCTCTGACCACACCTTTTCAGGAAATGTCCACAGGGATCAGCTTCGCCCATGAAGTCATGCTGGAGTCTTCCCAGCAATCTCACATGGCAGCCTCCTCTGCAAGGCCTCTGGTGAACTCCGCCACGCAGGGCTGTCACTCAGGGGGTGTAATGTATCACCCTGGCGGGGCTGGAGTGCACAGAAAGGGGTCATAGGGCGGGGTTGGGTGCACTTTTGTCCACGGCGTTGACATTTCGCAGCCAGGGAGCAGCTGCTTCCAGGGCGGAGCAGCAGAGATGTATTCTGAGCTACATCAACACCTCTTTTAAACGCGTCAGTACGGCAGACTCAAACCGTCACATGAGCCATCGCGTGCTCCAAAACGATTTAGTTATTGCATCCAGTTTGACCTCCTGACCTCTGAAGTGTCTCCGCCCATCTCCTGACCTGCATTTTCTCTTTTTTGCTAACAGGAAAACATGAAGAGAAGCAGGAGGAGGGCGGCATCGTGACGAAGAACTTCACAAAGAAGATACAGTGAGTATGATGGCAGCTGCAGATTTACAGCCGTAAACCTCCGAAGCCATGAAGCAGAGATTCTTCAGCTCAAGAGAGTCTCAGACCATTTCAGACCTGCGTCTGTGGTAATGTGGAAATGTTTCTTCAGAGTTGGATTTGCAGCAGCATCCGTGGAATTTGAAGACATAGTTGTTTCATAGTCACAGCTGTAATTACTGTTGGATACAGGCTGTTTGGGGGGAAACCTGAGCAAACTTGTATGGGATACACGAAATATTAAGGTCGTAGACCGCTCAGTGAGCCTGTAGAGCAAAAATGTTAATGCACTTTTTAAAAAATTTTTTCATCTACGATCATACTGTGACGTAACAGGTCATACTCATACAACACTCAGGGGTAAGTAAGCCTGAAGAAGGTGAGAAGCAGACGGGCCGTACACATTTTTTGTGTATTCAACCCCATTAAATCCTTTGGAATGCACAATGGCCTGTTTGCGCTGTTCATATGATAATCACCTGATAACCTGACTGTTGAAAATGAGGAAATTATACAATCAGTGTAGTTTGTGTGGGCATTTTACGGACGTCCCACAAACACTTATATATCGCCTGCACACCCCAGGTGGGAAGGATACGTGCATGTCATCAGTAAAGAGCCAGTAGATGCACCATATAATGACTCGAGTGTGGCATTAAGGACAGAATGGAAATGTTGCTGCCAAACTGCCAAACTCACACAGTTTTTACCGTCTTGTGGGTTTTTTCCATGATGGGACAGTGCGGTTGACCCGATCGGAATGGGCAGAGATGCAGATAAACATCCGCCCATGCAGAACAAACCACCTGGAGAAATACAGCAGTTCCAACAGCTGCTCACATGGGGGCGATGTTGCCCAAAATGATCTTTAAAAAGGAATTTCATGAGGTAGCGAGAAATTGCACATTGTTATGCTAGCTTTGTAGCTTTCAGCGTTACAGCCGCTGTCCTATGTCCTGTTGTAGAGCAAAGTATTCACACCCAAACTTCACATGCTGTGCAGGTAGAGGGAAGATCGGATGTGAGCTATTTTCACACAGCACCCTTCTGTTTTTTTTTTTTTTTTACAATGATCATTTTTGGGAAGAAAGGCAAGAATGTTAGAGCAAATTTTCAAAGGAAGAAGTGGAAGTAACTTAAAAAAGACAGGAGTCACCACTTTATGTACCAAAAAGGCAACATAGAAAGATACAAAATAGAAATATTCAGACCAAATACATAAGATAAATAAGTAATAAAAGGGTTCATCTATCACTTTTTAGCGTTTATAGAGCAAAAAAAAGTATTGAGGCAGAAGGTATGTTTGTATGTCAGGTTCACTGTTCTGTAAAACAACACTTTTGTCTGTAAAATGGTGTTGTGCGATGGTAAGTGTGTAGGATGGAGCATGTCAGCTACACACATAAACACAACCTCACTCCACCGGTGGCCTTCGTGTCTTGTCTCTCTTCAGAACCCCTGCAGGTTAAAAGAATATCGGACCATTTACTGGCAGCTGTACAGAATCAATGCATAAGATAAACTGTGCGCTTGCCAAACTTGAATGAAAGTCCCTGAGCTTTCTGCTTAATGACCAGTCTGAGTGATTTGACTGTCAGAAGAGCCACTTTGCCTCGCAAAAATTGGTTTATTGAAGGAAGCTGATTAAAATGATCTGGGATTAATGCCGGCTCTCAGCGACAGTAATCGCACCATAAAATATTTTCTGTTTTGCTTATTTTTTCAAGTGTGTTAATAGTTTCTCTGTAATCAATTTCTTCTTCCTGTTGCTGTTTGTCACATTTTCTAATTATATTACCCCCAAAGTTTTTCCCACTTCTATGTGGGCTTCAGGACTAACAATTCTGTTTTGCCCACTAGATCCTAGGTGGCTTAAGGGGATTGCAAACACATCCAGCTCCTACGTAAACAGGACAACTGCTAAAGTTCAGTCAAAATAATTTTCATTTAGATTCTAACTGAACATTTGAAAAGTGTGTTTAATTTCTTAGAAAATATATTTTAAAACTTAGCTAAAAGTTTTGGCCCTGCAACGGACTGGTGAACCATCCAAAGTGTCAACAGTGGCTGGGATAGGCTCCAGCAACCTTTTGACCCCAAAAGGCATTTACTCTTTAACACAGGGGCTGATCCGTGACAGGAAAGTAATACGCTCCTTGAACTTCCTTAACTCCACGACTGTTTATGCAATTCATGTAATTCTATCCAATTCTGATTGCTCAGTGATGCAACCCTTTAGCTTTAGTGAAATGTTTCATGTTGGCACAAAGTATTGCACATCAGCAAAGTTGCTTTTCTCAGCTTCAGAACTTCTTAGAATTGCGATAGATAAGTAAGCAGTTAAAAAGCTACAGTAATGGATGGATGGATGGACTGAAAGTTTACAAACTTGTTGTTTTAAGAAAATAACTCGGTATCATTTTGTGTTAAGTTGGAGACTATTTTGAGACAGGTATATAAACAAAACTGCATTTGTGGCTAAATTGTCAAAAATTAAAAGTAAAAAAAAACATTTGTGTAAATCTTGTAAATTCTCCTCAAATCAAACAGACAATCAGATGTTTTTAGAACTCATTGTGATGTAAAAATAGAGGGGAAGACACAACAACTAAACATACTGTAGTTCTTCTTTCTAGTTTTTACTATTTGGAAGCAATTTACTCTTGTTTTTCTTTGTACAGATCCTACCTCACTAAAAACAGATTTCTGGAGAAGAAAAGCAAAGTAACAATACCTTAATTAAAAAAAGTGATGTTTTACATATTTGGTGTAAAGCTAAACATTAATTAGGGGACTTAAGGAGTAAAAATGATCAGTAAAAATAAGTTTGTTGTAAACATATTTGGCATAAATCCTGTTTGTTTTAAGCGTGTGTGGATCTCCAGGTACACTTAACCCCGCTCCACAGCGCCCCCATCCTTCAGATACCTCCACTCACACATTTTGTTTAGATGTTCCTGCCTGAAAAGACATTCTTTAGACTGCTAGATGAAGGAAAATGTGATCACAATTTTTATGACTTTTCCATTGATATTCCGCATTTGTATTTTTATTAAAGCGAACTGGCGTCAGCAGATGTCTAGGTCTGCCTTCTCCCATGTTCTTCAGCTGACTCTGTATTTCACAGAGGAGCGGGAAGGCGGTGGGGGCTCCCGTCTAATTAAAAGGAGTACAGACCTGCAGCCTCCTCCTCTGAACATGGCAGCCTGCTGTTTATATTAACTCCAAATAACACTTGACTGCTCGCGTAGAAAGCCCGCCGTGTCCTTATTTGGCTGCAATGCCGGACAAAGAGCAGCTTTTGTTCTTGTCTGTATGTGTGTGTGTGTGGGGGGGCTCTTTTCTTTCAAGTCATAATTTAAAATCTGCTAGATCATAATCTAAAAAAACATTCTTACATCTGAGTCTTTTTTCATTTTGTTCATCTCAGATCAAAAATAATATTCAACAAATCACAAAAAAGGCAAAAATTGTATATATATTTTTTGAAAGTTTCAGGGATAAAAGGACAAAAAGACGTTGAGACGTTCCTGCGTGATTTTGTCTTATGTGTCTCATCAGAACATTTGTGGAAGATCCAGATTTCTGTCTAAACTGCGTGGAAAAATAAACATTTTCTCTCGTTTTTTTGTCTTTACTTTAATCCTCAGGATCCCCACAGATGTAGACCCCCTGACAGTGTTTGCCTCCTTATCCCCTGAGGGCGTCCTCATCATCGAGGCAAGACAGACGCCTCCATACTACCTAGTCAGCGGCGAGGACTCCAAGGAAGGCGAAAAACCAGAGATGGAGGCCCCCAATCCCGAAGACTCTCCTGTCGTCTAAACCTGCAGTGCCTAATTAATCGTCATGAACCATCAGCTACAAATGTGACACTAAACACGCAGTTTTATGTTCATTTCAAACAACAAAAAAGCCTTTTTCTGCTGTTAACTGTTAAATTATTTTTCATTCCTCTTTAAGAACAATTAAAATTATGATTTTCTGTGAGTTTAATGACATTTTTTGTCCTTTTCTTGTGCAAAAAATTCAAAAAGGGTGTTTGAGAACAGGCATGTCTTCATCAAAGTCCAGAGTTTAAGGTTTCTCCTGAGAAAGCAGCATCTTAAACAAAAAAAACAGAAGATATATCCTTAGAAATTGTCGGATCTAATTAAAATTTTTTAAACATTTCAGATCTCTTAATTTGTCAACAGAAAACATAGATAACGTCTTAAAGCACACTTTAAAAATGAAGCATATTATTAAACCTTTGTTAATTTTTTGTTTGTGACTAACACAGTTATTGGTGTTTACAGTGTGAGAACGTAAACAAAAGCTTTTATTTTTTTTAAAGAAAGTGTTTAAATTGTTGCAAACAGAGGACAATCTAACATTTTGTGTGTTTATGTAGTTTGTGGGACTGACTTCTGCAGGATTTGTAGGAATATACTAAACTACTAATAATGTTTGTCATAATATTTTAAGGGAAAATGAAGCAGATTTTTGTGCACTAACATTTTTGAATGTTTAAGAAAAACAGTGTGCCATCCAAATTTATTATTGATCTAATGTTTGAATATGTTTGATTTTATTTTTATTACAGCATAGAAGTTGCTCCAGGATTTTTTGGGAAAATTGTTACCTTTTTTTTATGTCTTTGTACTGAATGATGCAATAAAAGAGTCTGCCAGTGTGTGACATGTCTTTGGCTGAAAACCCACCTCCAGGGATCCGGAGGGCCTGTGGGGGGGCTGGTGGATAACAGGAGGAGCTGGGCAGCGGCTCAGCGGAGGCCTTAATGCTGCTGCAGATTAGCGCTCCTGCATGAAAGCCGACTCAAACGGAGAGAGGCGTCCAGAGCCGTCCACGAGGAGCAAGAACTGAGGCAGTTCCAGGCGCTTGTGTGATGCAAAACTAATGTAATCCTGAGCTGGAATCATGAGGGAACTTCAAACGTTGAGAAACAAAGACTTCTAAAGGTTTGGCTTACAATGTAAGCCTGACATTATGTCAATTTCTCTCCTTTTTTTATTAAAAAAATGCTGTAAATTGTTTCGCTTTTTAGCGACTAAAATAATCTTAATCTAAAGATCTGGGGCTCTTTAGCTGTATTATTAAAGGGGAATTTGTCCTTTTGGAGCTCAAAGCGTGTGCGTGCGTGTGTGATGGGGTTGGGGGGTCAGAAACAAAACCCTAAGTTAGAAATTAGACAAAATCAAGTGACATATCTACTTTTACGCATGAGATGTGAGAGAGGCTGGTGACTGAATGCAGGAAATGTCTGACCTCTGATCCCCACACAAGTGTTTTCCCACCAAGTGCTGAGTCATGCTCGCTTTCAAGCCATGGTTTCAACAATTTTTTTAAACGTTTTAAACCATTTTCTCCACTTTTTTTTTTTATTTTGTCATTAAATATAAAAAATAAAAAGGTAAATGTTAAATATATATTTTTTTTTGTGGGGGGGGGTGGCTTAAAGGCTGTTTATTGTTGCTATAGCAACATCCATAACGCAGCAAGATCCAAAGGCAAATATTTTGTTTTTGATGTAAAAAATAAACCTGCTGTGTTTAAAGTTAATGAAGGTTCTACCATCGGCAGGTTTTAACAGGATGACACGAGAACACGAGGAAACACAGATCTTCATCCATGAGAGCTTTTATTGCAGCTCCAGAAGCGGCACGGTTACATGGTTGTTTCAGTTTCTGAATAAAATGCATCTATGAAAGACAAGCTAAGCAGGCTGAAGCACTTCTGCTTTTACTCTTTGATGTGAGCATCCTCCAGAACCTGGTTCTGCTCCTCACTCTGTGGTTTTCTCTCCTCCAGCTGTTCCTCCAGCTGCTTGGCTTCATCCACCTTCTCCTGGGCCGTTGCATCCTCTTCTGCTTCTTCCTGCTCCGGTTGGTTGGATGCTTTCTGCATCTCTTGGCTTTCCATTGTTTCCTGGGGCTCAGAAGATTTTTGCAGATCTTTTGTACCTTCATCATCTGCAGGTACTGACTCTTCGTCATGCTGATGCTCTGCAGTAGAGGAACCAGGTTTGGCCTGATCAACACCAGGCTCTTCCTCAACCTGATCTTTTTCTTCCACTTCTTGCTCGGCAGCATCTTCGTTCTCCACCTGCATAACCAGGTAAAATAGAAATATTGTTTTTAACATCGTCAAGGCTAAAAGTCAACAAAGACATCAGCTCTCAGTAAAAGACACAATTTTAAATAGTTTAGTTTCTTTAACAAAGTTTCACTTTTAGACATCAATATGTGGAAAATTGAAGTTTCAGTGGACTATGCAGAGATTCTGTGCTGACTCATTTATAAACATTGAAATGAATGTTTTAAATATTTTGTTATCCTTGAATTTGCTGCAGTGGTTTTGTCTTTTTAAAACCCTTGAAGGCTCTTTTTATCCTCCAGTTTTAGGTCTCAAAAAAATAAGCCTCAGTTACTTCACTCCTGTGTACATTAACACTTCAGGGTCGAGATGCATCGACTCATTTCTCACACTTTCATAAACTGATAACATGATCATCAGTGATTTTCTGATGCATAGCTTTTCACCTATTTCCATGTGATTTTTTTTCATATTTGTCTTCTTTTAATCCAAATTGGTGATACGTTTTCTTTAATGTGTTTAAAAACTCCAGGAGGACTCATCTGAACGTCACAGTTTATGATTCAACAGTCGGAATGAGACTTTCTCGGACAAATGTCGATCAGTGGTAAACTTCAAGGAGATTGAGACAGAACAGGCACTTTCTGGAAGATGAGCGTTCCTAAGCATCCAGCCAGTTAATGAAAAGACCATTACAGCAACAGCTAAACAAGGAGGTGGTAGTGTGATGGTTTGGCACTTTAATGCAAAAAACCCTAAAGGGGAATGTCCCCCATCCTTTTGTGAGCCCAGTGGGTTCTGCAGCAAACACATCTGCAACTTCATTTCTGGGAGTTTTGTGAGGTTTTGCAGTCAAATCTGAACTTAAACCGACAAAGTTCCTCCACAGTCGTGAGGAAAACAGAAGTCACAAACACCTAGACTGTTGTTGCAGCCCAGGATGGGTAAAGATGCACCACAAACTCCACAGCTTTGGAAAGGTTTTCCTCTTTAGAAATTATCCGTCTAACACTACAGTTTGTATTTATTTGGGTTGATATTGTTTGAATAGAAAAAAATCAAACATAGTAGATACATAAACAATAACATTGGGGCAAATACTTTCATAATGCAGCTATGTTTTGTGAATGTGCTCATATGGAGATATAATACACGTTTGAAAAGTTCTACAGAGACACTTACCAGCATCTGTCTGTTCACACAGCAGCTGGCATGAATTTGCTAACAATAATGAAGTGAAACAAATGAAACCAGCAAATGAGTTTAGGTTTAAAAGCAGTAATGACCTGTATTGGAATGAGGAAGGCGGCAGGAACGGCTGTTTCTGGAACCGGAGCTTCCACGGTCAGGACCCCGTCCACAGAAAGTGTGGCCACGATCGTGGCGGCATCCACTTCGGCTGGAAGCCTGGAAACGACAGACCTGGTCACCGTGAAGCTCAGAACCAGATCATACCTTAGAATTCAGTCAATTTTATCAGCCCAACTCTGAGGGATTTCACATCAGTGTCACCTGTACTTCCGAGTGAAGCATCTGCTTATGAATCCGTGCTGGTCAGGCTTTTCTTCATGTTTCCCTGGGGGGTGGATCATGGTTTGTGGAGTCACAGAGAAAAAAGTCAAATTAATTTCTTACATGTGCCATTTGTTTCGCTGATTACATCATTTAACTGCTTTTTTTGTATTTTGTAAATGTCTGCTCTCTTTAATACATGATACATCATTAAGACTGGAAACTATACTGAAAGTAAAGGTAATCTGTAATATTATTTAGGCAGAAAAACTTAGTAATGTCAGATTAATATTATCATTTCAATTTGAATGAGATGAAAAGTGAACCTCTAACTTCCAAAAATCCATCTCTGACACTGAGGGAAATCTCTGACGGGGAGAAGTGAGCCACGTCCATGCTGACCCCCCACGTGTTGACCTTCAGGCTGGGATGGTGCATGGACCCGTGCAGGTACCCCAACCAAAAACTCCTCTGGAAAGGATCCGCATCCATCCAGTGAGGGTCGCCCCGCTCCAGGGAAGGTGGAAGTCCCACATCCTGACTAAAAAACCAGCCGGGCTGCCACCATTTCCTCAGTGGGTACCAGGGGGGGCTGCGTTTCTCTTCACATGAGTTCTCTGGTTTGGCCTGCTCCATCCTATCCCGGGAAGAATCCTTTGCAGAAGGCAGCGAGGACGAGTGGTGACGCTCCTCTTATAAAGAGGTCCCGTCTGCTTTGGCCTCATTAGGCCCCCATGTCGATCCCCTGAGAAGGGTGTGTCGGCGTGGGGTGATGAGGCGTGGAGGTCATTACCTCTCAAAAACAGGAGCAGGATAATTAGTCATACTTATTACTTTTGAAGGCGCGATGGGAAATAGCGGACAGTTGGCTGAGGCTCCTCTGTGCCTGAACTGTTGGCCCCCGTTGCCTAAAGAGCATTCTTCACATTTCCCCATGAACTCTATTCTGTTAGAGATGACTCGACGCCTCAGACACGACATGACTCAGCTTTCATAAAGACTGTGTGCAGCATGAAATCCCTCTGTCAGAGGCCGGAAAACTCCAAAATGCTCCTTCTCCGTTTATGCTGCCTCCCTCTTTCAACTTTTTTTTTTTTTTTACAGGATTGAATATTGAATCCAGTTTTTTTTTCCACACAAAACCAACGGAAAAGTGTTTCTGACACTTTGTGTGAAGCTTTACTCAGACTGGGTTAATGTGGCTCATCCAAAAATCACCCATTTTTTATGTAACACTGGTTCTGCAAACACATAGTCAGTGATGAAATTGAGAAGAGTAAAAAGATTGCAAGGTCATAAAAGTGAGAGTGGCAGGTGGTTTGATATAAGACCATCATTTCTATTATTCAGGATTTTCTTTCAACCACCTGTTATATTTACATCAAAGTTGCCATTTATCTGTTATGACTCGACTGGCAGGAAGTAAGCCAGGAGCAGGGAGGAACAGAGCAAAGACAAGAAGGAGGTCCAACATGCTTATGAAGACAAAAATCCCCATGCAGTGGTTAAGACAACTCAACAAACTCAACACAAGAATCCTTAGAGAATAGGGGTATAACGATTCATTTATGCAATAATTCAACTCGTATCATAATTTGCAGTTACGGATATGATTCATTGTCAATTTTTAATCATTTCGAACGATCCCATTCACTGACCTAAAATTAATCCAGGACATCTTTAGCCAAAACGTCAACCAGTGTGAATTCACTGATAAATACCTGGTACTGACCAGTGCTGGTGAAGTTTTTCAGGTTTCTTCTATTTCTTTCAAGATAATAAATTAAATTTGTGTAAAAACAAGTAAACAAGAATGAATGTCAAATCCCTTCACATTTTAGTTTTTCCGAAGTTCAGCCCACTGTTGTTTTTAAATGTAAAGTGTTTCCACACGTTGGACTGGAATGATGGACTGATCCGTTTTTGCTGCATCGCATGTGTGAAATCTGCGCTGTGATGCACTTGGACTTTTTACGTCATAGCAACAACAAAAAAAGAAAAAACTAATGTGCCTCAATCCAAAGGGTATTTTCCAAGATTAATTATAATCGATCTATTTCATTTTGAAATTATTTTACAATGGTATAGGTCGATTGATTACCAATTGCCTCAGACAGATCAATCTGGTTGGATCCCTAGTAATCGCCGATTGGTGAATCGATGTTTCTATGGCAACCACTCTTGCCAATCAGGAGTGAGCTTGCAGGAGGCCACACCCCTACTACTTGAAGGCTAAACAAAATCTGTCAATCAAACGATTTGAACATTGGACGGGGGGGGGGGGGGGGCACGGGCTCCACCAAGTTTTTTTGAGGCATCGGATTGGCCGGTGATGATGATGACCACTTCCTGAAAGAGTCATGTGGTACAGCCGGGCAGCAAAGCTTTATTTTTTTTTTTTTTTTTTTTTTTTAACTTGTCCTGTCCAACAGCTGGGCAAACAGATGAGAGCTGAAGGCCTCTTGTGTTGGACATATTTTGCTTTAACAACAGGGGTTATGAATCTTCAGACAAACCAGAGGAATGTCTGAGTAAACCCCTTTTGTAGTTGAGGCCAAACTTTATTAAATTCCATCATGTTTGAAAATCTTTGGTGCTGGACCGGACGGAAAAGGAAAGCAGGGAAGAAGAGAGAGGGATGTTAGAGAGGAGGGGGGATAGGAGGGTGATAATAGGAGGGGGGGGGGGGTAGAACCATGAAGCAGCCTAAAGCAACAACTTTACTGGATGTTTATCATTACGGTAAGGTTCAAGTGTAATACAAATCTCAAAGGGCGGGGCCTGTCCACACACACACTCAGATGTTATAAACACACCTGTTAACTGCAAAGATGTCCACATGTCAACATGAACACAAAACATGCACAAAATACAGATATTGTTCACACACGCATACTTATGCCTATAAACCAACTAGTGTGAAATATTTCATTCATTCAATCATGCAAATTATTAGTGTAAAGGTGAGCTAACACCTGTGCTCAGGTGAGTGTTTATGTTCTTCTAAATGGATGGTGGAATGTGAAAAGAAGGAGGGAGAGTGACCAGCCATCCCCACACCAAGACCCCCGCCGCAGCAGCAGCGGCAGCCAGAACCCCCAACGCCACCCGGCAGCAGGCAGAGAACAACCACCCCCCGGGCGACCACATCCACATCCCAGGCCAGGGCCAGCAGGACCACCACGAGGCCCCCAGAGCCAGAGAGCAGGGAGGCACGGGGGGAAGAGAGCGCCGCCCCAGCCCAACCAGGGGAGCAGCCCCCCCCCCGCGCCGGGAGGGCCCAACGCAGGACCCCACCCGAGAGGAGCGCCCACAGCCCCAGACGAGCACCCCGCCACCACCCAGGAGTTCTGGGTATCCCCCCGCCCCAACCCCAGGTACGAGCCAGGACCCCCCAAGGGAGACTCGCTCTGCGCTCCAGGCAGCCACCCACCCGGCCTACGGTTGGTCCAGGAAGGAGCAAGGCAGGGGACAGCCGGCCCCGCCCAGGAAAGCTTTATTTTCAGCTCCTCCTCTAAGCCTCAGTATCTGCATCGCAAAAGACTGCGTCCCTAACCCCCCACCCCCCCCCACCCCCACCCCCCACCCATAAGCTTCAAAGCCTCGACACGGAGCGTCACATCACTACTAAATGTATTCCTTTATAAGTTTCACCCCCCCTGCAGGTCCATCTTCATCAAGTCAATTTGATGTTTTGAATCAATAATGACTTGACAGATTTGCATCCGGTGTTTCTCTCACAGCCCAAAATTTAAAACTTCAATTTCAAAGTGGAAGAGGTTCTTGCATCCCATTATCATTCTTATTTTTATTTTATTTTTTTCATTCATCTTCTTCCCGGCCACTTGTGGGCGAAGGCAGGGGACACCCTGGACAAGTCGCCAGTCTGTCGCAGCATCCCATTAGCAGCTTCCCAAATTTAGAACTATTCAGTAAAATATGTTTCCTTTGATGTTTTTAGTATATTTACTGTTTTATTAAGAAGAAGTTTTAAAATTATTTTTAGGTTAAGGACAAAATAACTTTTTTATGAAAGTCTTTTCCTAACTGACTACAAAACTGTTTTAAAATTAATCAGCAGAACATTAAAAAAAAGAGAAATTAGTCAAAGGACTTTATTATGTCACTATGGCAACTGTAGAAATGTAGATCAATGGATTCTTTAAAAAAATAATGTTGTGTTTAGTCTAAAAACTCAGTAAATAATTTTGTTTGATAAAACTGCTAGAAAGAAAGTTTAATTCCAGGGAGTGAGAAGGAAAAACATCCTTCGTCATGAAGACATTTTTCTGGGCCTTTAATTTGAAAACAGCCTTTGCAATTCAGGCCACATAACTTTAAAAATATGTACAAAATTATTGGTTGAAAATTGCAACAATACAGCAACACGATAGAACTAAAGCTGTCCCAAAAGTAAAACATCCGCTAGTTCCATATGGTCATTACAGTATCATTAGTCTAAACAGTGAACGCACACATTGGTGCTTGCATTTATCAGCCTCAGGTTTAGAAAAAACTGCATGGTTGCTATGTGTTTATTTTTTTAAAGATAATGATTTTTGGAATTAATGTGACTACCAGCAAAATTTTGCATCGGGCTCAGTTCAGTGTATTTACACCATCAACTGAGTTAGTGTGACATCATCCACAGAAAATAGTTTTCTTCAGTTCAATTCAATTCCATTTTTCATTTATAAAGCCCAAATTCACAACAATAGTCGTCTCAATGGGCTTCGTGCCGGTAATTGTAAGGTAAACATACAATCAAAAAGGATCATAAATGCAAAGAATTCAATAGGATAATACTAAAACTTTACCTAAACAGACTAAACTAAACTGGACATCCCTGCCCTTAGACCCTCCTTCGCGGTAACGAAGAACCCTCAGGGGTGTCCACATGAAGGAGGGATCCTCCCCCAGGACGGACAGGTGATGTACCAGAACTCATAGAAAAGAATTAACTTATCTAACTCTACAACTACATATTTAAAGTCCAGCAAATGATCTTCAACCAGATGAAGTTGGGGGACGGCTGGGGGCGCGAAACGAGCCGGAGACACAGCCAGGTGTAGGAGCAGAGGTAGAGGCGAGCCAGAGACGAGGTACACGGTAAGGTACAGGAGCACGGATTAGCCAACTGGAATCTGGAAGCACTCCCACTCCCACTGTGTCTCCCTGGGGAGTGGGAAAGAGGGACAGTACATGAATCGCACTGCATCAAACAGAGGCATGGAGAACTAAATGATGAATAATGATAAAGAATAGAGGAGAGAAGTAGAGTAGAAGTTGGCGAGACGTCACGCTCCAGGCCCCACCTACTTCTATTGAGGCATCTGATTGATCAGTTTATAACCTGAATAAGTTGCACTACAGAAAAAAAGATAGCGAAAAACAATTAAGATGATCAAGAACATCCAGAATGGTTCTTCTGACCAGTAGAATGACTGAGTGATAGCTATTGATTTCTCTATTGAAGTCTGTGGGATTTAGACTTCTCGGAGCCAGCGGCTACTTCCTGTTTAGAACACCAGGGTGGGTAGAGTCACTCAGTCCAGTTCTTGGATACAGTCAATGGTTAAAACGCAAATAGACACATACTGTATCTATCTCTCTCTCTCCATAGATACAGTATATGGTATCTATCAACAACCACACCTAGAAAAAAAGCAATAAAAATATTATTTATGACTATTGTAACAGTTTTAAAAAAGCAGTTACAAGGTTGATACTTCAAAACAAAGTTTGAATCAAAACTTTATTTAAATTCTTATACAACAATGGCACTAAACGAGCTGAGATTACTTTAACTGAGCCTCGAACTGGGTCGCTGCAGTGGGATCTCTCCGGTCTGGATCCTTGCATTAATCTGAGGGGCCCTATGGTGCTTGCTTTTGGTTTTTAAAATTGGATGTTTTTATGTGAAGCACTTTGAGTTACATTAGTCGGAAAGGTGCTCTACAAATAAAGTTTGATTTGATTTGATTGCTGTTTTTATCTTTACCCAACAATTAAGCCTCACTTTTGAAGAAATTCCAAATTTTTCTTTGTCATGTCTTTCATTTATCTCATTGGCTTCATATCATCTGATAACTCCTCAGAAGTCTTGCTCCTGTTTGCCTCCTTTATGCCGCCAGTACTCCTGTCCCTTTCCTCTCCCTTTCATTCCGTGGTGAGGATTTTATCTCTGTCATCAGTCCATCTCAGCTCTCCACAGGCTTCACAGAGCAGTCTCTCCCAGATCTGTCACTTCATGTCCCTTTAATGGACACTGAGCTGCCTCTGTGTGCATTAAGTGTATCTCCAAATGAAAATGTCTCGCTCCGATAAAAAAAAGCCTTTTTACTCTTGAAGTCAAATGATGGGAGTCCATGCAAGCCACAAGCTTTTCTTTTAAATGGAAGTGAGAGTGGTTGTAGGGATCGTTTTGAAGGCAGTTGGTTTTCCTAATGGCTACCACAGATGCTTCCACTGATCCTTCAAAGGCCGCGCACAATAACAAAACTCATTTGAAGTCTGAAATGGCCATTTGTGAGGTGATTACAGTCACCTATGCTCATGAGAGAACTCAGCCGAGGCCCGTCACAGCGAATCACGGGGCTTCAAGCGGCCTGCCGTGGATCTACCATCATGCATCAAAGGGATTGATGTGTCAAATGGCTGGTTTGTTTCTGTGGACACTGCATTCATCATAGTTATTGTGAGGCTGCCTCAGTTGTCTGACCGACAAATAGAGACGTGGTTTGTATTAAAAGTGACACATCAGAACAGAGGCACTGAATCTATGGAAAGCTACCGTTTGGAGATGATGCAGACCAATAATGTTGCGATTGAGCTGTGATAAAACTATGTTGCTGCTCAGAGGAATTTATTCATCGATTTGCTCCAACCATGCCTTCTGCAGTTTCCATGATTACAGTGGAGGTGAAATGTCCTGCATGCTCAATAAATAACTAAGGAAGCGAAACAAGGCAATCTCATCTGCCTCTGTATTTTACTGCATTCACAAACATTTTCCATTCAGCTCTCTGGGGTGTTGTTAAGACAAATGCACCAATACCCGCATCCTGCAGTGTGGACAGAGTAGCTTTGAACATGCACAAGCAGCAGCTTGAAGAAGCAATTTATTCAATCAAACAGGGATGTGAAGAACAAGGAGATTGAACTTTGTATCAGAACTGAAACTATAAGAACACCTTTCAAAGTAATACATACATTATCAGACTAAAAAGTTTTAATTTGATCAGATTTTGGGTGTCACTTCACAGCTGAACCTCTATAGTACACTTTTAAACATTAAAAGCCAAGTTTGCTCATTTGTTTTACAAGTTTTCCAGCATAAAAAGGATTCACTTTCTTGTTTCCGTATACATGAATTTCAATTTGCGTCCTTTTTTCATGCTAACTCATCATTCCAAACAAATAAAATAAAAAACTCATAAATCTAACCTCTTGAAATTTTTGAAAATATCCAATTTGTCATGGCTACAGAACACTTTCGAACCCAGATGCTGGAACCCAGAAGAAACACAGCGAGAGGCGAGCGTGAAAGGTTGGAGATTTAATCGGAGGTTATTAGCCAACAGAGCAAGAGCAGGGCTGCAAGGCGTTATTCCAGACGGTAGACAGAAGATGACAGCGTCACTGGTGGATTCCTCTGTTGGCGGAGGATGGCGAAGGACGGGATGCTCCAAAGGCAGAGGCTCGTGGTGAGACCGCTGGAGAGAACCAAATGAAGAGTCCGGCTGGAGCTGATTCGGGCGACCACTCGTGGGATTGGTTTCCTGAAGGTGAGTAAAGAGAGAGTATATTTAGTCGCAGGCTAGACGTAGCGAGACAAACAATAGCTTGACGTAGAGACCAACTATGCACCATCAGGGGCAACGGACTGGCGAAGACTGATGTTCCTGGAGCTCCTTAAGAAGACGGATGAGGTGATGAGGTAAGTGGTCGCAGGTGGGGAGAATCAGCAGCCAAGCGGAGAGTGGGGGAGGAGTCTGACAGAGGCACCATAACAGTACCCCCCCCGCAACGACCGCCTCCAGGCGGTCAAGGGCGACGATCAGGGTGGGCACGGAAGAAATCCTCAATGAGCGAGGGGTCCAAGATAAACGAGCGGGGAACCCAGGAGCGCTCCTCCGGACCGTAACCCACCCAGTCGACCAGGAACTGGAACCCACGACCCCGACGGCGGACATCCAGAACCCGGCTGACGTCGTAGGCAGGAGCGCCGTCAATGACCCGGGCGGGCGGTGGGGAAGCGGACGGCGGGCACAGAGGACTGTCCTGGACCGGCTTGATCTGGGAGATGTGAAATGACGGGTGGACCTTCAGGGCTTTGGGCAGACGGAGACGGACACAGGTAGGATTGATGAGTTTGTCAATGACGTAAGGCCCGATGAAACGTGGAGCCAGTTTCTTGGAGGAAGCCTGAATGGGTATATTACGGGTGGAGAGCCAAACCTTCTGCCCAGGTTGATAGTCGGGTCCCACCACCCTGCGACGGTTAGCGATCCGGCAGTTGCTCTCCTTGGTGCGGAGGAGAGCAGCCTTCGTCTGAGACCAAACGCGTTGGCAACGCTGCAGGTGATGGTGGACGGAAGGCACTGCCAGATCCAATTCCTGTGACGGAAACAGAGGTGGTGAGTAACCGAGGGCGGCCTCGAACGGAGAGATCCCAGTGGCGGATGAAGGATGAGCATTATGGGCATACTCTATCCAAACCAGGAAGGTGGACCAGTCCTTTTCATTCTGTGCCGCCAGGCAGCGGAGAGCTGCCTCCAGTTCCTGATTCGCTCTCTCCGCTTGGCCATTGGACTGGGGATGGTAGCCGGATGTGAGACTGACCGTGGCGCCCAAAGCCGAGCAGAAGGCCTTCCAGACTTGTGACGTAAATTGGGGGCCACGGTCGGAAACAATGTCCATAGGGATGCCATGGTGGCGAAACACGTGGTTGACCATAAGGTCAGCAGTCTCAGTGGCCGTGGGGAGTTGAGGAAGGGGAATGAAGTGAGCCATCTTCGAGAAACGATCAACAACAGTGAGGATGACTGTGTTACCGTGAGACGGGGGAAGACCGGTGACGAAGTCCATGGCCAGATGGGACCAGGGTCGATTGGGAGTGGGAAGAGGATGAAGCAGACCAGCAGGAGATGAGGATGAGGACTTAGAACGAGCACACGTTGAGCAGGCTGCGACGTACTCCCGTACGTCTTTTTCCATGGTCGGCCAATGGAACCTTTTGCGGATGAGAGTTAGTGTCCGGTGAACCCCCCCGTGACAGGCCAAACGGGACGTATGCCCCCAGGTGATGACCTCGGATCGGAGGTCAGCGGGAACGAACAAGGTAGCCTCTGGGGACAGGAGGGTGGTCGTTATTGGTTCTCAGGGCTCGGAGTACCTTGGTCTCAATGTCCCATGTGAGGGCTCCGATGATGCAGGTGGAGGGAAGGATAGTGGCTGGGGTGCGCTCAGAAGGGCTGTATTGTCGGGACAGGGCATCAGGCTTGATGTTACGAGACCCAGGTCTGTAAGTGATCACAAAATTGAAGCGGTCAAAAAATAGACACCAACGAGCTTGCCTAGCATTAATCCGTTTGGCTGAGCGGAGATAGGCCAGGTTCTTGTGATCGGTCCACACGATGAATGGATGCTCTGCTCCCTCCAACCAGTGACGCCATTCCTCTAATGCCAGCTTGATGGCGAGTAGTTCCCGGTTGCCGACATCATAATTCTGTTCCGCTGGAGATAATTTACGGGAAAAAAAGGCACAAGGTTTCAATTTGCCAGAGGTGACTTCTTTTTGGGAGAGGACGGCCCCCACACCGGTATCAGAAGCGTCCACCTCGACAATAAATTGGCGAGATGGATCAGGTTGAATGAGGATAGGTGCGGATACGAAAAGGTTCTTAAGTTTGTCAAAGGCTTGTTGGGCTTCGGTGGACCAGACAAAGGGATGATTGGTGGAGGTAAGGCGGGTGAGGGGAGAAGCGATGCTGCTGTAATTCCGGATGAAACGTCTGTAAAAATTGGCGAAACCTAAGAATTGTTGAAGTTTTTTCCGAGTGTCTGGAGGAGCCCAGTGAGTGACTGCCTCTATCTTGGATGGATCAGGTCGGATGCAACCGGCCTCAATGATATAACCCAAAAACTGCACTGTAGGAACATGGAACTCGCATTTCTCGAATTTTACATAGAGTTGGTTTTCTAGTAATCTCTCAAGAACGAGACGTACATGATGTTCGTGTTGGGCCTGATTGTGAGAATAGATGAGAATGTCATCCAGGTAAACGAAGACAAACCGATTAAGGAAGTCCCGGAGTATGTCGTTAACCAACCTCTGGAAGACTGCAGGGGCGTTGGTGAGGCCAAAGGGCATGACCAAATATTCGTAGTGCCCTAAAGGGGTTTTGAATGCAGTCTTCCACTCGTCGCCGTCTTTTATGCGAACCAAATGGTACGCATTGCGGAGGTCTAATTTTGTGAAGATGCGAGCCTGTTGAACGGAGTCAAAAACGGATGAGATTAACGGTAGGGAGTATTTATCTTTAACAGTGATCCGATTAAGTTCGCGGTAGTCAATGCAAGGTCTGAGCGTCTTATCTTTTTTCTCCACAAAGAAAAATCCAGCCCCCACAGGAGAGGAAGAGGGACGTATGTGACCTAGCGAAAGCGCTTCCTGGATGTACTGTTCCATGGCGTTCCTTTCGGGACCCGACAGGTTGAATAGCCGGCCCTTAGGTAGAGGAGCACCAGGAAGGAGGGTAATAGCGCAGTCGTAAGGTCTATGCGGGGGAAGGGCGCTAGCCTTAGTTTTACTGAAAACAGCTTTCAGGTCGTGATAACAAGACGGGATTGAGGCAAGATCAATCGTGACAGGATTCTCGGTATCTATGGAGGCCACCCGGGGAACTGCAGACAGTAAGCAGTTAGCTAGACAATACGAACTCCATTGAGTGACAGATCCCTGAGCCCAGTTAAATTGTGGATTATGTAATTTAAGCCAGGAAAACCCTAACACTACGGGAGTATGAGCGGACTGGGTGACGAAAAACTGTATGGATTCCCGGTGGTTACCTGACGTGACGAGCAGAATGGGCTTGGTACGGTGGGTGATGCGGGACAAGTGTTGTCCCCCAAGGCCGGAGGCTTCAATGGGGGTTTCCAGGGGCTCTGTAGGAATAGACAGACGGTTAACTACGTGGAAATCGATGAGGCTCTGTTCTGCCCCAGAATCAATGAGGGCCCTAAGATCATGAACCTGGAGGTCGAGGCATAACTTGACAGGCAAAAACAAAAATTCCTTACCAGAATCTGTGGAAATTAAACCCCCTCGCGGCCTGTCGTCTAGCGAGGGGCTGGGGAGTTTAAACGTAATGGACACCCCGAGACTTGATGGCCCTTGGCCCCACAGTAAAAACAGGCTCCAGTTTCGCGTCTTTTGCGACGCTCCTCTTCTGATAGCCTTGAGTGGCCGATCTGCATGGGCTCATCCATTGTCTTGGGGGGGACAGGAAACTCTGTGTTGGAGCCTGGATCGATCGGTATCGCGTGGACAGACTTAGTCGGGAGACGTGGAGGTGGATGGCTTCGCTCCCTTTGACGCTCTCGCAGTCTGATGTCCGACCTGAGCGCCGCGGAGACTAACTCCTCAAACGAGCGAGCTTCGGGTTGCGAACAAAGATGGTCTTTTATCTGCTCATTCAAAGATTGGTAGAAAATACCTTTCAGCGCCAAGTCAGGCCAACCTGCTTCCACCGCTAAGATTCGGAAGTCCACGACATGGTCGCTAACCGGTCGGTTCCGCTGTTTGAGAGCGAGTAATCGCCGGGTCGCCTCTTCCTGTTTACGAGGCTGGTCAAAGATGAGGCGGAACTCGCTGAGGAACCGTTCATAAGTAAGGTGAGTGATAGGATTAGCAGAGAGAAAGGCTTGGGCCCACTGGAGAGCTTTACTCCTTAGAGAGTTCACGACGAGAGTTATCTTACTGTGGTCCGTTTGATAGTATCTGGGGGCTTGTTGACATATCAACTGGCACTGCAGCAAAAACCCTCCGCAGGCTTCAACGTCTCCGAAGAAAGGTTCCGGTTGAAGCCGGATGTTTTCGGGTGCGGACGGCGAACCGGAAGTTGTCGAGTCAATGGGAACCTGGGCTGTGGCGGGAGAAACACGAGAAAATTGTCCAGTTAAATCCAGTAAGGTCTGTGTTAAGCCTTCCATGCGGCGAAAGAGGTCCTGCTGGGCCACTGCCATTTGAGATAGGGCGTCCGCCTGGCGTCCAAGCAAAATGCCTTGTTGAGTAACGGCAAATCTGAGTCCTTCCGGGTCAGCTGGGTCGGGAGCTTGGCCAGTCCGTTCTGTCATGGCTACAGAACACTTTCGAACCCAGATGCTGGAACCCAGAAGAAACACAGCGAGAGGCGAGCGTGAAAGGTTGGAGATTTAATCGGAGGTTATTAGCCAACAGAGCAAGAGCAGGGCTGCAAGGCGTTATTCCAGACGGTAGACAGAAGATGACAGCGTCACTGGTGGATTCCTCTGTTGGCGGAGGATGGCGAAGGACGGGATGCTCCAAAGGCAGAGGCTCGTGGTGAGACCGCTGGAGAGAACCAAATGAAGAGTCCGGCTGGAGCTGATTCGGGCGACCACTCGTGGGATTGGTTTCCTGAAGGTGAGTAAAGAGAGAGTATATTTAGTCGCAGGCTAGACGTAGCGAGACAAACAATAGCTTGACGTAGAGACCAACTATGCACCATCAGGGGCAACGGACTGGCGAAGACTGATGTTCCTGGAGCTCCTTAAGAAGACGGATGAGGTGATGAGGTAAGTGGTCGCAGGTGGGGAGAATCAGCAGCCAAGCGGAGAGTGGGGGAGGAGTCTGACAGAGGCACCATAACACAATTAGGTTAAAATACAGATTTGGAAAGTAAAATAACAAAAGCAACCATGTTTTATCCAAGAGTTTAAGAGGGCAGGAAAAAACAATAAAAACCATACAATTGTGGCTGCTTTAGAAGGGATTAGCATGAACCAAAAGACTGTGACTGTTTTGGTTTCCAAAAAAATCAAGAAAAGAAATCTGAGGATATACTGTTTTCATAAGTCCAGGAGTACAGGGCTGCACAAGAGAAAAAACAACTTACATTATTTTTATTTCATTTATTATCTGATTCTGAATCATTTTATTTTGAAAAATAGCTGGATTTTCTGTCGTGTGTCTTAATGCATCCACTAACTTTTCAAAGCAACTGCTCAGACCAGTGACACTACTGCCAAATCAAAACCAATGAGGTGGTAAAGTTAACAAAAAACAAACATATTTGGAGAGCTCCTTGGCGCTAAAAAGAGCCAGAGAAAAGCTTTCGACTTTAAAGAAAAAGAATTCTGCATTTAACAGACAAAACTGGGAGTCTGATCAAAATATGGATTTATTGCGCTTACGCAATCATAAACCAGCGGATTCTGGTACAGAAAAAAGCGGCTTTGTGCCGTCATGCAACACTTTACAGTTTTGAAGCTGAAACAGTTCATTTCTGAAGTGATTCATTTTTCTGTCTTTCATTATGACAGCAGATGTGAATGATCTCAGCTCATGAATAAATTTAAAAAAATCGGTTTCCAGGAAACAAAGCAGAACTGCTTCCTATGGTCCGCTCCATCCTTGGAGGTTCTGTGGCTTCATTTAATCTGTAACATGATGCAACAGAAGGACGTCGAGGACAGCGATCTTTCTTAAGACATTTGCACGTGATTTTGCTCCAAATGTCATGACCTTTACAGCAGGGCGTAGTAAAAAAAATGGCCACTCTGAAGCAGTTGCTGCTAGAACACTTTCATTTTTCTGTCCAGCGCTCACAGCATGAATACCAACGTTTGTCATTATTCTGATGCCAAATATGTATTTCATTTTAGTCAAATTCTTAAGTTTAGTCAACTAAACATCATCATTTTAAAAAACAACAGAAGAGTTTCAGTCAACAAAAATATAATTTATTAGTTATGATGTCATGATGTTAGTAAAATAAATGTGAAAATTTGTTGGTTAAATTTACCCATTGAACAAACACGCAAGGAAGTTACTTGGGTTGTTTTTTTTCAAAACTTTTTTGTTTGTTTTTAAAAAATAGGAGGCATGATCCCCCTTAAAAACAGGTATTTCTTGATTTTTGTGAGTAATTTTTATTCAAATTAATTCAGGCCACCAAAAACTCACAGAAAGATATGATTTTTGAAAATCCAAATTGTCCTTTTGTTTTACTATATTACAGGGAAAATGACACGTGTGTTTTTGCATTTCAGTTTGAAGTGGTTGTAGAAAAACGTGTCAGTTAAATGTTAATTTTTTGTCTCCTTTCCCCCTCAAAAAAGGCATCAAGCTTCCTGAAAGCCCTCCCAGTGAGATCTTTGTGTCATCTTGTCAAAAGAAGCTGGATTGAATTTTTTTTTAATTTTTGGGGGGGATGACAAACAAAACTCAGAATCATTTTTCTCTGTAATTGTGGCCACAGAACTTAGAATGTGCTCAAATCAGTGCTTTATTTGGAGGAACTCCTATTATCATCTGTCCTCTTTCTTTCAAGATTCACAAAACCTCGCCAAAATTGCCAAACCATCATGGCTGCTGATATTTTTCTTTTTTTTTAGCATTTATATTTTCTCCTGCCGCGGAGCTGACCATAAACTGGTTTAATGAAACAGTCGGATTCCCATGACCCCCACCAGGTCTAAGTCAGCTGCTGGTTATCAGCTGAGACAAGGGACCCCAGAAGGAGCTGAGTGCTCCATACCCGGTCCCCTCCTGCGACCCACTTTCTGCGAGGCGCCTGGATACCGGCCCGCGAGACACCTGGCCCCCCGCACCGGGCGCTGAACAGGGGTAGCGGGAGACCCCCACTCAGTATAGACTGCTGGAGGGAGAGAAAGATTGGCTGATTTATATGCATGTCACACAATAAGCTAATCGTGCATGAACCGAGAGTGATTATTTCGCTTTTTATATGCTGTTTATTGGTGATTTGTGCATCAATTACATAATTCGAATGTGATATGTGAGCAGTATATGCGGAAAAAAAGTTCTGCATCGGTGGTACATGCATGAAAAGTCCATAAGACATACGCAGAACGGTCGTGGAAAACCACAAATTTAAGTTGGTATCTCACAAAAATCACACACAATTGCTAATCATTGACACATATTATGTAAAATTGCGTAATTCTCAAGCAGCCAAAATTTTGAAACACCTCAAAACCGAATTCATGTAAAAACGTTCCTATGGCAGAAACCTTTGACGTACATCGACAAGTGACAAGCGCAAGATACACTTCATATTTCACGCAAGTATCGTGAAAGACCGACATTTCATACGAGAGAATGCACAAAATGTACGTAGTGGCTGTGCGACACAGTCTGTGTAGTTTGGAAGATAAAAGTGGGGTTTTTTTGGACTGAAGTCTTCAACGTTTGTTCTAAATGATGGAATGACTTGATGAGAAAAAAGTCTGATGCTGAATAAGTGTATACATTCTTTAAATATTCATTTTTAAACTTAAAATAATAGTTTAGCTTCTTTGTACTTTGTAAAACAAGGTAAAGGAAAGACAGGTTTATTTGGATCATACAGACTAGGGCTGCACGATATGAGGAAAACTCGCAATATGCGATGTTAGTGATCAATATAGCAATGACGATATAACTTAAGATATATTAAAAAATAGTGAAAACAACAAAAACATTTCCATTTCACTGCAAAAGTTTAATTTAAAATAAGAGTCGATATACCTTAAATTATTCTCCAAATGACCCTCGTCTAATTAGGAGGGCAACATCTAACATAAAACCCATCAGCTCCATCTGATTTGTCAAATGCATAAAGGGATTTATTCAATTCATTCAATAGTTCAATTTGCCATAAGATTGTTTTAGCACATTTATGGTTTACAATTTAATGGGATTTTTGCCGACTTTTGCGATACGGATATTGCACAGCTTGAAATCGCGATAACGATAAATTTGCAATTAATTGTGCAGGCCTAAAACAGACCATACTCTAGTATGATTCAGCGACACTATATGAGAACAGAAATCCCAACCATGGGAGTCAAATCACAAGTTTCAAAGATACACCGACAAAAATCAGCTTTTTGGTGTTTTTAACATGCTCTTGTGGCAACTTTCTGATAATGGAGGACATAGAAAATAAGCTTAAATGTGCATTAAATTTGAGTATTTCTCTATTCAAACTGTTGTGAATCAGGAGCAGATGAAAAATTGCAGTTTTAAAAAGATTCCTTTTGTGACATGGACGACTAGACCCATGTGGGTCTTGGGTTTCGTCATCCAAGCTAGCATTTGGCTCAAAACTGACTGGAACACTTTAAAGTAGCTCAGAAGTTCTTTTTGACCGGCCCAGTACCAACTGACACCAGTCCTTTCTGCCTAAGATTGGTGTCATCCATCTCATCTCCTAGTTGGAGTCATGGAGGAGATGTTCTCCGCTCAGAGGCTGGGAGCTCTCGTTATCTTCCAGGCTGCCGGATGGTGATTCTCATCCAGAAGCGGAGCCAAGCCCTTCAGCCGGCTGTGTTATAACATGTTAATTTGGCTGCGGCAGTTCCGCCGGGGGGGTTGTCTGTTCTATCTGCGCACCCCCACACCCTTCATATCGCTCATTCTACTCTTCGGATGTAACTTGGAACTCCTCAACACAGCAGTAAAAGTGATTAAAGTGTCTTTTTTATCAGCGTTTGCTGAGGATTTGTAGCTTCAAATGTGTCAAAAGTTTTTCCCCGGAGGACAAGCAGACAGCTGAGGAGACTCTAACCCTAACCCTAAACCCCTGCTTAGATATGAAGGAAGTCCTGCTTCAATGCAGACGCTGCTTTTTAAGGTGGGTTTGCTGCAAAAGGCTGTCATGCTCTTCTTCGACGATAAGAGGATGGAGAACGCCACAAGAGCATCAACTCACAATAAAAGATGACTTAAAAAAAACACACAAATCTCCCTCCAGTCTGTCGCTTAATAACAATAATTTCTGTTTCTGAATCACTCAAATTAAAACGTACTTTATTGATCCCTGAAGGGAAACAAATGAACACAATCAGAGGGGGCCCAAAAGAAAAACACGTTATAGATTTTCACAGTGTGGAACACAATCTGAAAATTTCAGACACTTGATGGTGAAAGAGGACTTTTTTTTTTTTTTTGACGGATCGGATCACAGAAGCCCTTGGGTTGCAGCTTGTTGCCAGGCAACAAACGAGCCAGGCTTTGTGGTAGGTGGGGAATCTTTACAGTAATTTGTCCGACTGCAGTTTGTGGCTCACATCATAGCAAATTCTGTGTTTGATGCACAAGTTTAGATAAAGCAGCATGCCAACGGAGAGTCTGTGAATCTTGTTGACAGGTAAATAAACTGCATTTTTAAACACGGTGCCAAAAACCTGTTGTTTTGCTTTATTCTGACAGGATTTGTTGTTGAAAACAGCTTGCTTCTGGAACCAGTAATCCTCTGCAGATCTGGTGGGTTCTCTGCAGTCTCTCCCTGTCTGTCTGGTTGCAGATCCAAACCGAACCGTGGTGGATGTGGTCAGAACAGACTGGATTAATGCAGCGTTGAAGATGGTCAGCAGGTAGAACTTCTTAAGTTATAGCAGGAAGTTTGAAACCCTGCTGGGCCTTTTTTCAACGTGAGCCGATGTGGTCGGTCCACTTAACGAACCAAGCATGCAAGAAGGTTTTGGGCCTAAGAGCCTAATCCTAGCCAAATTCATGTAAAACAAATAAACCTTGACTCGCATTGCTAGGATCTCTCCTTATTAAAATGGAGGGTTGTCCCTAAATCTTTAACACCGGAGACGTCGCCGACAACAAGCAAAAAACACACACTCTTTGACATACTGTAACTTTTTGACTGTTTAATCAATTATCAGGAATCAGCTGATTCTGTGGTGGAGAAATGCAGCTTTTCAAATCAGCGTTGATAGAAGACACATTACTTAAGTGTTGCATAATGGCGACAGAATCCACTGGAATTCTATCAATTGCATAAACGATTGAATAGTTACGGTAGTTGATAAAATGTCAGCAATGGAGCTAAAGCTCAGGTGTTAAAGGGTTAAAGTGGATCCTACCTGTAATGCTTGACTAAAGTGTTCATTCATAAAAGTTTTAAAACAATATAAAAAGGCTCCATGTGGTTAGAAGCAGCTGCAAGGAGATGTTTTCCTCTTCACTGGTCTTTTACGCATCCAAAGTTTTTGGCACTTGTGCATCAGCGTCCCACCTCGACAGCTTCTTCTGTTTTTTGCTGCATTATTACAACAGCAGAAATTCATTGCAATTTAAAACAAACTTAGTAGAAAAACGCTGGTACCTACAGTAGATGTGGCCTGTTTCGAGTCATCCTTATCCGCCATCAATGATTTTTACCTTCTGACCCTTGGAATCTAATTTGGGACAGGGTGGAGACACCACTGAGTTTATTTTGAGAAACAAATTTGAAAGCGAAACTAAAATGTGATCAAATAAATGTGGGAAATTGTTCATCAGCATCCATTAGATTGTCAAAGCTCACAAGCCAGTTGAATGCAGCCACTCCTCTGTGGTCGTTTCCCCTGGAGAGGCGAACTGCTGAAGTGAAATGATTAAGAAGCACAGAGCTGTGCTGCCTTGGCTGCTCTCCCGAAAAGTCACCTCCACAGTCGCTTCGGCGCCGCGTCTTTGATTTAATGCAAAGCTAATTACGCGTGCAGGAAGAGGAAAAACAAAGTGACAATATTTGAAGAAAGGTTATGTTTGGCAGCCATACCGCCATAATTAAGTCATTAATCTGCCTGACGACACATGTTCAAATGCAGCTGGGTTGGCCTCTGATTTGGATGATTTACCATTTGATGCATGTTGAATATAACACACACTTTTAAGGATTTATTATGTCCTGCAGAAGTCCAGAACTGCAAGAGCCAGATTGTGTTCACAATTCTTCCACTGCACATTTGTTCGAGTATTCACCACAGCCACATTTAAGAACTCACCAAATTTTGCATACGCCGTGAAAACGAATTTTGGGCATAGAAACCTCCTCCCAAAATAAAAATAAAAAGTACGACACAGTGGGAGAAACCATCAGAAGAAAAAAGGGATTTAAACTTTTTCAAAGAAATTTCCATCTATTGCCTCTTGACTCCTCAAGCATCATTTGGAAGCTATTTAGTAAGACATTTTGGTTTTAAAGATGAAAGATTTTTAACTACGTTAGTGTGACAAGCTTGGAAAAGTGGCATTTCCCTTTTGCTCGAACATTTTTTTACCTGAATATTGGAAAAACGTACCACATGAATTCCTGGCTCAAGCTAAACAAAACGATAAGACATACAAATGAACATATTTGGAATGTGGGTGTGGTCAACAAAAAACCTCCGTTGCCAAGGTAATCCAAAACATTACTTTTGAAGATTCTTCTAAAACTTCATTACCCCCAGGTGAACAAAAATTAGAATTGTTGCTATGGAGACAAAGCCAAGATAAAAGTCCTCATTAAAAAAAAACATTTTTTTTCCTTCTTTTTTTTTCAAAGAATTTGTCACATGCAGCTATGCCCAGGGCAGAAGGGGAGAGTGAGGGGGTGTAGCAGCAAAGGTCAAAAGGGCCAGATCAGGAAGTGGTAAGACAGAGGGCAGGTATCTCTGTCTTACCACTACTACATTTGGCTTTATTTATTTTTTATTTCTGCTTTTCAAACAGGACCAATTATTGGGAACAACTGCTACTTTTGCCTGATGTAAAAAGTGAGGAGCAGGATCAAGAGGAGGGTGGGAGGAGCTGCTGTAAACAGCTTACTCCTCCCTGGTTCCATCCTGAGTCATGCACTGACACAGAGGGGTGAAGCAACAGCTTGCATCAGCTCGAGTTCACTTGATGCTGCAGCGTCAGTCTTTGGCTTCTGTTCTAAACACCCCGTGCACATAATTTCACTGTTTATCTCATTTCTTCCAAAGCCTTAATTTTGTGGTTTTGGTGTAACAAACATCAAAAAATGATGACGGCGGCAAGGTTTATTTTGACAAAACAAGTACCAAAAGTGAGATGATACTGTTACGGTTTCTTTGCCTTTGTATTTTGAGTTCGTTTCCTGTTTTATTTTGAAAGTCTCCTCCCTCATTCCCCCTTTGTAACAGATACACAAGAGTTTACAGCAGAAAAAAGTTGCACTTTTACAGTCCATATTTCTTTATATATTAATGCAGAAATAAGTCCTAAGCCTCCTATTGGTTTATACTGTAACCCCTGGTAGGTTCTTCTTTGCAATGCTTTAGACTTTTTCTTCTTTAATGCTTATTTTAGCTCTATTGACCAAATACTGGGACAAGCAGCTGTAAGAATTTTAGGTTAAATAAAAAAAGACTGAATATGAAATCTCAGGTTCACCTTCCAAAGTGCCCATGGTCACAAGCAAGCAACCCACCCCGTCAACTGAACATTAAAAACACTGAGCTCTGTTTAAGTTTGTCACCTGGGGTACAAATACATGCAAATGATCACAGGAAACTCTGGAAATCCCATTTGTAGGAACGTGCTTTTCTTTCTGAACATGTTGCAGGCTCGTTGTGAACGGAAACATCGGCGCAGGCGGGAGATGAAGCACTTTCTGATGCACCCCTGCAGGGGGCCAGGAGATGCTTCATCCCAGCTCTCTGCCAACTTTCTCCCAACCAAAAACTAAAGCACTAGGCTGAAAAGGGGCAAATCTTTGCCTTTTCAATCAGAAAGAACTTAAAGGCAGTTTATGCAGAGTTTGCTCTGAAGTCTGCTTTGAAGAATCAAATGATGATGGATCCGGGAAGAATCATTGTGTTGTTACACTCTGTCTCACAGTAAGCAGCTGAAACAGCGTTTTCCTCATGAGGAGTCTCTGCTCTCTTTCCATCCTCCTCAGTCAGTGGGGGCTCATCGATTCAAACAGATGCGCCTCAGAAAAACAAACTCACTGAAGGTGAACCACCAGACAGTTAACAGTGCTTTCATTTTCAGTTCCTTACATGATGTATTGGATGCTGCATCAACCAGAGTTATTCTTTTTCACCCAGCTGACACTACAGTCAAGGACACTTGGTACTTCGGTCCCTCTGAGCTGCTCTGATTTCAAGCATTTTTAAGGCATTGCTGTAGCCGTTTCGACTGATCTGGATCAGACAGGTTTCAGAGTTCATCCAAACCTTCATGTCTTAACTGGCTGCAGTTTCACATGAACTAGGAGATATATCTGAATATAATCTAAATAGAAAGAAAACTTTTTTTTTGTCTAATAAAAAAAGTGGGTTCAAGCATGTAGCCCTGTGGTACACCATGACAAACATCCCATAAGTCTTTAGAAACATAGCTTTTTCTTTTTTTTAACAGTGCACTGTGTTCCGACTGTTGACCTTGTCAATGTGACTCTTACGTACCGTGTCTCCTGTACAGAATGTGTTCAAAACCCACAAACAATCCAAAGTCAAACAGCCCGTTGGGTCAACAGAAAAACCTGCAGATAAACTGAATGTTTTGCTTCGGCATAAAAATTACATTTAACATCTTGGATTTCTTAAAGTCACACTCCGATGATCTATTTCCAAAGTGTTCCCACTAGTCTTTTTGTTATGATTATGACATTTTCAGCCAAAATAAAACAAAAAAAGCATCCTTTATAGGACATAGTTTCTGCAAAGCGGCAGTAGTTCTTCAGAAATTCACCTCTGAGTTGTGGGTGGGACCGTCAGCACAATAACCCATAACTGAGATTTCCCTGTTTAGCTTTCAGCCCCTCACACCCCCAATTTAACATTACTGGTGCAACAAAACATGGTGAAAACTGGAGCTAAGCAGCTACAGTTTTGAGTCAGATTCCAGCTTAGACGAGGAGACTGAAGATGTGCACGTCTACAAGTGGATGCATCGAATTGAGCAGAGCAAGCAGCTTGTGGCCCACCCAGCTTATTGGCTATGTCAAGGTTGTTCAATATGACACCATAGTTCAAACAGCATTTTTCCATTTACTCCTGAGTTAAAACGATTTGAATAAAGAAAAACTCAGAAATGCTATCATAAGATTAGATTAGATTAGATTAGATTTGTTTATTAATCCCACGAATGGGAAATTTCCTTGTTAAGATTAAGATTAATTGTCTTTCAATTTGTTCTCCATCATCAGAAAAATGAACATTAAAAACATCAAAAACACCATCTTCATGGTAGGTTTTTTTTATCATTGAAGCAAATATGTAACAAACAATCACTGCATGTCTGTCAATGACATCAATATCAATGATGACATAAAGGTAGACAAAAAACAACAAATGTGAAAACAAATACGACTTCAAAAAAATAAGGGGCTATTACAAAAGTTTAAATAGATCTTTTTTTTTCATCCCACTGTGGTTGTCTCGCTGTGTCCTGGCGCCGGTTACCAGCTGAACTCAATTAAGGCAAACAGCGCCGCATCATTGGACACAACTGAGCTGGAGGGTGAAAGCTTATCTCTGGACTTTAACCAAAACTACTGCGTGAGAATTGATCTTTAAAGGGCAACTGGTAAGCTCAATGATGGACTTTTACCTCTTGTCTCGTAAAAAGAAAAAAAGAAAGTAACTTAATAATTGTACAATATCCTAAAAACGAATGAATTGAAAATAATGTACGTATTTGTTAGCCTAAAATAAGAATATAATTATTTGTAGAAAATCTACTTAAAAGTAATGTTTTTCTAAAATGTTGCCTAGAGTTTTGGGTTAACAACTGGTTGGTTTAGTTTTCACCTTGATTTACTCACCTGGTTTACCTTATGGTTGATAATTAATATACTTTTGTTTATTGCTCTGTTTCTGATAATTTTTTTTTTTTTTTCACCTGTTATCAACTGCTATCATTTGTATCGGCAACAATAATAATGCAACTGGTCAATAAAAACTTGGAGTGAAATCCTGGGTCCGGTCCCTTTGCAGGTGTGGGAGGAGCATGCATTTCACAAATACACTTGACGTGTAGCGACTGTTTTATCTTGATGTAGCTCTTGAATGGGGAAGTTGTCTTCTGATATACATGAGACCTTTTGAATCTTCAGTTCTACAACAACTTAATCCCAGCAACCTTTTGCCCCACTTTTTTGTTTAGTGACACACTGGAATTTGGTTAACATGGTGACAAGCAGTAAGTCACCCAAATAGAAACTAAGTGGTCATGTGACCTCTCTCTTTGTCCATTGGTTTCACACTAGTTGCATGAACCCACAGGTAGTTATGCAGTTTATCAGAGCTCCCCGCAGACCTATAGGACCCAGGATTGAGCATCATCTCAGACTCCTTAGACTGAGCTCTCCAGGCGAGTGTCGGCACCACTGCAGATGATGAGGGACGATGAGGAGCTGCTCACTGCCTGGACGATGAAATGGAAATTTCTGAAGGGGTCTAGGTTCGGCCCCAAGAAATGACATTCCTCCATCTTCAGCTGCACCCTCAGGCTCCAGCTCCAGCGTTATTGACCCACCACAGGCGGTCTGAAGTAAATGGAGGGAGGGAGTCAGAGCAGCTGCTGCCTGATGAGTTGGATTCCCACTCTGAAGCATCTGAGAGCTTCTGCTCAACCCTCTGAAGGCTTTCCAGGATTTATCGTTCCTGTTGTTTTCTTCTCGCCGTTATATTGATCTGAGATGGAATTTTATTATCTTTCTGCATCGCTCTCTACTGTTGCTTTTGATGGCGGTAACGGCAGAGCCTGCCTCCTGATTATGGCGCTCCTGCAGCTTCCTCCAGTGTCAGCGGAGACCTGAGAATATATGAATTCATAAAGTTTAAAAGCAGCTGCTTCTGCTCGGTGACAACGGCTCCTTGTAGATTGCAGAGTATTATTGCACACTGCAGTATGAGCTGAATAATTGACGGGAAGAGAAACTTTCCCAAACAGCGTCTTATTTTGTCCCCAAAGGCTCCCGCTCGGCGTCCGGAAGACAAAGAGACGCAGCTTCATCACCAGGTTACTGCACTGCAGGGCCTTTCAGCAGGAGAGCTGCAGAGATGCAGCATCAATCCAAGACAAGCATCCAGGACTCCAAGGATGCTTCTGCATCTCTTTAAAATTAGGATGGAAGACACATTTCTCAAGATTGTCTTTAATTTTTTCAGGTTTTATTTTGCTAAACAAACTTAAAAAAAAAAAATTCTATAAAAGATTTAGCCTTAAATCCAGGAAAGAAAGGAGGAAGTGCATTGACAAAGTAGGCTCCATTTATAATTTAAAGACTGTAAACAAATGTTCTCCATTTTATTTATTATATATATTTTTATTTTTATTTTATTTTTAAACGTTGCTCAAGTTTTTCCATAAATTAATTTTCTTCAAAAATTATGCTTCTTAGATTTCTTCACCCCATAAATTGTAATGGTTGACCTTTTCCTAATGTCTGTATGTTGAACGGTCAAATGTATTTCAGGTAACATTTAATTGTTGCCATAAAATGTTTTTATTGATTGGAACAAACATTTTTATGCATTTCAGTTTTTTTGCAGTTATAGAATTTCCTTTGTGGAGATGGCTTTAAAAATAAAAAAAAGGTTGCTCCCAAATCTGCTATATATGTAAACAATATTTTAAGATTGTACTTTATACAAGTTTGGGGGGGGCACAAAATTTAAAATTTACTCATCAAATAATGATTTCTGTATCTCCCTACAAAAATATATTATCTTTGCTTTTATTTATCCCCTAATATTGAAGCTTGAAAGCTACACGTTATCAGTTAAAAATGTAGATAAATGACATTTTTGGTAAGTTTAATTTTGTTGTCAGATAGTTTTGTAAGTCTCTTTGTATTTTACTCTTTGCAGCTGATAAGTTCAAATATTTCCCAGAATACCCAAAGTGTGGCTCATCCTCAGAGGTGATTTGATCTTTTAGCTCTAACAAAGTTTTATTTTTTTTAAACCTCTAACACACAAAGGGGTGTGGCTGGATGTTCACATGTTCATCCAAAGACCACGCCCCCATTTGTTAGCTTTTAAGTAAATGTGCCTCCAGAACGAGTAAATCGCTTTTGAAACATCACTTTAATTATTTCTGTTGGGAAGTTGATCCTTTTTCACTCCAAGGTAAAGGAAGACTGATTCACTGGACGCCCTCTAGTGGTTGGTTGGCGAACTAACCTGGCTCCACCTACATTTGTTTTTAAACGTACTTCAATCGGGAAGTTGAAGTGTCACTGCTCGCTCAATCTCTGTCCTTTCACTGCTGATGGACCAGTGTGTTACAACACATCAACACTAGAAAAATGTCCTTGTGTTAAAAAGGTTTAGCATCAAAACCCATTACTGATTCTGCATTTTCCACAGCAGATTTCTTTTCACAGTCTAAGAAACACACAAAATGAGCAGCAGGGACACTTTGTCATCTTTCACAACCTTCCGGAAGTTTTCATTCCTGTGTCAAGAAGAGCGATGGTGTTTTTCTGGAGCGCTGAGTGTTTTTGTTGTCGGAAATCTGCAGGATGTCAGCTGGAGGTACCCTGGGGTCTACGGGAGGAGGATGAGTTTGTGATGGATGACCTTCATCTGCGCGGTGACGCCGTGAACCTTGAGGTAGAAGTGAGATGAAACGGCCTGAAGGCTGCGGAGAGCAGACGCTCCTCTCTGCCTGCAGCATTGGGATTGTTTGTGGAAAAATGGAGGAAAAAAACCTGTGTTTGTGTTCTTTCTGCCTCTTTTGTTTGCCCTGGCGAAGGTTCTCCTGTCATAAGAAGAGCCCCCTCCCTATCTGATGGATGATCAGGAAAAGCAGAAAGGCTGAGTTCAAACACCAGGTTTGAGTGAATCACCAGCTTTTTCTGAACCAAACAGACGCTTGCTGGAGGTTTTCCTCTAACTGACACGTCTGCGTTACAGCAGATCATTATCTCTTTAATGGCAGGTCCTCCACCATCATTAAACCTTCACATTAGACTCAATCCATGAGGGTTGGCAGGTTCAAACCTCAGCTTTGTCTCTAAAGTTCTCGTGGAGGTCATATATGTGATCGTTTAAATGGGAAAGGTTTACTTTGGAGCAGAGTATGGCACTGGAAGAGCTGAAGGTAACAAAGAACAGACTTGTCGTTGTCCCCTCAGATCTAAATGCTGCTACAGCCTGAGGCTGAATGATGGTGTCCCACAGGGCTCTGTGCTTAGTTCCACAATTTAAATTCCTTTATGTTTCTGCATAATTTAGAAAAAAAACATTTGCATTTCTAGATTGAGTACTGCTTTCATCCTCATTTTTGTTTAGATGTGGTTCAAAAACATGGAAAGCATTGGTCAGATATCAAGGTCATAGACCGCATAAGGTATGAGCCTCAAGGGAACTGCAAGACACTTGGGCTCCCCTTAACATGCAGTCAGTCTTCTTTATGACCCTCCACATGCCCGGGCAATGCAGAAACCTGCATGCAACTAAGGCATAAGGAGTGCTTCCATGCAACCATCCTTGAAGGCCAAGAATTCTGTTGGAAGTGAAATGAACTCTTCAGATCAGGTCATATATCTGTTTTCCTCGTCATATGGGTTTTTTTTCCTGCAAAGATCTTCTAGCAGGACCACCGACTTACAGAATCCAGTGTCACCTTGACATTTTTTTGCTTCCCCTTCCTATAAATATGTCTTTACAAAATGCAAACTCCCCCTATCTTTGATATTTCTGGGTTGTTGTTTTTTTTCGCACTGAAGAATCTGCGAGTTTTTTCGGGTTTGTTGTCATTCTCAGTCCGTTTTCTGCTGGAGTGCACAGATGCAGAAACGTCTGGCCCTCCACAGGCTCAGCTGGTCGGACTTTATCTGAAAACCATCCAATATGTCGTGCACAAAGACTGGAAGTCCATGCAATAAACGACAGCTGCCGCTCCGCAACAAACGGTCAAAGCCTTTGGATTTGATGCACAGACACACTTCCACCGTGAACGATGCTATTACTGCAATGCGAAAGAGCATCTTCACGCTCTTATCTGCAGAAAACGTAAAAGTGTGGCAGCAGAGGACATCTGAAGAGCCGCTGCTGAAGTGCTTTGCTTCCCTCCAACCTGACAATTAGGCTGATGGCAGAGTCACACACTTACAGGCAGCACGTCCTCTGATAGACGTGTCAGAGAGGCAAGGATGCTGGGGGAGTCGGGGAGAGATACTTGCTCTATCTGTTGCTAAAATGTCACCGTCTCCTACAAAGGCCTGAGGCTGACACGGTGTGCGCTCTGAAAGCCAGGGGCCAAAGCATGTTTTACGCTAATGATTGTCTTCATCTTTAGGATTAAGATCCAATCGTGAAGGAAGTCGAATGTTGAAAGCCCTGAATTATCTCTGCTGATCTGGAACCGCATCTGGTCGGATTCAAAACTTCAGACGAGATGGAAATAAAGTCCAACAGAAGCCGACACTTCCAGGCTTTTTCACGACGCACTGTAACATGACTCTGGAAGACAACAGGAAAACAAAAGCGTGTCATATTTCCATATTATGACCACTAATGTGTTTAAGAAAAATTAAAAAGAAAAACAAATGAATAAAGCCTACGGTAGTTTGAGGAACGGCAACACTGGCACCACAGCTTCGGTGTTAAGGGGTTAAAATGGGACTGCTGTTTGCCCCCAGTGGTCTTTGGAGGAACTGCACCAATTTCAGTCTCATTTGTAAAAAAGAGGTGGGACTTCGTTTTTTCTGCTCGTAACTTTTTAAATAAAAAAAAGTCAATTTCTTTCAGAAGAAAGGTTTAAATAAATGTAATATTTTTAAATGACTACAATCAAAGCAAAAATAGCTCACATAGCCAACCAACAAAACAAATGTATTCTAAAAGGGGAAAAAACGAAATGATGATTTTTTTTATTTGACTTAAGTCATCAAAGGAAACATTATTCATTAAAACAAAAAAAAACTTCTTTAAACAAAGTCCTTTCAAAAAGTAAAGAAAATATATATATCAAAGATGTTTTGGAACCATTAACTAAACTGTACTGCTGCTTCAACAAGGAAATTTCCCCTTCGTGGAACTAATAAAGGAATATCTTATCTTATCTTAAACAAAAAAGGGGAAAAATCCTAAACATTTGTGGAACACCACTTTTCTGTTCTTGCTCTACAATTTCCAAGCTTCCCTCTGCTTCTCCACATTTTCAGGGTTCCTCAGGTTTTTTGCTGGCATTGCTCTTCTTCAGCTTTCACTGTATTTTAGTTTTAGTCGTTATTTTTCCACTTTTTTCTAACCTTTTAGCTTTTCCTTTTTCTCCCCAGTTTTTGCTGATATTTTGATGGCTTTCATGTTTGTCCGTTTCCGGGCTTCATCAAACTCCCTGAGTTCTTCTGGTTCTTTGGAGCTTTTTGTCTTTTAGAAAGGCACTAATTTTCTCCCAAGTCTTAGCTCCTTTACTCTCAATAACCTTTAAGTAATGTGGTGCTTGTTCCATGTGGTCAGTTTTCAGTGTTTTATTTTGCAGTTGTCAGGCTCTTTTTAGACAGATTTAATTTTGAAACTGTGCAGATTGGCTTTCTTTGCCTGTTTGCCTCTGATTGGCAGCAGAGATGAAGCTCATGGACCGATTTCTCCATTTTGTCCCTTCACATTCAGTTTTTAGGGACTTCTGACTTTGTGGTTTTGTTGTTTTCTGTTTGGTTAGAAACCGGCAGATTTTCATGGGTTCGCTTTCAGCTTCAGATGTTTGTCACTGCTAATGTTGTTTTTCTCATCATTGTCTGCTTTCCTCTTCTTCCTCTGGCCTCCTTTCTTGCATTCTCATCATAATAGACATTCAGAAATCACAGGATTAATTCAGCGTCTCTGGTTTAAAGCAATTAACCGCTGCTTTGACTAATCCCCCAAAATTCCTTCACAAATCCAGAACTTGGCCTCTGCAGATGTGCAGCTCTGTCACCTTTCATTGTTTTTTTTTTCTCCTCACAGATGAGAAAAAAAACTTTTTGCTTTGGAGTTGCCAAAGAATTTTGTAACTTGCTGAAATAGTTTTATCTTCTCAGTGTTTTTTCTCAGTTAATCCGCCACATTCATTTGGAATAATTCAAATTAAACTCCATTAAGGGAACACAAATCCTGCCAATTTGCCAAAAAGTTATTGCTCATTACAGATTTGGCTGCAGGTTTTTCTGGCTATTCCTCTTGAGAAATCATGCAGCACCTTTTTTTTTTTTTTTTGAGCGCCCCATTTCTTTGATTTTCCACTCTGTCGTTCATTTTGTTACAAAGACGCTGCATCTCATTTAATTTAAGATGCTATTACATGTGACATGGAGGCTTTAGATTGCTTTCTTTGACATTCCTGACGCTTTTTGTCCACAGAAATAGACAGTTTGCAGTTGCATGATGCAGTGAGCAGGGCTGAACACCAGGGGGAGCACCAGGATTAGAAGTGAAACATCTTTTTTTGACCAAAAACTGTTCCTCTTTAGTAGCTTTCTTGCAAACATTATGTTCCAACTATATATGGTTGATTCGGCAGATGCATTAAAACCAACATTTCTGTTGAGTGCAGTTTATGTAAAAACATTTTTGACTCAAAGAGTCGGAGAAACCTGGAAAGAGCTGAAGCTCTGTGGGAAAGAAGAGCCAGGAAACTGTTAGAAAGTGAATCAAATCTGCGTTCTCTGGTATAGGAGCCTCTGCAGCTTTTTCCCTGTTGTGACCCAGACTCCTGTCTAAGCAGCTCTTAAATGTGTCCAACAATTCTTATCTAACAAAGTACATTTGTTCCTATAGAACTATTTAATTCACATGCACAACAGAAACTTAAAGGAGGTGTAAGACACTTGATGAAAAATAAATTGACAGTTGATTTTGCTTTGATTTTAACATACTTTATGGTTTTTCTATGTTTTAAGACCCACTCTAATGAACACCGTGTCTTTAACATCTTGTGGAATTTTTCGGACAGTAGAGGACATATATTAAGTAAATGAAGCTCAAAGTTGCGTTTCTGAATATTTTTTTTATTCAAATCATTGTGCAGCTAGCAGGAGAGCGTGTAAACAGATGGGGGACGGGAAGAGGGGGCGGGCTTACTCCACACCCACAAATCAGAGGTAAATTTGTGATGAACTCCCCCCGCTCTGCAGAAACTTTCTCTCACAAAACGGCACAAGCTTTTAAAATTTTGGCTAAAAACAGCACAGTAATGATTTAAAGACACTAAGCTGTTAAAGTCAGAGTGGGACTTTAACAGCTGTTTTGTTATTTTATTTCTTGTTCTCTTTGGTTCTGATGACTCTGTTTCTATTCAAACCTCCTTTTAATCAAGTGACTCACCTGTCATTTTGATGAATCACTTCCTGTACCTTCATACCTGCCCACTTTCATTATTGCTGTTCGTTTTACTGTCAGAGGATGATTGAGTTTTTGTTTTGTTTTTTTCCTTTCAGCTCATGAATTTTGTTCTAGCGGTTTGGTTAAGAAATCCATTTGAATTCACCTGCTTTCTCTGGCTTCTCCTCACAGCTGGAGAAATAAAAAGCTTGTAGCTTGTTGTGCCCAAGTTAATAAACAAGAAGAGACATTAAAAGTATAATTCTGGAAATATCACAAGTTCAGCTTAAAATACAAATTTTTTTATGATCCAGGTTTTCTTTTGCCACCATTATGATCAAATCAAAACTGAAAGAAGTGCGAAACAAAGTGGAGAAGTTCTTGAGAACCATAAATACAGTAGAATATCACTTTACCAAAGACTTTTGGACAAAAAAAATAATTAAAGTAATTAAAAACTTCTGATGCTTTCCACAGGAATTCATCAGACAAATGTCTGCTGTCACACTCGTCTTTTGTGGTGACAGGTTCTACCCGTTTTAACCGTCCTCTTTTATCGAACCTAAAACAAAGTATTTACCCAGAACAAGGGTGGCCAAACCGGCAACCTCCCTCCTCCTGCAGGAACACACCCCAGGTCACCACGCCTGTTGGGTCCATCAGTTTCCTGAATTACCAGAAGAACTAAAGGGAAATGTATTGTTCGTTTGAAGTGTCAACCGTCCGCTCCGTCCATCGTGTGATCTTCTTCTGATGAATTTAGGGCGATTAAAATCCTAAATTAAAGCTGCAGTAGATACAACCTGTTTGTGAAGGAAACTAAACTGATGAAAATGAATTCTGCTTTCCCCTTGAAAATTCTGTGGTTTACATAAAATTCATTCAGAAAGATTAAGAGGCGTTTTAGATGAAAGCTGAATTTGTTTAGGCAAAACTGGCCCAACCTGGCTACTCCTCAGTGCACAAGTATTTGCACCCCAGATCAACCAACTGCCACCCTTAACGACAATTACCTTTCCAAGCACTGCTCGAGTTTAAGGTACTTTCAGATGTTTACGATGTTTTAAGGTCATTCAAACCAGATTTCCGTGCAGCCTTTAACTAGTCTGCTCCAGTTTGACGTCAGAACAGAAATTTTCTTCTAGAGCTCAGAACTGATGATTACATCAATTGTAGCCAGTTTTCCAGATCCTGAAGCCACATCATCACAGTACCACCGCCGTGTTTGTCTGATGTTCTCCTTTTGATGTGAGAATAGTTTTTACCTCAAACCCCACAAAGTGTTTTCATTCCAGAGAGAAGCAGGAGAAGGAATGATCTTGAGCAAACCAAGCATCCTGTGCACCGTGTGACCCAGAGGTCCTGGCGCTCGTGAACCGGCAGAAAATCATGATCTGCTGTGGAATGTGGCGGAGAGGCTGAGAGGGATTTTGGGGGCAAAACTACATTTGTGTTTGAACGAAGCTGGAGCTAGTGCAACACCAACATGAAGCCACCAGAACCTGCAGAAGAAACCTGCTGATGTTCCTGCAGAACAGAGGAGCTGCTGGAAGAACAGGCTCTTGTTAGCTTTGGGTTGCTGCTCTGCAGTTCCTTATTGATCAAGAAAGTGCAACAAAATGAATTGATGGCTAATCAGAAATCAAAAACAGGACAAGGGGAATTTGAATCTTAAGGATTACACAAATTATTCATAAATAAGATCTTTTTAAATCTGTTTTATGCAAAAGAAAACAAGAACTTGAGTTGTTTGTGATCTGATTTAATAAAAGTGTACCTGCTACTATAAAAACAGACACTTTTATTCAAACCAAATCAGCAGTTTGTTTTAGCGTCCTCAAAAGTGAAAACTGCAGGAAAATATTCAGCACCTTCAAAGAGAATCCTCCTTTTTCCAGACGGGATCCAGAGATTCTCCTACGGCCGAGCCCTGTCATCTTTTTCTAAAGCTCAAACCCGCAATTTGACCTGCAGTCTGTCCCATCAAACCATCAATTAGAGATCAGCCTGGAGCAAAGGCGGTCTGACTTTACACTCCCTGAACTTTCTTTTACACAGACCCAACACATTTAGTTGTTTTTGGCTGGAGAAGGTTGATCAGGGACACCTGAAGAGAGGATCAACCGATGAAGACGAATGGTGGCCGTTGGCTCGTCCTCACTTTTCCAATGTGTTGCCTCATGTTTGAGGAATTCTGTCTTTAAAGGATGGGGTCCAGATGTTTAGGGTCAGTCTTGCTGTGTTTGAAGCTGGTTGAGCCACTCAGAAACACCTGGAGGAACATGAGGTGAAAATCTCCTCCTTTAAGGTTTCATCTGTGCTAAAACGTGCTGAACTTTTGTCCGATTTTTCATTGTCATTGCACTCCAGTGTTCAAGTCAGCCGTTATATTAAGATAACAGGAGAATTTAAACAATTTTTACATTCTTTAGAGCAAATATTTGCAGGGAGGTCACACTTTTTAGTCAAGTGAGTGATGACTCCACATATTTGGCATATTTGGCTCCTGTAAAAGCTGTGTAAAATTTCTCATCTGTTTCAAGGAGATTTTTTTTATAGCAAATGCTTTATGCTGAAGATGATCACATAATTCACACAATCACAGGTATTTTCTCTTGATAAATATCTTTTTTTTTTTTAAACAAACTACTTTTTTATAGCGACTGGTCTCAAAAGCGGTAGAAGGGACAAAAGAAAAGTAATCTCAGTAAAGGCAGATTTTAAAATCAGGATTCTGGTTTGGATTAGATTAATGCTTCGGTCACAACTGCCCTTTTAGGTGTATATGGGTCGTAAAAAATGGAAAAACCTGTACGTGGCAAGCAGGTGGCTCACATGAAATTTTAAGATCACTCTACGGGCGTAGACTTAAATGTTCATGCACATATGATTATGGGCATGTTCCGAGCGACAGGTCATAGTGAACACAAACGAAACGCATGGATAAAGTAAGAAGTGAGACACAGATGGGTCATACAGATTTTTACTTTTTCAACGCTCCAGAAATCTGCGCAAGGGGCCCATTAGTGCTGTTCAGATGATAAATGCACCCTTCATGTCTGCCCCTTTGCTTGCATTCTGACTGTTAGAAATGAGGAAATTAGACAAACAAAGAGTGTATTTTGTGTGGGCGTCCTACAGGCACTCACATATCCCATGCACACCTTCATGCACGCGTAAAGCCATGTGGGTCTGATTAAATTGAACCAGCGATGGCAAAAAATGTAATTTAACTTGCTTTCACACTGCACTCTTGAGGATGCAGCAAATGGCCTGGAAACATCATGCAAAACAGAGAAAGTAGGGCCAAAAATGCAGAAAGAAAACTGGGCATCTCTAGTTTCTGTCTAACAACAGGAGGGCACACTGCCACCTACTGTATGGGAGGTGCAACAGGTGCATCTGCACTACAATCCAGATTATTATGGGCGACATGAACAGTTTAAAAGGAAGTTGGACTCGTAAAACAATCGTTTTTTTTATAGCATGAACTGGTACAGATTGAATTACTTAACTAGGCCCTAAGATGCAATATAAAATTTGGGAAAATCATGTTTTTTCTGCCTTGAGCTCTAAGATGCTGAACGCGCAGCAAACACAGATGTGAGCAGTAGTTGAACAATTAAGCTGCGTTGCCTGTTTGTTGAAGAAAATATCGTGGAAAGTGTTGAAGAAAATCAAACTTTTTCTGACTCTTCTTTCTTTGTTTGTAGTCATCATTTCACACCAGCACTTCACTGAGGGCCTCACGTAGCTTAAAGAATGGGTCTCATGTGGGTTTGCCTGCAGGCTTCCTGGTGGCCCCCACATGATGACTACCTACGTGGGGCCTAAATGGGATCAGTCTATAATTTAGGTGAGCTGAATGCATGAGCCCATTCATGTCTTTTACAGGTCCCGTATTTTCCCACCACACAGGGCGTCCATGCTGCTGAGTTCACATGAGACCCACGTTTAGCCCAAGCAGCCCATTAATAACCTTTGAGGCGCCCAAACACACATGTTGTCTGGGATGCAGAAAACTGTAGGAGTATGTGCTTTAGGGCAACATGCCAAAAGCTGACTGCTTTTAACTTATTTGTGTTTTCAGCCAAAAATAAATACATTTTTTTAAAATACACACAAACACACAAAAGTGTGTTAACATTACAGAATACAAATATATAAGGAACCAGCTGCTTGTTATCAATGGTTTTCAGGTTGGAAAGTCCAGCGTTTCAAGGAAAGTTTTGTGTTGGAGTACGTGGGGGGTGGGGGGGGGGCATATAAACTTGTGCTGGCGTATGTTTGCATTACTACTCATGCTGACTTAACAGCTCATTTCAACACAGATGCTGCTAAAAGTTCACTTCACTGGAAACCGACTGGTTCCTGTTTGCATGATGAAAGCTTCCCTTTCAAGGTTCTACATCTGAGTTTGAGACACGTTGTCTGTAAAGCGCCAGTAGCTCCTTAAGGGATGATGTTTTATGACTTTGATCAATTTACGACAAAAAGTTTTGTATTTCTTAACTATATGTAAGTGCAGCCTATTTGTTAAAGAGTCCCTCAGTGTGTGGGCGTGGCCTGGGGGTGGACCTAGTCGGGAAGAGGATAGGAGGGACTGGAACTGGAGGCAGCAGTGAGCCAGCAAAACATTTCTGGAATACCACACTCTGCCCTTCTGTCAGGGTGGCGGGGGAGTAAAGGCTCGTTGGAGGAAAACAAGAGCGGAAACCTGTTTGAACTCTCGAGACTCCGGTTTAAGGGAACAAATGGAGATTTCGTCAAGACAATTAACAGAAGTTAAAGTGCTTACAATAAATTTGGCTCCAGAGGTTCATGTTTAAAACTCTTTCCATCTCTAGTTAGTTTTTTGGATAAAAAAACGCTAAAGAAGAATCACTGGCTAGATGATGTATTTGTTTTTTATCCTATCTTCCCCAACTGCCTTGAAAATAGCTTTCTACCAGTTGTACTGGGTTTTCTAGATAAGTCTGTTTTTACTTTGAAATTTTAAAACAGGATTTATTATAATAGGAAACTCACTGTAAGAAAGTTACAGTTTTTAATTGCAAGTAATTTGAGTAAAAAAGATTTAGTGATGTTTCAAAAATTTTGTTTTAAAGAATGAAAATCCAAAGAAATTAGCTTCTATTTTTAAAAACAAACAAAGTTATGCTGCTTAGAAAAGGAAAGGTATCTGTGGTCATCTGTGCCTCTCTCTATCGAGGTGTCCCACAGGGCTCTGTTCAAGGTCACCTCTGCACTCATTGCATCTGCTTTTCATTGAGTGACCAAAACTTAAACCACATTAGAAAGAACAACGCTCTCAATAAGACAAACCTCTGCAAAAGAAGGCCACACCCCCTTCTTTACATTAAATGGTGGTCGGAAAGCCAATGAAAAGAGTCCATACTGCCTTCTACTGTCTTGGAGGATTCACTTGGGCAAAACTAAAATGGAAAATGAGAGAGCTTTCATATTCGAAACAAAGGAACATGAAGTCTTAGTCATAAGGGGTGTTGACCTGTACAGGTGCTGCAGGTTTTTGGGTTGTCTGGGCCCATGAGGGGGTCATTGCGAGGAGCGACCGCATTTTAAAGGGAGCGAGAGTGTGTCTTGCAGTTCCCTTGAGGCTCGTACGGCCACCTCAAAGGCCGTCATTAAAATGCAATGTACCATTGTCATGCATGTTGTTAGTGTATTGGGAAGTTTTTGTAAGGACAATGTCTGTTCCACGCACTTATGACGTACAGGCATTGCCGTTATATGGTGTCTTTTCACCACACTAGCCATAATGTGCGAGTACTGGCTCCTTTCTGACTGCATGCAAATGCTGCATGCACAGGGCATGCACATGAAATGTAAGTGCACAATTGTAGGAAACGAATAGAGCTTAAGAGCTAACTTTAGGGAAAACCTGCTTTATGTGTCTGAGGTTATGTGGAATGACCTGCCAATATAGATGAATCCTATAGATGCTAAATAACCTAAGAAAATTATAGATGCATCATACAGTAGGCCTAAGATTATAGATAATTTTAGGTTTTAAGTTGTAAAATACACTGCAGGTTTTGAGATTTGGATCAGGAACTAAAAAAAAAAACTGAAAAAGTTGCAATGTAACGAACACGGAAATAGGACATAAAATGGTCTGAAGGTTTGCAGAAACACTTCTGTAATTCTTGGCTGCTACAAACATTAAGCCTCTTGGCAGGAAATGTTTTTAATCTCTTTTGTTTAAAAGTAGGACATTTATCTTGTGTTTCAGTTCATTGAAAGAATATAGCAGCCGGTAGAATTATGAAAAAAATGTGTTTTTTTACTTCGTTTCTAGCATGTTCTCTCTGTAAGCTCCTTGACCTGCTGATAAATTCCTTTCCACTGGTTGTTTGCACTCCCTTATCGCTGCTCAAACAGTTAAGGACAGACTCTGCTCTGAAAGACACACACACTTGAATTTTTTTTGTATGCTTTCTATCATTTTCCCAGAAATGTATCAGAGCAGAAATGGGTGTTTCATTGAGGTTCTGTGTCAATTTGACAGCAGTCAATTCTCTAAGTTTAGCGTGACATGTCACCGTATCGTGTTGAGTCTGAGCTTTGAAGTGTTGCCCTGAACCGAGGAGCCACATGTTGTGGCAACAGTTGTAAACTGTGACGCAACTGATTATGTTACCCCCAGACTTTAACCTAGCAGAGCAGCAGATACCCCCTAGATAAGTTGCTACGTCGATTGCCGAGTACACTCTCTTTCTACTAGTGTCAGTTTAGACTCAACAATTCATCGGTTACATATATGTTTGGGGCTTTAGAAGCTTTGGTGCTTTGAGATGACAACCCACCTCCACCATGCAGACTCTAACATCATACACTGATTTTTCCTGTTTTATATGATTTACTTAATTTTGCATTAAAAAAAACTATTTGATATTTTTTTGCACACATTGATGTTATTTTTAAGTAGAGGACAGTAAAGCACAACGTGGTAAGTTCAAGTTCACAATGTGCAGAAAAAAAACCACATAAACCTGTTTGTTGTGGACCCACTTTTTCTTTAAGGAAAGATGAGAAGGTATTTTAGAAGAAAAGGCCAAACCCTGAGGTCATGTGACCTGCTGGTTTGGGCTCTGTTGAAAGCAGTTTTTCAGCTCGATGATGATGATTGATATTTTGACTAGAAACCTCAAACTGCTTTGATTCTCCCAGATTTTCAGGACAAACTGTTTGTTGTGGAAACATGACTACCCGAAGTGTTTTTGGAGGTTTCGACGGAATGGTCACATAATATCCAAATGACCACACCCCCATTTCAGAAGATTTTTGACTTTTTATTATATGATAGTTGAAAATATGAAGTTCTAAAACACCAACCCCAATATAGTTAAGGAAAGAAATGTACCCACAGATACAGAAAAAAGGGGTTAGTGCCACAGTGTCCTACTCTGCTGTGAACTGGGTTTATTTGATTTTGATACCAGTCACTTGGTGGTGACCTGGTGTCGCTGGCCACATTGTGCATTTGCTCCGCTTACTTTTGATTTGGGACTAGCTTTAGGGAGGAAGTGATGGTCTCACACCTCATATGTCGATGCTGTGACTCAACCAAATGGTTAAAAACAGACATATAAGTATTCATATATATCTGTGTGGGAGGGGGGTGCATGGTGGTGAAGTGGTTAGCGCACACTCAGCTCACAGAGTGAATGCTCTGGTTGGAATCTTAGCTTGGTCTTTTCTATCTGGAGTTTACATGTTCTCCCCATGGTTGAGTGGATTTTCTCCAGGCACTCCAGCTTCCTCCCCCAGTCCAAAAACATGCTTCATAGATGGATAGGTGACCTAAAGTTGTGGATAGATTTCATTTGAAAAGCACTTCCCCTAGTCCCCCTAACTAGGCAGACACATTGCAAGGAAACCAAGCCACCAGGCCAAACTGCCCCACCCCACATGGAGGGAAAGGAACCATTGGTGCCAAGGACAAACCCATTCGTCTGCCTCTGAGTACCATTACCAAGCGAAACCTCTGACTGACGACTAGTGGGACAGAAGCACTCAGCCAGTTGGAACAGTCCATATCTTAGTGAGCACTCCAACCAGTCAAACACTTCAGACCCTGTTCTGCCCATTGACTGTATCTGAGAACTGGACTGAGTGAGTGATACATCACCCACGGAAAAGGGTTTACTTCCAGCTCCAACCAAATGAAGTCAATAAGGCCACCATTTTCTGTGAATAAATGGAGCCAGACATCATCAGTAAGCAGTGAATACTGTCTGAGTTGGTCTGAGTCAACTTTTCAATGGCAACCACTCGCCAATCTGGAGTGAGCGTGTTGAAAGGGCCCAGCCCTACCACCCAAAAGCAGGCCTACACAAAATCTGTCAAATGTTTTGAAAGTCGGAAGTAGGGGCAAGCAGGCTCCACCTACATTTATTCAGGCATCTGATTGGTCAGTTTATAACTTGAATATCGTGAGAAGAAAGACAAGAACTTTTAAAGAAAGTTACCAGAGCACGAATAGTCATTCTGACAAAAGGAATGACGGAGTAACAGCTGTTTATTTCTCTATATAAGTCTGTGGGATTTTGGCTTCTTGGAGCACATCCTGTTTGGAATTCCAATGGGAGGGGTCACTCAGTCCGGTTTTCATATACAGTCAATGGTCGCACTACTAAACCCGTGCCACCCCACAAATTGCCCTCCATCCAGTACAAGACCGTGCCTCTGCTAGACGCGGTAGACACTAAGCAAATTCTTGAACATAACACCAAATAAGTGAAAATTGATCAACTAATCTAAGTTTTTATTGATAACTAACAGTTATTAGGTTGTTTGGTAAAGAGATTAAGTTAATTCATGGATAAAATGTACAAGTTTTCAAAAACTGACAAAAAGAAAAGGAATCCAGAAACTCCATTCATACAACATGACTTTTAGCAATCTTTTCTTTAACAAGCCAAGCTTATTAAGAGTCTACAAAAAGAAAAAAAGGTTTTAAAAGTCACCTGGATTTTTATTCCCTATAATAAAAGACAAAATAAATGCAGTTCTTAAGCTCATAGGTGTTTTGTAGGCTTAGTGCACAACCAAAAACCCAGTTTTAAAAAGCCACTTCAGTCTGTGATTTCTGTTTTGAAGTTGTTTAACGGAAAATATTTTCAACTAACAGAGACTTTTTTCCATCGTGTTTTCCTCTGCCTGCCTGTTCATGTCAGGAAGTACGGTGTTGCACAAAAATCTGTCAAAGACCTGATCTGAAAAACACATTTATGACTCTTAGACCTCATCAGTGTGGGGCTTTTTGAAATCACGACAGACGGGACACAAACTGTAACAAACAACAGGTTTTTGTTGTCTCAGGTGGTCCTGATAAACTCAGAAGCTGACATTTTAAGCAGGAATTACAGAGTTTTGGCTCGCACAAGTGCCTGTGTGATCCTGTTTAAAGAGATGTTTAGATGAGTTTTTCATTACAGGGTCCTGTACTGAGCAAGCTTGGAAAAACCATCCATAAACAGCAGGTTCAACACGGCTTCACTCTAACAGTCTTGGAGCAAAAATATATATTAAGGTAAAATTTTTGAGTCAACTTTGTGCCTTCTGTATAAAAAGGGGGAATCTCAGGATTGGTGTGTTTCTCTCAGCCGACTGAGTGCCTCTCACAGAGCTGCCACATGTACAGAGGTGTAACCATAGCAACGCAGCCTTGTGTAATGTATGACGTCCATTCTCCTGCAGCTTGCATGAGCCTCTGTCTCATTAAGTTTCACTCCTGCAAGCCAAAACCCCACCTGCCGTCATCCTCCGAACAAAATGTTTTTGTCATTAATTCAATGCCTACGTAACCACTGTTAGAAAGGAAAAGATTGTCTTGTTTTGTGTGTGAGTTTGACGTTTCTGTTCGCTTAGGTTTCATGCTAGTGTTTCTTCTGCTAAACATGTTTTTGTTTTGTCCTCTTGATTTTAAAGGGAGCCGTTTCATTTCCTCAAAGTTGACACCTTTTTTTTTTAAATCCAAAACTTGATGTCCCTAAAATAACTCATCAAGAACCCCACAGGAAATCGCTTCTTGTTTTTGTTTTTGCTCGTAAAGTTCTCACAGAAAATACTTCCTAAGCTGGAGCTGGTCGCACTCCAAACCCTTAAGGTTGTGGATGCTGTTGATGTTTGTGGGGAACTTTAGTCTTTGTTTTAAACTGATGGGTCACTTCTGTTAAATTTCAGAGGAGGGGTCGTATGTCAGCTAAGGTTCAAGTTACATCTTTACCCTCATTAAAACCCCACTCCAATAAAAATCCTGTTTTTGGAGTTTTTGGCATTGTGGAATGTTTCTAATGACACAGATTAGGAAAATGAATCTTAAAATTCCACTTTTGAGTTTTTCTTTATTGAAATCCTTATAGATCAGGAGCAGAAGAAAAAATGCCATTTGAAAAAGATAAGCTCCACTCCATTCTGATGCATCCACTTGCAGACAAACAGATCCATGTTCGTCTTTGTTTTCCTCGTCTGAGCAGGATTCCGGGTCAAAACTGTACGGCCGGACAGCTCCAATATTGCTCGCCATTTTTGTTGCAATGGTAATGTTAGGTTAAGTGTGTGAAGGGCTGTAAGCTAGCTCGGTGAGCTTGTAAACAGATGGATGATGGGTAGTGGGGACAGGCTTACTCCATGCCAGCAGTCCCGCCCACAACTAAGAGGTGAATATCTGATGAACTCCTGCTGCTCTGCACAAACTATGTCATACAAAAGGACACAGGTTTTTTAAATTTGGGCCTACAACTGCATCATCATAATTAAAAGACCACTGGGAATGTTTTGAAAATAGATCCAAACATGATCATAGTGGGTCTTTAAAGTCTCCCTATTGCATTTTTTTTTTTTTTTGTAAAAACGTTCTAAGTGGGGTTTTAAGTATGATTATGAAGGTTTTAAAACCAAAATCTTACAAGTTAAATGTCCTAAAAAGCCATTTTTCATGCTTATCTGAAGCCTCTGTTTCCCAAATCTCCTTTACATGGGCGTGGCTGCTGAGCTTGATCCCCTCCTTTGACACAACGGGGGGGGGTGCACAAACGACACCGACTGACAATCTTTATTCTCAAAAGTTTATCTTTAGTGATAAAGAAACTGTGAAAAGGCGAAGATCAACACCTTTTGAATGAAAAATCAAATGTGTGGACCAGGCTCTGCTGTTTAATAAAATCACACACCAAACAGAACTTTGAGAAGCCCATGAAAAATGCTTTGAATTACATTATCATGTATGCTAAATTGCAGCAGCAAGCAGCCCTAGCTGAAGCAGGAACTAGTTCCTCCAGGTCTCCCCGAAAAGGGTGGGATGCTGTTTTTTTAATTTTTTGCTTTCTCTTCTTGTTCACAAGCAATAAAACAATCAAAGATGACTTCAACAAATGGATCGATGGGACGTCTACTTTCCTGCCTTCTGGGCTTTCAACGTCCTCTAGTTCCAGAAAGAATGTCAATTAAAAAAAAAAACGCATTATACTTTCCAAACAACTGATGCTTTTATTTTGAAACTGACAGACCTTCACTGCTGACCCCAGTCTGTTAACCCCTTCATGTTGCGTATGGCTAAAAAAACATTAAATCCAAGACTGCACCTCATTTACCATCACCTTGAATGGAAATATTTTTTACATAATTGGAAATTATGTAATAAGATAATAAGATTTTTTTTTTTTTTTTTTTACCTAAAAGCAACCTGTGATAAAACCACTGAGTTTTATCCCAGGTTATCCTAAACAAAGAAGTCAGAGTCTCCTATGATCTCACCATGTGACTCTACATCTAAATTGACTGACTGGGACTTTTCTGCAGCAGATTTTTAAAATGCCAGCCGGTGCAGATATTATCACTGAAAGGCCACCAGAGCAGCACTGATATCCCCTTCAGCCTTTAGCTGCAGCTTCTGTATTAGCTGATCCTCTCTGAAAGCATAAAATCATTTGACTAAATGCATCTTCATGTTTGCCTACTTTATTATGCAAGAACCGGATTCTGAGAGACAGGGAAGTCATTTAGGTCCCACAGACTTAGTGATTAACGGCTGCTTTCAAATGCCGTGATTGATCGGATGTTATGTAAGCATTTTGGAATGAGTGATTAGGCAGAGAATCATTAAAGACTCATTAAGCTGCCGTCACCAGTGCAAAAATATAAAAAACATGTAGGGAAACAGGATTAGCAAGCTTTGTTCTTGATTATTAACAAGTGACTGAGTCAATGTAGCACAACCACGCACTGATGTTCAGGGAAAAATAGAGGCGGGCAGATGTTGTTTGTCGGTATAACGACAGGAAGGGTGACTCACTTTCCCTCCAGGTCAAATCACTGTCCTGAATACCAAAGCAGAGCCTCCTTATTTCTTCCTCATGAAGGAACAGAAGTGAAAATATTCAAGCAATTTTCTGTCCTCATTTGCAGTTTGGAGCTCTGTGTGACTCAACATGACGGAACATCACATGAGCATCGATGGGTCCCTTTAACTCCCATAATGCCTTTTGTTTGACCTGCTCTGGTCCGGTGTTGCAGGCTGCTGCTCCTGTTTGGGTGCAGCTGTTTTCATTTGGTTAATTATGTCTCAGGTATTTTGGGAGCCTTCACAGTGTCTCCAGTGTTGAAATGTTCTTTTGGTTTCTTGTGTGTCATGCCTGATCTTCCTGCGTTTCGGTTGTTTGCCGTCACAGTTTACTACACTTGAAAAACATCTTTCCTTAAAAGATATAAAAAATTGTTGGATACAAGATGTTTTTCCCGTGTTATAAATGAAAAAACCAGCCACTAAAAGTAAAATGGTAAATGGCGTATACTTATATAGCGCTTTCTACCCTCTTACGAAGGCCCAAAGCGCTTTTACAGTCACAGTCCCATTCACCCATGCACACACACATTCACACACTGGTGGTGGCTCCGCTGCCGAACACTGGCGCCAACCTCCCACCAGAGGCAAGGTGGGGTTCAGTGTCTTGCCCAAGGACACTTCGACACATGGGCGTGCAAGGCGGGAATCGAACCTGAAATCTTACGATCATGGGTCGACCGCCCTACCGCTGCACCACGGCTGCACCAAGTAGAAGAATTCATCTTAGTATCATTTCTTAAATTAAGATGTGATGTCCTGCTCTTTTAAAACATATTTTAAACTTAAAATTAGCTCTGAAAACACTAATAATTAGGTATATTGCTGTGATAATTGGAAATATTATGTCTTAAAATAAACTTGCATTGTTAAAGAAAATGTTTAAATATTTAAAGTTTCTTTGAAGGTGTTTTAAGCTCTCTTTGCTCTACACTTTGCTAAGCTTTACTCAAAATCAGCACAGTGGAGAGGTTTTGTGTTATTTTGAGGCTCTTTCTTGCACTGTGTATACCTGATAATACTTTTTCTAAAAAAAAAGTATATTTTAAGCGCTACAACAATACAACTATCCTTATTTTCTGACCAATCAGACTAGAATTAAACATTTTAGGATAGAGTTCTTATTTTTAAGTAAATTAAGAGTCCAAAAATAGTTTCATTAAAGACATTGCTTAAAATAACATTAAAATAACACTTTTCAAAATAAAATGACCTAAAAAGATTTTTAATTATCTCAGAAAATTGTTACATCTTCTTGAAAAGTAGCTATTAAATCAGTTTTGTCTAACGTTCTTCTATCAAGTGAAATAAGATATTTAAACTATAACTAGACAGAAATCCTCTGTGATATTTTGTGTTTTCTTGTTGTATAAACAGATTGAAAGCTCCAACTGTAAAGCGATGTGTACATCCACAAGGCAGCTGCCAGTGCCGGTTTAGCAATCCTCTTTATAAGACTGCTGAGCGTGGAAACCAGAGACGTGCTCCGAGGTTTATCCAAATCCGTGCATAAGTGACAACAGTGTCATATTAGCAGGACAAGTCTGCCTCTAATTTAGGCACGAACTCTGACATCCAGAACGCAGCTGGGATTCCCAATGAAGGAGAGTTTTTTCATTAAAAAAAAGACAGCGGTTGCTGAACCCCAAAATGAGCAGTAAAATGGTGATAAGGCCTTTCAGAGTTATGAAAGCCGCGCCTCTATTTTTGGAAACTCTAAATACAAATAACCATTCTAAAAAAAACACAATTTTAAGGATAAAAATCCCAAGTGACGAATTAATACCACAACAAGTCAAATAAAGTGTTATTATGGAGTACAAGAATGTGCTGAATTTGGATTTTTGAACGCCTTTTAAGCATATGGTGTTCACACAGGTCTGTCGCTACCTGAAGAGGCTTGTTGTGAAATGTCGATGCGTTGCAAATCTGTTCAATCTTGTTCCAGGCTTTTTTTTTTATCGAAGCTCCATTCCGATAATTGAAAGACCGAGTGTCATATCAGTCTGGCCGGGCACAAGCCGCTATTAATAATTTTTCCTTGATCTCCATAACCAGTTGGCACTTCCGTGTTTTGGACGCTACCTATATGTCACTGCCAAATCCGAGTACCTGATTGGTCAAATTCAACTCGTTTAACTTTCAGCTCGCGTTTGATTGCCACGCGTTTTATACAAGCCAGAAACTGTCTAAAAAAACTTGAGTGGCGACAGATGAACGTGAGAGTTTTGATTGCGGACGCCCGAAGAGCACATTTACACGCATTGACATAGATTTTTCATTGGAAGCGGTCGCTCGAACGCACGTTTCCGAGTTCGTTGTAAACATCGCATCACAAAGTCTCCAAGGGTCTCTCAATTAGGTTTGACTTCCTGTAAAAGCTTCAAACATCAGAATCTAAGAACTATAAATCTGATCTAAATGGCACTGATTTTGCAAACAATGAATCGTAGAAAAAAAAAACAAAACAGAAAAGGATCTTTAAACGGAACTTTACCTAGCAGGAAATTCTCTGAAGAACGACTGAAGTCATGAAATGTCAAATGGAACAGTTATAAACAAGCAAATATGCCTTAGCCTGTTGGAAATCATCACCTCACAGCAGCCGATAACTGGTCACAGCAGTGATAACCAAAAATATTTTTTTCTGTTTAGATCAGGAATTATTCTGTAGATTAAGACGTTGATGTTCTTGCTTGAGCAGAAACTCTTCAAATAACTTCATTCAAATGTAAACAAAATCAGACACAATCAAGAGGAAACAGATGAATCTACCGCTCTGATCCAGACCAGAATCCACCGCCCGAAACTGAGCCGCGTCCACCCGCGGACGTGTTTCAGTTTCAATCCAGCAGCTGTGAGGCTGCAGTTACACAGACAACAGGACAGAGGAGTTCAACACCTCACATTTTTACAGCAGCTGGGGTGCAGCTACGTCAAAACGAAGCTGTGGTTTTCTTTAACCTCCCACACCACACCAGATGAAGGCAAAACTAAACTAAAGAAACACTTTATTTCTAGAAAGGAAAGTTTAAAGACCCATTCCGATGAAAACCATAATGTAGAAAATAAGCTACAAGCTCCCCGCTGCACACCATTCTGATTCATCCACTTGCAGACAGATAGATCCACATCTTCGCTTCCTTCGTCTGATCTGGCATCTGACTCAGAACTGTACAGCTAGACAGCTCAGATATTACTACGGTAGGTTGAGTTAGGTTGGGGGTGTGAGGGGCTGTAAGCTAGTGTGGAAACAGAGAGCTCTCGGTAGCCAGGAAAGGGGGAAAGAGGGGCGGGGTTGTCCCGCATCAATGGTCCAAGTCACAACTCAGAGGTGAAATTCTAATGAACCCCTACCGCTCTGCAGAAACTATGTCCTAAAAACAGTTAAATCATAATTAAAAGACCACTGTGACCAGTGCATCAACAGAGCAAAAGATGATTGGAGTGGCATTTTAAGAAATATCAAAGAATTGTTCGATTTTAAGAGCTCAAACGTAGCAAGAATCCTGAGGGTGGGAGCTTTTTCGAAACATTCCTGAGAAACTGGAAAGACAACTGCTGTTGTCATAACAAAAGTTATCTCTGAGTTTAGAAAAAAGGTCAAAGAAAATCTTCCTTTATGCATCCAGAAATGCTTCCCATAATCCCCTGCAGGAAAGGAATTGATGATCAGAAACACCAGGATCGACTGGTATAACAGCTATTGTTGCTGATTCACTCAGAAACCGGTTTCTTTAGATGTATCTGTTACTTTATGTGGGTCACTTTGAGCCAAAGGAGGTTGAACATTCAGTATGAACATTACTGACACGGCTTCTCTGTCTGGCTTGAAGGGAAAGGTTATAGATACCTTCAGGTCGTGACCTCCAGGATGGAGCACCTCCATAAATGGGCTTTTCTCTGCTGGAGTTTTTGAACATTTCTTTAAATCTCACTGTCAAAACGAAGCCAGATTTTTCAAAGTTTTCTAGCAAATGACTCAATTTCACCTCCTGATAACTCGTCGCATGTTTTGAAACAAAAACCTGTGGGGTGTGATTATTTTATGACCTTCATGACAGTCATCAGACTGGACAGCAGCAACAATGGTGGCTTCTATCCCTCCTTCATGTGGACGTGTCTGAAGTTTCTTCTTTTTTTTCCTAGAATCCATTGTTTTTAAGGAGTTTTCTTTACCAAGAAGGAGGATCTAAGGGCAGGGACGCCAAATTTAGCCTTGTCTGTTTAGTTTCGCAATTACCTATTGTATTTTATGACTGATTTCATATTCTTATACAATTACCGCTATCAATCCCATTGAGACAACTATTGTTGTAATACTGGGTTATATAAATACAATTAATTGAATTATTTATAAATAGTTGTCCTTGGTTGCGAGTATTTATGCAGTTAGAAAGGGGTCTTTGCACTTAGAATGTTGCAGGTAGGCTAAAATGGTTCAGGAGCATCAAAATTGAGCTCAAATCAGCTTCAGATTTCACTCTTTTTTTTTTTTTTTACCAAACCTTTTAGAAATTCCTGAAACACAAGGATCAAACCATGTGAGATAGGGTCAAAGGTCGAGTCACACAGCAGCTACGTACGTTTTGCACAGTATGAAAATTGATCATAGGTGTAAAAGGTGCGAAAAGTTTAGGTCTTTACGTGAAATTTTCACAGATGTATCACGAATAAACCACGTTAAGAATACATTTTAAACATAAAAGCCAAATCTGGCTAAAAATGTGTGCGTCAATTACATAAATTCAATGTGAAATGCGATGTAATAGTTATTCATCGATGGTACATGAAAAGTCTGTTAGACATACGTGGAACGGTCGTGGAAAGCTACAAATTTGCGTACGCGTCTCGCAAAAATCAGTGTGTACGATTTACGTAATAATTGCGTATAAACTAAGTAAAATACGCATAAATAGCGTAATTCTAAACCAAGCAAAAATTGAAACAGCTCAAAACAAAATTCAAGTAAAGAACTGAAACTCAACGGACATCTGCGCACATCGAAGAATGACGAACGCAGGAAACACGTTCGTATATCACGCATGTATTACGAAAGACCAAAATATTATGCGGAAAATGCCAAAAATGTACGTACTGGCCGAGCGACATTTTATTAATCCTGTCCCCAGTTTGGTGCCAAACTAAACCTAAAGTTTGGAAAATGTGAGTTCGGAAAAACCTCCAGGATAAAATAGGAATCAATCCCAAACAATGACTGCAGGTTGAGTTTAGAGCTGCAAGCTTTTCAATGCCAACTTTTAGTCATTCCCAGCAGAAACACATTTAATTAATTTATTTTCACTAAAAGTCCTCTGGATTTAAATGATCAACTTCCAAGTTTTTAAGTCGGTGTTTCAACTTTCACCCCAAACCTTCCTGATGTGGAAAATTCTGAACTTTCGATTTTTTTCCCCTCCCTCCAGATTTGAACCAAATGCTGCAAGAACTCGATTCTCCACGACAGTCCAGTGACTTCTGAACCTTTACTTCACTATAGAAGATGTCCAAATTCCTCGTTTTCTTGGTTTACACTGTAAATGACATAATAGGAGACTTCCATGCAAAACTAAAGTCTGACACAAGTTGCAATGCAAAAGTTTTAATGCAGTAATTTGCTATCAGAAGAGCAGTTATGATCAGAAAACAGATGTTTACAGGCGTACAGACTCCAGGCATTACACAAATAAATAAATGTAATATTTAAACATCGGGTGCACCCCCCCCCTCCAACTAAACAAAGAAATACTGTAATTCACCCAAAATTGGTTCCAAACAGCGAATGAAAGATTTTCTGGCAATCTTAGATGCTGTGATTTAGTTTGGGTCCTTCTGCCACACGGTGCTGCAGCGTCAGTGATGGTACAGACCTGCTGTCACGCTAAAGACTCATTTCAGGAATTCTCTAGACACCAAGCAGTTTAAAGATGCGGTTTTTTTTTTCTGGTTTTTATGAAGCTACACATTAGCTCTGATGTGTATGTACAGTGTGCTGGAACTTTGTTAGAACTTGGTGGGCAGAGGGGCCGATTCAGACGCTGATGAGCTGGGGGAAAAGTTCGTTAGCAAACATGTCGTCCCAGCTTTCGGAGCACAGCGGGGACGCCATGTCGCTGAACGGGGAGGGAGACCCTTCGTATCCGGAGTCGCTGTAGGTGTCCCCCAGGCAGGCTTCCTTCTCCAGGGCACCCAGGACTTTGCAGGGGGAGCCGGAGAACAGGTCACCCACCTGACCGTGGCAGGCCGGGATCACCACCTCCTCCGGTTCGTCCTTCACGCAGACCGTCTCCGTCTCCTCCTCCTCCTCCAACACCACCACCACCACCTCCTCCTCCTCCTCCTCGGTGGGGAAGGACGCCTCATCTGTTTTCTCATCTTTGCTGCTCTCCAGGTCGCCACACTGCTCGCCACTCAGCCCTTCCACGGGCTTGGTGTAGATGTGGTCAAAGTGGATCAGTTCATTAAGGGCCTCCAGCTTAACTGATGGGGCCCCCACAGCTGCAGGTGCGGCGGCAGGTACTGGGTCCCCCCCTCCGACCAGCAGCCCCTCGTGGGACGGCTCTTCGCACGACTTGAGAAACAGCTCTGGGTCAAGGATGTCCAGAATGCCCAACAGCAGATCAGACTGGACGGAAGGGGGAGGGGGGAGAAGGAGGGTCAGAACCGAGATCCAAAGCAAACTTTGCTTGAGTGAAGTGCAGGAGCTCACCTCAGCGTCTGAAGAGTAAGGACTATCTGTATCCATTGAGAGGTCTTCAGCTTTAGGGACGGCTGGGCCTGCACCTGCTGCGGAGGCACACGTAGCCTGAGTGCTGCGGACTCAGAAGACCCGGTCCCCAAACCTGCGTCGCTCCCGCCGGACAACAGCGTCTGGACCTGCGTGTGTTTGCAAAATAAACCTTATTCTCACACACTAGCTCATTCCATTAAAAAAAAAAGAGCAGAAACCCCAAAAAAGATGCAACTTAGTCAGAATTCCCACCTGTGGTTTTGACTCGAGGGTGTCCAACCCAAGTCTCTGTCTCAGTTCCTCATTTTCTGTCAGCAAACCGCTGGTTTTTTCTCGGAGCAGCCGGTTTTCGATGTGAAGTTTCTTGTTCTGCGGGGGGGAGGGGGAAGAGAAGCAGATGTTAGAACCAGAACTTCACTCCAGCAGCCACCCCCGCCACGGACACACACATGACACGCACCTCCAGCTCCAACTCCAGGACTTGCTGCTCCAGCTCCCCCATTTTGGCCTTTTTCCTGTCTCTGGCCGTCTGTGCCGCCACTCTGTTCTTGAGTTTCCTGAGGGGGGGGGAAGACAGGATTTCCGTGATGCTCTGCTGCTGACCCGCGCGGCCACCGGCCATGTTTGTGCCACGCAGGCACGCGCCCGTTCAAAGTGCGACACCGTATCAGTGGAACCGCAATCTGTCTCATTACTAACTCCAAATATATACTTTCTGAGCAGACAAGTCGGTTTAAAGTTGAAATTATCGTTTGGTAACCAACAAATTGGGCGTGTCCGTCAAAATGTGAGCAATACTGGGCTCATTTCCGAGCCTACAATAATTGTATTTATTGTTTTCGGGTTTTTTTTTTTTTCTGCGACCAACCTGCGCAGGGCTTTCTCCTCTGGACTCAAGTGCGTGAGCCTCTGCCGCTTCCGCACCGGCGGCCCCACAGATGTGTTTGAGTCCGAATCCGATGACACTTGGCTGGACGGGAGAACGACGGAGATGGGCCGGCTGAAGGCCGTCTGCGAGCCGCCGGAGGAGCCCGCCTGCTTCCCGGATATCAGGAGCACCTTGTGGGCTCCACCGCTCCCCGTTGCGACCACCACCATGATTGAGAGCCCCCCTTTACGATATCTGACTATTAAAATAAAAAAAAAAAACTCTCCGGGACTCCCCGAAAATATCAGATGATCCTTGAGCAGCTCGTCCGCTGGTTAAGGATGTGGGCAGCAACTGTGATCTTTTCTATCGTCGTGGTGCAATTTGATTGGCTCCCTGGGCTGTGACGTAAAATAGTATTGACCCGCGATTGGTTGTGGAGCTGATGTAATTTTGCATCTGTAGCTTCACAAATTAAAAGCCCCTCAAGTTCCTGTTGATGTTCTGAACGCTTGCTTTCTCTACCTTCACTGTTGCGTCAGGCTTGACCTCAGATTAAGAAGAATTTCCTTTACATAAACGAAATTAGGGGATTTTCAACAAAAAAATTATATAAAAAATTATTTAAATCCAGAAAAACAGTATTTTCTTGTAAAAAAAAAAAAAAACAAGTTTTGTTTACAGACGAAGCTGTTGACTCAAAACGCTAAAATGCAAAAACTTTGAAGTAACTCAACTCTGAAAAGTTTATTCAGAAGTTAATTGAAAGGGGAAAAAAAACGTAGTGCACAATTGCAAAAATAAATATCTTAAATATTAGGCCCTTAGACTATTGCCAAAAGTTTATTTATGAAAACAGTTAGAACTTTTGACCTGAGAAAGGCTCCAATTTTTTCTGAATTGTTTTAATTTGAGCCACATTTTAGCTGAAAGTTCAAAAATGTTTTCATTAGTTGCAGGTTTGCCAATTGTATTTTAATCAGCAAAAATTATACCAATATTTCAAAACCCATGAAGCAAAAGCAGGAAGGTCCTTTAGGAGCTAAACATCTGACACTAACAGCTAAACAGCTGTAAGCATATTGAATCTATTGTGTGTCAAATATACTGAAGAGGCAGAAGACAATCTATATGCACTAAAAGCCACATTGGCTACAAGCAGCATTTACAATCAATAAATGTTCTCACACATTACCTTAATTTAACCTTTGTCATTTTAGTTTCCTCATTTTCCCTCTTTGTTACGGTAACTAATTAACCAACGTGACTAGTTTTACCACTCTATATACCTGCTTTGAGATTTCCGTCTTCATTAGAGTAGCATTCCTTTAGTCACTCTATCAAATTTGTTTTTAAGATTTTATTGCCTCAGTTTTTATTTTTTTATGACAAGAAATTGTGAAATTTACTGACTGAAAATTAAGACCTTTGTTTTTATGGTGGAAGGCTTTACCGTCTGTTTTTTATCAAATGTCGTGTAAGGTGCAAACCTTCTGGTTTGTTTGGTGGGTTGGAATGAAAGTCATTTCTTCAGAATAAAACGAAAACCACAGGAAGTGGTTGTGGCAAAAAAAACCTGTCAAGTCAGCAAGTATAACAGTTTCTTAAGAAAAAACAGCCAGACGTGAAGTTCATCACATAAACAGAATTTTTTTGAGTACTTAAGCAAAAACACAAACTTTGAAGAAAAAAACCTGTGTGCTCAGCAGCTGTCATACAGCTTCTCCTCCTGAAACTTTTATTTGCTCTTAAACTGGAATTATTGTCTGCAGCTCAGTTACTGTTTACAGCTGGACACCCTTTGCCCTTCCTTCCACTTTCTTACTTCAGTAGCAATGACAGCAGCGACGAGAGCCAACGGCTTCACTGCCACTGCAGAGCAAACATCTGAGAAAGTGAGAGACTTGGTTTGCAGCGCATTACCGGATCCGAAAACAGGACATCCTCCATTAAAAGTGCACAAAACTGAGCAAACACAAATTTGCTTTCTTTGCATTTTAGGGGTTGAAGTATTTGTGACAAGGAGAAATGGAGGGTAAAGTCAAAGATTACTTCACTTAGTAGAAGATGTTTATGTAGGATAGTCCCTTAATTCATGAGTGAAAAAATATTAGACATGTCGGAAAAGAACAGAAGATTTTGCAGTGAAGTTTTGTTGAGCCCAAACTGAGGTAGATGTACAGTTGGAAAACTTTTTCCACTTCTTATCTCAGTCTGTGCTGCTGCCAGGAAGTGGAAATAGTAGGAAAATGTTCAGGCACTCGCATAGTTAAGAAAGGTAATCGTTTCCATGATTTCCCTACTCCCGATAGTAGCGGTTGGCTCACAGAGTTGTAAGCCTTCTAATGAAAATCCTCTTATGAGACCTGCATGCTGACCTGGGTGTAAAAACACACCACAAGCGCAGTTACAGCCCACCGGTCAGATTAAAGCCCTCTTCAAATGTGACGCTCTGCGCTGCTCTAAGTGCTTGAAAGAATTTGAAGTGAGCCTGAAGAACGCTTGGAAGGATCTTAAAATTTCTTTGGAATGAAACGGGAGTGAAGAAGAAAATTCCAAAAATTATACTTCAACAACTTACCCGAAAGAGGAATGTAGTAAACCCAATCGCCAATCATAATGCCTTAGTCACAACTGCCCGTATGAGTGGATATGGCCGTCCGTGGGTGAAAAATGGGCGAACCTGTACGGGGCACGAAGCTGGCCCGCATGAAACATCAAGGTCGTAGAATGCTCGGTGCTGCAGGCAACAGGTTGTAGCAAAAACTTAAGTAATAGTGTAGTAGGTCATCCTAAATCCTGCAGACTGTACAAGCAGCCTTTTAGTACTGTTCATGTGATTGTGCAGCCTGACTGTTAGACATGAGGACTGTAGACAATCAGAGCATAGTTTATGGGCATCCTACAGGCACTCACATGTCACGTGCACAGCTAGTATGTGCTGCATTCGTGCATGGTCAGTAAGGGGCCAGTAATCACACCCAACTAACAACTAGAGTGGGATATAAGAGCACCCAAGAGTCGCATTACCCATACGTGCGTGCAACTTCTATTTGCCTCACGAATACTTCAAGATACACTCACCACACACATGAAAATGGTACGCTCCATTTTCTTGACATCCCCTGAGATGACTCCACAAGCTTCAAGACACACCTGCACTCCCCTAAAAAATGCGGTCACTCATCTCTACAACCCTACACAGGACCAAAAACCCACAGCACCTGTTCGGGTCAATCCCTTTTTGAGAGTGCATGTGACTAAGGCTTTACCAAAGGTACCAGCAGGGACACCATGAGCAGACTGATAAAAAAAAATCAGGATCTTTTTATTGGTAACAGATCCAGCCCAGTCCAAATCTGTTAAAACCAACAATCATACATTATAACCCAAACCATCAAGGATTATTGCTTTAGTGTTAACAAAGGACCTTAAAAAAGATGGACAAAGCCTATGATGGCATCACCCACTGGTTGAAGACCATATCCATTAATAGAGATGGCAGCTTTTCAGCTTCAAATTCATTGCAGGATATGACATCACAAAAACCCCACTTTTCCAAACTTTGCAGAGATTCTACATGGGTTCTGGGAGACCCATTTGTTTGCACTGAGTCCATTTTCCAGGTTGGGCTCTTGTTAGGGTGGGTTAACAGACAGGGATGTGAATAAGACGTCAAAAAACCTTTTCTTTTGAAAAATAAGCCCAAACAAACACACCTGTCAGGTGATGGATCATGCCCACTGAGATCTTTTTGAGAGCTTTTTATTGGAGGGTCATGTCAATCAACCACACCAGCATTTTTGCACAATTTTGAATCTAAACATGAAGTAAAATCAAAACGCAGAAAAAAAAAGTTTAAAAAGTTTGATTTTGTTACAAATTGCCTGTGGTTACCAAGAGAACTATGGTAGCTCCACCGGACGATTTAAAACCTGCCTCAATCACGCCCAGCAAAGTCAGTCCAGAACATTGACTGTAAATAAACTGGAATGGTCTATAGTTTATACAAACAGCAAACCTTAAGTTTACCTTTGGTTTCTGTAGAGAACTGGATGTTTTCTGTTGATAAAACCATGTTTTTCTGATATTTTGAGATCATATTCTAACTTACTGGTACTTCAGTATTTTTTAAATATTAAACACTGTTGAAGAAAAGAATTGATCAGCCGCTTTTTCAGTGTCTTTTTCATTCAGTTTACTTTACAGACTTTTTTTGTTGCTAAAATGAAAACATTTTTGTCTTTATAATTATATCTACACAGGAGAAAAAACAGAAGTCTTTCAAACATGTAATTGTGAAACAGTTAACAAACAGGCGTTCAGTTTCAGACCTCAAATTATCTCTTACTCAATCTGGATTTCACTAATCTTTCTTAAGGGGGGGCTCTAAGATGAACTGAACCGTCAGTCAGCTTTGTCTGGAGGACTCAGCTGAACCAGAGCTTAAACCAAAGAGCACACAAACAGTCAAACACAGACTTGCAGCGAGGATCCTCCCTGGTGTTTGACTCTGTCATTAAGGCGGGTGGAACCTCAGAACCGAATGAAAAAGCATCTCCAAGCTTTGAAAACCACTTTGATTTCTTCCAGATGAGGACATAACTGATGCAACACATGTCCAGACGGCTAAACGTAAACCAGGAGACATCCAAAACTGTGTCAAGACGTGTCTGTGTTGAACCTTTCGTTGGCGCTGTGTGTTTAGCACGACTGACACACAGAAAGTACATTTTCAAAGCTTCATAGGATTTCTTTTTAGTTTGTTTTACTTGTTTTTCAAATCAATGAAAGTGAAAAATAATTTCCTTTCAGTAGTTTTCCACAGCAAAATATAATAAAAGAAAAAACAGCAATAAAAAGCTACAGGAATTGTGGCAGATGTGAAAACTCACTTGAGCTCTGGTTTGGACCAAGCAGACTAATTCTGGTTCTGCTTTGAAAAGATCTGGTTTAGTCTTCCCTTTCACACTAAAGACGTCTAGACTGGGTTTAATTAATGAGGTCAACCCAAAAGCTCCACAGATGATTTGATGAGGTCCATTTTCCCACACAGCACTTCCAATAACAAGACCAGAGGCAACCATATCCATCCATCTATCCATCCAGCCGTCTGTCCGTCCGTCCATCCATCTATCCATCCATCCAGCCGTCTGTCTGTCCGTCCGTCCATCCATCTATCCATCCATCCAGCCGTCTGTCTGTCCGTCCGTCCATCCATCTATCCATCCATCCATGCATCCATCCATCCATCCATCCATCCATCCATCCATCCATCCTTCCATCCAGCCGTCCGTCCGTCCGTCCATCCATCTATCCATCCATTCATCCATCCATCCATCCATGCATGCATCCATCCATCCATCCATCCATCCATCTATCCATCCATCCATCCATCCATCCATCCATCCTTCCATCCATGCATCCATCCATCCATCCATCCATCCATACATGCATCCATCCATGCATCCATCCATCCATCCATGCATCCATCCATCCATCCATCCATGCATCCATGCATCCATCCATGCATCCATCCATCCATCCATCCATCTATCCATCCATCCATACATCCATACATACATCCATCCATCTATCATCCATCCACCCATCCATACATTTATCCATCCATGCATCCATCCATCCATCCATCCATCCATGCATCCATCCATCCATGCATCCATCCATGCATCCATCCATCCATCCATCCATCCATGCATCCATCCATGCATCCATCCATCCATCCACCCATCCACCCATCCACCCATCCTTCCATCCATCCATCCATCCATCCATCTATCCATCCATGCATCCATCCATCCATCCATCCATCCATCCATCCATCCATGCATCCATCCATCCATCCATCCATCCATCCATCCATCCATGTGAGATTACCTAACTTAATGTTAATATGTTTAAATTAAACTTAATAACAACAATAAGTTGTCACTAGGCTGCTAGAAGTTGAAGCTGGGGTAACTATGGTGCTCTGGGGTTCTGTCCTCTTTTCTCATCTACTCGTAACCTTCCTCTCTCCTCTATTCCTGATCATTATTCATCATTTAGTTCTCCATGCCTCTGTTTGGTGCAGCGATTCATGTATTGTCCCTCTTTCCCTCTCCCCTCCTGGGGAGTGGGAGTGCTTCCAGATTCCATTTGGTCATCCGTGCTCCTGTACCTGACCGTGTACCTTGTCTCTGGCTCGCCTCTGCTCCTACACCTGGCGATGGATCATGTCTCCGGCTCATCTCGCGCCCCCAGCCAATTCCCCAACTTCCACTGGTTGAAGATTATTTACTGGACTTTAAATATGTAGTTGTAGAGTTAGACAATTTAATTCTTCTCAATGAGCTCTGGTAAATCGCCTGTCCATCCTGGGGGAGGATCCCTCCTTCATGTGGACACCCCTGAGGTTTCTTTGTTTTTTCCGGATTTGATTTTTTTTAGGAGTTTTTCTGTAACCCGAAGGGGGGGGTCTAAGGGCAGAGATGCCAGTTTAGTTTAGTCTGTATAGGTAAAGTTAAGAATTATCCTATTGAATTCTGTGCATTTATGGTCCTTTTTGATTGTGTGTTCATCTTATAATTACCGATACGAAGTCCATTGAGACGACTGTTGTTGTGAATTTGGGCTTTATAAATAAAATTAAATTAAATTAAATTGAATTGAATTCATTTGGTTGGAGCCGGATGTTCAAATTTGATCAAATATTGTGCTAGAGTGACCTGATTCGAGTGTTTCTTCTTTACATTGATTGGCAGATGGTGAACCAAAAAAGAGACCTTAACCAAATACTACTAGTTGCACCTCTGGGTCCACGCCAATAACTGCATTGTGAGCATAGGCCAGGAGGGAGGAGCAAACGGTCATATCCTGGAGTGGTTAAAAAACTATTCAGTGTAGATCATTTCAATAAGGTCAGAGTGTCCTAACTGTATAACTGTATACTGGATAATCTCCAAAAGTGACCCACTTCATTTAAACACTTCCAAGTTCAAAATAAAGTCATTACAGAGATTTTTGGATAAAACAATGGCCCTGGAGCTTTAGATCAGCAACATCATCAGCCGTCCAGCGGTTAGCTTGGATGTTGATGCAGAAACGGTTTTAGTGACGGCTCGGCTTGCAGGGTAAACAGAACCACCCCTGTGTGCTCGCCGTAGGCGTTCAGGGTAAACAGGGGGTTATGGTGCAAAGCCAGGCTTGACAATAAGGGTGAGTGGGGTCACACCCTGGGACAGCAGCCAGCTGCAGAGGGAGGGGCAGGGGGGGACATAGATGTTTACATACGCCTCCTTTACTTTGCACATGTTTCTCCTTACCCACAGTCCTCTGGGGTGTTTGCCGGGCCTGGACTCTTCCCACACCGACCAGTTCTGGCTCCCATTATTTGATCGTCTCTGCGTCAAAACACTCTGATGGGGGGGCAGCACTAAAGCGCATTCAGCTGTTTGATATACCTGCCAGCAGTTGGCTTCATATCTGTGCACCTGCACGTGCGCCAGCAGCTGTCAGGATAAGGTGACCTCCACTTTGCATGTACAGATTGTGGCAGCGACTCATCATCTGGACATTAGTCTCACCTTATTGAGTGAAGACAGAACAGTCACAGATGGTTCCGTATCCATCAAGACAGAACCTTCTGGATTCACTATGATGTAACAGAGATCTGTCGCAACACAGAGGCAAGAAGGAACCTGTGGAGCCCAGATGTGATGAAACCGGCTTTGATCTCACTCTTTCTCACTTTCGTCCTTCGTCAGAACTTCCTTGTGTTCTCTGTGTGTTTGTGTCAATGTTGCAATGCTTCAACATGTCCTTGTTTGGCAGAGACCCATGCGGGCAAAGCATTGGTGTGTCCTAGCGCCATCTGCTGGATGTTTGAACACATTACACGTCCCTACAGAGGCCCTGAAGTGCAAACCACATCAGCAAATCACTCAACGCAAAAAGTTAAATAAAAATAAATGAACATATTACAAATCACAACAGTTACAAAGGCAAAACAAACAATAATAACACAGCATTACATTTTAGAATTTAAAACAAATTCCAGAAACCAAAAAAAAAAACTTTTCGGGAATCAAAAGTCATTTCCAGAAAACGTTAAAAAAATGTAAGCGTTTGGTTTTATCACAGATTGAATCAAATCAACATCAAATCAAATCAACATTTATTTATATAGCACTTTTTCGACAACAGATGTCACACAAAGTGCTGTGCATAAAATACAATAAAATGTAAAAACAAGATAACAAGACAAACCGTGCGACAACCCCCCCCCCCACCCCCCCCGCAAAAACACACACACACACACACACATCAATAAATAAATAAATAAATACATAAATAAATAAAAAAGTGATAGAATGTAGAGACCTGGCTCTGTCCTGAGGTGGGAAAACGATAGTTTGGGGACATGTCCACACCAGCGACCCCCCAACCCAAGTTCACGGAGTACACTACCACGGAACCCCCCAGATCCGATCAAAAGAGTCAGACCCAGGAGATCCCACTGCAGCGACCCCGTTCACTGAGAAGGGTCAGTCACCAATGTGGAGGATCCCTCAGAGGAAAACACTGGAGTGTAATAAAATGTAAAAGGAATAAAATTAAAATATATATAAAACATGGACAAACAACAAATAATTACATAAACCTTAATAGGCATATGAAATAGTAAGAGCGTCTTAAAAATTCATAGAGTAAATAAATAAATGTATTTACGTACACATATAAAACTAGTTAAAAGAAAAATAAATGAATTAAAATATTTAAAAATAATAATAACAATAAATTAAAAAATAATACTACTAATAATAAAAAAATAAATAAATACATAAATAAATAAAAAAATTAAAAATCCTAAAATTCAACTAAAAGCTAAATTAAATAGGTAGGTCTTAAGCCTTCCTTTAAAAACATGAACAGTCTCTGCAGCCCTGAGGCTCTCTGGGAGGCTGTTCCACAGGCAAGGTCCGTAAAAACTGAATGAGGCCTCGCCGTACGTTTTTGTTCTAACTTTTGGGATAATCAAAAGGCCTGTATCAGAGGACCTCAGGGTCCGCGAGGGCTCATACTTTAAAATCATGTCAGATAAATATGAAGGCCCGAGACCATAAAAACATTTGTAAACCAATAAAAGAACTTTAAAATCAATCCTGAATCGCACAGGGAGCCAATGCAGCGATCTTAAAACTGGTGTAATATGTTCCCGCCCCCTGGTCCTCGTCAGAACGCGTGCTGCTGAATTTTGCAGCAGTTGAAGATTTGCTATTCTTGTTCTGGGAAGACCAGAGAGCAGGGCATTACAATAATCCAATCTGCTGGTAATAAAAGCATGCATTAGCACCTCTGTACTGGCAAGAGAGAGAAATGGGCGGACTCTGGATATATTTTTTAGATGATAAAATCCTGTTTTTGTGATGTTTTTAATTTGTGGGATAAAATTCAACTCAGAGTCAAAAATGACACCCAGGTTTCTCACACATTGAGAAGTTTTGTAAATGAATGAAAGAGGATGTTGGAATTTTAAAGAAGATGGAAAGCAGCAGGAAGTTTTGTCTGTTGATTGAACAAGTAATGAACATTATTAGTGATGGCCAGAAGCTTAAGGAGATATCATGTCTGAAGATGTCGCCACAGGATTCAAAGGGGGTTTATGGTCATGTGTACAGAAAGGAAACAGGTTCCCCTGTACGATGAGATGCTTACTCTGCTGTTCACTCCGAATGCCAAAAGGTTAAAGGTTAACTAAAATAGGTATGAGGTAAGATATTTACAGGATACCTGAAACATTCACACCAAACATAAAATATAACTGTGACTAAACCTATGAACAAATCCCGATCATGCAAAAGAACTTCCAGATGAAAAAGTGAACAAATGCCATCTATTAATCAGAAATGTCCCATAGTACCAACCTTTTCCATTTTCTTTCATTTGTTTGTCAATGTTTTGTTTTGATTTCTGAAAATTACTATAGTTTTTAGAAAAAATGTCCTTTTTACTTTGTTAAATATTTTCAGAATTGTCTCTTGTTATTAGAATTACATTGTGATTTTTGGAATTTTGGTTTGATCTCTAAAATGTAGTTTTTGTTTCTTTGCTTTTTAATTGTCATTAGATCTTTAATATATCTATTTTATATGATTTGCACTTCAGACCCACCGTAGATTTCTGAGCATCAGACTTTTTCATTCTGCTCTGACTTTTAGATTTCATCATTTTCAAACTTGTATCTTTTTTATTTTTAAATTCCTTGAAGAATAAAGACAGGATAGAGACTGCTTCAAGTCTGTGATTTTTGATATTTTTTATGTTTTTACGTTTTAGAAATTTTACCATTCATAAAAGAGAAGGCTTAAAAAAGGCTTCAGTTTAATCGATTTTTACAAAATACCACTTTAAAATTAACTTCAGTCATTTATGGGCTTAATTATGTATGAACCAACTTATACAACTGTTAAAAAACACTTGTGATTATTTTGTTCTTAGTACATGTTTAGTTTTTTGGAAACATTGTTTAAAGCATTTTAATCATTATTCCTTTTGGGTGTTATTTATTAAGTGAACTTTTTCTACTTTATTAAGAGTTCCTTTGGTAATTTAATCTTTTTTTATTTTGTCATTTGTGTCTATTCGACTGTTTCACACCTTTCAACCAAGTTAGCATTTATAAGTTATTATCTATTGTAGCTTTTAAGCATCTTGAAAAAATGTCAACTTTTGACCTCAAATTCTTCACTTGCATTAATATTTTGCACAAAATGCGGTATTTTAGCATTAGATTAGGAGCAAATGAAAAGTTATAATACATATTTTTATCAACATTTATAATTGATATATAGCAATTATATTTAGTTTAAGTATTGAAATAATTGAGGATAGTTTTTGGAAAGGCTAAACCAGTATTGAAAAATAATGAAAATGCAGAAAATGTTTCGACTTTTTCTTCCTTCCTGGCTGTGATTTCTGTCAGAGTTCATCTGCTGACTGAAGTGTGGGTGTCTGGGGAAGACGCCTCTGCGTGCCTCCCTGCAGGGGAGGACCAAGCGCTGCCATCTGGAACAGATCGTTGACGCACTTGAAGAAGTCAATTTTCTAACTAGCTGGTTTGGGATTCCTTTGAAGGATCTGCAGGAAGTTATTGGAGTCGTGGCAGACGGTGTCTTTCTGCTCCCACGGATGAGCGGAAAGGCTTTGAGGAGAAAATAACCGTTTTACACGACTGGAATGTTCTAAATTTAAATTGAAAGTAGTCATTTTTAAGAAAAAAAAACTTTTTTAGAAAGGCTCTCAAGTGAGGGCCCCATGAGGCCCCTCAGCTAGATCTCCCATGCATGTCTCAGTCTAAGTGTGTGTGTGTGTGTGTGTGTGTACACCCATTACCACAAAATCAGCAGAAAACAAAATAAGTCCCTCAGACATGAAAGAGGCCCAGAATGGAGGATGATCTGTTTTCAGTCTCGGTCAACCACACTCCAGTCCTCCACTCAGCCAATCCGTCCAAACTCCATCCTTCCATCTTCTGCCACCCAACCGCTGGAACACATGTGGTGAAGCGTTGCGCTATTTCAACATGTCATCTCACGCAAATTCCTTCTTTAAGACCAGCATGACTGATGTGCAGGATGTCTGTTGGGGATTTGGATGTTTGGAATTTGGCTCTGTGACGCAGTGTCTCGCTCCTCAGAGGCCCGATCGGATCAGGCTGAGTCCGGAATGGTAGAGGAGGTCTGGGCTGTCCAGCCGTTAGCAAAACGGGGATGGGGCTGGCCCAAAAGAGAAGCTCCGACTGAGGAGCAGAAGGTTTGGTTTTTTTCTGGAAGGTGATGCTGCACATTAAAAACTTTCTTCTTTTTTTTTGGTATTTCCTTTCAAGTTAGAGATAAAAAGAAAAGAACTGAGGCCTTCACGTCGAGAGCAACCTCAAAGACCCACTCCTGTCATCTTTTGAGCTATTTTAAAAGCATTCCTATTAGTCTTTTCATTTTAATTACCATATTTTTGACCCAAAAAAATGCAACTCACTCTCCAAAAAAAAAAAAAAAAGGAATGCTGATTTTCTCTGACATGTAGTCTGCAGCGTGGAGCCTGAAGGAGGGAGGAAATTCAACAACCAAGACTTTGTGTGTGCATTCTGGGCCTCCTTGGAGCGCATGCGGATTACTTGCGCGCCCCGTGTGAGCAGCATTAGTGAACCCTTAAGGGAACTGCAACACCATGCTCTCTTTAAGATGCAACTGACCCTCTTATGGCCCAGAGACCAAAGCTTCCAGCACCCATACGGGTCAATCCCCTTACAGATGCTGCACATTTTCAGAATGGAGTCAACTCCCTTTGAAATGACTGACCTATGGACTTTGGGGGGTTTAGAGTCCTCTGGGTGACATCAGAGATTATTGGTCCAGCTTTTATTTCTATGAAACTAGGTGAAATAAATCGAATGGATGGCCTCACCTCACGGTTCTTTCATCTTTACCTACTGTCACTGGATTTAAAGGGCCTATATTATGCTATTCTAAGCCTTTCAGAATAAACTTTAACGATATAAATGATCATATATTACTTTTGGCACACTAAAGAATGAGTTATTGGATAAAAATAACGCTTTGGGGTTGTTTTTCATGAGGCATGAACATTATAATTCTCTTAAAAGCTCAGAAAAGTGGATTTTGCATTCATCAATGTTTTCTCAGCCAGAAAATGCAGCAGGTGTATGCAGGTCAAAAAAACAAAATGAAAAAGGTCATCAAGCCTAGATTACAAAAACAGACTCAAACAGACGTTTTACATGGATGTGATCATGTGCATCATCAGAACCGTCATGAGAACACGTCTGTGCATCCACATCAGGACCCCCCCTCGTTTCAGAAGAGTGTAAGGCCCGACTGCAATGGCTTTGAATGCCTTTCACCTCTGGGAACATACCTGTTCTTGCAAGCCTCAAATGAACAGGTGCTTCCTTTCAAAGGCCCTCCTCTCCTTTACTCCCCCCCCCCCCCAACTCCTCACCCTTCCCCAATTTTGTCCCCTCGCTCTGGGCTGCAACTTTACGCCGCCGCTCAACCGCAGGCCTTTTGAAATACCTCCTTTCGTCTGGTCTGCGCTTCAAAGTCAGCTATCACCCTCCAGCCAGATCCTGGAGGGGCGGGGTTCGAACGGCGGCGGGCCGAGTGCCTGAATACCTGAGACATCAAAGTCTGGGGGGGTAATAATGGAAAACAAACAGGAAAACAAAATTTTCTGCTGTGTTTACCTGATTTAAACTCATCATTTTCAACACAATCAACACAAAGTTTGAGTTTTTAAAAGCAGGAATCCTTTAGGTTGAGGAATAATTGTTTTCTGCTCATGGTTTGAAGGTTGACATGACAGTAATTCTGTCTGCTTGTTGAATTTCCAGTGGAGGAACTTAAACCAGCCTTTCTCTTGTCTTTATTTTAGTCTTTTCTGTAGTTTTTGCATTTGTTTTCTCCATATCCTTGTTTTTCTTATGAATATTACAGTCTAGAAGTTAAACTGAGGGTTGCTTCTTCTGTTTGAATTCTGTTTGAATTCTTGTGACAGTCCATCACTCAAATGGTCAAAGAAAAACATGCAGTTTGTTTTCTAAAAGGAACTTGGCATTGTTGCAGACTGTCATCTTTGATTCACTTCATAAAGATAAAGGTCATGGTCAGCAGTCATGATGACAGCATGTCTCCATCATCAAGGTTGTATTCAAACAGGACACATTTGGTTTGCTTAAAGTGAACCAGAGTTCATTTTCCCCGATAACCCGGAACAAATTTGCAGTCTTAATAAACCCAAGTGGACCCTGGTTTGAGAGCAGGAACTGCTATTGAACCCATCTTTGGAGGTGGTCTTGGTTTGTTTCCAGTCGGAGTGAGCTTTGGTTCGCTCTGAGGGTGTATTCAAAACCATTTGGTCCAGACCCAGTCATTCAGATTGCCATCGAGGGGACTTTCCTGTTCCGGACTAAAGCTTGTATACAAAACTACCTGACTACAGATCTCTTCTCTTATTGGTCAGGAATTACGAGGGCGGGGCAAAGCAAGTAGAGGCAAAAATGATGAAAGTCAGTCCACAAATGTGTCTACATTTTTGTGTATTCACATTTGTGCATTTGTATATATATATAGTATATGTGTGTATGTCAACATTTGTGTGTGTGTGGATACAGTGTATTCTGCGTGTTGAATGCATTTTGTCAGTGAAGGGAGCTTCATGAATGGATGATGTCATCTGTTAAACTCCCACTGTGAGTTCATCGATTTATGAATCTGATCTCTGCAGACGAATGTTCATAAACTCCACATGAATTCGCTGAACTTGCACACTTGTGCAGCATTTCTTATGTGTGTATTTGCTGTGATTCTTATTAAAATTACATACTTTTCATTGCCAGTTGTTGCAACTTCCTCTCTTTTACTTTTCTTGAAATCCTTGGAAAAAGCTATTTTGTTTTCAAAGTGTCTCAATGAAAAATGTTTATAGAGTTTATTATGAAAGGACCCTTTATGATTCGCTGCCCTCCATGTTCCCCAGCCTATAATTTCCTGCAGATCATGTCATGAGAGTTTCCCACTGTGGTTTGCACGCTGACATCATTGCAGCCATGCAACACACTCCGAGCCGGCTGGAGTCAGTAGTCATGGTGGGGAAAGCTTCTCCCACAATCTGGGGGCTGGGGGGCCCCTAATTGCTTTATGTAATAACATGCTGCAGGGATGCTCTCTTCAGTGAGCATGAATGTAAAATTGTTCCCCCCTCCCCATTATTTTCTTTCTTCATTAAAGCATAACGTCACCGTGCCAACAAAGGCACAATTCACTGAGGCCGGGAGTCGGGTCCCAGCAGAAGCGCCACACTCAGAGGCCGCGCTCGGATGCTCCCTTTGGGAATTTGCAGCAGCTCTGGGTCTGGTGTTTGCTCTACATCTATGCAGCTCTGCTGCAAAAGCACAGACTGTGGATGAAATCAAATCCAACATAAAACGAACAGCTCTGATGCGGAAAGTTCCTGTTTGTGCTGTGACCTCAGATCTGAAAGAGGAAAGCTGGTCAAAGACTAAAAACTGGGAAAACATATGGTCGTCATTCAAATCTTTGTGTAGGAAAACCCTTTAAACATTTAATAATGCATACTTTATCTTGAAATAAACAAACACTTTTGGTTTTGCCTGGTTCTGTTTCTGACAATGTGGCTTCTGCAGAACTGGACACGGTGTTGAATTGACTGAGCTTTTCCCAGCAAACAACAGGTTTCATATTTGCTTCCTTGCTTTATCCTTTATTTAAAAACTCTCAGAAATGCTGACTTTTCATCATTTCTAACTACATTTCAAGTATTCTATACTATTTTAAGACATATATAGTAAAAATAAGTCAAAAGAACCACTTTGCAGAGGCATAAACTATGTATTCGCTGTCAGATTTGATGGACTGGAGTTTTAACATGATGAGAAAAACTTGCTTATTTCTATGCATTTTACCAAATTTGAAGGTTTTCTTAATAAATGAGCTGCTTAAAGACAAAGACAAAATATAGTGTTATTTAATTTCTACTGATACAGTAAATTAAAGCACTTTTATTTAAATTATTAACTTTGTCCGCAAATTATTACTTGTAATTCATTTTACTGCATGGCCCCTCCATAGATTCCAAAGGTGGAGGAACATCTGCACTATAGAGCATAAACTAAATACTAAACTTTTGGGCCACCTTTAGCAAAAGTACCGGTTGTACAGTTGGAGTTTCTTTTTGCTAAGTATACTGCAAGTATACTATGGAACTGAACTGAAATGTATGTCTCATGTAGGACGTACATTAACTGAATCCTTCTTCAGACTAAATTGGAGTATTTTAATTTTGCAATATATAGGTAATATATAAAAAGTAAACTTCACATATTCTGCCTCACTTTTAGTATAGACTAAGTATATTTGTAATACACTTTAATAAACAACTTTTTGTTAAGGGTACTAATTTTCTGATTTTACGATTTATGTCTATGTATTTCCTCTTTTTGTAATTTGTTTTCTTATAATATTATAACATCCTTTAGTAAAAGGTAGTCTTTTTAAGTGTACTACAAGTATAATTAGTACTAAAAGGCAGTATACTTGAGGTTGACTTTTTATATACTATCTTTCTATAGAAACTTAAAATGTTCTAATTAAGTCAGATTAGTATTCAGTTAGTAAACGTCCTACACTACATGTACATGGTCTGTATACTTGCTGTATCTGTACTTATACTTAAGTATACTTAATAAAAAAAACTTCAAGTTTGCTAAGGCATATGGAGCATGTCAGGAACAGAGGGGTCAGGGTCACAATAAGGGAAGGTAATTTCCAAAAATTAGATATTATTAGACTATTTAATAAAAGTTCAATGATTGAATTTGATGTCTGAGCCACTAAAACACTCATCCAAAAATGTCAGTTTATTTTATGCCACAATAACCAAACACAGTAGTAAAGTCAGCCCCTTCCCTATGGTGTCACATGTCATGGTACAGTCCACTTCCTGTTGTCTCACATTCAACCTGGCTCCACCCTCTACCACTTCTGTGGGCCTTTGCAGGTAAATCCAGACTCCCAAAGGTGTGAGCTTGATCCAGACTCTCTGCTGGGGTGACTGTGAATCAGATCACGTCAAAATATCTCTGGAAAAACTGCTCTCCAACTCCTGAAGGAATAAGTAACAAAAAAAGAAATGATTTCATGATTTAGAGTATAGGGTCACCAACCCCATTCCTGGTGGGCTACCACCCTGCTTGTTTTGCCGCCTACCTTGCTTCAGTAATTGCTGCTTACCTGTATCAGGTGTGTTTAGTCAATCAGAAACCAGGCTGATTATATCCAGGAAATCAGCAGGGTTAGCAACAAAACATGCAGGGCGGTAGCCCAAGAGGATCAGGGTTGGTGATCCCTGATTTGGAGTATAAAAATAGAGCTCCGGCATCTAAAGACACAACAAAAGACTCCACAGCATGAAACTCCCACTGCTGTGCTTTACAGTTCAAATCCAGCCCATTTCCATTTTAGCATGCAATTTTTCCACTAAATGCCAAGTATTCTAAGTATTGAGTTGTTTGTCCAGGAACTGTTCTGCAGCCGGAGCCCTAAAGGAAGGAGCCAAAAATAAGTTTAAGAAATGTTTTTTATCATGATCTTAGAGCATAAAAATAAGGCTCCAGCATCTAAAGACTGAAAAGCTCACCAGGATGAAACTCCCACTACCGTGCTTTACATTTGAAATCAAGCCCATTACATTTTAGCAGACAATTATTCCACTGAACGCTGACAGGTAAACATTGGTAATAGTGAGACTATTTGTCGGGGAACTGTTTGGCAGACATTGATTTGAATAGAGCTGCAGAGGGGAGAGATCTCCTCAAAGCCTCCTTTCTTCAGAGCTTGATTCTCTGACCTGACACTTCTGCAGAGCATTCAGAGAGTCATACCTACTGCTGATTTAGCAACGGACAATGCTGCTCTTACAACTAATATCTGTTTTAAGGCGACGTAGTGCATTTTGAATAGTTTTTCAGCTCGGAATTAACCGGCAGGATCCAGCAGAGGGCAGACTTGCAGTTAAAGAGTCCGCCTTCCCCCTGTCAGTAATTGGATCAGTGAAACTTGTTGTCTTAAAGCGTGCAGCCCAATGATAAAGTGATCATCTAAATTTAATTCGGCGGCGTCACTGCAGCCTTTGTGCCTATAAATGCCATCAGTTGTGTATTCATGCGTTTCATGGCAGTGTGGGTGGAAACAAGCGTCACAGGCAGTGATGGGACATGTGGTGTGGATCAGGACTCTGTGATGTGTGATGAGCCCTGGATCTGCAGGTTCAGCTTCTCCTTCCACCACGTTTCTCTGTTATGTCAGTTGGGCCACCAGGCTCCTCCAGGGGGGACGGCATGAACCAAGGAGTCCACACGCTTGGTTTTCATAAACACAATGCCACTCAGCCAACAGCAAGCCTTGTTCTGGGACATTCGTCAGCTTGTGGACCTTCAGCTGCTGGAAAGTTTTCTTCGCTTAAAGCTCAGAGATTATTTAAAAAGAGACGTATTATTCTCTATACCTGCTATTCTGTCAAGCCTGTGAGAAAAAAAGTAATGAAAAGCTTCAGAAAGGAGATTTTCTGTGGGAAACAAAAAATGTACAGATGCTAACATGCCCTTAATGCAAATCCAAGTCACTACTATCACAATTAAAATGCTGACACAAAGTTACCATAAACACTAAAATAAACTAGTTAGAGCACAGAAGTTTGCATGGATGGATTTTTCTGCTGCCACGAATATAAATTGCATAAGAACTTGAGCATCTTTAAGATCCTCTCTGGTCGTCTGTTGGTCTGTTTTCAAAGTGTTCCCAGTGGTCTTTTAATTATGATTATGTTGTTTTTAGCCCAAATTAAAAAAAAAAAATAATAAAAAAAAACCTGTACCATTTTCCAGAACATAGTGTCCACAGTGTGGCAGAGGTTTGTTAGAAAGTGTCTTCTGAGTTGTGGGTTTTGCACTTTAAATAGAATTCATTTATTTTTTTGCCCTCTAACTTTACTGATGCAACAAAAAGGGCAAGCATTGTTCGATCTATCCATCGCCTTGCGGATTATCTACATAACCACTACACTCTTTCATGGACAGCAAAATAATTTACAGGAATTTGAATAAATAAATACTCAGAAATGCAAAACTAAGCCTAATGTTCTGAATGTAAATCCTCCTTCATCAGAAAAATGCCATAAAAAACACGTTAAAAACACCAAAAACACCTTTTATTTTAATTAGAATGAGTTCAAACTTAAAAAGTTAAAGTTACTTTATTTTAATCAGGTTTGCACAAACCACAAGAATTCTTATTGTTAGGTACCTTAAGTATCGTGCTAATGTTGGCACGCTTCTTTTAACTTTAAGGCCCGTACACACCGGGACGAATTTCGCCGGCGATTTTCGTCGGCGAAATTCGCCTCGTGACTAAACAAAGGGCACCAATGAGAGTGTGCACACCGACGCGAAAAAACGCCACGCGTCAAAGCGTCAAAAAAAAAAAAACGCCTCGGGTTCGTTTTTTCTTTTTGACGCCTCGCGTCGAAATCCATTCAACCAATGAGAATGGCGCTTTTGCTCACGTGTCTGGAGCTTCTGAAGTTACAGTAAAACACAACTTGGGGGCGCTCAAACACAACACTGCCTTTCTGAGCACACATACCAACAAAGAAGATAGACGCCAAGTAGCGGCTACACTGCCGCAAAGAAATAATGACAGACATTCTAAAATATCCCCGAAAACGCTCATGAGACATTTTCAGCTCTTGTACCAGTCGATAAAACTCACCATGTTCTTCTGACAAGCGCGTAAATAGTGGCTCTCTTCTTCTGAGTGACAAGCGACTACCTTGTGTACAGCGCCATCTAATGTCAGGGAATGAAATTGCATGTTCAGTCGGCTCATCGTCAGCGAAAATCGCCTGGGTGTGAACACAAAAGACGTGGCGAAAAACGCTGGTGAATAACGCCTGGCGAATATTCGTCCCGGTGTGTACGGGCCTTTTAGGCTTAGAAACATAACGTTGCCCCCTACTGCTTGATTTTGTTACTACAGATCAATGTGAGCAACTGTGCAGACTAAACACTCAGCTGGACGCGTAAAATAAACTTTATTTGATACCTTGTGTTTACATCTGTGTTTTTTGTGCCTTGTCTAGTTTTTTATGTATTTTCTTAATTTTTAAGTTTCCTTTTGATATTGTAAAGCATTTTGGTACCCTGAAGGTGTTGTAAAGTGCTTTATAAATAAAGATTAATTCATAACTGCATTATAAAAATGTTGATTCAGTCTAAAGTATACCATTTCAATAATGTAGGCTACTTTTAACTTAAAATTTAGCCAATGTTTTTTTTTTTCACTGTTGGTATCAAATGTAATTAATTGTTTGGGTTGTTAAAATGAACTAAGCCTGGGGACAACATTGTGTGTAATCAATGAAGCTTTAAATAAATATTACATAGCCAAATATTTGGCTTTATCTTTTCAAGTATATTTAAATAATGAAACATCAGTGATTTATCTAAAAAAGGCCAGTTTTAACTTATTTTTATATATGACAGTCAATAACGTGTTTGTTTCATCATTGTTCTGCTCAGTTTTGTTGGGGTTCCTGGGGGTCTTTTGTCTCCACCATCACCTGGAGCATGCTCAGTGCAACTGACCACCTTAAAAGGCGTTTGATTCATTCTGCTGGTCCTCCACATGCTTAAATAAATACAAACAAGATTTAAGGTAGAATGATCTATTGTTTATGATTGCACTTAAAAAAAAACACAAATTGAGTTAAAATGTTTAATTATCTTGGTTTGGTGAAAATGTAGTCCACTACTGAAGCCGCTGGGCGAGCAAACATGGATGTGATAGAAAAATTAGCCCGGGTAAATCATGAAGCGTCCTGGACAGGGGTCGTGTTTGTTTTAAGGTGGTATTGCGGCGTGAAAAGTGTGGGGAGAGGAGCCCCGCCGCGAAGCAGCAGAACACGCCGGATCCACTTCAGGGCCCGCTCGGGAAAACCCACTTCCCCGTCACTTATGCTTGGAACTGTGGAAGTTTGCGCGAAAAAAAAAGGTAATAGTTGGAGCGCGCGGGGCCTCCTTAACGGAGTGCTGGGACTTCAGAGAGGGGAGCGCGGAGGAGAGAGGGTCAGACGGAGCGGTGGGTGGGGAGAGAGCCCTTTTGGGAGAGAGAGAGGGGGGGGGACTAAAAAAATATCACGTGTTCGGAGATCAAAGGAGATCCGCTTTGTAGAGGAGGAGAGGAGGGGGGGGGGGGGGGGTGAGGAGGAGGAGGAGGGAGGGAGAGAGGGCCAGTGTAATTGACAAGGCTCGCGGTAGTGAAACAAACACGCTTCAGCCCAGCTCGGCTTTTATTGCACAATCCCGACTCCTCTGAGGCTGTGCGCGCGCGGACCCGGTTTCAGACGCCTCCACCTGACCAGTTCACCCGTGAGAAATTATGTCCCGATCCGAGCCGATCCAGCCGGCAAGATGATGCTTTTACCGCGGGGAGGAGGCTCGGATCGTGCGCCCGACTCGCTGCTCCTGGTGGTCTTGCTGGCCGCCGCCGCCGCCTCTCTCGGTGCCGCCAAGGATACAGCCTTTGTGGAAGTGGTGCTGTTCGAGTCCAGTCCCAATGGAGATTATACCACGTACACGACTGGCTTGCAGGGACGCTTCTCCAAAGCTGGAGCCACGATCAGCGCGGAGGGGGAGATCGTTCAAGTAAGTGCGCGAGACTCCGGGCTGTAATTTTACTGAGGTTCAAACTTTTCTTTCCTTTTTCTTTTGCACCGGGGGTGTTTCTGGCTGGGTGGGGGGGGAGAGACGCCTCGCTGCCTGCCTGCATGGCGCGGCAGAGGATGGTTCGAAGCCTGCAAAGCATATGCGGTCACAAGATGGCCCCTATCTGCTGGAATTCATTGACGGGGAAACATGCTTCTGCAAGTTATGTAGTTGGAGTCTGCAGATCACGTCTGCGCACTTTACGCACGGAAATGCGCGCAATTTGGATCAAAGGGGTTTCCCGAAATGAATATTGCAGAAAAGTTTGGAAACTTTGTCCGCAACTTTTGATTTGACCCCCAAATCCGACCTCCTTTTAAAAGCCAGAAGGGGCTTAATTTGTGTTTCCTTTTATAGTAAACACGACTGTTTTGGGGGACCATACCCCCCCCCCCCCAACACACACACATACACATCATCCTGCGACCACAAGTGCACTCGGCTTGCATGCGCGCGTGCAGCTCCTCCAGAGTGAAAACATTGAAATAACTGTGCAGGTGTTTCCGCTCTCCACCTCATAAACATCAGGAATGGATTCATGTTGCGCCACCGTTACCGTCTGGATCAGAACAAACCTCCCGAACCTTGGTAATCATGAGCTGAAGGCCATGTTGAAAAAGATGTCACGTTCATACAGTTCGACTCAACCATCAAACCACGCCCACTTGAAGCATTGACTGATCTGTCACCAACTGTGGGCGGGTCTTGCATAAACTTTGGTTGCTAAGGAAACCGGAGAAAATTACTGTAACACAGACACACAAATGTTAGCCTTCTGCTCAGTTTTATACCTTTAGCCACGAAAGGGTTCGGGTACTGTCTGCGGGCGAAAAAATGGGTTATCCTACGGGGAACTCAGGTTGTCCGCACAAAATTTTTAAGATCGTTGGCGGAAATATTTAAGATGAATTTTTTACAGGTATGATACAGGTGAGAGGTCACGGCGAAGAACTCTAGGACACGTGAGGGATTTTTCTTTATTTCAACCCCTCCAAAACCTTGCAACTGTGCAAGGGGCTTTTTGGGGGGCTAGCTGTTCACGTGATGCGTGTCTTGTCTGCAGCCTGAATACCCCGTGCATTTGTGCAGTCACTAAGGGGCCAATACTCACTAACGTACTAATGCGTAAGGGCACCGTATGACAGTGCAACTTACATTATCCTTGCATGATACACTTAACACGCGCTCCACAATGGTACGTTCCATTTTCGTGACGTCCATGTAGGTGGCCGTACTAACCTCAAGGGAACTGCAAGACACACCTGCACACCTTCTCTTAAGACGACGACCCTCTAGGAGCCCGGACAACCCAAAGACCCACAGCGCCGGTTCAGGTCAACCCCCCCAGTACAGGCGCATGTGACTAAGGCTCTAGCAGAGGCTGAACCCCGAGAAAACTGACAGTTCTTCCACCTGCAGTTTGGTTTTCTCTTACAAATGAGGACGCTGGCAGTAAAAGAAAGCCGATACACGGCGATCAAAGGTGGGGGTTCTGAAAGGGAGCCCTGCCGTGGTCATTCGGCGCCGCTTGGTAACCACACAGTGAAGTCGGACCTCGGCATTACGTCGAAAAGCCACATCTATTTAGCTTTGCTTTCTTTACAAACATAGCGTCTGACCACTTGGAGACAGCTTATACTTTGTCAGGCTGTAATGAGGGGCGGCTTGTCCGGCGCTCCGAAACTTCTCCATATAGTTTACACCGAAGATTTATGGAAGACGAAGCTGACAAGATGGCTTAAAGCACATTTTGAAACTTAAGATCTGCTGCTGTATTCAACTTTGAAGGGGATTCCTGCCGCGTTTGGAGCTGGACCTGGTTTGAGCGCAAATATTTACCTGTGCCACAATCACACGGAAGGCGGACGCGATGGGCGAAAGCAGAGCTGACGCCTCGGGTCTCCTCTGCTTCTGTTTGATAAGATCGCTGAAGGTTTGCTTTGTGTGCACAGTAGTGGTCGGACCTCAGCAGGTACGGGTTCAAATTCAGGGGAGGGTGTGTGTGTGTGTGTGTGTGTGTGTAGGGGGGGAAGCTCTTGGCATGGATCCTGAGCAAAGACTCTTGTATGATCACCACTTGTACGCTCCTTTTCTAATTCCCTAAAGTGAACTGGGCCTCAGCTTTGCCTGAAGAGTGCTAAAAGTGGCACACGCTGCCCGGGCCAAAAATAATAAATTAAGTTAATTTGCTTCTTGGGACGATGAACTGGTGCCAAGCCCCAGGTTTCTTCAGCCGTTGCCTCAACTGCTGCGGCTCGACTCTGTAATAGGAGAGTAATTGAGGTCTCTTTAAATCACTCTGACAGGACATTAGACTGTGCCGTCAGACAAGATGACATGCTCTCACTGCGAAACTCTTATTTTGTGGAAATATCTACCTACTTTTGTTTATTTTTTCCCCTTTTTTTGCACAAAGTTTTTATTTAGAAAATCATAAAAACACATTTTTTGTTTGCCATTGGAGGAAAAATGCTTTTTTGTCCCTCATACAAATTGGAGCGAGCCACAGAGATGAATCGTTCTGTTTGATTTTTTTTCTTCTGCTGTTAAAACTGCAGTTTTTTGGTGAATAGGTGGAATCTTTTTCAACATCTCAGAGCTAAACCCGTCCATGTAGGAGTCATTGGCTTCACGTTCAACATTTGGGTGTGAAAAACGTAGACAAGGGTTGCTAAGGAACGTTTACTTAAAGCTAGGAATCCATTACATTCCTTCATATCTGACATGAATGAAGTTGTATGGTTGCTATGGGCCATGTGCTGTGTGGATGTCCTCCTTTGGGAATCAAACTGTGATCTGCAGATGTTCTGGAAGTCCTCCATGTCTCGTAAAGGCGGCAGTTCCTTAGATGCTTCCCTGCAGAAGTGCATGTCAGAGAGAACCTGTTTATAGAATTTTTGGTGTTGTTTAGGTTCTGATGCAATTTTCCTCATACACATTAAAAGCTGTTCACAAAACGTGGATGTGACAGATAAATCCGTGTCTTTTTTTTCTTTGGTGGAAGTCTACTGATACCAAAAAAAAACTATGCTCTCCATAAAAAGCTAGAATTTATCTTAAGTCTTCTGTTTGTGTTTTATCAGATGACACAGTTTGTGTCATTGGAGTGACTCCCTCTGATGGATAGTGGTGTTTAAAAACCCATCTAACATCTTTTGATCTATTTTCCAAGCGTTCCCAGTGGTCTTTCAATTATGATTATGCCACGGTCAGCCAAAGAAAAACCTGTGTTGTTTTGAGGGACATAGTTTCTGCAGAGTTCTCAAGACATTTGCCCTCTGAGTTGTCAGTGCGACCGTTGGTGCACAGCAGCCCCTTCCTGTCTCCCATAACCAAGAGCTCTCTGTTTACATACTCTCCCGCTAGCCTACAGCCCCTCACACCCCCCAGTCTAACATTGCTGTTGCAACAGAAATGGCGAGCAACGTTGGAGCTATGCAGCCGTACAGTTTAGAGCCAGATGCCAGCTCGGGTGAGAAACACCAAGCAGTACATAGATTTAGCCAGGCAGCACATTTAGCACGTCACAAAGTTTTTCAAACTGTATTTTTTTTTCACACTAATTTGACTAAAGAAATATTCAGAAATGCAAATTTTAAGCTTAATTTTCTTTATAAACGTCCTCCATCATCAGAAAAATGTTAAAAACACAATTTTCATCAGTGAGTCTTTAACATAACATTTAAAAGTGACACAACATTTATTAAAAGTTTGGCCTCTTTGGGCTGAATGCACAGTTTTGTGCACAAAGATCACACGATTAGACCCTCGTTGATGCAAACAGAAGCTCCATCTGCCGCTCATCATCCCTGTATTGTCTCTAAAGGCGTTTTCCCCGCAGTGATGCTCACATCTGGCTCCCCCTGTGAGAGACGTGGCACGGAGAGCAGCGAACCGGAAGGAATAATGCGGCTTCCTCATAAGAGGCGACCCGGCGCATCCTCATCCTCCTCCTCCTCAGACAACAATGCGCCTAAAGACTGGAGCGTCTACCTTGCAGTTGGCAGGAGTTGTGTCGCGCTGCATTTAGACTATAATGAGGGCTTTAGTGGTTGAAACCATCTTGTGCGCTTTCTCACCGCAGCCTGGAAACCCCAAGAGGCCGTAATGGGCCGGTCCGTTCGGTGGATGCCAGGGACGGGGGCCCCTCCCAGCGCTGAAGCGACAGTAGCAGCAGTACACAAACGAGCTTCTTTTTTCATTTATTGGCTTGGCAGCCACGGCTGTATTTTAAGTGCCATCGTCTCCTAACCCTGATTCCACTTTCATGTTCCGGCCAAGGTGATTTCAGGCTGTTTTTGGAACAGACTAAACAGTTTCTCTGTTGCTTAACACATCCCACCACCAGCCCCCCCACCCCAGGAATTGTAGATTAGATGTGAGGGATGCTCAGAGTCCTCAGATGCCCTTAGTGGGGATGAAAATGCCATGGATTATGTGAACGGTGGCTCGGGTTTGGTGTTGCTGGTGAACGCCTCATGTTTTGGTTTGGATGCTTCCTGTTGCTATTCTGCACGCGTGCAGTGTATCGGAGCAGCAGCTTGAACTGCGTTCACACTTGAAGTGCATTTCTGACAAACATCAATAGTCTAGTGATTGACTTTCCTGGAACAGAGAGGCTGGTTTGATAGTGAAATGTAAAGCCTTTAGTCACTTTCACCTGCATGGGTGCTGCCGGGTGTTGGGTTGTCCGGGGTCCGTGGAGGGTTGTTGAGAGGAGCGGACAGATCTCATTTGAGCTTTTAAGTGTATTATAATGTTAATTCCTGCCAGAAAACAACCCCAAAGCAGCATTTTTCTAACCATTCCTCTAAAACCCTGCAGTTTTTTGCAGTTCCGTTGAGGTTCATGCGGCCACCTCGAGGGACGTCATCAAAATGGAACGTACCATTGTTGTGTGTATCATGCTCAGAAATGTTCGAACGTATCATTGTTTGTGTACGTTCATTAGTATTTGTTATTTTTTACTGTCACAGACGTAGAGGAAGAGCCCCCCCCCCACGCTGCAACATTCACCTAAAGGAGCTCATCGGAGTCAAAGGCTCTCACGCGCGGTCGCGTGGCACGCGCTCAGTCTTCTTACACATGCACGCGCCCTAACACACACGCGACCTGACACACATACTCATTCTACGCCTGTATAGTTAGTTCATTAGTTAGATAGTTATCTTTTACTGTTATTTGTTAATAAAGAATGCTGCGCTGTAATTATTACTTGTATATTCATTTGCGACGCGGCCACCGTAGGATTTTGTTTTCGGCGGAGGCGGGCGGGGGGGGGGGGTAACCGCGACTCCTGCTGCTTCATCATCAAGACCGGGTTTATTAATTTATTTAAAACTTTAGACCCAGATATGAGCTGTATTGTTAACTTTTTAGAAAATGCTGCTACTCTCAAGGTGAATGTTTGTCTCATTTTAGTCTAGACTATAAAGTGTGACTTGAAACACAGCTGGGACTTGAAGTAAGAAAGTAAACTTTTCATTTTGGACAAGTGAAAACAAGAGTAGGATAACAAAATAAGACAAAAACAAGACAAAAATTATATAAAACAAGAAAAAATTATATAAAACACAACAAAATTATATAAACACAAGTCCAAAAGGGAGTGAGAAAAAGAAAAATTTTATACTTAACTTTGATTCCATTTATTTATTATTCATCCCAGAAATGGGGGTTACATTTGTCTTGCATTTGATTAAATAAAAGCAACATTTGCTTTAAGTTGTCTGCCATTTGTACTTATTGCTTTCCTTAAGTAAGGGGGAAAAAAAATCGGGAAAATATCGGAAATCGAATTAAAAAAAATAAAATCGGAGATTTTATTTTTAGGCCATATCGCCCAGCCCTAGTGTATCATAAAGTATTTGTTAGGTTAATAGAAGTTTCACATGCTGTTGTCGTACAGTTTAAGCTCTTACGCCAGACTGTAGTCAAAGTGCACGTTACTGGTGTGCAGGTGACACATAAATCCTCGTAGTATAGTCTTTAAAAATCTGTACGATACGTCTGCTGTCTCACATACTTCCCCCTTACTCACCCTTACGTGTTGTATAAGTGTTCGGTATGACATCTCACCCGCGGAACGCCCATATAAAAATGTGCAAGAACATATTCTGTCCCTGGGTGCTTACCAAGCGGTCTACGACCTTCATATTCCATGGGCGCCATTTTGCCCATTTTGCTCCCATATCTACCGGTAAAGGCAGTTTTGACGAATGCTTAAAGTTCTGAAAATGTAGTTTTTTTGTTTCTCATGAATAAGCAGAAGAGGAGAATGACTCGCTATTTTCATGCCCAGAGTAAAAGGAGGCATCAACACATTGTGTCTCTGAAACAAAGGCTAAGAGGTGGAACCAGCAGCCGCTCTTTGTTGTTGGGCAGGAATGTGCTGACTAACACCGGAAGGCCAAACCGCCAGCCTCCGCTTTTGTTGCACTTTAGTTTTTGACAAAAGTCTGCAAGGTGCATGGACTGGATGGGTAGTTTCCCCCCCCCCTCGGGCCCGCCCACCCGCCTCTCCGTTTTTCTGATGCCGGCCTTGGTTTTTCATAAAAGCCAGAGTCTTATCGCAGATCTTCCGCTCATCCACGTTCAAGAACACCGAGTTCAAAGGTCTGTGTTTTGTGTACATCATTACATAACCATCCGCTCCTCAACGCTGCGCTTCCAGTCAGGGCGGCTCGCTTTTTTTTCTTCTTTTTTTTGCCCCTTTGGGGGCTTTTGTGGGTATGATGTTGATCTCTGCTCCCACAGTCTCATTAAGCGCATGCAGGTTTGTGTCGCGAGGAAGATCCAGGCTGTAACACAATGAGGCCGGAGGTTTGATGGATTGTGTTTCTCTGGTTTTCTCCAGAGTGAAAATGTTTCACACTTCTCCTCTTCCTCCTCCTCCTCCTCCTCTTCGTTTTGCTGAAGCTGCGCCCTACTTTTATGCCGGAAAGGATTTTTTTGTCTCAATATTACAGGTTTTGTTGAAGTTGTTGGAGGAAGAATCTTAACATAGACGGTGTCATGACAAAGTTTTTCTCTCCAAATTTGTCTCAATAATTGAAATTAGGGCTGCACGATATGAGGAACACCTGCGATATACGATATTAGTGATCAATATTGCGTGGACGATATAACGTGCGATACATGAACAAATAGCAAAACAACCAAAAATGTAATTTCCATTTCACTGCTACAGTTTAATTTAATTAAGAGTTAACCTGAGTCTACATAGGAGGCCAACATTTAACATTTCTGATTGGTCAAATGCATAAATGGATTTATTTGATTAAGTAAATACTTCAAGTTGCCATAAGATTGTTTTAGGACATTTAAGGTAACCATTTATTGGAATTTTTGCCGTCTTTTGCCACATGCGTAATGCACAGCTTGATATCGCGATAACGATCAATTTGCGATTTATCGTGCAGGCCTAATTTAAATGAATACTTTAAACTCAATTTCACTCAGAAAATTGTCAAATTATATCAAAATGTACCTATACCAAAGGTCATTTCTAATTCAGTTTTTGAATGATGTTTTTTTTTGCATCACATTAACAGCTAAAAAGCTCCTAAGAGCAGAGTTTTTGACATGTTTCAGCCTGAAACACACTGAGATACTCCAAAGAAGCAGATTGAAGAAGCTGTGAGGAGCAACCAACCAAAATGAGTCCAAGAGCACCAGGAGGTCCTCGAAGCAGAAGTTGGACTCTTACTTGATTCGGTTCAGGTCAGAGTTTGTGATCCAACAATCAGAAAGAGATTTATGGGGAAAATGCAACAGGAGCATTTACTAACATTGATAAAATAATGACTGGCAGATTGAAAGATCAGTATTTTTTGCATAGATTGTCCTGGTGGAGCCTCACAGGTGCTGCACTTTCTGAGGGTTTGTTGTTTTTAAGTCTCAGATCTTCTGATCTCCAATGTAGGTCGGGCGGTGCTGAACGACGCTCCACTAAGATGCGCTTTCGGGGGAACCGCATGAGCCGCACGCTCAACGCTCTGAAACTGTAACTCTGGTCATTGCAGCATGGTGGGGGTAGTGTGATGGTGAGGGCCTTGATGTTTGACCACAATCTAGAGCGACCTTGTTAAACGACGGCCTTAAATCTGATAACAAACATGTGTCATGACCTTTTATGGTGGAGAGAACCTCCAATGTTTCTGGATTTTGCAGCGTTTTCTCACTGCTAGCGTGTCAATACTTTATATCAGGCAGTGATAAAAATTATTTTTTTTTGGAATTTAATGAAATTATTGAAGTTCAAATCTAAATTCTTATTTTGCTTAGTGTAAAATTACAACTTATCGATTGTTTTTATATTGATTGTGACCAAAAAGTCAAAAGCTGCGCTGTGGTTTAGCATCAAAGACGAAGGACAGTTTTTTTCTTTCCTCCATTTAAAGTTGCTCCACAGCTCCTCCTGCTCCTCCTGCTCCTCCCGCTCCTCCCGCCACAGCAGCTGAAGCCCGGCCTGCTCCCACTGTTCTCCGGCCTGCGGGCCCTGAAAGGGGAGGGGCCCGCGAGGCTGACCGAACATCCGCCGGGTCCCATGCCGCGGGTGTAAACCACATGAATGCGCCGCCTGAGCAGATAGGATCAGGCGGGGCGGGGAGGCCCAGGAGGGAGGCCCGTCGCTCAGCACAGCTCCACATGCTAACTTCAAAGGCAAAGCTGGAGGGGTGGCGGAGGAAGGAGGGAGGGCGGGGAGGGGGTGGCTCTTCAAAGGCCTCCATGACTAATGCCGGCCTGGAAATGCAGCGCTGCAAAACCCAACGATGATGCAACGGCAAGTCCTGCAGCAAAATGCATTGCAGGACAAATAAACATCTTGAAAGTGGAGGAGCCGTCACAATGTGCAATTAAAATAAAATTGTCAAACTGGAATAATCTGTTCAGGTGAATGGTTTGATCCGCCGGGCGTTTCCAGAAGCTCAACAGGTGGAACTGAGTCACTGCTGTTCTTTGTAAAGTTTATACGTGGTCTGAGTGTGTGTTCATGTCCTTCCCTTGTAATGTGCGTGAAACCAGGCATGACCACAGATTCTTAAAAAAAGCCCTCATGATCATCAGGCTGATAACTCATTGACAGCTCCCGTGACGGAGGAGCGGCGGCCGCCATGAGAGCAGCTCCCTCCACCGAGTGCATGACGGTCGCCCAGTTGTTGATTCACTTTGCTGTTGGCTGTTTGCACGCTTTTCCTCACCTTTGTTTGGTGATTGATGTTGCAATCGCCAATAAACACCTGCCCTTTTATTTATGGGAAGTTCACACCGGGGTCAGGTTTTTTTTAAACTCCTGGAAGTCGAGCGGATCTCCGCCGTCATGGGATCGTTTCCGTGCAGAGCTTCAGGCAACTGTTATTTATTCTTTGCTCTTTCCGAGTCTCTGAGAGTTTGCTCCAAACCAAGTCCGGCTCGCCTCAATGCAGCCGTGTCGGGAAAAAAGCCTCGAAAGCTGCAGCACAGTTGGGATGGTTTTTCCAACCGGAGGTCATAAACCCTAAACTTTGTGCACGTGGGCCTTTGACAGAATCCAGTGCATTTGCTGCAGCCTCGGTTTTCAGGTGCTTTGAATTCTTAAACTGCTAACAAAAATGACTGATCATTAACGCCGTCCTCTGGTCCTACAGCAAACACTCTTGGATCCTGGAAAGCTAACATGAGTCTGAAGCAGCCAGTAGATTACGCAAGTTGACTAGAGTTGACCAACGATACATCCATCATCCACTATTATTATATGATCAAAGCAGTAAAAGCCACAAGACAAAAGAGCAGGAGACGCCATTAAAAATAAATAAATGAACCTGTGAGAACTAGAAAGAGTGTTCTAATGGAAACATGGAGAGTTTCTAAACTGGTTTTGAAAGTGATAAAAGGAGCGAAAGGCCTGGATGTGGGGAGGCAATCATTCCAGAGGCTGAAGGCTCGGGCCCCCATGGTGGTGACATGAGCTGTCTGTCAGATGGAGAGGAGAACGTGCAGAAATGTAGATATGGTGGAGATCATAAAGAGATGGGGGGGGACCTTATTGTAAATCAACATGTCGCCTCCCTTTAAGCATATTGATATCAAAATCAAAGTCAAAACTGAATAAATACTGTAACTTTTGTACCATTAGGCACATTTAGCTGAGAACAGTCATATAATGTATTAAACTACATTACCCAGAATACTCAGAAAGGCCAAGAAGCAGGCAATTGGCAACATGACAGATAAGTCAAACAAACAACTCTCCAAATTGTTCCGCTGTAACACATAAAGATACAAATCAATACTCTCACTTTTTCGGTACATTATTTGGAAGTACAGTACGTATCGATGTACTTCAGTGACTGCAGTGCTCCAATAATCCATCGACTTCTGCAGCTTCATAGTTTACCAAGGTTGTACTAAAACATTTGTTGGTTTTTGAGCGACCAGTGAGCACCACCAGAATTCAGACTGCAGACACTTACCTGAGGCCAATGTTTGCATCTTCAAGTTAAAGACGTCATTTCAGCATCTCAGGGAGGTACTTCTTAAAGAAGATCGGCATTTCAGCTTTGCTGAGTCAGAGCTAACAAGTTTTTTACTCTCAACACTGTCTGAAGCGGATCAAATGGACTAAACTAGTAGATTCAGAAATCCAATCCAGTCCTTTTTCTCAGTATCAGTATGCTAGTCAGATGTGACCAGTGCATCCCGTACAGTTGTTGTTTTTTTTAAATTCAGTGTTACAGGTGACGAGGTTGCATTGGATGATGTATGAAACCCATCGCATCCATGTTCTTTCAGTGAAATAATACGACTTGCACATTAGTTTTATTCCCTTTATACTTGATTCACACTTCAGGAGTAGATATTTTTCAGGACCCTCTAGTAGTGTTTTCCTAGTTTATGCCCTCTTGCATTGGAGTGAATCCTAAGTGGGTTGATGTTTATGCATTTCGGTGGACACCATGTAACCTGGCATTTGGCAATTGTTCTGGAATGATGAAAGACTGCAAACTAAGATGACACGCCTGAGCTCAGGTGAGACCAGTCGGGTTCATGTCTTTGTACTCAAGTGATTCCAAGTAGAGTTCAGGTTCCTGCAGACTGGGAATTCAAATTGGGGGTGACATTGTACCACCTGGGTTCTGTAGATCTCAAAGGTCAGAACAAATGGTCTTTGCCAGCTGTGTCCAGCTCTTTGTCCTCCATCCATCTGCCTCCTCTACTTTCATCTGTACTCTGAAAAAGATAACATCCTTGCTGTTGTGTGACTGAAGTTTTTCCAGACTTACTTGCCTTTTTAAGTTATCCAGTTTTTCCAGAACATGGTTCTATGATGAAGCAGAAATTTGGTTGGGACTGATGGAAAAAGACGTCGCCTTCATCCCCCCCAGTCAATGAGTTGGATACCACATCCATGTCTGATGTGCAGGAACTGTTGCTCTGTGGATGAAGGTCTTATGATCCAGATCACAGACCTTTGCATTGTGATTTTAAAATGAGCAAATTCATTAAAATAATTGGTTGTCCTTCAGATGAGCACAAAGGTTTTTCAATACCTTTCCCCTCTTTAACCAAATTGCCAGAGTAGTACTTTTGAAAAATATATCTGCGAAGGATGGTCCTATAGGAGAGAATATTTTTTTTAAAGGTTCACTTGGACTTCTCTAAATTCATTTGAACAAAAATACGCTCCAGCTGAACTTTTAAAAAACGTTCTGCTTTAAAATTACATTTTTAGCAAGAATTCTTTCAGACATTTTTATTTTCTATATCCTAAAACTCTTAAACTCTACAAAGAACTGAGGTCATGACTAACGTGGTGATTATCCTAATCTACTGTGGTGTGTGTATTCACAATGAAGTTATTATTTTTATATCTTTATTTAATTTAAAGTAAAACAAAAAACCTCTATCTGAGATATTTTAAAATTACTGAGCTTTTCTTCTAATTCTTTTCATTTCAGTCTTGTTTTACAGTAATGCTTTGTATCCATAAATCACTTGTGCATTAAAGATTTTAGAGAGATAATTCAGCTTTGGCAGAATATTATAATTTCCATGAAGTATGTTAATAAAAAAAAGGCGAGAAGTTCTGCAACAGAGCTAGAGAGCTGCTTTAGTCGTCTCATAGTAGCTGGAATAAAAGAACAGCTTCCTGCCAGGGAGTGGCTAATTATTTTCTCCCGTTCGTCTGAATGGACTTGTGCAACGGCAGCCTCCATGTGACCATTCTGATTTACACAGACCATCCCTGCAATGTTTGGCTACCGTGTTTTAAGACGAGCTTTTCTGCAGCTTGGCTCCATTGATGGACGGAGGACTTTGTGAAGTCGTGCTGTTTAGGTTTGTCATAATTATTGTTTTGCTGAGTTTATATCGTCCAGGCAACCAGGAAGCTTTAGAATTTTAATTGGAGTGTATAGAGATGCGGAGAAGGTCCCTTTTTAGTCCTTTCATCCGAGAAAACCCGAGTCTTTCTTGCACTTCACATCGTGCAGATTGGTCTCGGTTGGTTGGCTGCGGCATTCTTACATGTAATCGTATGCTAATGAGGCACAAAATGGTGAGTACATTTCCTCTCCTGCTTTTCTTAGATAGTTTTTCTTTTTTTTGTTGCTCTCCCTCTCTGTGGTGGGCACAGGAGTGGAAGGGGGAAGGGTGTATGGATGTCGGACCACACATGCTGTGTCAATGTTTGCTGGAATAATTAGAGGCAATGTGGGCCAATAATGGGCGGACTGCAATAACCTGAAGTCACTTTGTTGTTCTCCGACAAAGCGGATCGCACACATCAGGACAGGAGCACCTGAAACTTTAGCTCGGATCGCGTCTGCGTCTCCACCGGACTCCTTGCAAAGTTGATGCTGAAATTCCTCCTGAGACCTTTTAAGCACAGCTTGTACATCCTTCCCAACAGCATCCTCCCTAAAAAAAAAAAAAAAAAAAAAAAAAAGCCCCAACCTTTGTCGCCCTCCCCAGTCATCCAGCACATGTCCCAGGCTTAGAGGGCCCTCTTTAATCAGAGGATATCCGGCCGCTTGGCATGCAAAGAAGCCCGTGGATTCCTGACACCAGTGTGGAGCTGGAAGCAGAGGTGACTTTGAATGAACCCCAACAACTGTTGGATTAGCAGGACACTTTGCATTGACTCGGAGCCAACAGCAGCCAGGCTAATAGACCTTTTAAGATGCACTCAGTAAGAAGGAAAAAAGTTTTCTACAAGAGCCAGAAACTCCGCCTCCAAACAATCCGAGTGTCAGTATAAGCTCTCCCAAAAGCCGCAGGTGTTTCCTGGGCTTTATCAGAGCGACCTGTTGCTAAGCTCACACCCCTGGGGCAGACCAACTGGTTTGTCCCACTGGTGTCCATGTTGAAAGAGGACACCGCTATGGGATGCATACGTCCCCTGGAGGTCGGCGGTGTCGTTGTGGCACCTGTCCCTGCACTCTCAGCCCATGTCAACAGCTCAGATTTATTTATATTCACAGTTTTCTGTTTTTCTCCAGCTGCGCTGAACTGGAAATGGCAGCGGCGGGTGGTTTGTTCCTTTGCCAAGTTTCTTTCTTGCATTAAATAGAAAGCCGCAGTCTTGCGCAATCTCTGCTGCGTACCCTACTTTGTAATGTTGCTCAACCAATGCATACATCCTTAGATCTCATAAGGGTTTATGAACATATGAACTCCTCCTCAGGTGTTAATGTATGTTGGAAAAAGGGTCACGGATCCATCCTTTCCAGAAAAACCGGTTCTGTAAAATAGCTGGGGGCGGTTTTGTAGATTTGCTTTGAAGGGCCCCCTCTTTTTCTCCGCTTGTTTACCCTCAGGATACACAACTCCCATTTTTATTTCCACACGGCATTCTTCTCTAATCATTTTTTAGATTTCTTTCTCGCTTCTCCTCTATGCTCTGATGATTGGCACCGTGTTCCTCCTCACAGTTTTTTTCCTTCTCGTCTTCGGTCTCTTTATCAGCTGCCACCACACAAGCCCACGAGCACAGAGGTGAGGGAAAGGTGGGGTGATGCTATCAGCAGGTGGAGATTTACGACGAGAGCTCAAGGGCCTCAGTGTGGTTTCAGACGCGACCACGGCGGAAAAGCTCTAACACCAAAGGCCGGTGTGAGATTTCTGATCCCAGAGAAGCTCGGTGAACACCTCTGAAGTTTATTCAGGAGTTTTGAATCCCTCTGCAAAACACGTGCTATTCGAGCTGCACCGAGGTTTGTTGGTGTGAGGTCTTTCAGACGAAAAGTCAACAAACTCTTCACAGGAAGGAAAGGAAAGCAAGGATGAAGGGGGCAGACAGCAGCGCAGCCTCACAAAAGCCTAAAATGATATCGCAGGAGAATATCTGGATGCTTGGAATGCTTTGGATGGCTTCTGTACACTTTTGTCTTTGTCTTTGAGGGAATGAATAGAGGCCTCTGTGATAGTGATGACAGGTTTCTCCGGGCCGGGCCCTGGCTGGCTGGCTGGTGGACTTGGTTTTTGTTGGTCTGGAGGCTTGGGCTCTCATATAGGGGTAGAAGCCTGACAGGAGATGCTGGTCATCATGGTTCTACCTACAAAAGACGCTCTGTTCTCTGCTGAAACCAGCCCTCGCTGTTGTGACATGCTTGTTACACTGATGCACTCAGGTTGAGGTGGGAGCCGGCGGAGTCCTCGGCTGGTTAATAACGCCCAAGGCATTTTTGTAATCATCTTTAAATCATAAAGCTGTCTTCTGAAGTCGTAAACCTGCAGTAATCTGAAATCAGCAAGGTACTAAAATTGTCTTCTTTCGGCCTCTTCCTGTTTGAAGTACATTATTGCCACCAACTTAATTACACGGCTCTCTAGTCTTCGTGGAAAGTCTGGAAGTTGAACCGGCTCAGATCTGGCTTAGGCACCAAAAGCTGAAAGATGTAAAGCTCAGTTCTCAAACTCAACTCTTCAAACCCATCATTTCCATTAAACTGTGCAGCACCCTTCTGTATGTACGGTATGTACGTTTAAAGTTTATGACAGTCATTGCTGTCGCATTGCACTGAAAGCCATAACTTTACAGGCTAGATGTTAGTATATATGATCAGATTGTTGATGCACATGAAGGGCTCTATCTTTTTATTTGTAGATGAAATATAGGTTTTCTATTTTAAAGATGTATTTGAGGCCTCACAAAAGACTAACCATGAAGTGAACATTTCTCGACACCCACATTTACTGCCGAACTTCCCTTCTTATCTACAGAATCTCTGGATTTAGCTGATGGCACCAAGTTTTCAGAAACTCCCCTGAGTTTTGTTGATGTTCTGAGGATGTTGGCTTCATCAAGCTCTGCCTTCCAGTTTTCTGGGAATGTGAAGCTTTCAGGAAAGCAAATCTAAAGCTATGTTTACACCGAAAAGTCAGGAGCGTCGAGTTTCAATGTTAAGTCATCGTACGGACATGATCAAAAGTCCTACGCTGGACTTCAAGGTATTTTTCTTATTTTGATCAAGACAATAAGAAAAAATCCTCTAATTTTATTCTTATTTTGATCTTTTTCCACTTTGGACGAATGCGGAAAGCAACTGGGTCACAGACAGACGCAAGTACCACCAACTGTATATGGGCTGTACGTCAATGCTTCCATGTAGCGATGAGGCTTGATAACTTTGGTCGGTAGCTCCTCCCACATGCAGTTTGAGTTTCACATTTATGAATACCGTAGCAAATGCATCAAAACAGGTGGAAGGCGTGAATTTGCCGCTCAAATGATGTTCGGTGTGAACGCAGCATGAGGTTGCGATTGGCTGTCTGAAAAAGTTTTGATATATTTTCTGGGTTTGTGAGATTCTCCTACACACGCTGAGAAGTTGGAGATTTTAAATAGAGGCAATTTAAATATGTTTTTCTTGCAGGACTGGGAGATGTAGCCTTTTTCAAATGTTGTTTTTTTTATTTCTTATTTTAACTTTTAACAGAAATTAAACTTTTTCTATTATTATTTTGGAAAAATCCTAAAAACTGACCAAACAGAAAAAAATACATAGGTTTTATATGTATAAACTATCAATTTGTTTGTTTACTTTTTCTGTTTTGGGTTAAATTTGCAAATGAATTCAAATTCAAATTTATTTATTTGTATTGTTTTTAAGAGGTTAAGAGGTTATTTCTACTGATTTAGTGGAGGTCTGATCACTCAGACTTTGAGTGGATCCTTTTGTGTTCATCCCATTTTGACATCTTTTTCTTTGTGTTTTTTCACCATTCCCCGTGGATAAACCTTTAGGTGATGGAACAAAGGTGTGGTCTTGCTGCCTTCTCTGCAATGTTTTTACCGCGTTTGGTTAAACTGGAAACCTAAACCCCCATCAGAGAATGGATCCTCTTAAAAGATTCTTGAAAATCAAGCCATGCATCTCCTGATTTGTTTCCATTAAACATCTAAAAATTCATTTGCATGGGTCCCTGATGGAATAGCACTCCTGTGCACAGGAGTTTTCAGAAACGGGGCTTTCTGTGGATGTGGGCGGGGCACAATGAGAGGTCACCTATCGTCCACCTTCATCCAAGCCCTGCTCACACCAACCACCGTCATGTCCTGTTTGATGACATCCACGGACCTCCTCTTAGGTCTTTCTGCATAAAACAATTTGATAGACATTAGGGATATATACAAAAACAGACACCTGTAGGGGAATAAGTTGGTAAAAGTAATCCACCTGAACCTTTGCTTTTGTTTAACTAGCTTCAATAAAAGTAAAGATGGAGGGCTTTGCCTGGAAGGGAATCGTACTAAAAGGCTGAGGAACAGGAAAAGGAAAGAAGTGGGATATAAAAATGACAGAACACAACACGTTCCTGCTCAGCTTGCAGAAACTGAGAAGACAAGAAGAAAGACTGATAATCAGTAATGCAGCATTAAGTCACAAGTCTCCATAAAAAGATTGTTTTGAACTTGCATGAGCTCGCATGTCCACTGCATTAGAGTCACCATTTTTCATTCGGTTTTACATACAAACATACCAACACGTTCTCACCCCAACTATGTAAGGACACATGGGCAGGGACCCCCTCCGCCTCACATATTGACGCTTTGTGTGCGTTGAAAGTAAGAAATCCAGAAATGTTGGAGATTGATTTACGTTTTCAACCATAGAAATACATTTACTTTAATTTCTGTTTTATAAACCAACAAAATGGAGTTTAATTTAAGTGAGAGCAACGGATCAATAGATGCTTATAGACTATATGAGGAAGAAGAAAAACACTTTTCTTATTTTTCTTTATTATTATTATTAATGTTATTATTAAGGCGGAAATCAGAATCCGTGAAACTTTCCCAAAGTCTTTAAATCGAAGCAGGCAGCATGTAGAAAAACGACGAATTGGCCTCACCTCAAGTGTCAGTATGTGACGTGGAGGGGGGGCGTCCCTACCCATGCATCCATACATAACAAGGGGAGAATGTGCTGAACATACCAACATTACTGTATATATATAGAGTTCTTAATGTTGTTTTATTAACAAAAGTGTGGAACACTATGAAAATGGGCCCTTCATGGTTGATACATGAGGAGTGAGAGGGTCAGAGACCCGTCCCATGGCCTCCTGTCCCGTCCCGGCCGGGTGCCCGTCTTAGAGATCCGCAGAGCCTCTTTGATCAAAATGCCGCCTTCCCAGCTGGGAGGCCGTGGGGATGCAGGCAGCCCTTTTGGTCTCTCGTTTCAAGTCGCACATTCTTTCCTAAGGACCAGAGGTCCTGACCCATAGATGAGAGGGAATTTCATCCGCAAAAATAGGCCCAACTTTTCTGCGTCTGTAAAAACTCAAACTGTTGTCACACAGATTATTCTAGGATGGACAGAATTAGATATCCTCCCCACAATTTGATTCTTTTTCTTTTGACTTCTCTTCGTCTTTTGTTCCTTTCTGCTTTGAACTTGCGACGATTATTTTTGAAAATGAACGCTGCACGGCATTAATCACACGTGTCATGAGCTGTGCCAAATGGTTGCGTTTGATGCTCAGCCTCTTGTGAAATCTGTCATCCTTCCTGAAATACTCTAGCTTTGCATAGTTTTGTTCTGCTTTGTTTTTGGCATGGGAGTCTGTGTTTCTGAGTCTCCAGAAAGCGGACCAGCAGCTTCAAATCCTCTCAGAATAGAGGCCAGATGCCCCAGAGGTCACAGCTGGCTAAGTGGTTCCTTGTTTTCAACAAAAAAATAAATCAAATAACATGCTTTCCCAGAATTTTGATTGCGCCGCTGTTGTGGATCCCAGGGCAGATGAGCATATTTCCAAAATGCTCCGATGTGTGAGGAACACGCTGGCCTTGCTCGTAATTTGTAGCATGTCATGGAGGGGGGGGGCTCTGACTGCTCAGCAATGGAACAGTCCTCTGGGCTGTGAAATGACCTGATCTTCAGATGTTGGCGGTCGCTTTCTCAAAACCCCCGCTATTGATGTTTAACTCTTCCGCAGCAGTCATCCCCGGGGTCCGCTTGTTCCCAACCCGCTGCCCTTTCCCCATTCCTCTCGTTCGACCTCCATCGGCTTGTACCTCTGGCAGCTCAACAAGTGAGAACCGGAGGAACAATACTCTGTTTGTGCACCGTTCTGCACTTGGCCTGCTAAACAAATGTTCGGAGGAATTCTAGTGGCAGGCCTTGCCCCTGGGCCCAGGCCGATCCCACAGTGACTCCATAAAGACTCTCCGGAGAGATCAAAAGAACAAATCCGCCTTTATGTTGTAGCTATATGCTAACAGTGTTATCTCTACACCAATCAAAATGTACTTTTTTCATTTTTCTTCCACTTGATGCAAAAGAAGAAATATACAGACGAGAGTCAAGGATGTGTTGACCTAGTTAAGATGGTTATTGAAGGAAAAATGTCTTTTTTTGCAGATAACTGCTAATGTTAACTAAATGATACATTAAAGTGCATATATCACACATAAAAATCACCCTTTTCCAGTAGATTAGTGCACTTTCATATTTGATTATCTCAAGGTAGACATTTTAAAAGACAAATGCAAAGTATTGGGCCTGTTTATTGTTAGAACTATAGTGAAGTCAAAGGTCCAGATCAACAGAGCTTTATAGCTTTTTTTTTTCTCTAGAGCTTAGTGAGATTTTTATTTGAATGTTGTAGTACACCATTATTTTGACTTTTAACTTTGAGCTTTTTTTTCATTGTTCTCATAACTGAATTTTTTACATTACAGTAGGATTTGCATTACTTTAATGTCAACTTTACAAATTCTACAGGATTTTAACAATTTGAAGGAGAAAATATTTAACATTTTGGTTAAAATTTCACAAATGGTTAAGAGTTAAAATTATAAATGCGTCAGTGAAGGTTTTCATTCGTCCAGGTGACGTCTTGTGATGAGTCATGGCAATCGGACTTCCTCCTTTAAAGGTTTTGTCACTCATCTCTCACCTGCCCACACCTGTCGCGTTTCCTTCAATCCGCTCATGAAACGCACATATAGGCCGCAGCCGCCGCTGCCCCTCCCCGCTCTTTCTCTCCGACTCTTTGCCGCACGTTTGCACAATAGCCCCGCTCGGCAGAGGTCCAAGGACACTGTTTGTCCGATCGCCGCTGCAGCCCACCCCCATTTATGGTCGTATGTGCAAGGACGGTGTGTGCATCCAGAAGGAGGCATGTCGGGGGGGGTCCTGCAACTTTCATTAGGGGTGGAGGATTTTTGGTATCGGTGGGAGCTTTGTTTCTATTGTGTCATCAAACAAATGTAAACGGAAATTCTAGTTGTAATTGTGATTTTACAACAAACTCAGGTCTGCAGCTTTGATATTCCTGAAAAACAAGAGTGAAAGCCTTTACCCGTACAAGGAGCAAACATGAAACGCTGGAGAACCTTAAGGAGCAACCAAGAAGAGTCCAGAGTGACCCAACAGTCAAAAAGTGACTTTTGGGCAAACATGGATCTATCTGAGACTTTGAGGAGAAATACACTCCTAAGCAGCACAAACACAGGAAAACATTATTCACAAAATGTCTGGACTGGAACACCTGTACTCAAACTGGCACAGACAAACACAGTGGTGGTAGTGTGATGGTCTGGGGCTGTTTGACAGCTTTAGGACCTGAATGACTTGATATCATTGATGGAACCATGATTTGTCTCGTCACCAAGAAACCCTAAAAGAGAAATTTCTCCATCATGTCATGAACTCAACTACAAGAGACACTTTGGTTCTGCAGCAAACACAGATTCCAGCTCTGCAAGTTCAACTGTGAATCACAAAATGTGCCAACAAGGTTTAGCCTGGAATTAAACCTGATTGATGTGCAGCTTTATAACTTCTAGCTTGTGGAGGGTCATAGAGAGGAGTGGCTGCATCTTAAGTGAAGCGCAGGTGTATCTCCAAAGGCCCTTGTTCGTCCACCTCGATGGATGTCATAAAAAAGGAACGTATGTTTGTCGTGTGTGTGGTAAGTGTATCATGAAGTATACATAAGGCTAATAGAGATTGAACAACTTGTGATGTATAGGTGATGCTGTCATATGGTGCCCAAACACCACTCTAGTCCTCAGGAAGGTGGGATTACTGGACCCATAAGTGCAGGTATAGGTACCGGTAAGGATGTCCACACAGACAGCACTCCGTCTTATTTCCTCATTTCTAACAGTCTGGAGATATGAATAAGATTTGTGCTTTTCAGCAATAATAAATCCAATGATTCTGTTGTCTTTGCTCTTGTGTCATTTTATCAGAGCTGGACATCTGGTATCATTTTTGTCAACAAGTTGGTTTGTGTTTAGTGTGAGTTCCTATGTGGTGGAGATTCTCAGGATGGACTCTGCAGGCTCTTATCAGTGAGACGATACCTATCTGCTGTTTTGTTAGTCTTCATCACTGAGAAGAGCTTCTCACACAGAAATGTGTGACCAAACATGCACAAAGTTGGAGCTGCATGTATGTCTGTGTCGTACTTTGCCTTCAGTTTGTCAAAACACTGCTGCTTCATCTGAATCTGCACAGGAGCAACTTTCACATCGATAAGAAACAGGTCACGAAGCAACTCAGAATTCCCTTTTTGTTCTTCAAAGTTACCAAAGCGCCGTGCAAACCGGTTGTCCTGAAGTGCGTATTTGATGTTTGTCTTATAGATCTGTCTTAGATCATATTCTTTATTACAGCCACAAATGAGACAAACGGGTTTACCAGTGTCAGTAAACATTTATTCTGCCTACAATCCGTATTCAAAGGCTCTGTTTTCAGAATCAACCTTTCCTCTTCGGCATCGTGAGGGCTAGTGTCCACCAAGGTAGCTAGCACCAGGGTGCGAAACGAGGCCCGCTGCATTATGGGATCTGTAGTGAACACGTTATCAGCGCTACATTTCTCCGGGCTATTAAAAGCAATGATATAAAATGATCCGACACGCCGTGTATGAGGTTTCACGGCGGGCCAGATGTGGCCCACGGGCCTTGACTTTGACACATGTCCTCTATGGGCTCATTGAGCGGTCTACGACTTTGATATTTGATGCAGACCACCTGCGTGCGCCGTACAGGTTTACCCGGTTTTTGCTTGCAGACGGCCAGTTTCCAGTTGGAACTAAGACTTTTACAGCTTCCATCTCTGCCGAAGCATTTGAGGCTCCTTCATTAAAACTTCCTCGGTTAATGTTGACATTGTTGGAGCACGGGCTCCCCTTCTCCCGGGCAACCGGGCTCCTTTGAGGCCTCACCCCTCACTGTGTGCCGAGTCTCTCTTTCCTCCTCGGCCTCCCCTTCTTTTCCCTGAAAGACGCTTGAGAGCCGGCGTGGCGTTTTCTGTGGACTGTGCCGCTGGTGACCGGCTTCCTGTGGCGCGCCGGCCTCTACTTTCTCTGCCTGACGTTCCCTGGCCTCCTCCAGGGAGGTAAGCACCTTTTGATCACATCGGGGAGGAAAAGGGAAGCCAGGGGTGCTTTTGACGTTCCATCTGACAGTTTATGTGCAGCTGATCACCAGCGAGTGGCCTCTTTTTGATTTTTTTTCCCTCCTTTCTTTAGCCGGCCGTTGTGAAGCCTTTTGATTGGTGTGTGTGGGTAGAGCTTAGCAGCACTGCTGCTTCATTTCTCATTTCACACTTTCCTCCTGATTCTCTTTCGGATCTACGAGCTTTAAGCGTTTAGAAGAAAGCTCATGTGAGTTCAGGCATGACCACTTTACATTTATTGGAAGCCTACAAAAGAGTAGGATCCCCAGAAGGCTTAAAAGAGGGAGGGGGGGGGGGTTGTTTTATTTATGCCAGCAATGCTCGGGCACAATTAACCAACCAAAACCGTTCTGAATGTCAATTTAGGTCATTTTCTGCCCACACAATGGCCTCAGACTTGGAGCCCATGAAGCAGAAAAAAGCTGAAGTAATGGGTTTAAGAAAATCTCCGAGGGGAGTCAAACCTCACCCGGGATCTCACCCCTCGGACTCCTCCAAAGCGCTCACCCTGGATCAGTTTGTAAAAATGACCCCAAAAAAAAGTTTACTTGGTAACCGGAAAAAAGAGGATTGTTTACGATCAGCTTGTTTGGGGTGAGGGACGGGAAGTAGAAGATGAAGGCATGGTGGGGGGGTTGGTAAAGAAAAGAATTCCCAGCCCTGGCGTGCATGGTGCAGTGCACAAAAGAAACCTGTTACGCCTCCAGATTCCTTCTGGTTGAGTATCAAAGACATGCTTTGCTTTAGAATAAGAGACTTGAGGTAAGATCGCAGCGGCAGTGAACGCACCACCGGCTCAGATGGGTGCTGCCAGCTAATCTCTCAGATAGGATTTTTTTTTTTTTATCCTCCACCTCCTCACTCTCTTTGGGGATATCAGTGTTGCTGTGCAGCTCTGAATGGAGTTGGGGTGGGGGGGGGGGGTTGTCTAACCTGATCACAGGTCAGAATGAGCTCATGGAGAGACCGAAAACACAAGCAGTGAAGAAGAAGAAGAAGAAGAAGGGCGCTTTCATCTTCAAAAATCCCCCCTGATCACTTCAATCTGGAAAACGGAGATCTCGGGTGGAAATGTAATACTTCTGTTTGTTTGAGCTCAGTTAGGAAACCGAAAAACTGTTTTGGTTTGCAATTAAACTTCAATTAGAGGGAAGAAACTGTCAATTAAAGGAACTGAAACCTCACAAACCCCTTTGTTTGATTCCATCTTTGAAAAAACAAGAGCATTGATGTAGGGTTTACTACAATATTTAAAAAAATACAGGATATAGCTGAAATCTTAAGAGCTGTGGCTGATTTAAAAAAAAAATCAAAAGAAGGTGCATTTTTTTGACCTAGAAAGCACTTGGTGACAGTGAAGAAGAATGACTCGTCTCATGCAGGAAAAATTGTCCTCAAAATTAAGAAAGAGACTATCTGCCAGAACCACTTCAGGTCAAAATAATAAAAACTGACTGGAAATGGTCAAATGGCGTGTACGGTATATAGCAGTTTTCTACCTCAAAGAGTGCTTTTCAGTCACTGTCCCATTAACCATTCACACACTGTTGGCGGCTTATGCCTAACACTGATGCCAACCCATCACCACCAGGGGGAAAGTGGGGATCCAGTGGCTTGCCCAAGGACACTTCAACACATGGGCGGGCAGGGCAGGGACCAAACCTGCAATCCTCTGATCAGGGGGAAATGGAGGTGTTCAGAGAGAACAGTGTGAGGAAGGCTGGACTCTGGCTCATGAGGACGCTCCTTCGTTAAGTTAGTTCAATAGCAGGAAAAGTTTTAAAAAGGGTCATCTAGACTTGGTTTTAACTTGCTAAACTCTTTAACTTAAAAAACTAAGTATAGATTACCCTTTTTGAAACTTTTTCCACCATAACTCGGGATGAAATACAAACCAGTCTTAATTGAAAAAGAAAATTTGACAGGTAGAGAAGTAACCTGAGCTGAAGAAGGGAGATGATCTATCGGTCGAAGAGCCTTACAGCTGAAGTTGTTCCGTTGTGTAAAGTTATATAAGATCTGAAAGACCCATTCCTAACCATTATGGCTAAAAACAGCATAATCATAATGAAAACACCATTAGAAATGCTTTGGAAATGGATCAAAAGAGGATCGGAGCTGGTTGTTAGGGAATGTGTGAGGAGAAGTTAAACCATTTTTCTTTTAAAAACGTGAGCACATCTTAAACAGCGTTCCTTTTTTTCCTTCTAAAATTTCCTTTTCTATTAGCTTTTCCTGGGAATGCCACTTAGTGAGTATTCTATTCATGCCTGTTTCGTCCTCAATTTGCGGTAAACTGATGACCGGTGCTTAAAATGTTTAAGAGCGACTCCCGGCGTCTTTTCATTTCCTTCCAGGGGGTTGACCCCAACCACCTTAACCCGGAAGTGATGCAGGTGAGCGCTTCCTCGGCTGTAGCCTGATCCCCTGGAAGTGTTTCCTAAAGAAAACAAGCCAGGAGCAGCTGACATCTGAAACCAACACCGCCCTCCACCACCCCCTCCATAAAAGTGGAGGGGGCTTGCTTCTGTTGTTGGAAAGCTTTAGCTCGCATTCATGTCCTGGAAGTCCAGGGCGCATTCCTCGCAGCTCTCACCGGCAGGAAGCTGCAAACCGGCTGTAAGCCGCAGCCCAGGTTGGCTTCTTCCGACAGGCAACGGCATGCAGGCCCCCAAACAGCTTGTTTGTGCAGTTGTCGCGTGGAAGGTCATTCATGACATTAACTGTGGGCTTGTGTGCGCAGACAAAATGAACCTGACCTTTGCAGAAAGCCATGGCTAGCTCTCCTTTGAGAGCGCCTGGCTTACAACACTCATCCGACGATGTGACACACACACACCGCGTGAGAGTCCACGCGCTCCGATTTCATGTTCGGCTCTTCTCTTTGATACGCCTCGGCTGCTGTTCATGCCTGGCGAGTGGTCATCTGAAGAGTTTCCATCTCTTATAATAACACGTCGACGGGGCGGCACGGCTTCTGCAGCCTTCACGCACTGTAAACACACAACCATTCAACAGCAATTTGATCGGTAAACGTTCATACAGGTGTATGAACACAATCAGACCCTTCACTGGGTCACACCGACGGAAACTACTCTGACATGCAAACCTGATCAGATGTAGAGGGAACACCTGAAAAACTCATAGTTTTGCATAAAAGATGGTGGAACTGTTTTTTTAGGGCCTGTGTTTCAAGGTTTAGAGAAAAATACCCAAAACTAAACTGATATCAAGATGACAAGTAAGGGAATATGTGAGCTTCTGTCTTTTTATGTTCCAACTACCTGGTTTTGTTAAGATAACTAGCAGACTCTATTTTACCAATAAAGACTAATTGTTGTTGATTACTGAGATCATGAAAAATTGAAGGTGTTTGAAATGTACTTTTTGGTTCCCTGGAACATATGGGTGTGTGATTGTGGCCCAGTGACGGACTGTCAACCTGTCCAGGGTGTACCCCACCTTCACCCAACAGTAGCCGGGTTAAGCTCCGGCAGCCCTGTGACCCCGTTAAAGATAAAACGGGTTTAGAAAATGGATGGATGGATGGATGGATGTATATGGATGGATGGATGGATGGATGTATGGGTGGGTGGATGGATGGATGGATGAGTGTATGGATGAATGGATGGATGGATGGATGGATGGGTGGGTGGGTGGGTGGATGGATGGATGGATGGATGGATGGATGGGTGGGTGGATGGATGGATGGATGGATGGGTGTATGGATGGGTGGGTGAATGGATGGATGTATGGATAGATGGATGGATGGATGGGTGGATGAATCGATGGATGTATGGGTGGGTGTATGGATGGATGGATGGATTCCCTGGAGCCTAAACTGACCATGTTTGGACAAAAGAGGCGTCACTGCAGGCAGGACATCCGGAGCCTCTAAAGACAAATGCAGTAAACTGAATTTAAGGAATCAAACTGCACCAATTTTTGCGTAAAATGATGTTGATAGAACTGATATGATTACTCACCTTTGGCAGTTGTACTCTAGTTACATGCATGTGCAGACTTTCAATGATAATAATTTGTGTGGTTTAGTCTTTTCTTAATTTTTCATTTCAAACCTTCTTCTAAAAGCTTTGGAAATCAATGCATAGGATGGAGAAGTTTGAGTTATAATTTGGACACTTTTTGTATTAGGGTTGCTTTTGCTGTGGTGTAGCGGGCTCCAAACTGGACTTGATTCTACAAAGTTCCCTTTTTAGGACCACGTTTGGTCTTTTAAGAAAATCCTCCTTTATGTTGAATCTTTTTTGTGACACTGGCAGTAAGGAAGGAGGATACCTACAGATGTCTGACGGGTCAGACAAACGTTTCCTCAAACTTTCTGGACTTTTCTCATTGCCGTAATGTAGTTTCCAGAGGTAGGGGTCACGGAGACATACTGGAGGGGGTTGGAGGAGAGGAAGGGGCAGTATGGGTCTAATCCCATTCCAGCAGGCCGAGCAGCAGCAGCAGCTCTGCATTCCACGGCTTTGGGGGCTTTGGGGGCGGGCGGGGAGGGACGGCAGCATTCCTCCTCGGCCATCAAAGACGCCGCTGGACATCAAAGGCCGCTCAGAGCTGAGGTGTTGATGACTGCAATCCCCCCCCCTCCTCAGACCACTTTTAGCAACCTCAGCCCTCTGACACCGAGCGGGGCGGAGCCTGGCAGGTATGTGCGCCCTTTGGCCCGCCTCCTTGCAAGAGCATTAATCACTGCTTGTTAAATTGTGGCTTAAGAATCGAGTAGCGCCTTAAGTTTTTGGCAAAAAGATTACAAAGAGATGCTTTTGGATGTTTTAGTTGTTGAGTTTATTTAAAGCATGAGACACCGCCTTCTTCTCCTTTTGGTGCTGCGACCCCTGCAGACGGCAGCCCAGCGTTGACCCCTGAACTCTGGGGGCCTGTTCTTTGTTGGTGTTTTTAAAGAGTGAAGAGTGGGCCCTCACTCACGCCTTTGACGGTTTCAGCACGCACAGACTTAATAGAGTCACAAGTTTAAAAGCTGTCAACCACTGGGACTCGTGCTGCATATCAGGACATTTACATGATATTAAGTATCCTCTGTCGGTGCCCCCACCCACCCCCAGTGAAATCCCAACACTTGTTTGCTTTGATTGTTGCTATGAAGATGGAGGTGATTTAGAGGGAAGGTTAAGGAGAGGACAGCCATTAAGGGGCTTTGAGGGGAAGTTTCTCTCACTTATCGTTGGTCTGTTCCACCAAAATACCTTTGGCGATTGTTTCCTTGGTCCCGGTGGAGGCGAACAAAAGGGAGGAAGTCTTGCTTCTTTGAGAGGGGAGGCAGAGGGATCCCTGATAGGGTTACAGGAGGAGTCTCGGCCCCACCTGTAGGGCCCTCCCAGCTGCTCCGCTGTAACTGGATCCCATTGCCTCTCTCCTCAAGGCTACCAGGCCTCTTTGAAGTTATTTCTAGTGCTGGGAAAAAAAGAAAAAAAAAAGGCCACAGAGCCATGAAGTTAGACCGGGGAGTGCGCACACTTCCAAACATATGAAAGGGTTTTCCATGCATAAAGTTTCAAAACTTTTGTCCTTTTTTTATCATTTGTTATCTGAGCCTATGTTGAGGAGTTGATCTGAGTTTTGACCTGTTGTTGTTGGGCTTTGTTTGGCTGAAATGGCTCAGGAATGACTCATGGTTCCTTCTGTTTGCACAGATTTGTGTTTCTGTGATGGAAGAACGCTCCGTCTTCTGTCTGAGTGGGAACAAAAATTCATACTTGCTCAAATTTTTAAAAGCTTAAAAGAAAAAAAATTAGACATCCAGAACCATCTAACAGTATTTTTTTTTTTTTTACTTTAACCCAAACCTGCCTTTAAACTTCATTTAGTCTCTGTGATTTGAACTTTTACAAACATTAGATTTTTTATTTTTTTATTGCAGTAATCTGGAAAGAGATTAAGATTTATAATGAGCTCAGATAATCACATTGAAGTTTATTTATGCTGACCAGCCACTTTTAAAATCAGTTTATAATAAAATTAGTTAGATTATATCATCTTTGAAGGGGGAAAGATGAAGGAAAATAAGTCATATGAACATTTAGTAGATTCATTTAGTAGATTAAAATCTAAGAAAGCCATTCAAGTATGCTGATAATTTTTAAAAATGATAGAACATTTGCTACTGTAACTTTTAATAGTGTAATGTACCTGAAGAAAGGCTGAATCTATGACTGAATTGTACTGAAAAGCTCTAAGAGTGCGATATATTACGCTAAAAGTGGAAACAGCCAATTAACAATTCTGAAAAATATTACCGGTAACTTAATAAATTAAGATGTTATAAATCTGTATAATGAGCAAACTGTAGCAAAAAACAAAAATTGCACCTGAACAATGGGGTAAAAATCTCTTGTTCTGCGTTCACACCAAACACGGATATTGGGTAGTGTCCATCACCTCCTGTGTGTCCAATACTATGTTCATAAACCTGGCGCCCCTGTTGCAAATTTGTATGTGGGAGGAGCTACTGGTAACCCTTGTTTTTCTGGGCTCATTGCCACATTTTTGAAGACATGGACAAGAGAGTAGATTCAATTAAATATTTTTGGAGAACTTTGCAAAGGCACTTTCAAGCATGTTGCCTTGAGGGGGGGGGGGCTATGAGATCATTCAGAGACACTCCAAGTACAATAAGTTGCATCATCTAATGCAGGAGCTGCTTCTGAATGACGCCTGCATTCAGCGGTAATTCTGTCTGGTTTGACGACTTGCTGGATGCAAAGGAAACAATAAATAAATAAAGGAGGGGACTATTTTCATTCCTGTCTATATTCAAACTTAAAAATCCTCAAGTTAAGGACAACCACTAATGGCAACTATCCACATGTTGGTTATGGACTCCACATCGTCAACACATCACCTTTATAGCTAAATTCCTGATAGGTTGAGGAAATGCAAATTCTCAACAACTTCAGATATTTAAACTGAAATAAAATTAACACCGTGCCTTAGAATTTTGCCATGCAATTGCATTTTTTATGCTTCATGGTGCCATATATCCCAAAATGCACTGCCGCTAGACAACTGTACTGCAAATGATGCTCAAATGGGGCCTAAAAAAACACGATTAGTGTTTTAGCCCCAACGATCAGGTTTTTTCCGGCAGTAGGGGATCAATTTTCTATGATAGGAGCCCTGAACATTACGTCTCGCTATAGTTCTTCTGAAGAACATGATAGAAGTTTGGACAATTCTGTCAAACTTGAGTTGATGTCTTTTGATGATTCCACAGAAGTGCTGGTCTTGCTTCTCGGAAGATTCTGTTGGGCTTTCTTCATCCAGTCAGCACTAAACTGCTTTGGATTGAAGCTGATAGAAGCTAAACTCATTTACTTCATCTTATGTAAGGCTGTGGCTTCAACAGCTGGAATGGGTCCAGTTGGAGATGAAGGTAGCTATGATCCCTCCAACCTGCCATCCCAGCACTAAACACATTCTCACGCCATCATTGGTCAGATCCAAGGAAGCTGACATGACTCCCCCCATCGCCAGATGTACAAAGATGGGAAGGGGGAAGTATTGGTGGTGAGGGGCATCGCAGGAGGTCAGAAGGGCTCGGTTGAATTAAACCCCCGTGGTGGTGGGCGGGATTCATCTTCGCTGGGGTGAACGAGTTCAAGGCGAGATAAGGTCTTTGAGAGACACCACCGGGTTACTCCGGCCCCACGCAGGCCGATGTAAACACACTTTCTACTTCTAGATTTATGCGCCCATGAAAGGTGCTCCAAGCTCTTGTAAAAACATATGAAAGAAAAAAAAAATAAAAACAAGAATCCCAGCGGTTAATCATTCATCCGGTTTGACAAAGAGCGTCTTGTAAAAATCTTTGACTTCAGACAACAAAAGCAGACTGGATCAAGGTTTAAGCGCAGTGAATCTTTGGAAGAGGAAGTCTGTAACTGCCATCATGTATTGATCCGTCAAAGATTCCCAGTTTGCTGTGACCGCAGTGGTCCGTCCTGATGTTTTAGTTCAGGGACGTTGGATCCGTTTCTACCCGATTCGGGAAAGGACTTCTGGTTTTATATACGGAAAGAAAACACTTTGCTGTTTAATGGTGTCGGGGCAGGGTAGGGGTGACTGTTCTGGACATGCTGCAGGAAAAGAAGGAGGGGGGGGATAATTGGGGAGAGGAAAAGGGGGTGTTGCTGGGTGGGGGGGTAGAAGTAGTGGTTATTGTGCGATCAAAGGCTGAGTGAATTGTGTCGCAGACAGACGAGAAAGAAAAGCATGGCATGGTGTGACTTGCATTTTGATTTTCTTTAAGTGCCGGGAGGGGGGTGAAAGGGGCGGGGGGGGGGGGGGGTTGGGGAGCCTGTTTTAAATGTTGAGGTTCTTTTCCAAAACTTTGAAAAAGTTTCTCCTCCATGTTCTTCTCCACAAACGCAGTGTAAATCACAGCAGGATTGATTATTAACAAGCACCGCCCCCACAGGTGCTTTTTCCAGGTGGGGGCGGGAGTCTGGCTTGAGTGACAAGCAGAGTTCAAATCCCTGGCAGGGTTTCATTGAGAGCTTGGTCTGTGTAACAGGATATTCATGTGAAAGCCAGCAGCCTGGGGCTGGACAGAGCCTGCAGAATAGGAGCCACCTCACTGGGGCACTTAGGGGGCGCCAGATGCCCTCCATCCACAACACCAAAACATGACCGGGTGCTTCCAGCTGGTTGAGAAGAAGTTGTCCGTTCCCGGGTCCATCTGACGGTGACCGTAAGTCTTCACAGTGGAGATATTGGTGCAGCGATCAGCCTCTAAATAACATCATGGTCCACAACAACAACACTGTCCCGTTTGAGATGCAAGAGCCCCCACACAATAGCCCTGTGTTTGGGGCCCAGGGGCGGCGCTCCCTGCTGCCATCCAAGCTGCTGGAAAAGCAGAGGAGAGAGGTCACAGTCACACAGCGCTCCACTTCCTGCTTCACGATTCAGAACGGCGGCGGCTCAGAGACAGATGGAGGCTCCTTAGATCCTCCCACACGACTTTGCTCCCCAGCAGGGTGCCCAAAGTGCGACTTAAAATGTTACCTTAGTTGACCGGGATGGCGTTTACAAGCACAGAGCTTGTAGATTCTCATAAATACAGTCCACTACTCACAAAAATAACATGAGGGAAAAACTCCTAAAAGAATGTCCCTCATCCGTGTTTGCTGCTGGAAAAATCCTCGAGTTCTAAAGGGTTGTAATTAAAGATTGAAGCTAATGTTTCATTTCTCATAATACTCTGTTTAATCTGTGTGTGTGGGAGGTCTGAGGGGGAGGCTTTTCTCTCCTGAGCAGGTTGCAGTGAGCATCTGAGTGAAAAAATGTGCAAAGCGCTCGCAATGCTGTGAAAAAGTATTTGCCTCCTTCCCTGTCATTTCGCAGGATTGTCACAAACTCTTTTTAACTTTGATATTTCTTTAAGGTAACCAAAAGAAATGTACCACATATCTTACATATTACTTTATTTAATTGGAGATAAAACCTATCCAGGTGGGCTTGGTCCTTTATGATAAAGTAAATGCCTCCATCCCCATTTCTATTTTTTAAAGAATGGTTTCATTTGATCACATTGGAGGGTATTCCTTCATAAACACCCTTTTTGTCCCTTTCAGAGCAGAAGTTGCTGCTGTTTGGATCATTTTTCTTCTGCAAAGTTCGGCAAACTACCACCACCGTGTTTCTCTTTGACTGTAGGTCGGAATGCAACGGAAACGTGCATTCAAGTTGCCACTTCCAATGAAAAGTCTATGTTAACGCAGTTCAGGCTTCCATGTCCAAAACACTTGTGTCCACGTGCCGCTACGTAGGTTTCACAAGTCCGTTTTCTGGCTTTACGTACAGGTTGCGGCCATTAAACACGTGTTAAAAGTTAAACCAGTTGAACTCTGACCAGTCAAGAACTCTGCTTTGGTAGGAACGTATGGGTAGCGTCCTTTTCAGAAAACAGAAATACCAACAGTTTGAAAAGTGATCATGAAGGAGAAAAGAATAATTGCTCTTTGTACCCAGCCGGCATTGTGACACCAAGGCCAACTTTGAATTTCTTCTGTACACCCCCGGCTTCTCCCTATCCATACATTGACCCCTCCAATTGGAAAGATATGGAAAAAAATCCGATCTTCAAATTCTGACGTTACTACAGCTTGAAGACGTCATCAATTGTCCAGTGTGAACACCATATGCTAAAAGCGCGTTTAAAAATGCCTGTTGAACACATTCTTCTTGAACGCCCATCATATCCCTGGTGTCTACGTAGTTTAAATAGTAAATGGTGTATACTTGTTTAGTGCTTTTCTACCTTCCTCAAAGGCCCAAAGTGCTTTACAGTCTCAGTCCCATTCACACACACATTGACACGCTGATGGGGACTCCGGTGCTGAACACTGGCGCCAACCTTCCACCAGTGGCAAGGTGGGGTTCAGTGTCTTAAGCCACTGAATTGTGACAAACACGCAACAACTTAAAAATCTGTATTTTCAAGGCTCAATAAATCTATAATGATACGTTTTTGGTGGTTAATTAAAGATGTTTCGGGCTCATGACACATGTCACCCACATTCCACAGGCCACCCATAACACTCAGCTAACCCCCCCGCCTAGCGCTTACACAGTTGTTGGACGCCTTTTGACTGTGTCTTCAGCTGGCCGGCTGCAAGCTGACCTACTCTTAACATGATGAAGTGGGGTTCAAAGGTGAGGGGTCATGAGTGGACGAAGGGTATCTTGGGTCATCGGAAGCCAGGCAGAGCTTGGCGCCACTGCACTCTCTGATTGGGTCGCTGTGGTCATTGGGCTAATAGGATAAGTGGCCTGCAGGTCAGTTTGGCCCAGTTCTAATGCTAATACAGGAGCTTGGCTTTGCACTGTTGCCAGGGAATGGATCCAGGGAACTTCACTTGGTTACAGTTTTAATCCAGACTTGTTGGAACAGATCCGTGTTTAGCGGCGGCGAAGGGGCTGACAGCTGTATTTGTCCGGTTTCTGTTTGAGTTTTATATTTAACCCGGCTTTCTTAAAGCTCTGATCTTTTTAACTTTCCCGACAGAATTCCAGACGGCTGGTATGAAGTGAAAAAATGTTTTGGGATAAATGGCTGAAAACTAAGAGGCCGTCTTCCCCGTCTTGTTTCAGGCTCGGGGAGTGAGTCAGTGTTTGTGATGTCTGCAATCCTTTTTAACCTTTAATCCTCTTCTTAGACATCTTCAGGGCGCTGGCTCTGCAGATCCTTCAGGCATAGAGGTTAGCCGAGTTAACTGGCGCTAAGTGTAATGAGAAGAAATCAGACGCATAGTGCTCAGTGATTGTTGCAATTTACGTTGAAGAAAACAGCATCCCTGAACCTCGGTTCTCGAAGGACCTTTTTTAGATTCTTTGTGGTCTTCATGTCTTGAAGTTCTGAACTGATTGTGTTTATTATCAGGGCAAAAGGCAAAAAAAGTCTGCCAATAAGGGTCAATTCTTTCCTTTAAAGACCTAAACTTTGGTGTTGTTGACCTGAGAGCTCACCAGATCTTGTTCTCTCCTCAGATGCATCCTTTGGGACTATGTAACAACAACGATGAAGAAGACCTGTACGAGTATGGATGGGTTGGAGTGGTGAAGCTGGAGCAGCCCGAGCTGGATCCAAGTTGTCTCACAGTTTTGGGAAAGGTAAAGAATATGCCCTCAAGTCTTTATATTTTTCATCTCTTTGCATCAAAACATGCACAAACGTACTTTTTTATGAAGATACAGATAAATGTAGAACCTCAAAAAAACTACAGCAGAGGCTCTTCTTATTGCATTTAAATGTAATTAGGGCCTTAAAATGATTTAGATTTGCACATCTTGGAAGTAAAATCAAAGGTTTTTTTTTATTTTTCCCCACAGAAACATGTTTTAAATGTTGTATTCTCATTAAACCAATTAATCCCTTTTTAGAAATTATCTTTGATCTTTTGTAGCTCCAAATAACCGCTGGTTTTATTTTTGCTTCTTGCCGCTCATTGCCAGGAGATAAACTGTCCCCCTCCCTCATATCTCTTCACAAACTACCCCTTTGCTCCCTCCCTTCCTCCCCACTGTGCCCAGAGCCCTCTGGAGTCTCTGAGTGGTATTTTATCATATTTAATTAAGCGGTCCTCCTAATGGTATGTGCCCACATTTCCCTGAGGACGGAGGGGCCGCAGTCATTTATTCCGTTCCCTCCCGTGACAGAAAGAGAGCAGCCGTTCCTGATTTAAGGAGTCCTCCTGCTTCATAGACATGCTAATGCACTTTCTTTGGGGAAAGCTCGCTGGAACCCAGCTGATGCTTGATTACAGCTGGAGCAGAAGCTGACATTATGCTCAGTGGAAGATGGAGGGACTTCCTCCTCTGTAACTGGGGACCTCACCTAGTTTATGCGCCTTAACCAAACACAAACCAGTAATTAGTCACCTAGTTTGACTGGATCCACTGAGTTAAGTTCACTTCAGGGTTGTCAAAGTTCAGTCCTCCAGTCTTGCTGGTGTTTGAGATATCTCTGCACATGCTGTCACCTTGAACAGGTACAGTTTCAAATGAAAAGCTGTGCAGCTACCAGCCCTGGAGACCTGCAGCTTGAAGTGCTGTGTGTTCTTCCTTTAAACATATGCATACAGTGTTCCCTAACTATTTTGGGTTCACCTTTTGCTGTTTTTGCAGATTTTTGTGTGTGTGTGTGTGTGTGTAATTTTGCATGCCTTTTTATTATCATTATTTTGTTTTCCGCTCCATGCCGGGTCTCCGGTACAGAATGCGTTCACATGATCTTTTATTAATGGAAACCCTGCAGCCAATCAGAATCCCGTATTTGCCAAGACCGTGGTATAAAAAGTAATAATACTGGACAGTTCTTCGGGAATTTCTAGAGGTTTGGCACAAAATGGGATCACAGGTTCAGGCATGGCAGCAATATTCTTACAGCATCTGAGTAACATGTAGTCTGCAACGCATGTCTCACACTCAGAAGTTGTGCAATCTGTTGTTCTGCCTGTAACTGTTAAACCTTTTACATATTTAACCTCATTTCAACTGATTCTGAAGCATTTTTATTGATGCAACTGTTTACGTCAGTAAAGTCCTCCTCAGAATCCGTTGGAATTGCGTTTCTTGCGTAAACGGTTGCAGTGTTGTGGACATTTAAAAAGAACGTCAACACTGGGCTGAAGCTCTGCCGTTAAAGAGTTAAATCGGGTCTTTCTCTGTGTCTCTACCTTTTTTTCTCGGTGGAGCGGGTCAGATTGATCCACAGATGTCTGTTTGAGACCCTCTGGGTCGGATGCTTTAGCTTGGGACACGGTGCTGAGGGTGGCAGGGATCTTAAGGATAATTGTGGAAGGGGGGAATCCGTTGCTGAAGCACAAAAAACTTTTCTCCCCGAGCCCGAGCACGGCCGGCTGCTTTGCCACTTTTGCCAGGCCTGTTGACTCCCCTGCCAGCCTGCGTACCCCGCCCAGCCAGCCCCTCTTTAGATGCCCTCCAAAGTCCTCACCCCGCCCCGTCTGTATTTTCTCCGGTCCTCTCGCCCCACCTCCCGCCCCACTCGACTGGCCCCTAACTGAACCCAAGAGCCCACTCCACTTTGCTGCCACTTTGCCACCAACAGTGTTGGGGTCTTGTCTGGTCAATTTAGATTCCATTCAATTACAGAATCCCAGCGAACACACAAAACAGAATTGTGGGAGGGGTGGAAAGAAAAGCTGTTTACTCCAACCAGAAATAAAGTGTCTGGGAACTCGGGGCCGCAGTCTGCGCTCCTGTGATGATCAGAACCAAGTGTTTCTGCTTTCATCCGCGCACAACATGGATGTTTAATCCTAACCGCTTTGGACTGTTTTACTTTTTGGGTGTTTTTTTGGGGGGGACTCTTGTCTGAGTGGGATGTTCAAACTTGTGAAATCTCCTCTGCAGAGGAAAAGAAGTTTTCAGCCTCTGAAGTTCAAGTGTCACACATATGTGCACAGTTTTTCCTGCTCTTCCTGTGTGGTTCCTGTGAGAGCGGCAGGACGGGTGAACCCCTGACCTCGGTGTGCCACAACAGCGGCTCCTCCTCTCCGAACAGCGGGAGAAGCCACCGCCAAATCAGCTCCTGCTCAGCCAACTGCGGGCGTTTTCTGATGTCTTCGGTGGTTCTGCTGGGGACCTGGAGGTTGCGTAACGGTGACGAGTCCCGGTGCTTATCGGGTCTTTGGTTTCTCTGAGGTGTTTGTAAATGTTGTAAATCATGCTCTCACCTCTGCACACACGGATCTCGTCTCCAGCGGAACTATTTATTGCAGTCAATAACATATTCTTAGTTGTCATTTCCTCTGCGCTTGCTCGCCTTTCTCAGAAGCGCCCCCCTCCTCCTCCACCTCCCTTATCTGCCATGTCTCCTCGCACACATGCTCTGCGAGTCTTGGCAGCTCCTCTGGAACATGAAATCGTGCCACTGGCTTTGATTGGCGGCCCGCAGAGCATCTGTGCCAAGGAGGTGTCTCTTCTTACAGTGCGGGACCACGGGGGGGGGGGGGCTTCGGCACGTCTGATTTTTCAGCTTTCATCCAGCCGAAGCTCCCGTCACATCTCCTCGGAACCGGGCTTTTCAGCAGAGGGAAGGTGGAGGGGTCGAAGGTCCGTATTCTCCTGCAAACGACAGAAATGACATGCTCCCCCTCGACCCGTATATGCAGCAGGCCTCGTAGTATGTAAACTCCCTGGTATGTGATTGTAGCGCTGCTGCCCTTGCTCGTCTCTCAAACTCCGGCCACAGACAGCTGGCCGGAATGGGCTGGCTACAAAGAAGCCCTTAAAAATAACTGGAGCAACAAGAAAGGCTGGGAGATCTTTACTGACACATCCGTCCAGAAACGAGAGCCAGCGGCGCACAAGCATGAAAAGTGTGGGAAGCTCTGCCTTTGACACACTCAGAGGGAACAATGTGGGCCAGCGAGCAGAGTGTTTTTCTGCCGCGGCCTGCATACTGGCACCGTGGGACCGCAGGCGGAGCAGACAGCTGCTGCGTCTTAGCGCTAAGTTGGCCGGAGCTGCAGATACGAGGGCTGCAAGAATGCTGTTTCTGAGAAAGACAGATAAGTGTGACTTCACTGGTGGCTGGCTCGCAGCCTGTGGGCAGGTCGGCCGTCTCAAACACTCAGGTGTGTTAGAGGTCGTCCCGGGGCCGCAGCAGTGCCAGGGAGGTGTCATGCGGCGGGCCGAAGCGCCTGTATTTGACCTTGTTGTCAGAGAGGAAGGCTGTCTGTTCAGGGGGAATATTTCATGTTTTTATGCAGACGACTGAATGACCTTCTGTCTGTGGCCCATCACTCCTTCCTTCTCTTGAAAAGAAGAACGACTCCTGTTTCTGAAAACTGATGCAGCAGCTGAAGCGCCAGTCCATTCACAGCCACCACTTTTGTTGGAAATAGATCTCTGACAAAGCCGTAAATGATGCAGAATATCTGCTGAACGTGAGGAATCAATATCATTTCTGAGACTCTTGGCTAATGGTTCTCTGCTTTGTTAGAGAAGTTTCAATCATCTGCAGCCGTCCTACACACACAAAAGCAGCTAAAACAAACGTTGGATAAATGGGGAACTTTAATATTCCACAAAGGTAAAGGGAACGAGGAGAAGAAAAAAGATTTATCTGGAGATTTTAAAGCTACAAATGTTGTCTTAACCTGCTGGATTGTGTGAAAAAGCAAACACTAGTTTTACCTTTTAAAACAGGAGATTTACTTTCTTTGAACTACTGTAACGCTACTACTAACTACTTTAACTGTCCTCGCAATTATCGTAATTCCAGAAAAGCGGCTCTGCGCTCAGATGCAACAAGTCTTTATGCGATCGATGTAAATCAGCTGATTCTGTCACGAAAAGCTGGTTTGCACCGTTTGTTGCATCTCAGTGCAAAGCTGATATGAAACGCTGCTTCTCTCTGGGTCAGAATCAGCTGACTTACGGTGATCACGTCAACGGTCAAGGAGTTGCGGTACGTCAAGGACTGCGTGTTATTTAGGTGTTGGGAGTTTTTCTGTGTTCTTGTTGCCCAGGAATGTCTTTCTCCTTCAACTCTCAACATGGATCCCTGTTTTTTCAAAAGACTGTTGGATCATGAACTCGAAGGCTTGCTGTTCTTCCCATCTTCCTCCTGGGTCCTTAGTCCTTCTGCTTTTCTTTTTGGTTGTTTGCTCCTGGGAAGGTTCTCCAGTTTTTCTCTTGACTTTTTCAGAGATTCTTTGATTTAACAGGTCTGCTTGTGGGAGTGAGACGCTTTCCAAACAATCTGGTGTTTTAGCGATTTATTTGAGGGGGAGCAATGACTTTTTTTTACAAGGAACGAGGCCGATTTTGAACTGTTTCAGCGGAAGAAGAAATCCTTTAGACAGCATTTTGTACTCTGATGGGTCGCTGGTTTGAAATTAGATTCCGTTGTGATCTGGTTCAGTAAAGTGGGACAAATGTGTTGATAATAAGGGGCAGAATTAAACTCCACCGGTGGACTGCTGGCTCCATCTTTTCGGCTGATGCTGGCGAGCATTAACTGCTCCAACACGTTCAAAGTCGCAGCATGGTGGCAGGAATGGAAAGAGAAACTCCAAAACCGAGGAGGAGCAGCAGGAAGAAAAGAAAAAGAAATCCTGTGAAGCATGGAGCCTCCCGGGCTCTCCTTTCATGTTTGTGTACGGCTCAACTTTCTGATATTATCTTCCTCCTTCTTCCTGGTGGGGTGTCGGGAGAGCTCCCCCCTCTCAAAAAAACCCCTCCACCCCTCTCCTAAATCACCGCTTTGCCATGTTTCACTGCAGTCGGAGGCACCCGGGATCCCACTGCGCTTGTTTCCATGGTCACTGGGAAGCTCTTTGTGTCATGTGGCTCAAAGTGAGCTGTCCCTGGGCCGAATTACCCAGCTTTCAATGGGAGGCCAAATGACCATTATTAGACTTCACAGCTCAGGCCTCTATTTAAAGAGAGAAGAAAGGAGCCCTGGGGTCTTCAGATGAGAGAAAGATTGAGGGATAGAAAGTAAAGGGGGATGGCAAAAAAAAGGGAAAAAAAACTAGGGGCCATGAGGAAATGACGCCAGGAAGACCCATCATGTCTTTACACCCATTCCTGATCTTCATCGTTGTTTTGGAAAGTCGGACAGGTTCTTCAAGGAGCTTTCAGTGAAACCAAGCAGCTGCTAGACGGTTGCATTTTAAGAAGTTGGGGCTGGAAAGTAGAGGTCCCGCACAGTTACTCTGACACTTCTCCCTGACATACACCAGTCCTGCAGGGGTGAAATGGCATCTCGCTCGTGTGACTCAAACTTTCTCTCATGCTGTGCCAGAAAGCCAAGGTTGGGCCAAGCGCAAGGAGACAGACAATGAGGGATGTGTGCTTGAGTGTTTGTGTGTGTGGAGCCAAGCTCAGAGACTCTGAGGTGATGGAGGAGGAGAAGCTGAGACGCTCAAGGAAAACGACCATTGACTGGATATGAGAACTGGACCAAGTCAGTGTGACCGCACCCAAAGAAAATGGTTTACTTCCATATATATATAGGAGGAGGGGTCACTTAGTCCAGGTCCCATTTACAGTCAATGGACAGAATCAACAATGGGAATTCATCAGGTAGAGACCAAGAGCTTTCTGCCATTAAATTTCAGTTGACGTAACCTTTTAACACTAGAGATTGTCACTCACTGGTGACACCTAAATAACACATGATCTCTGATTCTGATGCAGAGAAAAGCCACTTTTTTTTCCATGACAGAATCAGCGGATGCGTGTTGATTGCTGAAGCACTGAACCCCAGTGAAGTCCTATTAGCACAAAGCTGCTTTTCCCTGCTTCAGGATGCGCTGGAATTATATGTATTGCATATGGCCGTTCAGGACATATGAAGTTGAAAGAATGTTCAGCTTCTTAATCCTACAGACAAGAAAAAAACGTATTTATGCGTTTTTCTGATCATCTTTTGACCCATTGACTACAAACGTTTTGTGTTTATCTGCACATTATTTCGCAACTTTGTCTGTAAACTCTACTGTGGACTATTGCTGCTGTTTCAGCCTGGTCCTAACCTGGACTGACTGTAAAAGGATACCAATTAGAGCGACTGCTGTGTGCTCTGCAAGTATTTCAGACTAAATTCCAACACTAGATGAGACTTCATTGGATATAAAAGATGAAAGTTATCTGTGAAAAGGAAGTTAAATCAGAGGCAGTTGGCACATTTATTTCCTAAATATTTAATGGGAACAGTCTGCTCCTGCTTCTGGTTTGGTGGGAAATGAGAGGAACAGCAGCCAGAGGAGGCTTCAGAGGAGCATCATGCAGCAGCAGCAGCAGCAGCAGCAGCAGCAGCAGCTTCCCTTTCACACCAGCCAGGACTCGGTCTCTGAAAGCAACTTCAAGGCAAAGAGGGATTAGAGAAAATCCTCCTAGAGAAATGAGGAAAAAAGGGAGAGGTGGTGTTTAGTGGAAAGTTTAAACTGGACTGATGTCTCCTTTTGATTACAGTTTAGGTTCCTAAAGGAACACAGATCTTTGGAAATGCTGTGAGAGTATATTCACTGGTTGCTCCTCTTCTGTTGCTTTAATAAAGAAAATCAAATGGTTGGTGCTTTTGTTTTGTGGTGCTTTTAAATGAAAGCGGACGTTTTTTCTTCCCGTCCAAACAACCAGCGTTTTTCTCTTTTAGTTCTGGTCTGTTTGAAGAGCTTTTAGCTGTTATTTCTTGTTAGATCTTACTTGTGCGACCTGTTGCTCAAAGCATGCTTGTAGAAAAGATGTGCATGAACGTTTTCACTCCGCAGGTTCACAGAGTGGTCTATGATCTTGATATTTTGTGCAGGTTTGTCCATTTTTTTTGTATCCACCTGTAAGGGTAGGACTAAGGCAGTGGATGGATTCCTGGTGCAATTTGGATAAAATGATTATTTTCTACCAAAGTTTGATAATCAAGGTGGAGCATTTACTGACATTTAATGTGTTTTTTTTACAATTTGAAATGCAGTCACAGCTTGTTTGGGTAACCATAAATGTATTTTTGTTGTTTTTACTTATCTAAAAGCAAACACAAGAAGTAAGACCAGGGAGTTTAAATACTAGAAGAGTTTTCTTATCTGAAGATGTTTCTAAAGCATCTAAAGAGAAAATGTTTTCTTTTATGGCGTTGTGTACCTTTAATACAGAAAATCTTTCGCTACAGAAGAAGCTTTTTCAGAGTAGTGCTTCTTGTCTCTCGCTCGAAACTGTTTGTTTTTCTGTGAATCACAAAGGAGCAAAAACCTAAACCGGTAAGAAAACAACATGGGAGGGACGGGGAGGAAATTTAATTAGCAGCCGTCCATTCCTCCGGGCTCAGCGTTTGGTCTCGGCAGGACAGAGCAGTAGGCAGAAGACGAAAAAAGGCTGGTTGATTAGCGACAGTTGCATCCGCGCCTGTGTAGAGCGTGCCCCCGTGTCCCCAAGACATCAAACGGCAGACGCCGGAAATGCTGCCTGTGGTGCACAGCCAGCACGACGGGAACATGATGAACGGCCCTGCAGCGCACCAGAGTCCAGGGATTGTTGGCTTCATCCATCACTTATGATTATCTGACTCTGGTATCACAAGCAATAAAAAACAAAATATTATAGAACTGTATCACCAGATGGTATTTCTTGTTACAAAATGACAAAGGTCTTTGAATGTCAGTTTATTTTGTTGAACTTCAGAATTTTATTTTTATACCTTGTATATTTAGAATAAGTATTAGTATATATGGAGTTCTAGGTATTTTTTATTTAATTAGACATTTTTCTATTACTCAAGCATGGTGGTGGAAGAGTGATGATTTGGGATAAATTTGCAGCCAGAAGCTTGAACTCACTGCAGTGAAGCATGGACTTCTCTGTATGTAACTTTATTAAATGGGATGATGGTTATCAGTGAAATAAAAAAAAAAATCCTTTTGCCAAGTCTTAAAATGGGAATACAGATGGAGAAACCAGAAAATGCAAAGTAAACTGGAAGTTTTTGGAATCTCACGTCGGTGGAGAAGCCTGTGGAGTGAAAGAGGACAAGAAGCTCGATGAGCCCGACTAGTTTTTAGTCCAGGACCTTCTGAGGTTTGAAAGTGAGCATTTTTGCAGGCTGACATTAGGACTTATGCAGACACGTTTCAGGGTCTTATACAAGCTGCCCCTTCCTCGATTTTGCAGTTGGGGCAGCTTGTTGCCAAGTTACTCTGTCAGGTCTGCAGAGACACACGCACCCAGACAAACGCACGTCTTAATTACCCGCCTCACTTGTATAATTCCATTTATGCAACAGCAGGTAAATGGCCACCCGACAGCGTTTGCCGGTACAGATGATGATGTTGGATTTAGTAAAGGGGATCAAACCAGGGAGGAAAAAAATGTGACTTTTAACACGCATCCTAAAGATCGCCTAGAGGTGAATCTCATTTCCCTCTTTCAAAGGGAAATGGATTCCAAGAAGATGATTCTGAAGGCTTCCTGTGGTTTTGTGTTCTGTTGCACAACTCTGTTGTGCATTTAGGGATTTGAACCACTCATGGGAACCGATTCCCCCTTAGGACCTGCGTCACAGTAACCTGTACAAACCGCATCTGTGTTTGTGCAAACTGGTGGATCATAAAGTGCAGCTTAGAGACGAGCGTCTCTGGAAGAGACTTAGTTCTAATTCCTCCTTCAGACGGCTGCTCTCTGTCAATCTGAGCGTGTTTGTGTCTCAATTAGAGGCCATTAAAGCAGTGGCTGAACGCTATTACCTCAGGAACATTCAGGCCTGAGTGAACACCACAGATGTTTTTGTTAAACAAGAATGAAAAACGTTTTGCTTTTGCGTATTTAAGCTGTGACGGAGCAACAAAAGTTCATGCGGGATAGCAGGCGAGTGGAAGACCTAAGGTGACGATTCCTGCAGGTTGCATTTTGCTGCGTTGCAACTGTTGCTGACTCTGAATGATGAATGATGAATGAGGATACCTTAACATTTTATGGTTGCTATGGACCAAAACTTTTACTGATACAATTTCTATGATTAGGGCTGTGGATCATTTATTAGGTGGTAAGTCGATTCACGAATCAACACCAACAATTCACAGATCAAACCAGGAGTCCAACTATTTAACATGTTATGTTTGAAGGGTTATCCTCTGTCTGTCTTTTTACAGGATGTATGAAAAATTAAAATAATAAGTATCTTTGATGTCACAAATATTTGTACACGTTTTTTCTGGAACAAATTGTGAATATTCAAGTATTTGAATACTTGTTACATCCCTACAAAAGATGATATTATTACATATAGTAGAACAGAAAAAAAAATGATTGCAGATGTTATCCATGTACAAAATAAAGTTTGGGTCATACAACGACTATGTGCATTTGTGCATGTATTGCATGGAGGAGAATTGATCATAGGTGAATATATACCTAGAGAATGTGAGAAAAGTTGTGCCTTTTCAAAAAATGTATCACAAATGAACCACGTTCAAACCACGGAAGACGTATGAATAAACCACGCAAAGATCATGTAAATCAACGTGGGACATGAAGCGTGTGGGATTATCGCGCTGTTTATATGCAATTCGATCATCATTTATGCGTCAATTGCGTAATTTTAACGCGACATGTGCGCAGTAGACACAATATAAAAGTTATACATGCGTGAAAAGTCTATTAGACAAACATGGACATGTTTGGAACGGTTATGGAAAGACCCAAATTTGCATATGCATTTAGCAAAAATCATGCACAGATGCAAACGACTTGCCTAATAATCACGGATGAGCTGCATACAAACAGTATCATTCTCAGCCGACCTAAAATTTCCAACAGCTCAAAACCGAATTCACATAAAGACCCGTTAGACATCTGCGCACATCGGCGAATGACGAACGCAAGAAACACTTATGAGTTACGCGTATCATGCATGTATCACAAAAGTCTTGAAACTCATACGTGACAAATGCACAAAATGTCAAAGTCAAGTCAAAGTCAAAGTAACTTTATTGTAGTGGATGTGTGACGCAGCCTTAAAGTGTGGATGCCATGCTTTGAACAACTTTGTCAAATAAAAAAGCCCTTTAAACGCTGATTCTATTGATACCAATAGTTAGCGTCGAAAAAAATCCGAAGCATATGAATAATAGACATCGTTAGAAGGAATCAGAGATTTGAATTTGCCGCTAAGAGCGCAGGCTGGAAGTGACCCCGATATGACCTGTGACGTCACGAAAGGCATTGACTTTCGTAGTTCCGCTTCGGACAGCAGGTAAACAAAACAGGTAGTCTTCGTTTCTCTCGTGTTTAAATCTGTTAATCATCAACATGCCAAGTCGTTGTGTGGCAGCTGGATGTAGCAATACATCTAGTGAAAGTGTATCTGTGTATAAATTCCCAAAACAAGAAACGCTGCTGAAACAATGGACAAAACAAGTTCAGCGAACGAGGGCGAATTGGGTGCCAACTGCTTCGTCAACTTTATGCAGCGAACATTTTGAGGCAGACTGTTTTGAAGAAACACCACAGCTCATGAAAGATATGGGAATGCATGTCAGATATAAAAAAGTATTGAAACCGAACGCAATCCCCACCATTTTCAAGAGATCGCTAGACCTACTACTTTCTGCTATATCCTCCTCACTTTCGCAAAAGGGTTCGAATCGATACGGTTGCAAAAGTGACTCATCATCATGATAATCTCCGCAACTTTCCTCTTCATCTTTCTGTTCAGCTAGCCATGTTGTCTGCCTTTCGTTACGTCACAAACAGGGCGGCGAGAATTCGGCGGAATGCGTGAAGCCAGCGGCCGTCCTCGTTGTTTATATCGCGTTTTTCGCTATTTATTCTTTTTCGAAAAATATTAAAAACAATCGCAACATGAAATAGAGACTATTTACTATATTTTGGCTTATTAAAATAGGCCATGTCACCCACACTTTAAACCGCTGCAATCCCATTTATGGAGCCTCACATGTGGCTCATTGGAGGTCAGATTTGTAGGTAATGTACAGTATTCCATGTTGCAGAAGGCATGAGAATGAAGCTCATGCAGCAGATGTAACATGTGGTAACTGGCTCACCGCTCCCCTCCCTGATCGGACCTCCTCTTCCTTTGATATTAATGGGAGTCACTGAACTCACTGAGTGCTTCAAGTGATTCTTTCCGCCTCTGTGTTTACGTTGGGTAAACTGTCAGTTTATATGATGGCGGTCGAGGGAAGAGGAGCTTGAGGAGGCCCAAACCGCCCCTGTCCGCTTACATCCAGAATCGGTCTCCATGTTGCAGAGGGGGGGGGCGCCTTGATGTTTAAAGTCTTGTTCTTGGCAGCAGCCATTATTTTACTTTTTATCAGGTTAGGGGCTTTTATTTATTTTTTATTGCAGCTGATGCCCCCTATTGATAATTTTGCCTGAAGGGCTAAACACGGGCTTCCAAAGGAAAAACAAATAACTGCATTTTAAGACTTCTAAGCCCACCAGGGGGGCTTTTACCCAGACTGATGTCACATGACAGCTGTTCATAGGTGAAAGTCTAACTTGTTAAAGACCCACTCCAATGAAAAAGGTGATTTTGGTGTTTTTTCTTGTAGCATTTTTTTGATGGAGGTCATTTTGCCTCCAGGTGTGATGCAACTGCTGCAGCCGGCAGGCTACAGGCTCCCTGCTCCGCCCAACTGAGCTGCCGTCTGACTGTGCGGCTGGATAGCGTCAAAAAAGCCATTTTTGTTGCACTATTAATGTTTTGTTGGGGTGTGAGGAGCGGTAAGATAGCAGGAGAAGGCACAGAGAGCTCTCAGCAACAGGGAGGGTTGCTCCTCTGCAATGGCCCCGCCCACAACTCAGAGGTGAATTTCTATCGATTGATGCTCTGCAGAAACTGTCCTACAAAACAATACAGGTTTTTGCTTTTTGGCTTAAAAGCGGCAAAATCATAATTGAAAGACCACTGGGAAAACTTTGAAAATAGATCAGAAGATGATCGGAGTGGCACTTTGTTAAGGTATGACTGCTGTGTCATATTTGTTCCCCATATTTGACCCATTCTCTGGTGGCAGACACAGCCGCACTCTGGAACCAGTTGGTGGTTTAACCCCCTGATTCAAGCCGCTAAGGCTAAGGACGTAGTTTTAGAGTCTTTGGTATGACCTACAGTGGATTTGAGCCCACAACCTAAGGCGGACGCTCTACCACTAGAGTTGGTCTAATTTTTAATAACTAGGTCATTTGGTTATCGGGTTTCTTTGAAAATGTGGTTATTAAACTTTGCTTAATCATGAGCTTCACGAGCAAACTCGCCGCTCCGCCTCTGTCTCCGGGCTTCTCTGCCACGTCGAGAAGTTTTATTTAGGTGAATGTAAATGTCGTCTGGCTGCACACGCCAGCTCTGGTAGGGACTGACGAAGGAGAAGAAAAGCAGGGGGTTGCCACATATAAGAAAATCCATGGGAGAAAAGTATGCCTTTATCTTTTAATAAACCGTAAAGCCAGGAGGCAACATGAAATTACAGCATAATAGCAGTGGAGCCTTCTGAGGACTTAATTTCCTTAATTATAGCGGCGCAGAGAGAGGGAAAGGAAACGAAGAAGAGGAGGAGGAAGGCAGGATAGGGAGCGATGGAGCATCTGAGCCAGATTCCACAGGTGGATCTGATCACACTATTTTCCCTTTCCATGCATATTCATAAGGACACATGAACCCTGAGTCCACACAAATGATGGATTGGGGAACGTCTCGTCCAGATGAGTGACAGCGCCTCCTCTTCAGATCCTCCATGCTGGATGGATGGCTGACTTAGGGATGCTAAACATAGCTTTCATTTTCGTCCGTGTCTAGACTGAGTTCTCAGCAGTTTCTGCTGCTGCGGTTTTTGTTCCCTCTGGGAAGATTGTTCTTTCTTTTTTTAACTCTGTTTGTTTAGCTGTCACTGTTGTAAAGTGTCGTCGCCCCTCCGTCCCCCCCTCCCTCGGCAAAGTTCAGGTTTCTTTTTAATGGGCTTTTCTTGAAACATGGATCAAACTTAAGAGCAGAAACACTGGATCTGATCCAAACTAGCCCAGCACTGCTGGATCCTAAGACTTTTTTCTGAAAGATAGAACATTTTGAAACAAATGAATAACTTTCAGTCAATTAACATGATGGGAATTGTAGTTGTTCTGGTGTAGGCCAAGCAAAACACATGTATGCCAAAGAGTCCAGAGCAAAGAACTGCACAGATTAGATGTAAAAAGGTGCAATAAAATCTAATAATGCTGTGAAAACACTTTGGGAAACTTTACATTCTGGGTTTTTTTATTTAAAGAAGCAAAACATAATCAGTTATTTTCATAGAAACTCTATGATCTTTGAAAAATTAACTTAAACTCTGTAACACAGGTTTGGAATAAAGCGTTTGTCCAAAGCAAATTAGATCCAGTTTAGGACGATGTACATGTTTGGCCTAAAGACATGATGACTGGGATTTTAACCCCCAACCAACAGATTTGCACATCAATCCTCTGAACTACAGCCGTCCCAACCAAGTCTGAAGCTAATTGAACCAATTTAACACCAATACTTCAGCTCCAGTGTTGACATTCTGCCGTAACTTTTTAACTATTCACGTAGTTACAGCGAATTCTGAAGCGAAGAAAAGCGGCTTTATGCTGATATGCAACATTTTACAATAGCAACGTGTTTAATCCACAGAAATCTGCTGATTCTGACCTGAAGAAAAGTGTTGCATATTGGCACAAAGCCACTTTTCTCTGCATTCGAATCAGTTGAAATTATGTTAAATTAATGGTCAAAGTAGTTCAATGAAATACAAGTAGAAACTGGGTAATGCACTGCTCAGTACTCAGGTATTGGCTGAATTTCTGCTGGATCCTTTTTAGCTCAGTGAATCAGATTTTGCCCAACAGCCGCAAAGCCAAATTTCTCCATGCGGTTTGATTGGCGGAGGTTTTTCATGGTGAGGCGGTCGGCTTTCGCCTCATCTTTAGGCAGCGTTCATCCCCCCGTTGGTTTGTGAGGCTGCAGTTTTCCACAGGGGTTGGATGGGAGATGTCAGTTTGCCTGCAGGTGCATTTTTAGTTGTCATCAGGCAAGTCCCTGCACTGCAGCGCAGGCCTGCAGATTCTTCAGGAGGGAGATCTCTTTCTTCTCAAAGCGTCTTACCAAGAGCTATTAATTATTAACTGGGAGAGCTCACATCAAAGGGCCAGACTGGTGCTGAATTAAATGTGTGTGTGTGTGTGTGTGTGTGTGTGCTGGCAGTGCAGAGCACAGAGAAAACTGGGTGAGAGGGAAACGCCGTGCAGAGATTTCACTCGGCTCTCTTTTGAACTTTGTGGAGTGAAAAAAAAAAAAAAAGGGAGAAAGGGAGAAGTGTTGGTTTTAAAGGAGGCAGGAGGAAAAAGCTGGTTTTCGTGGCCCTTTTTAGTGTTCCGCTGTTTGATGGGGCTTTTATTCCAACAGATGGAATTGGTTTGCAGAGTTAATTAGTCTTTAATTAGCTCTGAAAGCCAAATTCATAAACATTTAGTCCATGAATTAAACCAGCGAGGAAATCTAATTGAGACAGAACTAACAAACTCCACATGGCCTTAAAGAAGAAAGCTGAGGTGTCTGAACCTGGGGGAGCGGGTTTGGTGGTCCCAGCGCCGGTAGCTCTAGAAAGGACATGAACATGTGCCGCTGCAGCATCTATTTTTTATTTTATTACTGTAATCCATTTGGGCAGCTCCTTCTGCTTCATTGGCTTCAATAGAGGGAAACCCAGGCATGTTTGAACTGCAAATGCACGTTCCTGGACAGCTCAGCTTAATGGTTAACTTCCTGCTGAAGACGAAAACACTTGTTGGAAGTTGTAAAAAATAATGCAAACCTGATGGGAAAAGTCATAAACATGGGTGAAAAGGCTTATTTACCTTGTTGTTGATTTCTTTTAAAGAAAATACTCAAATACGCAAATGTTCCCTTTGATTTAACAGCAGTTAGAAAAAAAGAATTTGTTTTTTTTTTTCCAGCAGAGCTTTGAGGAAAGTTTACAAAAGAAAGATCTGTTTGTATGTAATAATTCATAATCATCCATTTGCTGGCTTTAAATAGCAAACAGCTTAAATGCAAACACAGAAATTTTCAGGTGATAGAAAAAATGTGAGAACAAAGGAGTTCTCTTCCCCTGAAGCTGCTGACACTTTGCAGCTCTACGTCTGAATATCTGCACTTCTAAATGAGGATGACGGCAGGGAGCAGCTTCACTCCCAATCGGAGCTTTTTCTGTCACGTCTGCACCGTAACTTCATGCCTCAGACGTGAACCGTCTGCTAACCAGCTCCACAGACAAACCAGGAGGTGCTTCGTAAGAAAACATTTGCACAAATGGATCTGAAATCATTCGTGGAATGAAAATCCAAAAAATAACATGTTTTTCTTTCATATATTTAAAATAAACTATACATTTTCTTCTCTCCGCTTTCTGTAAAGCAATCAATAAACCTCTATTTGACAGTCATTTAATGGGTTCAGTGTGTCGTGTTTGTACCGAGTGTATACGTGGAAATATGTCTAGAATGAAGAGAAAGGATGATATCAAAACGTTGGCATAATTTTCTCATGTATTTTTATTTTTTGTCTGTTTTTCCATTTATTTTTTATTAAAACAGTCAGTAAAAGTAAACAATCACAATATTATTTCTTGCAGAAAGAGACATTTACTATGTAAACACAGAAAAATGCCAAACAAGTCGGTCTATGAAAACAGCAAAAACAATTTAATACAGTTTTAGACATTTAAAAGGAAGTGAGAACTTTCTTAGCCTCTAATGAATAGTTGTATGGATTTTTTTTATTGTTGGTTTTTATTATAATTTTGTAGTTTTTAGACAAAATTCAAAATGTTGTTTTCTAGGACAGACTTTCTGCAGAGCGGCAAGAGTTCATTAAAAATGTGCTCCGGAGTTGTGGGTAGGACTATCGGGGTAGAGCAACCCCGCCCCCCTTCCCCTCTCTGATGTCAGAGCAGGAAGCTTGTGGCCCGTCCAGCGTCTTTTCTACGTCACAATTATGATCCTTTTTAACCTGCATTTTTTCGTCTGCTCCTGATTCACAACGATTTGAATAAAGAACTACTCAGAAATATAATTTTTTGGCTATATGTGTCCTCCATCATCCGAAAAATGCCTCAAGAACTTGTTAAAAACCCCTAAAAGCTTTATCGGAGTGAGTCTTTAACAGACCATGTCTGGAAAAATGATGCCTGGGCCTTTCTTTAACTGGGCAGCAGTTCTTTACAGTTTCTCTCTGTAAGTTTGTGGATTTCCCAAACTGGACCAGAACAAACCGTTTTTTTTGTCTTGCTGCAGGACAGAGTTACCGTGCATCCCGGTTCCATCACAAACTGGTGTGGCGGTGGCGTCCGGCAGGTCGGCAGCAAAGCCCCAGCCCTGTGCACGGTGACTCTGATCCTCAGAAGTTACGTGAAGAGCTCTGGCCCAGCAGCACTTCAGAAAATCAGGATGTGTTCTGCAGCACGGACATCAAACCCCGACTAAATAGGGCCGCCAGAAAAGGGCTTGTTGGGAGAAGCAGGAGTTAAGATAAAAAGTTTTCTTCTTTTCCCATCAAGGGGAAGCCAATTTGGATTCAGCGTGGAGATACTCTGGCTTCTGCAGATGCAAGCATTTCCTTTATCTGCTGCCTTCAAAAGGCCCGCGTGCAAAGACTTTCCCTGCTCTCAGATGAAAGGAGCCCCCGCTCTGAAGAGCCGGAAATCCTTGATTTAACTTTTTGGAGTTTGTGGTGCAGAGTTGCACTCTGCTGTGAGGGAGTTGCATCACGCAGAGTCGTGCACGGAGCCTGACGGGATGTCACGCTGCAAGCATGACATCATGGAGGCTTCAGGGAACCGGAGAGCGGCCACATGAGCTTGTTTACTTCTCCCTGTTGGTGTTTCTTTGATCTAATGGAGGTTACTCTGAGGGAGGGAACTCCCCCTAGTGGTGTGAAGGGGGAACCGCTGGGTTCTTGAACGTGTCATTCCTGTGTGTCTGCAGGCAAAGAGAGCCGTGCAGCGAGGAGCCACCGCCGTCATCTTTGATGTCTCCGAGAATCCGGATGCCATCGATCAGGTTTGTGCACACCTAGAATTACCCAGGCGTCCCCGCCCCCGTCCCCGGCTCGTCTGATCTGCTCCAGTCTGTCTGCTTTTCGGAACGAGGACAAGCCGAGTGTGCGTTTGCACAAACAATGATCTTTCTATCTTTAGTGCCGTTCAAAAGCGCGCGGGTCGGCCGCACTCATTCAACCATTTTAGGTCTTTCAGCTCCAGAGCTGCTGGTTTTCTGAGGCCACTGAAAATGGATATCCAGGTTCAGCTTTCACCAGACCGTGACCAAACTGAGCTCAGAATTGCACAGGTAGTGCACATGACCTCACCTGCAGAGCTGGAGAAGGAAGAACGTTTTCTCTTTCTCTGCCAATCTATGTTTTCACGATGTGGATGTTGAAATAAGAGAGTCAAATGCTTTTTAATTCATGTGCAGCACTTTATTATATATATTCCTAAAGCAACAGGTTTAGAAAGCTTTCAACTCTTTTTCTTTTAGCTTTAATCACCTTCATTCAATGTATTATTTTGAGCATTTTGATGTTTTTTTAGGTTTCTTTACCTAATCCTGCATTTTAGTTTGCATTTTCTCTTTTATCTCCATTAAACTTTTCTCTTCTTTCATGGCTAAGCATTTTAGGAAAGATTCCCAGCATTATTCCCTGTTTTTGCACCTAATTACAGCACAGTTCTGATTTATTCAATCTTTTTTAAAAGTTTTGCTACATTTGTTGGATTTTTTTTCCCCAAAAAAGTTTGCTTTTTTGGAAATAGAACTTTGTAAATAAAGCACAGTCTCTTTTTTTCAACTTTCTTCCACCAGCTGACTCAGAGTAAAACATTGTAGGTTGAAATTTTAGCAATATTCATCGTTTTCCCCTAAGATTTTTAGCATTTTCTTCCCCACTAAACAATTCAATTATTAAAGAGCAAAAAGGCACATTGTTCCAACTTTCTGATCATATTTTAAGATGCTTCTGCACTCTAATCATCTTTTGATCTTTAAATTATGATTATGCCAGTTTGATGTCGTTGTCTAGGACAGAGTTTCTGCTGAGCGGCAGGAGTTCATTAGAACTTGTTGTGGGTTGGACTATTGGTGCGGAGTAAGCCCGCCCACATTTCCCGTCATCCATCTGTTTACACACTCGCTAGCTTGCAGCCCCTCACACACCCCCAACTTAACATTAGCGGTGCAAAAAGTCTGCCAGAAATTTCGGAGCTATCCAGCCGTACAGTTTTGATCCACATTCCAGATCAGACGAGGAAAATAAAGACTTGAATGGATCCATTAGTTCACAAGTGGAAGCATCAGAATGAGGCGGAGAAGGGAACTTGTGGCCCCGCCCAGTGTATGTTCTATGTCACAAATACGATCTTTTGCCAACTGCATTTTTTGTCTGCTCCAGATTCACAACAATTTAAATGAAGAAATACTCAAAAATACAATTTTAAGCTTAATTATCTTAGTATTTGTCCTTTTCCATCATCAGAAACATGACACATGAAGTCTTTCATTTATTTTCAGCTTCATTTTGCTCTTTATTTTAGAGGAATAAATGATCTGCAAGAGTTTCTTGCATTCTTGCTCCTAAAGGAAGAAATGTGCAGAATGCAACAGAAAAAAAAGCTCAGACGGAAAGAAGACAAAAAGAGGAGTGCAGAAACGTTTCCAGACGCTGTGAGAATGTTTCCTAATGTAAGGCGTGTTGCTGTTTGATCTGCCATGAATCTGTGGCGGTGATGAAAGGCTGCTAATGCCTGATGACTTTCAAACCAAACATTAGCCGTAAGCCTCCGACAAGAACGGGAACAGAAAGTTAAATAAATGAGGAGAAGCGTCTCGCTGCAAGTGGCCCTTCCCTCTCATGTAATCTTCTGTTTGCAGCAGTCGCTGTGTGGAGAGGAGGAAGAAGGCTGCAGCTCAGCTCCTTTGTGGCAAGAATTCTGCTCGCCACGCCAGGCCCGGACTTGCAGGCCTTTTTTCCCTTCGTGTCCCTGCTCCTCTTCTTCTTTGCTGCTGGGTCGTAAAGCGCCTAGCTGAGAGATAAAAGGGATTGCGCTCAGACCACATGAAAGGCAGCGCTTTGGCGGCTGTGTTAAATTCCCCCGAGAGGCTTTTCCAGTCAGAGCGGCCCGATCAGCACAGACAGGAGCCACAAGGCCGAGGGGCAGGGAGGGGGCGGAGCTTCCGAGGTATGAAAGTCCCCAGGCCAAAGTTAGGTGAACTTTTCTAAAGTTTGCGTTCTTGCTTTGCTCTAAACTCCTTCCCAAAAATGTGAAAGTGCGGCTGGGAGGTTCTGTTGGTTCAGTCGCTCCAGCGGAGGGAGATCAAACGATTCCAGATCTGTACTTTTGAAACCAGAACACACAGAGTTTCTCTGGGAAAAAGCCGCCTGGATGTCCTCTGGCTTTTTAAATTACAGATTCCAGACTGAAAGAGCAAAGGATTGTTTTCTTCTCCAAATCTGAAGCTTTACGTCCCTGAAAGAGAAGCAGCCGCAACTCAGAGGAACTCCAGGGGCCGATACCACTTTAGGAACATTTAGGAACCTTAAGGGGCCTTTAGGGACCTTTAGGGACCTTTAGGGACCTTCAGGGACCTTCAGGACTTGTTGGAATGTTTTGTTAGTTTTGTTAGAAATATGTAAATATGTGTCCTGGTGACACATATTTCATTTATTCTATATTATTCACAGAGTTATTTTTGTGGCAATGCTTGATTTCTATCTTTTAGTACGTCCCAACCTTCTTTTATTTTACAAATATTTTTTATTATATGATACAATAATTCTATAATTAACCTGAAATTGTCCAAAAACTCAAATCTGAGGAGTAAATTTTAATAAATATTAATATAAATTGAGATCAAACTGTTTTGTTTTTGTTTTATAGCAATCATGAAATGGATAGAGGCGAAATAAAAATGTATACATCCAAAGACAAAACAATGTGGAAAATAGTTGATTTGATTTCCCTTTAAAAAAATAGATATAATAATAAACAAAGTGATAAAAGACGTTAAAAAAAGAGCCAGATCTTACTATATTTCATACATACATTTTTAAATACTTAACATGTAATAGTTATTCACATAAAGACAACAAAATTAAAGAATAAAGGCACCAAGATAGCAAAACAACATCACAAAGTCATTATTGTCAGTACATTGTCCCATAGGGCTTCTCATTTTCTAATTTATATGCTTTTAAAATCTTCAGTTTGTATTTTTATGTCTAAAAATCCAGGTGAAGCTCCACAAAGCTATGGTGTATTTCAAGGATTTATTCTATAATCAGTAATTATGGGCCTTACCTTTTTATGATTGTTTTTAAACCAACAGTTTCAAAACCTTTTTTTAACTTCACGTTAAACTTTAAATGAAAACTAAACTAAAAGCACATTGGCTGACTCACATGGGAGTTCAGAGACTTCTAAGGGATTTTCCAAACCTTCCTGGTCCCCTGTGAAGAAAAAGAAACGTTTTAATAAACGAGCTGTGATAAACCGACTTTTTCTCAAAATTAAAGTCCAGATTTACTTAAGTGATGACAAAAAGACTTGACTCACATTTGACAAAAATGTAGAAGTATTCAGTGGACTGAATGAGATCAAAGAACTAACAGTCAAACATGGTGGTGTTGGTGTGATGGTTTGGGGCGGATTGCTGTTACAGAAAATGCGTCACTTGTTGTAATTGATGGGATGAACTTCAGGAAATGTTTTTTGTCCTGGAGCAAACAAATCCACCTCTGAATGGCTCCAACTGTTTGGTTTTTTTTTTCGTTTACTCTGCTGCCTCATGGCTTAAAATGCACAATCATTTAGGAAGATCTTACAAAAGTTTAACAACCAAAAGTGGGACTAAATTTCTCCAAACATGACTAGAAATCTCTGTCAGTTCTACCAAAGATGACACAATAAAACTTCCCAGTTGTTATGCAGAGTTTGGACTTTTCTTTCTTCTTTATTTTTTCTTTCCAATTTTCCCATTACATTATACCAAAATTGTATAAACACACAATTAAATAAAGTTCTTTTGCATCTCAATATTTGATTTTAAAGAATGCAAAAAAGAAAAAACCCCTGCAGTGCATGCTGGGAGTGGGCTCTCTCTCATGTGCTTCTGCCCTGTGGTCTCCAGCTGAACCAGCTCTCTGAGGATCCTCTGAAGCGGCCGGTGGTTTACGTGAAAGGCAACGACGCCGTCAAACTGATGAACATCGTCAACAAGCAGAAGGTGGCCCGAGCTCGGATCCAACACCGACCGCCGAGGGTAAGCCGCGCGGCCCCAAGCGCACGCCGAACGTCCTTCCTGAACTTCACTGTCAGCCAGCGGCTTGCTGCTTTTTAGTTTTCCAGACGAGAGACGCACTGAGAGGTCAAAAAACAAGGTCAGAGAGGAGGCTCCAGACTGATGAGACAAGCTTTTTGAAAGATTGAAATGGTCAGAGCTTCCTCAGCAAGTCTTTGATGTTTGTGAAGACCTGTGAGGCGTTTTATTATCCTCTACAGACTGGAAAAGAGCTGCTACTACAAAATAAAAGCCTCAAAAAAGCCCCACACATCCCCAAATATTCACAATATTCAGTAAATATTTGAAATGAGTTTGAAATCTCATGAAGAGGATGAAAGAATTATCGGACTTCAAACCGTGTTATGTGGAAAGTTTTCACCACATTTTCAGATTAAAACATCATTTACTGGAGATGCATTTATTTGATGTTGTTTTCATTTTAATTTATTTTTTTTTTTCGTGTTTTAAACATAAAAAACATTAAATGAATCTCGTTTGGATGCACGACATTTACAGTATCGACATGGCAGAACTTCTGCACAAATTCTGACTACAGCTGTGCATTGAACGCATCGCTGTGTTATGATAGTTAAGTGAATGTTTAATAAATAGACAAATAACTGTTTCTGCAGTGATGGGGAGAAAACGTTGATTTTCATTTAACAAAATCATAATTGACTCTACAACAGAATTCTTGGTCTAAAATTAAAGTCCTAAAAGAGCAAATTAACGTAAAAATGCCTAGAAATTGCCTCAAACTAAATATCAGAAAAAATACTCACCGTACATCCATAAAGTGTGTGTTTTCACAAAAACAAAATCAAAAACGTACATTTCATAACTTCCTGTATTTCTAGCGCTGCAGTTACTTTTGGATTGCATCCTCATGTTTTGATCTTTTCTAGTCGTTTTCTCCGTCTTGGTCTTAGTCTTGAAAATGGATCATATGGATTTGGGACGGACAAACATTTGGAGGAAAAACACAAACTAGCCACCATATGTTCGCTGGTCGTACTGAAAAAGTTGTGAATCAGTTTTTACCCTAAAATAGTCAGAGTCCGTCTCAAACAGACCTCTGACTACTTATGCTTTAGTTTCAGTAAATCAAAAGAAGAGAGGAAATAATGGGCAGAATTGTTGGAAACCAATACAAGGTACATTTTTCTGAATTTTGGCTCCAATTTCTTCATGTGTGACATTCCTGTAACGCAAGAAGCTGGCAGGAAAGGAAGGAGTATCAAATCAGGAGGAGTTCCCAGCGATGCCTTCAGGGCAGCTCCATCATGTGTCTGCTCAGAACAACACATTCATTCTTTCTTCTGCTGTTGACTTTACATTTTAGCATAAATATGATCTTTCTTTAATTCCAGATTTAAAAAAAGTCGATGCAGAAAAACCTGCAGGGTCGGCTACAGGTGTCTGCGTCAGTCCAGAGAAAGGGGCGTGGCCTTTCTGCTCCTCTCAGATGAGATGTTTCATTTTCTGTCAGCTGAGGTCAACGTGAGGTCAACCAGGAAAGTTAGACTGAATTTTTTTTTAGTCTGGACCAAAGCAAACATTTTAGATTAGCTAAATAAAAAGGAGGACGTCGAGTCTGAGATGCTGCTAAACCGCAGCTCCATCTCCGGCCGAGTGTGGCAGACGTCTTCATTCCTTCATGTCTGTTTCCACAGCAGCCTACCGAGTACTTCGACATGGGCATCTTCCTGGCTTTCTTCGTGGTCGTCTCGCTAGTTTGCCTCATCCTGCTGATCAAGATCAAACTCAAGCAAAGGAGAAGCCAGGTGAGCGCCACGCAAACACCCGGTCGGGCGACAGAGCAAATTTACAACCAGTCATGACCTAACAAAGTAAAAAGGAAACAAACAAAAAAAGCTTTATGCATTTGGAGACCATCAACATGAAGATGCTTCATGTTAAAACCGAAAACCTGTTTTTTTCTGAAGCTGGGATTCTCCTGATTCTCCTCCTGTTTGGAAACTTCACTCCTAAAAGTCCAAACATAAGTTTATTTCCTGCTTTATTTTCAGGCAGAACTTCACTTAGTGGATTAACTTCCAAGTCTTGTGCATTAGAACCGGTCTCAGGCCGCTTTGTTGCCAACAAAGTCCACATAAACACTTTTCTCCTTTTAATCCTCCAAAGACTTTTATTTTGAAGACACAAGGCGCCCTGAACTAGATGTGATCTGCCTGATCTGTTCAAAAATTTGGATTTTTGTTTGAGTAGATGATACAATGCTCAAGAATCACTTTCTTAAACTGTGAAAACCCATCCAGATCATCTTTTGATCTATTTTTAGACTGTTCCTAGTGGTCATTTATTCCCAGTGATGATGTTTTTAGCCTAAAAAAGCTGTTGTTTTCCAGTACTTTCTGCAGAGCGGCAGTGGATAATCAGATATTTGCATATTAGCAGAATCCCTTAAAATGGATGTAATCCTGTTGGTAAATGTTGGGCCTCTAAATCTGACAAATGTATCTAAAAATCTGTTTTTGGTCCCTAAAAGGTTGTTAAGATGAAACTAAGAGGTTTGTTTTTGCCCTTTCTAAAGTGTGCAGTTGTGTGTCTAGTGTAGAGGCACAAACACCCTGCGGTGTGGTGCAGGCCGGCCTCGGCGGTGTAACTAAAGAGCGGTTGCGCAGCAGTGCTGGGTTGTTTACGGGTCCGCATTCCCTCTGACCGCAGAGCTCCATGAACAGGATGGCCAGCCAGGCGCTGGAAAAGATGGAGACCAGGAAGTTCAAGGCCAAAGGGAAAGTCCAGCGCGACAGCGGCTGCGGCGCGTCCGACTCGCTGAGCAGCAGCTCCACCTCCGACTGCGCCATCTGTCTGGAGAAGTACATGGACGGAGAGGTAAGAGAAGGAACGGAAGCGCAGCGTCTTTTTGCTGTTTTTCCACAAAGCTGTTAGGAGACGCAGAGAAACCCCTGGTGGTTAGCATCACCCGCTCCTCCACCTGTTCAGGTGTTTCACAAGCACCTGACAGATAAGAGGAACCCAGAGGGAGCTGGGTTTGGATGGTGCTTCCTGTCGTCTCGCCGTCGTCCTTTTCTTTTTCCTTGACAGAGTCACTGTGAAAGAATGCAGCCCCAGTTGCTCATTTGCTGCAGGGACAAACCCGGCACCCCGGGGGACCGGGTCGGTTTGTGTTTTTGCGGTTGTGTGTCTTTTTTTGGGAAGAAGCAGAAAGAAGGCGCCGTGATTCCACAGAGGAAGTGGCGACATAAAAGGCTGAATGGCATCAAAGCCATCTTTTTCTGGGCTTTTTTCGGAGCAGTGAAATGAGCAACAAAAGCTTTGGAGAAAAAAAAAAAAAAAAAAGAAGCCAAAGATGAATCATATTAGGCCACAGAGTGAAGCACGGACGTCAGAGAATGACTTCCCAAAGCCAGAGCACTCCTGCTTTTGTGCCCTTGAATTCCTAATTGCCACTTCTCCATCTGACTGCAAAGCAATCCTCCAGCATCCACCTTCAAGTAGAAGCTTGTTGTTTGTTTAGCTCCATAAAACATCTCTGGTGAGCATGGAAGTTGTGTTTGGACCGACTCTTCCAACCTGACTGCACTGAAACAGTTGTGAAGCTCTGCTGCCACCTGGTGGACATGTTTCAGCTGAAGAAGCTCCAGAGCTCGGAACATCATGACCACCAGAAAAAAATGTTGTCTGATCAAAAATGAATGAAATCCACCAAAAACTACAATTCCCAGAGCCCCACGCCTTCACAAAAAAGGAGGTCGTTCAGTAGTGTGCAGAGGTTTCAGAAATGTCCTCTAAAGAGAACACATCTGCATTAGTGGTAGTCCGGATTAAATGGTTTCCTGAAACTAAGTTAAAATGAAAACATATCAAATCAAAGTTGGTAAGAAAAAAACCCTCCAAGCAACCAGACAACCCAAAAACCTGCAGCACTCGTATGAATGCATATGACTAAAGTTGCACTACGTACGATTTGCATGTTTTCTACGTCCTTCATAATTTGTGGGGAATATGCGTAATTTCTATGCATTTCTTGCGTTCATCATTCGTTGATGTGCACAGATGTCCGTCAAGTGTTTCGGCCGACGGGTCTTTACATGAATTCAGTTTTAAGCTGTTCAAAATTTTTGTTTGGTTGAGAATTATGCAGTTTATGAGCATTTTATGTATGTGCAATTATTAGGATTTATGTTAGATGCATACACAAAGATGTGTATTTCCACGACTGTTCCATGTATGTCTAATAGACTTTTCACTCGTGTACCATCAATGCATAACTTTTAGATCGTGTATACGGAGCACATATCACGTTAAAATTATGTAATTGATGCACAAATCACTAATGAATTGCATTTAAACAACACAATAATCACGCAGGCTTCATGTTTTACGTTGATTTAAATGTTCTTTACGTGGTTTATTCCTACTTCTTCTGTGGTTTTAACGTGGTTCGTTCGTGATACATCTGTGAAAACTTCCTGTAAAGACCACAACTTTGATCCCCTTTTTTCCACGCATATTCACGTCTGACCAATTTTCATCTGTGAAATATGTGCAAAAGTAGCTGTGTGACACGGCCTCCAGGTGTATGGTAATCTGTGGTGAAGGTTTGAACCCGACCTGGACCGTATCCTGACATCCTTCTCTCCCGGACAGTCCCTTCCTAGTGTTTGCCTCTTTTACTCGTGTTTTGTTCATGTCTGTGTTTTCGGGCGTGCAGCCGTTAAAAGGCTCCCTCTTGTCCTCTCAGGAGCTGCGGGTGATCCCCTGTGCGCACCGCTTCCACAAAAAGTGTGTGGACCCGTGGCTGCTGCAGCATCACACCTGCCCCCACTGCAGACACAACATCATTGGTGAGGTTCAACACCACTTTCCGCTCAGCTTTGACTCACATCAGTGTTTGACTGCTGGTTTGATTCCTGTGCAGAGCAAAAGAAAGGGAACCCCAGACCCGCGTGCATGGACCCTGCTAATGCAGTCCACAGCAGGCAGCGGGTGGTTCTGCCGGTCCATTATCCCGGCAGGGTGCACCGAGCCGGTCAGCTGACGGCGTACCCGACCAGGACCAGCATGGACGCCCACGGCAATCCCATCACCGTGCTGACTGTGGACCAGCACCCGGACCCTCAAGCCCCGTACGCACCCCAGTCAGCGTCCGCCTTCATCCGGAGCTACCACCCCGCCCTGCATCTGGAGCATTCCCTCAACCCCCACCACTGTGGGTTGGAGCATCGGGGACCCCCTCCATACCCCCCACCGCATCACGCTGCTTTTAAGCGACCCAAGTTCCACGGGCGGAACTTTTCCCGAGCGGCGTATTTTTCGCAGTATGAGACGATGTACCAGCACTACTACTTTCAGGGGCTGTCCTTCCCCGAAGGTGCTCAAGGGCCGGCTGTGGCGGGGCAGCTCGGGGGCGGGATCCACAAGGGCCACCCCAGCAGGGCCTTTCAGCAAGGACTGATCTACCCCACCGTGGTGCACATGGCGCCCGCCTCCTCCTCCAGGGTGGGCGACGCCGGCAGCACGTCGGGCCTGAGCTGTTACCACGGCCACCGCTCGGTGTGCAGCGGCTACCTCGCGGACTGTCCGGGCAGTGACAGCAGCAGCAGCAGCTCGGGCCAGTGCCACTGCTCCTCCAGTGACTCCATGCTGGACTGTACCGAGGTCAGCAACCAGGGGGTGTACGGGAGCTGCTCCACCTTCCGTAGCTCACTCAGCAGTGACTACGACCCCTTCGTGTACCGGAGTAAGAGTCCCTGTCGGGGGTCCGCGGGGGACGCGGCGGTTTGCACCACTGTTCCTGTGGAAGACTCTTCACCCAACGCACCTTCAGGACACGACTGCCTCCAGCTTCCTGCTGGGGCTTCGGGGTACAGCTCGGGGGACCATCTCTCCAACTGCAGTTTGGAACCCAACTACAGCAGTCGCTCATCACTGGAACCCAGGGAGAACAGCAACACTAGCACTACCTCAGCCGTGGCGTCGGACGCCGCAGCCGACAGGAACAAGGGGCCACAGGAGGAGTCGGGGGAGCGTGGAGCTGCAGCCTGCAGCTGCTGTTTTGAGGTGGTTCCTCCCAGCCTCGAGTGCAATGGGCAGGACCAAGCCTCAGGACGCTGTCACCAAGGGGTGGATTTTCAGAGCTCCGCCCCCCAGAACTTCTTTGCCCCTGAGCGCATGTGTCCTTCCTCGGAACAGGTGAGCTATGAAGGGCTACCTTGCTGCTTCTACAAAGAGATGAAGGTCCACAGGGCCTCCGCTGGACGTTACGCCGAGGACTACGCCGTCAACGTGCAGTACGCACACGCCGACGCCGAGAACTGCTCGGCGCAGGGCTGCTGCGAACTCAACCAGAGAATACCCATAATTCCCGAGGACACGGACTGTGAACTGGGCTCAGGGGCAGAGACTCAAAGCAGTTTATTACCTGCCGGTGTCGGCGTGGAGGTGGAACTGCGGACAGCAGAGCAGCCTGAGCCCAAGGACCGGTACTTGGCCTCGGGGCCACTGAGAGGTCAGACGTATCTTCAGGAGGAGACCAGGGCTTTCTTCCCTCCTCAGCTTTCTGCAGGCCTCCCTACACTGGGGAGCAGTACTTAACCGGACCGAGGGGGTCTGGGTACTCCAGTCCAGAACATCACAATGTGCGGTACCACATCTGTCAATCATTGAAACCCTCAGTTGCCTTCTTTCTACTGAATGTTATCATCCCAGATTGTGTGGATTTCTACTGAAATGGCCTCTTGTTTCGAGCTAGAAAAATGTATGGTGTTCATTCCTGTGGCCACAGAGTCCGCTGATGCTCCTGGCATCCGTTTAAAGATCACTTCCGGGTTTGAGTCGTGGCTTCGCTGGGCTGCAGCAGGTTTGTCAATTAAAGAAGTAAACATAGTTTTTTTTTTTGGAACAACATATCCTACATTTCTAGAATTTTTAAAAGTTTTATTGTTTAATCTGTGAACGAGACTTTTTCCATCCCTGCAAAATGCTACGGCTAAATTTGATTTGACCAAATCAGGATTCATTTTGATTGACAGCTTCACCTTTTAACTCAAGTTTTCTGTCAGACACAATGTGGTTTTATAAAGTTTAAAATCCTTATTAATATTGTTTACTTATGAATAATTGTTTTCACGTGCCTAAAGATTTAAGCTGAAAAAAAGGCAAAAACATTCAGAAAGGATTTTTTAAAATAATGATTAAATCTTAGTGAGATGCTGACATTGCTTTGCTTCTGTCCCTAAACAATTTTGTTTTTGAAAATTAATTAACGCATCTATAGCTTTTTTTTTTTATACATTTGCTTAGAGACTGGCAATTTTTAAAACTAAATTGTGACCGATTAGGGATAAAAGTGAGAGTTTGTGTAGGATGTGTTGCTCCAGTAACCATGGAAACGCTAAAGAACCCTGCATAAAAAAGCATCACATTGGTTAACCTTGGGGGGAATTTTATCGCAAATATTACTAAAACTTTGTGAACAATTCATGCAAAACTGATTTGGTGAAACAAATGAACATTTTCTCTGATGTACTGATGCAGCCCAGCGAGACGACGGTTCAGGAAGGAGATTTAGCTTCAGTCACCAACGGCAGTAGGAATATAGACATAGCTTTACCAAAACAGGGCAGGGAAATGGGTCTCTACAGAAAAAAAAACAATGTGAATGCAAGGCTGACACTGGTTTCTATTCAGTTTACGGAATCTGCGTCACGCCTTTTCTGTGTTTGGCGGCCTGCCTGAGCGAGGGCCCGAGAGACTTAAGCTGACACTGAAAGACGCTGCACAGGATTGGTCAGACCAGATCCAGGGGCGGGGCGGGTGGCGTGAGGCTCCGCCTCTCGTCTGAAACCCCTAAAAAAAAGTATATTTTTGTTATCTAGTTTCCTCTGTGAGGCACGCTCTTAGAAATATGGAGAAAAAAACAGAAAAGGCCAAAGGAAAGTATCTGGAAAAGACTCGCATGTCATGAGGGTTCCTTCTTTTTGTACTGTGACCTTTTTGTTTTCTCTTGAAACCATGCAGTTTAAAAATGAACCACAGTTTCAATCATGATGCATTTGCAATATCCATGCTTTTCATCCATGCCTTTCTGTTTGTCCTGCAGACTGTTTTTATACTGTTTCTATGAAATGTACACATTCTCTACAGGAGGGAAAATCTGAAATAACCCTATTTATAAGTTAACCAGTGCTGTAATCAAGTGAGAATCCAATCTTGCCTTTTTGCATAGAAATATGTACCTACTGCAAATAGAACATTTTTGGGTACTTGAGTCACTATTTAATTTTTCTAAAATTGTTTCTAGCACTTAAAGAAAATACTGCGTACAAAAATGTCCTATTTTGAAGAGTATAATTATTTTCTGTCAGTACCATCACAAATGTTTAAAGAGGAAAAGGCTAGAAATCAATCTATGTATATTCTGTACTTGTATAGCAAACACATTTCATAAATGGAAATATGTTCTCCAAATATTTATTTACTAATATATTTATCTGTAAGCCATGTCTTATGTTCAGAGTGTATGAAAGAGTTACTTGGTTTTGTTTTGAAGAAAGAAAAGACAAAAAACTCACTAACATGAGACTTTGTAAATACATGGTAATTGCACACAAGACGATTAAATCTTCTCTGACCAAAAAACTGATTTGAAAACTTTAGTATCGTACAGTTTTGTAATTAAAGTGTACAAAGATCTGTAAAATATACAGTTTTATTCAAGTATGTCAGTGCTGTGTCCTCTTGTTCTTGGTTTTCATTGTTCTATCACACTGGATCATTATGAACTGGACCATAATCATTCAAATATAGGTCAAATATTTGAAGAAAAAAAACAAAAGTATTTCCATCTTTTGTCCTGCCAAAATAAGAGATTAATCCATTTTAAAGATCCACTCAATTGAAATGGATGTTTTCAACATGTTCCTCTGGCATTTTTCTGATAATGGAGGACGTATATAAAGAAAATACAATTTTGGAGTATTTCTTTATTCAAATTGTTGTGAATCAGGAGCAGAAATAAAAAAAAACGCAAGGAAAATACTGCACACAAGTTCCTGCTTCAAACTTTCAGCATAAAGAAGGGTAAGGGGGGCGGGGATGCCTTGGACAACTCAGAGGTGATTTTCTAATAAGAAACTCCTGGCGCTCTGCAGGAAGTATGTCCCACATATTTCACACACAGGTTTTTAGATTTTGACAAAAAAAAAGCATTAACATAGTTGAAAACAGATTAAAAGATGATCAGAATGTGACTTTAAGTGATAACCTGGATTCAGATTTAGAGATTAGTTCATTAATCTGTAAATTTGGGCTCAGTATCAAATCTCACAACTTTATTTAATTTCAGGGTCAGGAGGGATTGATTAGGTGTCAGTTGGTTTGGGGAACTTCAGATCAAAACATATTTCTATGAAGACTCTCATTCATAAAGGTTTATTGCATCACAGTGGTAGATTTAAAAGTTGTTCACCTCTTAACCAAAAGACTTTGTCAACAATTGACAAAGTCTTTTGAATGAGAGGTGAAACGACTTCAAACAAACAACAAACAAAACAAAAAAACAAGTCCGGATGACAACTTTTATACCTACTGTGATAATTCAAATCAAAATTATTTTTTCCTCGAGAACATGTAGCTAAAACTGACCAAAAGTTAGAGTTCAATTTAACCCTTGTGCTATCCTAGGCACTTTACCGTTGGGAGTGGGGTCATCTAGACCCACTAGACAGTGCGCTGAACCTTTTTTTTCCCAATGATTTGTGATCTTTACTGGTTCAGACCACATGAAATCTTTCCACCTTTATCCACCTTTGTCTTGGTTGGAAGAACACGTCAAAGTAAGGGTGGGGTCATTTAATATGGCACAAGGGTTAAAAACAATTTTCTCTCTGAAAATGTCAAAATTGAAATGGAATGTAATGGGCGGCATAGTGGGGTAGTGGTTAGCACTTTCTCCTCACAGCATGAAGGTGCTGGCTCAAATCTCAGAACATTTCAGTGGAGTTTGCATGTTCTCTCTGTGTTTGCATGTCCATAAAGATGCTGCATAGGTTGATGACTAAATTGTCTTCAGGTGTGAACGCATGTCAGTGTTTTTCGCTCAGGTGTTCTCTGCTTTCCCTCCACAGAGGTTGGGATAGGCCCCAGCAACCCCCAAAGGATAAAGCAGGTTTGGAAACATCATTAATGGATTTATTGTTTTTACAAATTTACAAATTTGTTTTAAGCTTTTCATAAATATGTTTAAAAAAATAGTGAAGATAAGTAAGTAAGGCTTGAAAAACATGGTAAGTTTCAGTTATGGAAACACAAACATCTCCCTGTAAATACAGAAGACCACTGAATAGTAGGTCATCCATCATTATGACTGCACACATCTGGGTTTGAATAAACTAACAGGAAAAGATTTAATACTGTAATAAAAGTAATTCTTCAGCCTCTACAATTATTCTACAATCTACTCAAAAATAATGCTTATCTGTGGCTCTGTAGCACCTCTCAGAGATAGCTACAGGAAAAAAACCCAGACCATCAAAGTTATCCTAGCGAAGACCAAGCGCCCTCTGCTGGACATAAGGCAACACTACTACTAGGAACTGGGAGGAACTTTCTTCACTCCCCTGAAGCAATCTGCAGAGCAATCCTGGACATTATTGAACAATCAAACTAAAATCACGAACACTTCTGAGCCAAAGTGACGAGGGAAGGGTTTAATGTTTTATCTATTTGTTTATTCAGTCTTTTTCTGAATCACCTTGAGTTATGTGTTTTTATTGTTTTTGTTGTTCATTCTTGGTAATACTGTAAAACATCATGGTGTAATCTGAATTATTTTGTTGGTAAAAGCAATAATCATGAAAAGAAAAATTCAAATTTAGGAAACTAAATTTAAGTCAATCAATTTAGAATTTATTGAAACTGAATTAATTCTGAAACTTGAACTCAAACTAGAACTAGACCTTAAACAACTAGAACTACAACTAGAAAAAGAAATACAAACTAGATGTAAATCCTAAACTAAAGGTTGACCAAAACTTTATCAGATTTAGCTTTCAATTATTTAAAGGTGTTGATAACATTTTATATTGAAAAAAATAAAATTAAAATAAAAATGTAACCACTTCTGAAGACATAATATATTTCTTTTTTCCCCTGAGAATTCAGAAAAACAAAAATCCCAAATATCTCTTACAATGTGTAGAATAAATACTGTAAAAAGCTAGAATTTTTCTTCACTTTGTTAGTGTAAATATTTGTTTGTGTGACAGTTTCCTTGATGTTTATTTTATTTAAAAATGTGTTGTATTTTAAGTGGAAAAATTATGTATGTTTAAAACTGTGTGAACGTTTTTTTAGATAAAAGCTTTAAAACTTTGAAACCTGATTAACATGATCAACAGGAACAAAGGAACTCGACTCCACCTTTGGTGAGAATGAGGAAATGACTTTTGAGAAAACCGAAAATTAAATGACTTTGCTGAACTGAACTCAGACGCCATTAAAGGTATTTAAATCTCTGCTGGAAAAACAAAGATTTGTGGAATATTTTCATCCTGAACTTCAAGACAGAAGCTGGTGAGTCTGAAAGACTTTGGTTAGAAATGGCTGAGAGAGCTGCTCTTCTTGAATTCCTGAACTGTCACGTTTGTTCAGAGACTTTCAATGATCCTGTAACTCTGAGCTGCAACCACAACTTCTGTTGGAGCTGCCTGCAGAAGTTCTGGGAACAAAGTCAGAACAAAAACTGTCCCATCTGTAAAAGAAAATCTTCTAAAGATTTTCCACGTGTGAACTTTGGCCTGAAGGAACTTGCTGACTCGTTTGCTGGAAGACAGAAATCTGAATCATCAGAGACAAAAACAGGAGAGCAGAAGTTCATGGAGGTCTGCAGGAAACATCCAGGAGAATCCAAACTGTTCTGTAAAGACGAGCAGAGAGCTTTTTGTTCTGTCTGTGAGTTTTCTCTGCACCAGAGTCACAAAGTGGTTCCTGTAGAAGAAGCAGTCAGAGAGCTGAAGGAGGAGCTGAAATCTGACTTAAAGTCTCTGCAGGACAAGAAGATCAAATACAAAGAAGTGGAGGAAACATACAATCAGATGATTCAACACTCCAAGAAGCAGCTGCTGTCCACAGAGACACAGATCAGAGCAGAGTTCAACAAGCTCCAGCAGTTCCTGAAGGAGGAAGAGGAGTCCAGACTGGCAGCTCTGAGGGAGGAAGAGGAGCAGAAGGGGAAGACTGTGATGGGAGAGATGAAGAGGATCCAGGAGCAGATGTCCTCTCTGTCAGAAAGTATCAGTGCTGTTGAAGCAGAGCTGCAGAAAGACAAGGAGGCGTTCCTCAGCAGTTGGAAAGACACTCAGAGCAGAGCCAGAGCCCAGAGCTCGCTGTCAGACCCACAGCTGCTCTCAGGAGCTCTGATAGATGTGGCCAAACATGTGGGCAACCTGTCCTTCAGAGTCTGGGAGAAGATGAAGGAGAAGGCCCACTTCAGTCCGGTCCTCCTGGGCCCAAACACTGCAAGCAGTTGGCTTTATCTGTCTGATGATCTGACCAGTGTGAGAAATGGAGAAACTTCTCAGCAGCTTCCTAACAATCCAGAGAGAAACATGTATTATGCCAATGTTTTTGGCTCTGAGGGCTTCAGATCAGGGAAACACAGCTGGGAGGTGGAGGTGGGACATAATCCTGACTGGACCATTGGTGTGACTAAAGAGTCTGTTAACAGGAAGGGAGAATGTTCTGCTTCACCAAAAGATGGATTCTGGTGTTTATCACACCGTAATGGAAAATACACAAACAGTGGTGGTCAGACTGTCACTGTGACCAAGAGTCTCCAGAAGATCAGAGTCCAGCTGGACTATGACAGGGGGGAGGTGTCCTTCTACAACCCTGAAGACATGACTCACATCTACACTCACAAAGACACTTTCACTGAGAAACTTTTCCCATATTTCCATGTTGGAGAATCTGGAGACGCAAAAACCTCTAAACTCCAAATCTGTCCGACTGATTGAGATGATTTGACTCTTTTGTCATAAAATAACTGAAATCTTTTTCTTTCATCATACTGAGATCAATGCAGATGATCAGATTGTCTTCACACAACCAGCAAAAAAACATCATTATATATGTGTGCAACAATTAACTCTAAAAAATTGTTTAATAACTGTGATTTCTTCATTTAAAAATGTTGGTTATAGATAAACAAAACATCACAAACATTGTTTCCCTAAATTCTCTGATTTTTTTTGTCTTCTTGATAAAAATGAATCCACAGTGATCCAGAAAATGTGACTTTGATGTTTTGTAAATAAATTCTCATTAAAGTTGATTGAATCTGTTTTCTTTGCTCTTTAGTGTCTCAAATTATTTTACATCTGAATTCAATTCCAGATTTCACTTCATTTTTTTCTTAAAACAATATCATGAACAATATCAATACAAAATGATCAAACAATTTCATCTTTATCCGTGGAAGGAAATTCACTTAAAAGAATTCAACTGGCTGATGACACTGCATGAATGTTAAAAAACTCAAAAGAAATTCCAAATAGAAATTCTGTCTCTGTTCTCCCTTCAGGACTAAAATAAAAATGTGAGATAATGACAATCCATGACACTAAAGAAACTCAAATGTTTGAAATTCCAGTTAAAAATGAAACATGCTCGTACATCTGAACACAAACACGTCAGCCACCCAAACCAGGGGGGGTTGGGGGCAGGAGCACAAAGAGCCAAAGACCAGAACCAGGACCACAGGGACACAGACTCCCCCAGGCTCAGATGGGTTCTGATCCTTGGACGCTGTGCAGCTTTGGTCAGACCAGATCCAGGGGCGGGGCGGGTAGCGTAAGGCTCCGCCTCTCGTCTGAAACCCCTAAAAAAAAGTATATTTTTGTTATCTAGTTTCCTCTGTGAGGCACGCTCTTAGAAATATGGAGAAAAAAAACCAGAAAAGGCTAAAGGAAAGTATCTGGAAAAGACTCGCATGTCGTGAGGGTTCCTTCTTTTTGTACTGTGACCTTTTTGTTTTCTCTTGAAACCATGCAGTTTAAAAATGAACCACAGTTTCAATCATGATGCATTTGCAATATCCATGCTTTTCATCCAAGCCTTTCTGTTTGTCCTGCAGACTGTTTTTATACTGTTTCTATGAAATGTACACATTCTCTACAGGAGGGAAAATCTGAAATAACCCTATTTATAAGTTAACCAGTGCTGTAATCAAGTGAGAATCCAATCTTGCCTTTTTGCATAGAAATATGTACCTACTGCAAATAGAACATTTTTGGGTACTTGAGTCACTATTTAATTTTTCTAAAATTGTTTCTAGCACTTAAAGAAAATACTGCGTACAAAAATGTCCTATTTTGAAGAGTATAATTATTTTCTGTCAGTACCATCACAAATGTTTAAAGAGGAAAAGGCTAGAAATCAATCTATGTATATTCTGTACTTGTATAGCAAACACATTTCATAAATGGAAATATGTTCTCCGAATATTTATTTACTAATATATTTATCTGTAAGCCATGTCTTATGTTCAGAGTGTATGAAAGAGTTACTTGGTTTTGTTTTGAAGAAAGAAAAGACAAAAAACTCACTAACATGAGACTTTGTAAATACATGGTAATTGCACACAAGACGATTAAATCTTCTCTGACCAAAAATCTGATTTGAAAACTTTAGTATCGTACAGTTTTGTAATTAAAGTGTACAAAGATCTGTAAAATATACAGTTTTATTCAAGTATGTCAGTGCTGTGTCCTCTTGTTCTTGGTTTTCATTGTTCCATCATACTGGATCATTTTGAACTGGACCATAATCATTCAAATATAGGCAAAATATTTGAAGAAAAAAAACAAAAGTATTTCCATCTTTTGTCCTGCCAAAATAAGAGATTAATCCATTTTAAAGACCCTCTCAATTGAAATGGATGTTTTCAACATGTTCCTCTGGCATTTTTCTGATAATGGAGGACGTATATAAAGAAAATACAATTTCGTAGTATTTCTTTATTCAAATTGTTGTGAATCAGGAGCAGAAATAAAAAAAAAACACAAGGCGGGCCACAAGCTCCTGCTTCAAACTTTCAGCATCAAGAAGGGTAAGGGGGGCGGGGATGCCTTGGACAAGTCAAAGGTGATTTTCTAATAAACTCCTGGCGCTCTGCAGGAAGTATGTCCCACATATTTCACACACAGGTTTTTAGATTTTTGACCAAAAAAAACAGCATAAACATAGTTGAAAACAGATTCAAAGATGAATGTGACTTTAAGTGATAACCTGGATTCAGATTTAGAGATTAGTTCATTAATCTGTAAATTTGGGGCTCAGTATCAAATCTCACAACTTTATTTAATTTCAGGGTCAGGAGGGATTGATTAGGTGTCAGTTGGTTTGGGGAACTTCAGATCAAAACATATTTCTATGAAGACTCTCATTCATAAAGGTTTATTCCATCACAGTGGTAGATTTAAAAGTTGTTCACCTCTTAACCAAAAGACTTTGTCAACAATTGACAAAGTCTTTTGAATGAGAGGTGAAACGTCTTCAACAAAAAAACAAGTCCGGATGACAACTTTTATACCTACTGTGATGATTCAAATCAAAATGATTTTTTCCTCGAGAACATGTAGCTAAAACTGACCGAAAGTTAAAGTTCAATTTAACCCTTTTGCTATCCTAGGCACTTTACCGTTGGGAGTGGGGTCATCTAGACCCACTAGACAGGGTGCTGAACCTTTTTTTTTTTCAATGATTTGTGATCTTTACTGGTTCAATGGATCACATGAAATCTTTCCACCTTTATCCACCTTTGTCTTGGTAGGAAGAACACGTCAGAGTAAGGGTGGGGTCATTCAAGATAGCACAAGGGTTAAAAAAATTTTCTTCCTGAAAATTTCAAAATTTAAATGGAATGTAATGGGCGGCATAGTGGGGTAGTGGTTAGCACTTTCTCCTCACAGCATGAAGGTGCTGGCTCAAAACTCAGAACATTTCAGTGGAGTTTGCATGTTCTCTCTGTGTTTGCATGTCCATAAAGATGCTGCATAGGTTGATGACTAAATTGTCTTCAGGTGTGAACGTATGTCAGTGTTTTTCACTCAGGTGTTCTCTGCTTTCCCTCCACAGAGGTTGGGATAGGCCCCAGCAACCCCCAAAGGATAAAGCAGGTTTGGAAACATCATTAATGGATTTATTGTTTTTACAAATTTACAAATTTGTTTTAAGCTTTTCATAAATATGTTAAAAAAAATAGTGAAGATAAGTAAGTAAGGCTTGAAAAGCATGGTAAGTTTCAGTTATGGAAACACAAACATCTCCCTGTAAACACAGAAGACTACTGAATAGTAGGTCATCCGTCATTATGACTGCACAAATCTGGGTTTGAGTAAACTAACAGGAAAACATTAAATGCTGTAATAAAAGTAATTATTCAGCCTCTACAATTATTCTACAATCTACTCAAAAATAATGCTTATCTGTGGCTCTGTAGCACCTCTCAGAGGTAGCTACAGGAAAAAAACCCAGACCACCAAAGTTATCCCAGCGAAAGACCAAGCGCCCTCTGCTGGACATAAGGCAACACTACTACTTGGAACTGGGAGGAACTTTCTTCACTCCCCTGAAGCAATCTGCAGAGCAATCCTGGACATTATTGAACAATCCAACTAAAATCACGAACACTTCTGAGCCAAAGTCAGGAGGAAAGGGTTTGATGTTTTATCTGTTTGTTTATTCAGTCTTTTTCTGAATCACCTTGAGTTATGTGTTTTTATTGTTTTTGTTGTTCATTCTTGGTAATACTGTAAAACATCATGGTGTAATCTGAATTATTTTGTTGGTAAAAGCAATAATCATGAAAAGAAAAATTCAAATTTAGGAAACTAAATTTAAGTCAATCAATTTAGAATTTATTGAAACTGAATTAATTCTGAAACTTAAACTCAAACTAGGACTAGACCTTAAACAACGAGAACTACAACTAGAAAAAGAAATACAAACTAGATCTAAATCCTAAACTAAAGGTTGACCAAAACTTTATCAGATTTAGCTTTCAATTATTTAACGATGTTGATAACATTTTAGATTGAAAAAAAATAAAATAAATATAAAAGTGCATGCAACCACTTCTGAAGACATAATATATTTCTTTTTTCCCCTGAGAATTCAGAAAAACAAAAATCCCAAATATCTCTTTCAATGTGTAGAATAAATACTGTAAAAAGCTAGAATTTTTCTTCACTTTGTTAGTGTAAATATTTTTTTGTGTGACAGTTTCCTTGATGTTCATTTTATGTAAAAATGTGTTTTATTTTAAGTGGAAAAATTATGTATGTTTAAAACTGTATGAACGTTTTTTTTTAGATAAAAGCTTTAAAACTTTGAAACCTGATTAACATGATCAACAGGAACAAAGTAACTCGACTGCACCTTTGGTGAGAATGAGGAAATGACTTTTGAGAAAACCGAAAATAAAATGACTTTGCTGAACTGAACTCAGACGCCATTAAAGGTCTTTAAATCTCTGCTGGAAAAACAAAGATTTGTGGAATATTTTCATCCTGAACTTCAAGACAGAAGCTGGTGAGTCTGAAAGACTTTGGTTAGAAATGGCTGAGAGAGCTGCTCTTCTTGAATCCTACCTGAACTGTCACGTTTGTTCAGAGACTTTCAATGATCCTGTAACTCTGAGCTGCAACCACAACTTCTGTTGGAGCTGCCTGCAGAAGTTCTGGGAACAAACTCAGAACAAAAACTGTCCCATCTGTAAAAGAAAATCTTCTAAAGGTTATCCTGGAGTGAACTTTGGCCTGAAGGAACTTGCTGACTCGTTTGCTGGAAGACAGAAATCTGAATCATCAGAGACAAAAACAGGAGAGCAGAAGTTCATGGAGGTCTGCAGGAAACATGCAGGAGAATCCAAACTGTTCTGTAAAGACGAGCAGAGAGCTATTTGTTCTGTCTGTGAGTTTTCTCACAACCAGAGTCACAAAGTGGTTCCTGTAGAAGAAGCAGTCAGAGAGCTGAAGGAGGAGCTGAAATCTGACTTAAAGTCTCTGCAGGACAAGAAGATCAAATCCAAAGAAGTGGAGGAAACATACAATCAGATGATTCAACACTCCAAGAAGCAGCTGCTGTCCACAGAGACACAGATCAGAGCAGAGTTCAACAAGCTCCAGCAGTTCCTGAAGGAGGAAGAGGAGTCCAGACTGGCAGCTCTGAGGGAGGAAGAGCAGCAGAAGGGGAAGACTGTGATGGGAGAGATGAAGAGGATCCAGGAGCAGATGTCCTCTCTGTCAGAAAGTATCAGTGCTGTTGAAGCAGAGCTGCAGAAAGACAAGGAGGCGTTCCTCAGCAGTTGGAAAGACACTCAGAGCAGAGCCAGAGCCCAGAGCTCGCTGTCAGACCCACAGCTGCTCTCAGGAGCTCTGATAGATGTGGCCAAACATGTGGGCAACCTGTCCTTCAGAGTCTGGGAGAAGATGAAGGAGAAGGCCCACTTCAGTCCGGTCCTGCTGGACCCAAACACTGCATGCAGATGGCTTTATCTGTCTGATGATCTGACCAGTGTGAGACGAGGAGAAATTTATCAGCAGCTTCCTGACAATCCAGAGAGAAACATGAAATATGCTGATGTTTTTGGCTCTGAGGGCTTCAGATCAGGGAAACACAGCTGGGAGGTGGAGGTGGGAGATCATCCTGCCTGGACCATTGGTGTGACTAAAGAGTCTGTTAACAGGAAGGGAGAGTGTGACGCTTCACCAAAATATGGATTCTGGTGTTTATTACACCGTGCTGGAAAATACACAAACGGTGTTGGTCAGACTGTCACTGTGACCAAGAGTCTCCAGAAGATCAGAGTCCAGCTGGACTATGACAGGGGGGAGGTGTCCTTCTACAACCCTGAAGACATGACTCACATCTGGACTCACAAAGACACTTTCACTGAGAAACTTTTACCATTTTTCAGTGTTGGAGAATCTGGAGACGCAAAAACCTCTAAACTCCAAATCTGTCCAACTGATTGAGATGATTTGACTCTTTTGTCAAGAAAAAATAACTAAAATCTTTTTTTTTATCACACTCTGATCAATCCAGATGATCAGATTTTAGAAAAAAAACAGGAAGAAAATCTTTATTATTTTTGTGCAACAATTACCTACAATTGTGATTTTTACATTTTAAAGGTTTAATAATAACGGGGTGGGATTATATAGGTTTACTTCCTTCCACTCCCTTTCAAGAAATATTTATTAATATGTCTAATTGTCCTAAGTTTGATTAGTTACTGTATGAATGTTCAACTGATGATTCTATTGCTTTTGTGTATTGTTTCTACTTAATTGCTAGAAATTAAAACATAAATAACAGAAAAACTAAATATCACAAACATTGTTTGCATAAATTCTCTGATTTTTTTTGTCTTCTGGATACAAATGATTTCAGAAAATGTGACTTTGATGTTTTGTAAATAAATTTTCATTAAAGGCTGATTGAATCTGTTTGTTTCTTTTATCTTTAATGTCTCAAACTATTTTACATCTGAATTGAATTCCAGATTTAACTTCAGCTTCTCTAAAAATTGTTGACATTTTATGTTGTTTTTGTTCAAGTAAATGTGAAGCAGCTGTTTAATCCTCTTCATGAGGAAAATTTCACCTGCATGTTTTTACACCTGAAAATAATCCTTCAGTTGGATCTTCACAGACCAGACAATCCAGAAAGACCACAGATGGAGACGTGAACCGGTTTGTCCACATTCTTCTCCAGTCAGAAACATCTTCTTCATCTTGTTAACATGAAACCCAGACTTCTGCATTTTCCTCCAACTGTAGACAGTTTGTGTTTGAGGTTTTCATCCCTGAAACCAGCAGAAGATGGAGAGAAAGTTTTTCTTTCTGAACACATTTACCTCCAACTTTCTTTTGTTTTGAAGAAAGAAAAGACAAAAAACTCACTAACATGAGACTTTGTAAATACATGGTAATTGCACACAAGACGATTAAATCTTCTCTGACCAAAAAACTGATTTGAAAACTTTAGTATTGTACAGTTTAGTTTTTAAAGTGTACAAAGATCTGTAAAATATACAGTTTTATTCAAGTATGTCAGTGCTGTGTCCTCTTGTTCTGGGTTTTCATTGTTCTATCACACTGGATCATTTTGAACCCTTAGACCATAATCATTCAAATATAGAATAAATGTTTGAAAAAAAACAAAAGTATTTCCATCTTTTCATTCATTCATTTTCTACCATTTTATCCCTTTCGGGGTCACAGGGCTGCTGGAGCCTATCCCGGCCACTTGTGGGCGAACAGTCCAGGGTACACCCTGGACTGTTCGCCAGTCTGTGGCAGGGCCACAATCACTGTAATTGAGGAACTGGGTTCAAAAACTGTTCATGGGTGACAGCACTCTCGAACCAGGAGTGCCGTCCAGAGCACTACTTCAAGGCCTGGATGAGGCTGTTACCGTTAGTTGGTGCGTGAAATAAATGACAACAGGCAGGAGGATGACTTCAATAATTGTAATCCACACTTCAGGCTTTACATCCTTTGGTTTGACATGCAGATGCAGGTACATTTCCATAGGTGGATGAACATATGTATATGTGTGGTCTAGAGATTAAGTTCATTTAACTGTAAATTTGGGCCTCAGTATCAAATCTCACAACTTTATTTAATTTTACGGTCAAGAGGGTTTAATTAGTTCTCATTCAATTTGGGGAGTTTCTAATCAAAACTATTTTTTCCCAGAATGTGTTGCTCAAACTGACCAAAAGTTAAATTTTATTTTAAAAAAAATACATTTTTATCCTTAAAATTCAACTTTACGGGCAGCAAGGTGGTGTAGTGGTTAGCACTTTCTCCTCACAGCAAGGCGCTGGCTCAAATCCCAGCTAGGATATTTCAGTGGAGTTTGCATGTTCTCTCTGTGTTTGCATGTCCAAAAACATGCTGCATAGGTTGATGACTAAATTGTCTTCAGGTCTGAACGTATGTCAGTGTTTTTTGCTCAAGTGTTCTCTGCTTTCCCTCCACAGAGGTTGGGATAGGCCCCAGCAACCACAAAAGGGATAAAGTAGGTTTGGAAACATCATGAATGGATTTATCGCCTGTTTGATTCCTTTTTTATTTAGTAAATCAATTTCTTTAAAATGTTCCAACTTTATAAGACTTCCTTTAGTGAGTTTCAGTCCACCTTAAACCTGAAGACGAGCTCTTCCCCAAACCCTACAGTCCAGCTTCTCCCTTTTCTTAGGAGGAAGATTGTTTTTTGTCATTAAATGGAAGCGGATTCAAGCAAACAGCAAAACTTTATTGCAACGCCATCATGAACATCTGTCAATCAACAAGCAGCTCTTAATAACTCTCTGCTGATCTGTTCACCTGCTATTTCACCCTTGTTTATTTAACCCTTGTGCTATCCTAGGTACTTTAACGTCGGGAGTTGGGTCATCTAGACCCACTAGACAGTGCGCTGAACCTTTTTTTTTCAATTTTTTGTGATCTTCACTGGTTCAATGGATTACATGAAATTTTTCCACCTTTATCCACCTTTGTCATGGTAGGGAGAACATGTCAAAGTAAGGGAGGGGTCATCTAAGATAGCACAAGGGTTAATGGCCTCTGTCCAAATGTCACATAACCTGTTGGGGGTGTGCAACGACCCTCTTAGAAATTGTGTTCTTTAAAACTTGATACCGCGGCCACGTGTGGGAGGAGCTACTAGCTAAAGTTATGGTCTGACCACTACATGGACCAGTGTCTGTGTTTATCCATGCATGGTGGACACGGAGGTGTTTATTATTATGAAGATTTCTACTTGATAATCGTGTTTCCATATTTGAGTTCATAAAATCATCCCAGGTGTCACACTTCCCCACGCCCCCCGTTGGGCGGTTTTTGGCTGGGTCTGGCGGTCATAAAAAAATAACTGAAATCTTTTTCTTTCATCAGATGATCAGATTTTCTTTACCCACCCAGAAAATCTTCATTATTTTTTTTTCAATAAATAAATAAAACATTGTTTTAAAACTGGGATTTCTTCATTTTAAATGTTTATTAATAAAAAGCTAGAAATTCACAAACATTGTTTCTATAAATTCTCTGATTTGTTTTGTCTTCTGAATGAAAATGAATCCACAGTTATCCAGAAAATGTGACTTTGATGTTTTGTAAATAAATTCTCATTTGCTGATTGAATCTGTTTTCCTTGCTCTTTAGTGTTTGGTAACACTTTAGTAAGTTCTCTCTGTCAGTGGATCGTTTTTCTGAACACATTTACCTCCAACTTTCTGTCAGAGAGAAAATCTTCATGATTAACATTTTATTCACAATCTGGATGAGATTCTTGTGTTTATCTTACTGGAACAGGAAACTCTCAGACATGAATGGAACTAAAAAAAAACAATGTCTAATAATATTCTTATTTTTTTTTTATTTACTGTCATTTTATTTTCCTTTAGCCAGAGGGCCACGATGGAGGACCAGAGCCACAGGTCACAGACTCCTGCCTTAGGTCAAAACAAATATGTAATTTACACTTTTTGATCGTCTATCTGTCAAAATCTGCACCAAAACTCCCAAACAGTGAGTGAAACAGTAAATGTTCTACATTTTAGAGCTAAACCCACTTCAGTTGGTGTGTTGAAGGTTTGTTGGTGATGTTCGACTTTTTTTATTTCAGCGTGATCCATTTCCAGTTTTGGCTGTCAAGACAGACTTTCATTGACTCTCAGATCTTCTGATGCACAGAACAGCTTGTGATTGACTCAGTCCTCATCATTACACTTCCACCACTGAGTTTTACTGATAGAAATTCAAACATTAACAGGCCAGCACAAGCTTGTTGTTAAGAATTTTATACTGGAAGCTGTTTCTGCATCTGGATGTGACATATTTGTCCAGCAGAGTTTTACAATGTTAAATCATCTGCCACTCTACGGCTTGAATTGTTCAAGTGTTCAACTAAGAAATAGTTCAGTTTATGGAATAAAATTCTATATGAATTGATTTATTTTTAATAACCACAATCGTGAACTTTTAATTTTGAATCTCCATCCTCTTGTATGCAGTACATCGTTCTACCACCAGAGAGCAGCAGACAGGAATCCTTTGACTGTAGCTGTAAGCCACAAGGCTGCAAAACTGCAGTTATGGATCTTTTTTCCATTTTTGCAAAATAACCGAACACTATTAGACTTTTTGGACGTTTGACAGAGCTGAAAATACTTATTTTTTTTTTTTTTAGTAATTTAGGGAGAACAAGGCAGAAAAAAATGCTTAGTTCCCAAAATGTAGATGGTAATGTTATCACCAATCCAAAAGAAATGTCACTAAAAATGTATAAATATTACCAACATTATTATTCAGTCAATACATATTTTCTTTAATATTGTAAAAACCTCTATCCCTCAAATTAATTTAGATTTCAGAAGAGAAAGTGATAAAGACATGAATATTTTAGAACTGGATCATGTTGTCCAGTAAATAGACTAAGGGAAATCTCCTGGTCAAGACTTCAAACTTCTGCAGGTTTTTCTGGAAAGTTCTTAGAGAGTTCCTATTTAAAGCTTTAAAGAAATGTTTGCTGAATAAAACACTTTTGACAACAATGAATCAAAGAATAATAATATTAATACCAAAACCAAACGAAGACAAATCTCTTGTTGGCAACTTGAGACCAATAACTTTATTTAGAGGGTCATTAACACTGCCCAAAAAATCATTGGCCATCCCCTTCCCTCCCTGAAGGACCTCTACAACACTGTCTAAAGATGAAATGCAGTATTTTGGGGGGCTGCAGACACCCAGGACACAGCTGTTGACAGGTGTTTGAGCGGCTGCAGGAGATTCTGCAGGAGTGCTGAGAATGTGGACAAACAGACTAAGGGACAGTTTTTACAACCAGGCAATAACCTTAATTAATGCAAAACATTACCATCAGGTCATTTGTAACAATTTTTAATTATAGTTATCTCTTGTTTTGTTTTTTTGCTCTAAATGCACTGATGTGGGACAGTTTCCCAATTTCATTGTACTTTGTGTATCACTGTGCAATGACAATAAAGATGTATCTTGTCTTATTAGAAATGATTCACTCATGTTTTAGCAAACAGATTCAAAAATGAGTTCAACAGTTTAATTAATGAAACTCAATCTGGTTCCATTCCAAACAAGTTTATCCACAATAACATTTGACTAATGTGAGATTTATTAGATTATGGAGGATTAATTGAAGATGATGGAGTTGGGAGCCGGTTTAGCTCGTGCTGGTTTGCAGCGCCTTCCGTAGGTGAAACCAGGGTTAAAATCCAGGCTGTTCCCTATTCCCTTCTCTACTTTTGTCCCTGTCCCAAGCCCGGTCGCTTTGAGAGGGTTGCGTCAGGAAGGGCATCCGGCGTATAACATTGCCAAGCTTACCATGCGACTCATTCGCTGTGGCGACCCCTGATGGGAAGATGATGGAGTTATTTTATTTTTTGGATTTGTTTTAAAGTATTTGATTCTCTGGGACATCGGTTTATTTGGACATCATTCCAACATTTTGGATTTGGAAATTAGTTTATAGACACGGTGGAGCAGTGGTTAGCGCTCTTGCCTCACAGCAAAAAGGACCCTGGTTCAAGTCCTGGCAAGGGGGAACGGAAACAGAACAACGGGGGACCTTTCTGTGTGGAGTTTGCATGTTCTCCCCGTGTATGCGTGGGTTTTCTCCGGGGACTCCGGCTTCCTCCCACCGTCCAAAAACATGTTTCATAGGTTAATTGGTAACTATAAAATAAATTGTCCCCAGGTGTGAATGTGAGTGGGTGTATGATTGTGGCCTTGTGACAGACTGGCGACCTGTCCAGGATGTCTCCTGCCTTTGCCCACAAGTGGCTCCATCAGCCCTGTGACCCCAGAAGGGAAGAAACGGTTAGAAAATAAATGACTGAGTTTATAAACCCAATTTCAATGTAGATATTTCTAATGCAGATCTGCTTCCTACAGGAACTACAAGCAGGTTTCCTGTGAACAGAGGAGTTGGACATGATGAGCCAGTTAGTCCACTTCTATTGATTTGAACAATATCAATACAAAATGATCAAACAATTTCATCTTTATCCGTGGAAGGAAATTCACTTAAAAGAATTCAACCGGCGGATGACACTGCATGAATGTATAAAAAAAATAAAAAAAATTCCAAATTAAAATTCTGTCTCTGTTCTCCCTTCAGGACTAAAATAAAAATGTGAGATAATGACAATCCATGACACTAAAGAAACTCCAATGTTTAATGCAACAATTAAAAATGAAATATGCTCGTACATCTGCACACGAACACGTCAGCCATCAGCAGGGGGGGCGCAGGAGCACGAAGAGCACAAGCCCCAGCGGAGGCCAAGCACAGGGCCCCACCTGCAAGAGCCTCCCCCAGCCCCTAGCCATCAACCCACACCACCCAGAGATCCTAAGCAACCCCCCCCCCCCACCACCACCACCACCACCACCACCACCACCACCACCACGCACACACATCCCAACCGCAGGCAGGAACTAGGGGCCTCCAAGGGAGACCCACCCAACGCTCCAGGCAACCATGGCAACCATCCACCCACCTCTGCTTAGAGCAAGGCAGGGGCCCAGTAGGATGGGGCCCAAGAGAAACAGGGGTCCCCTTCAAGTGTGGACCAACCAGACCACGCTAGTGATGGAACATTTAAAGAGGCTGAGCACATGAAGCCAAAGACCAGAACCAGCACCACACCCCCAGGCTCAGATGGGTTCTGATCCCCGGCTTATGGTCTTGTTAGAAATCTCAGGGAGCCCCCTTCTCTGGTGTAGAGAGAACGCTGCACAGGTTTGGTCAGACCAGATCCAGGGGCGAGGCAGGTAGTGTGAGGCTCCGCCTATCGTCTGAAACCCCCTAAAAAAGTGCATGGATGCACAGATCCTATTAGTAGACTTTAGCTCTGCATTTAACACCATCGTCCCAGAGCTCCTCCACCACAAGCTGTCCCAGCTCACCGTGCCCCTCACCAACTGGATCACCAGTTTCCTAAATGACAGGAGGCAGCAGGTGAAATTGGGACGCTTTACATCCAGCACCCGGATCCTTAATACTGGCGCCCCCCTGGGGTGTGCTCTCTCCCCCCTGCTCCTCTCCCTCTACACAAACGACTGCACATCAGGAGCCCCCTCTGTGACACCACAATCATTGGGCTCATCCGGGACAGTGATGAGACTGCATACAGAAGAGAAGTGGAGCGGCTAGTCCTCTGGTGCAGCCAGAACCACCTGGAGCTGAACCCACTTAAAACGGTGGAGATGACAGTGGACTTTGACTTTGGAACCCGCCCACCCTACCCCCCCACTCACAATTCTCAACAGCACTGTCCCCTCAACAGACTCACACAGGTTTCTAGGGTCCACCATCTCACCGGACCGTGAGTGGACCGCTCACATTGACTCTCTCCAGAAAAAGGCCCAGCAGGGTTTAAACTTCCTGCAACAACTCAAGAAGTTCAACCTGCCTCAGGAGCTGCTGACCATCTTCCACACGGCAAATCCTTAATCAATATTGTTTACTTATGAATAATTGTTTTCACATGCCTATAAATTTTAACTGAAAAAAGGTGAAAACATTCAGAAACGATTTCTAAAATAATGATTAAATCTCACTGAGATGCTGACATTGCTTTGCTTCTGCCTGTAAATCATTTTAGCAAAGTGTTTTTGAAAATTAATTAAAGCATCTGTAGCTTTTTTTGTACATTTGCTGAGAGACTGGCAATTATTAAAACTAAATTGTGACCAATTAGGGATAAAAGGGAGAGTTTGTGTAGGATGGGTTCCTCCAGTAACCATGGAAACACTAAAGAACTCTGCATTAAAAAGCATCACATTGGTGAACCTTGGGGGGGGAATTTTATCACAAATTTAGCTAAAACTTTGTGAACAATTCATGCAGAACTGATTTGGTGAAACAAATGAACATTTTCTCTGATGTACTGATGCAGCCCAGCGAGACGACGGTTCAGGAAGGAGATTTAGCTTCAGTCACCAACGGCAGTAGGAATATAGACATAGCTTTACCAAAACAGAGCAGGGAAATGGGTCTCTACGGAAAAAAAGCAATGTGAATGCAAGGCTGACACTGGTTTCTATTCAGTTTACGGAATCTGCGTCACGCCTTTTCTGTGTTTGGCGGCCTGCCTGAGCGACGGCCCGAAAGACTTAAGCTGACACTGAAAGACGCTGCACAGGATTGGTCAGACCAGATCCAGGGGCGGGGCGGGTAGCGTGAGGCTCCGCCTCTCGTCTGAAACCCCTAAAAAAAGTATATTTTTGTTATCTAGTTTCCTCTGTGAGGCACGCTCTTAGAAATATGGAGAAAAAACAGAAAAGGCCAAAGGAAAGTATCTGGAAAAGACTCGCATGTCGTGAGGGTTCCTTCTTTTTGTACTGTGACCTTTTTGTTTTCTCTTGAAACCATGCAGTTTAAAAATGAACCACAGTTTCAATCATGATGCATTTGCAATATCCATGCTTTTCATCCAAGCCTTTCTGTTTGTCCTGCAGACTGTTTTTATACTGTTTCTATGAAATGTACACATTCTCTACAGGAGGGAAAATCTGAAATAACCCTATTTATAAGTTAACCAGTGCTGTAATCAAGTGAGAATCCAATCTTGCCTTTTTGCATAGAAATATGTACCTACTGCAAATAGAACATTTTTGGGTACTTGAGTCACTATTTAATTTTTCTAAAAATTGTTTCTAGCACTTAAAGAAAATACTGCGTACAAAAATGTCCTATTTTGAAGAGTATAATTATTTTCTGTCAGTACCATCACAAATGTTTAAGGAGGAAAAGGCTAGAAATCAATCTATGTATATTCTGTACTTGTATAGCAAACACATTTCATAAATGGAAATATGTTCTCTGAATATTTATTTACTAATATATTTATCTGTAAGCCATGTCTTATGTTCAGAGTGTATGAAAGAGTTACTTGGTTTTTTTGAAGAAAGAAAAGAAAAAAAACTCACTAACATGAGACTTTGTAAATACATGGTAATTGCACACAAGACGATTAAATCTTCTCTGACCAAAAAACTGATTTGAAAACTTTAGTATCATACAGTTTGTAATTAAAGTGTACAAAGATCTGTAAAATATACAGTTTTATTCAAGTATCTGTGTCCTCTTGTTCTTGGTTTCCATTGTTCTTTCACACTGGATCATTATGAACTGGACCATAATCATTCAAATATAGGTCAAATGTTTGAAGAAAAAAAACAAAAGTATTTCCATCTTTTGTCCCGCCAAAATAAGAGATTAATCCATTTTAAAGACCCACTCCATTGAAATGGATGTTTTCAACATGTTCCTCTGGCATTTTTCTGATAATGGAGGACGTATATAAAGAAAATTCAATTTCTGAGTATTTCTTTATTCAAATTGTTGTGAATCAGGAGCTTCTAACTTTCAGCATCAAGAAGGGTAAAGGGGGCGGGGATGCCTTGGACAACTCAGAGGTGATTTTCTAATAAACTCCTGGCGCTCTGCAGGAAATATGTCCCACATATTTCACACACAGGTTTTTAGATTTTGACAGAAAAATAGCATAAACATAGTTGAAAACAGATTCAAAGATGAATGTGACTTTAAGTGATAACCTGGATTCAGATTTAGAGATTAGTTCATTAATCTGTAAATTTGGGGCTCAGTATCAAATCTCACAACTTTATTTAATTTCAGGGTCAGGAGGGATTGATTAGGTGTCAGTTGGTTTGGGGAACTTCAGATCAAAACATATTTCTATGAAGACTCTCATTCATAAAGGTTTATTCCATCACAGTGGTAGATTTAAAAGTTGTTCACCTCTCATCCAAATGACTTTGTCAACAATTGACAAAGTCTTTTGAATGAGAGGTGAAACGTCTTCAACAAAAAAACAAGTCCGGATGACAACTTTTATACCTACTGTGATGATTCAAATCAAAATGATTTTTTTCCTGAGAACATGTAGCTAAAACTGACCGAAAGTTAAAGTTCAACTTAACCCTTGTGCTATCCTAGGCACTTTACCGTTGGGAGTTGGGTCATCTAGACCCACTAGACAGGGTGCTGAACCTTTTTTTTCCCAATGATTTCTGATCTTTACTGGTTCAATGGATCACATGAAATCTTTCCACCTTTATCCACCTTTGTTATGGTAGGAAGAACACGTCAAAGTAAGGGTGGGGTCATTTAATATAGCACAAGGGTTAAAAAATGTTTTCTTCCTGAAAATTTCAAAATTGAAATGGAATTTAATGGTCGGCATAGTGGTGTAGTGGTTAGCAGTTTCTCCTCACAGCATGAAGGCGCTGGCTCAAATCTCAGAACATTTCAGTGGAGTTTGCATGTTCTCTCTGTTATTGCATGTCCATAAAGATGCTGCATAGGTTGATGACTAAATTGTCTTCAGGTGTGAACGTATGTCAGTGTTTTTCGCTCAGGTGTTCTCTGCTTTCCCTCCACAGAGGTTGGGATAGGCCCCAGCAACCCCCAAAGGATAAAGCAGGTTTGGAAACATCATTAATGGATATATTGTTTTTACAAATTTAGAAATTTGTTTTAAGCTTTTCATAAATATGTTTAAAAAATAGTGAAGATAAGTAAGGCTTGAAAAACATGGTAAGTTTCAGTTACTATGGAAACACAAACATCTCCCTGTAAATACAGAAGACTACTGAATAGTAGGTCATCCATCATTATGACTGCACAAATCTGGGTTTGAGTAAACTAACAGGAAAACATTTAATGCTGTAATAAAAGTAATTCTTCAGCCTCTACAATTATTCTACAATCTACTCAAAAATAATGCTTATCTGTGGCTCTGTAGCACCTCTCAGAGATAGCTACAGGAAAAAATCCCAGACCACCAAAGTTATCCCAGCGAAAGACCAAGCGCCCTCTGCTGGACATAAGGCAACACTACTACTTGGAACTGGGAGGAACTTTCTTCACTCCCCTGAAGCAATCTGCAGAACAATCCTGGACATTATTGAACAATCAAACTAAAATCACGAACACTTCTGAGCCAAAGTCAGGAGGAAAGGGTTTGATGTTTTATCTGTTTGTTTATTCAGTGTTTTTCTGAATCACCTTGAGTTATGTGTTTTTATTGTTTTTGTTGTTCATTCTTGGTAATACTGTAAAACATCATGGTGTAATCTGAATTATTTTGTTGGTAAAAGCAATAATCATGAAAAGAAAAATTCAAATTTAGGAAACTAAATTTAAGTCAATCAATTTAGAATTTATTGAAACTGAATTAATTCTGAAACTTAAACTCAAACTAGGACTAGACCTTAAACAACTAGAACTACAACTAGAAAAAGAAATACAAACTAGATCTAAATCCTAAACTAAAGGTTGACCAAAACTTTATCAGATTTAGCTTTCAATTATTTAACGATGTTGATAACATTTTAGATTGAAAAAAAATAAAATAAATATAAAAGTGCAACCACTTCTGAAGACATAATATATTTCTTTTTTCCCCTGAGAATTCAGAAAAACAAAAATCCCAAATATCTCTTTCAATGTGTAGAATAAATACTGTAAAAAGCTAGAATTTTTCTTCACTTTGTTAGTGTAAATATTTTTTTGTGTGACAGTTTCCTTGATGTTCATTTTATGTAAAAATGTGTTTTATTTTAAGTGGAAAAATTATGTATGTTTAAAACTGTATGAACGTTTTTTTTAGATAAAAGCTTTAAAACTTTGAAACCTGATTAACATGATGAACAGGAACAAAGTAACTCGACTGCACCTTTGGTGAGAATGAGGAAATGACTTTTGAGAAAACCGAAAATAAAATGACTTTGCTGAACTGAACTCAGACGCCATTAAAGGTCTTTAAATCTCTGCTGGAAAAACAAAGATTTGTGGAATATTTTCATCCTGAACTTCAAGACAGAAGCTGGTGAGTCTGAAAGACTTTGGTTAGAAATGGCTGAGAGAGCTGCTCTTCTTGAATCCTACCTGAACTGTCACGTTTGTTCAGAGACTTTCAATGATCCTGTAACTCTGAGCTGCAACCACAACTTCTGTTGGAGCTGCCTGCAGAAGTTCTGGGAACAAACTCAGAACAAAAACTGTCCCATCTGTAAAAGAAAATCTTCTAAAGGTTATCCTGGAGTGAACTTTGGCCTGAAGGAACTTGCTGACTCGTTTGCTGGAAGACAGAAATCTGAATCATCAGAGACAAAAACAGGAGAGCAGAAGTTCATGGAGGTCTGCAGGAAACATGCAGGAGAATCCAAACTGTTCTGTAAAGACGAGCAGAGAGCTATTTGTTCTGTCTGTGAGTTTTCTCACAACCAGAGTCACAAAGTGGTTCCTGTAGAAGAAGCAGTCAGAGAGCTGAAGGAGGAGCTGAAATCTGACTTAAAGTCTCTGCAGGACAAGAAGATCAAATACAAAGAAGTGGAGGAAACATACAATCAGATGATTCAACACTCCAAGAAGCAGCTGCTGTCCACAGAGACACAGATCAGAGCAGAGTTCAACAAGCTCCAGCAGTTCCTGAAGGAGGAAGAGGAGTCCAGACTGGCAGCTCTGAGGGAGGAAGAGGAGCAGAAGGGGAAGACTGTGATGGGAGAGATGAAGAGGATCCAGGAGCAGATGTCCTCTCTGTCAGAAAGTATCAGTGCTGTTGAAGCAGAGCTGCAGAAAGACAAGGAGGCGTTCCTCAGCAGTTGGAAAGACACTCAGAGCAGAGCCAGAGCCCAGAGCTCGCTGTCAGACCCACAGCTGCTCTCAGGAGCTCTGATAGATGTGGCCAAACATGTGGGCAACCTGTCCTTCAGAGTCTGGGAGAAGATGAAGGAGAAGGCCCACTTCAGTCCGGTCCTGCTGGACCCAAACACTGCAAGCAGATGGCTTTATCTGTCTGATGATCTGACCAGTGTGAGACGAGGAGAAATTTATCAGCAGCTTCCTGACAATCCAGAGAGAAACATGAAATATGCTGATGTTTTTGGCTCTGAGGGCTTCAGATCAGGGAAACACAGCTGGGAGGTGGAGGTGGGAGATCATCCTGCCTGGACCATTGGTGTGACTAAAGAGTCTGTTAACAGGAAGGGAGAGTGTGACGCTTCACCAAAATATGGATTCTGGTGTTTATTACACCGTGCTGGAAAATACACAAACGGTGTTGGTCAGACTGTCACTGTGACCAAGAGTCTCCAGAAGATCAGAGTCCAGCTGGACTATGACAGGGGGGAGGTGTCCTTCTACAACCCTGAAGACATGACTCACATCTGGACTCACAAAGACACTTTCACTGAGAAACTTTTACCATTTTTCAGTGTTGGAGAATCTGGAGACGCAAAAACCTCTAAACTCCAAATCTGTCCAACTGATTGAGATGATTTGACTCTTTTGTCAAGAAAAAATAACTAAAATCTTTTTTTTATCACACTCTGATCAATCCAGATGATCAGATTTTAGAAAAAAAACAGGAAGAAAATCTTTATTATTTTTGTGCAACAATTACCTACAATTGTGATTTTTACATTTTAAAGGTTTAATAATAACGGGGTGGGATTATATAGGTTTACTTCCTTCCACTCCCTTTCAAGAAATATTTATTAATATGTCTAATTGTCCTAAGTTTGATTAGTTACTGTATGAATGTTCAACTGATGATTCTATTGCTTTTGTGTATTGTTTCTACTTAATTGCTAGAAATTAAAACATAAATAACAGAAAAACTAAATATCACAAACATTGTTTGCATAAATTCTCTGATTTTTTTTGTCTTCTGGATACAAATGATTTCAGAAAATGTGACTTTGATGTTTTGTAAATAAATTTTCATTAAAGGCTGATTGAATCTGTTTGTTTCTTTTATCTTTAATGTCTCAAACTATTTTACATCTGAATTGAATTCCAGATTTAACTTCAGCTTCTCTAAAAATTGTTGACATTTTATGTTGTTTTTGTTCAAGTAAATGTGAAGCAGCTGTTTAATCCTCTTCATGAGGAAAATTTCACCTGCATGTTTTTACACCTGAAAATAATCCTTCAGTTGGATCTTCACAGACCAGACAATCCAGAAAGACCACAGATGGAGACGTGAACCGGTTTGTCCACATTCTTCTCCAGTCAGAAACATCTTCTTCATCTTGTTAACATGAAACCCAGACTTCTGCATTTTCCTCCAACTGTAGACAGTTTGTGTTTGAGGTTTTCATCCCTGAAACCAGCAGAAGATGGAGAGAAAGTTTTTCTTTCTGAACACATTTACCTCCAACTTTCTTTTGTTTTGAAGAAAGAAAAGACAAAAAACTCACTAACATGAGACTTTGTAAATACATGGTAATTGCACACAAGACGATTAAATCTTCTCTGACCAAAAAACTGATTTGAAAACTTTAGTATTGTACAGTTTAGTTTTTAAAGTGTACAAAGATCTGTAAAATATACAGTTTTATTCAAGTATGTCAGTGCTGTGTCCTCTTGTTCTGGGTTTTCATTGTTCTATCACACTGGATCATTTTGAACCCTTAGACCATAATCATTCAAATATAGAATAAATGTTTGAAAAAAAACAAAAGTATTTCCATCTTTTCATTCATTCATTTTCTACCATTTTATCCCTTTCGGGGTCACAGGGCTGCTGGAGCCTATCCCGGCCACTTGTGGGCGAACAGTCCAGGGTACACCCTGGACTGTTCGCCAGTCTGTGGCAGGGCCACAATCACTGTAATTGAGGAACTGGGTTCAAAAACTGTTCATGGGTGACAGCACTCTCGAACCAGGAGTGCCGTCCAGAGCACTACTTCAAGGCCTGGATGAGGCTGTTACCGTTAGTTGGTGCGTGAAATAAATGACAACAGGCAGGAGGATGACTTCAATAATTGTAATCCACACTTCAGGCTTTACATCCTTTGGTTTGACATGCAGATGCAGGTACATTTCCATAGGTGGATGAACATATGTATATGTGTGGTCTAGAGATTAAGTTCATTTAACTGTAAATTTGGGCCTCAGTATCAAATCTCACAACTTTATTTAATTTTACGGTCAAGAGGGTTTAATTAGTTCTCATTCAATTTGGGGAGTTTCTAATCAAAACTATTTTTTCCCAGAATGTGTTGCTCAAACTGACCAAAAGTTAAATTTTATTTTAAAAAAAATACATTTTTATCCTTAAAATTCAACTTTACGGGCAGCAAGGTGGTGTAGTGGTTAGCACTTTCTCCTCACAGCAAGGCGCTGGCTCAAATCCCAGCTAGGATATTTCAGTGGAGTTTGCATGTTCTCTCTGTGTTTGCATGTCCAAAAACATGCTGCATAGGTTGATGACTAAATTGTCTTCAGGTCTGAACGTATGTCAGTGTTTTTTGCTCAAGTGTTCTCTGCTTTCCCTCCACAGAGGTTGGGATAGGCCCCAGCAACCACAAAAGGGATAAAGTAGGTTTGGAAACATCATGAATGGATTTATCGCCTGTTTGATTCCTTTTTTATTTAGTAAATCAATCTCTTTAAAATGTTCCAACTTTATAAGACTTCCTTTAGTGAGTTTCAGTCCACCTTAAACCTGAAGACGAGCTCTTCCCCAAACCCTACAGTCCAGCTTCTCCCTTTTCTTAGGAGGAAGATTGTTTTTTGTCATTAAATGGAAGCGGATTCAAGCAAACAGCAAAACTTTATTGCAACGCCATCATGAACATCTGTCAATCAACAAGCAGCTCTTAATAACTCTCTGCTGATCTGTTCACCTGCTATTTCACCCTTGTTTATTTAACCCTTGTGCTATCCTAGGTACTTTAACGTCGGGAGTTGGGTCATCTAGACCCACTAGACAGTGCGCTGAACCTTTTTTTTTCAATTTTTTGTGATCTTCACTGGTTCAATGGATTACATGAAATTTTTCCACCTTTATCCACCTTTGTCATGGTAGGGAGAACATGTCAAAGTAAGGGAGGGGTCATCTAAGATAGCACAAGGGTTAATGGCCTCTGTCCAAATGTCACATAACCTGTTGGGGGTGTGCAACGACCCTCTTAGAAATTGTGTTCTTTAAAACTTGATACCGCGGCCACGTGTGGGAGGAGCTACTAGCTAAAGTTATGGTCTGACCACTACATGGACCAGTGTCTGTGTTTATCCATGCATGGTGGACACGGAGGTGTTTATTATTATGAAGATTTCTACTTGATAATCGTGTTTCCATATTTGAGTTCATAAAATCATCCCAGGTGTCACACTTCCCCACGCCCCCCGTTGGGCGGTTTTTGGCTGGGTCTGGCGGTCATAAAAAAATAACTGAAATCTTTTTCTTTCATCAGATGATCAGATTTTCTTTACCCACCCAGAAAATCTTCATTATTTTTTTTTCAATAAATAAATAAAACATTGTTTTAAAACTGGGATTTCTTCATTTTAAATGTTTATTAATAAAAAGCTAGAAATTCACAAACATTGTTTCTATAAATTCTCTGATTTGTTTTGTCTTCTGAATGAAAATGAATCCACAGTTATCCAGAAAATGTGACTTTGATGTTTTGTAAATAAATTCTCATTTGCTGATTGAATCTGTTTTCCTTGCTCTTTAGTGTTTGGTAACACTTTAGTAAGTTCTCTCTGTCAGTGGATCGTTTTTCTGAACACATTTACCTCCAACTTTCTGTCAGAGAGAAAATCTTCATGATTAACATTTTATTCACAATCTGGATGAGATTCTTGTTTATCTTACTGGAACAGGAAACTCTCAGACATGAATGGAACTACAAAAAAACAATGTCTAATAATATACTTATTTTTATTTATTTATTGTCATTTTATTTTCCTTTAGCCAGAGGGCCACGATGGAGGACCAGAGCCACAGGTCACAGACTCCTGCCTTAGGTCAACACAAATATGTAATTTACACTTTTTGATCATCTATCTGTCAAAATCTGCACCAAACACCCAAACAGTGAGTGAAACAGTAAATGTTCTACATTTTAGAGCTAAAAACCACTTCAGTTGGTGTGTTGAAGGTTTGTTGGTGACGTTTGGCTTCTTTTCTTTCAGCGTGATCCATTTCAAGTTTTGTCTGTCAAGACAGACTTTCATTGACTCTCAGATCTTGTGATGCACAGAACAGCTTGTGATTGACTCAGTCCACATCATTACACTTCCACAACTGAGTTTTACTGATAGAAATTCAAACATTAACAGGCCAGCACAAGCTTCTTGTTAAGAATTTTATACTGGAAGCTGTTTCTGCATCTGGATGTGACATATTTGTCCAGCAGAGTTTTACAATGTTAAATCCTCTGCCACTCTACTGCTTGAATTGTTCAAGTGTTCAACTAAGAAAAAGTTCAGTTTATGGAATAAAATTCTATCTGAATTGATTTATTTTTAATAACCACAATCATGAACTTTTAATTTTGAATCTCCATCTTCTTGCATGCAGTACATCGTTCTACCATCAGAGGGCGGCAGACAGCAATCCTTTGACTGTAGCTGTAAGCCACAAGGCTGCAAAACTGCAGTTATGGATCTTTTTTCCATTTTTGCAAAATAACCAACACTATTAGACTTTTTGGACGTTTGACAGAGCTGAAAATACTTATTTTTTTTTTTTAGTAATTTAGGGAGAACACGGCAGAAAAAAATGCTTAGTTCCCAAAATGTGGATGGTAATGTTATCACCAATCCAAAGGAAATGTCACTAAAAATGTATAAATATTACCAACATTTTTATTCAGTCAATACATATTTTCTTTAATATTGTAAAAACCTCTATCCCTCAAATTAATTTAGATTTCAGAAGAGAAAGTGATAAAGACATGAATATTTTAGAACTGGATCATGTTGTCCAGTAAATAGACTAAAGGGAAATCTCCTGGTCAAGACTTCAAACTTCTGCAGGTTTTTCTGGAAAGTTCTTAGAGAGTTCCTATTTAAAGCTTTAAAGAAATGTTTGCTGAATAAAACACTTTTGACAACAATGAATCAAAGAATAATAATATTAATACCAAAACCAAACAAAGACAAATCTCTTGTTGGCAACTTGAGACCAATAACTTTATTTAGAGGGTCATTAACACTGCCCAAAAAATCAATGGCCATCCCCTTCCCTCCCTGAAGGACCTCTACAACACCCACTGTCTAAAGAGGGAATGCAGCATTTTGAGGGACTGCAGACACCCAGGACACAGCTGTTGACAGGTGTTTGAGCGGCTGCAGGAGATTCTGCAGGAGTGCTGAGAATGTGGACAAACAGACTAAGGGACAGTTTTTACAACCAGGCAATAACCTTAATTAATGCAAAACATTACCATCAGTTCATTTGTAACAATTTTTGACTATAGTTATCTCTTGTTTTGTTTTTTTGCTCTAAATGCACTGATGTGGGACAGTTTCCCAATTTCATTGTACTTTGTGTATCACTGTGCAATGACAATAAAGATGTATCTTGTCTTATTAGAAATGATTCACTCATGTTTTAGCAAACAGATTCAAAAATGAGTTCAACAGTTTAATTAATGAAACTCAATCTGGTTCCATTCCAAACAAGTTTATCCACAATAACATTTGACTAATGTGAGATTTATTAGATTATGGAGGATTAATTGAAGATGATGGAGTTGGGAGCCGGTTTAGCTCGTGCTGGTTTGCAGCGCCTTCCATAGGTGAAACCAGGGTTAAAATCCAGGCTGTTCCCTATTCCCTTCTCTACTTTTGTGCCTGTCCCAAGCCCGGTCGCTTTGAGAGGGTTGCGTCAGGAAGGGCATCCGGCGTATAACATTGCCAAGCTTACCATGCGACTCATTCGCTGTGGCGACCCCTGATGGGAAGATGATGGAGTTATTTTATTTTTTGGATTTGTTTTAAAGTATTTGATTCTCTGGGACATCGGTTTATTTGGACATCATTCCAACATTTTGGATTTGGAAATTAGTTTATAGACACGGTGGTGCAGTGGTTAGCGCTCTTGCCTCACAGCAAAAAGGACCCTGGTTCAAGTCCTGGCAAGGGGGAGCTGAAACAGAACAACGGGGGACCTTTCTGTGTGGAGTTTGCATGTTCTCCCTGTGTATGCGTGGGTTTTCTCCGGGACTCTGGCTTCCTCCCACCGTCCAAAAACATGTTTCATAGGTTAATTGGTAACTATAAAATAAATTGTCCCCAGGTGTGAATGTGAGTGGGTGTATGATTGTGGCCTTGTGACAGACTGGCGACCTGTCCAGGATGTCTCCTGCCTTTGCCCACAAGTGGCTCCAGCAGCCCTGCGACCCCAGAAGGGAAGAAACGGTTAGAAAATAAATGACTGAGTTCATAAACCCAATTTCAATGTAGATATTTCTAATGCAGATCTGCTTCCTACAGGAACTACAAGCAGGTTTCCTGTGAACAGAGGAATTGGACATGATGAGCCAGTTAGTCCACTTCTATTGATTTGAACAATATCAATACAAAATGATCAAACAATTTCATCTTTATCCATGGAAGTAAATTCACTTAAAAGAATTCAACTGGCTGATGACACTGCATGAATGTAAAAAAATATCAAAGAAATTCCAAATTAAAATTCTGTCTCTGTTCTCCCTTCAGGACTAAAATAAAAATGTGAGATAATGACAATCCATGACACTAAAGAAACTCAAATGTTAATGCAACAATTAAAAATGAAACATGCTCGTACATCTGCACACAAACACGTCAGCCATCAGCAGGGGGGGGCAGGAGCACGAAGAGCACAAGCCCCAGCGGAGGCCAAGAACAGCGCCCCACCTGCAAGAGCATCCCCCAGCCCCTAACCATCAACCCACACCACCCAGAGATCCTGAGCAACCCCCCACCACCACCACCACCACCACCACCACGCACTCACATCCCAACCGCAGGCAGGAACTAGGGGCCTCCAAGGGAGACCCACCCAACGCTCCAGGCAACCATGGCAACCATCCACCCACCTCTGCTTAGAGCAAGGCAGGGGCCCAGTAGGATGGGGCCCAAGAGAAACAGGGGTCCCCTTTCAAGAGTGGACCAACCAGACCACGCTAATGATGGAACACTTAAATAGGCTGAGCACATGAAGCCAAAGACCAGAACCAGCACCACACCCCCAGGCTCAGATGGGTTCTGATCCCCGGCTTATGGTCTTGTTAGAAATCTCAGGGAGCCCCCTCCTCTGGTGTAGAGAGAACGCTGCGCAGGTTTGGTCAGACCAGATCCAGGGGCGAGGCGGGTAGCGTGAGGCTCCGCCTATCGTCTGAAACCCCCTAAAAAAGTGCATGGATGCACAGATCCTATTAGCAGACTTTAGCTCTGCATTTAACACCATCGTCCCAGAGCTCCTCCACCACAAGCTGTCCCAGCTCACCGTGCCGCTCACCAACTGGATCACCAGTTTCCTGACTGACAGGAGGCAGCAGGTGAAATTGGGACGCTTCACATCCAGCACCCAGGTCCTCAATACTGGCGCCCCCCTGGGGTGTGTTCTCTCCCCCCTGCTCCTCTCTCTCTACACAAATGACTGCACATCAGGAGCCCCCTCTGTGACACCACAGTCATTGGGCTCATCCGGGACAGTGATGAGACTGCATACAGAAGAGAAGTGGAGCGGCTAGTCCTCTGGTGCAGCCAGAACCACCTGGAGCTGAACCCACTTAAAACGGTGGAGATGACAGTGGACTTTGACTTTGGAACCCGCCCACCCTACCCCCCCACTCACAATTCTCAACAGCACTGTCCCCTCAACAGACTCACACAGGTTTCTAGGGTCCACCATCTCACCGGACCGTGAGTGGACCGCTCACAAGGCCCAGCAGGGTTTAAACTTCCTGCAACAACTCAAGAAGTTCAACCTGCCTCAGGAGCTGCTGACCATTTTCCACACGGCAAATCCTTTATCAATATTGTTTACTTATGAATAATTATTTTCACATGCCTATAAATTTGAACTGAAAAAAGGTGAAAACATTCAGAAACGATTTCTAAAATAATGATTAAATCTTACTGAGATGCTGACATTGCTTTGCTTCTGTCTCTAAATCATTTTAGCAACGTTTTTTTGAAAATTAATTGAAGCATCTGTAGCTTTTTTTTGTACATTTGCTGAGAGACTGGCAATTATTAAACTAAATTGTGACCAATTAGGGATAAAAGTGAGAGTTTGTGTAGGATGTGTTGCTCCAGTATCCATGGAAACGCTAAAGAACTCTGCATAAAAAAGCATCACATTGGTGAACCTTGGGGGGAATTTTATCACAAATATTACTAAAAAGTTTGTGAACAATTGATGCAAAATTGATTTGGTGAAACAAATGAACATTTTCTCTGATGTACTGATGCAGCCCAGCGAGACGACGGTTCAGGAAGAAGATTTAGCTTCAGTCACCAACGGCAGTAGGAATATAGACATAGCTTTACCAAAACAGGGCAGGAAAATGGGTCTCTACGGAAAAAAAGCAATGTGAATGCAAGGCTGACACTGGTTTCTATTCAGTTTACGGAATCTGTGTCACGCCTTTTCTGTGTTTGGCGGCCTGCCTGAGCGAGGGCCCGAGAGACTTAAGCTGACACTGAAAGACGCTGCACAGGATTGGTCAGACCAGATCCAGGGGCGGGGCGGGTAGCGTGAGGCTCCGCCTGTCGTCTGAAACCCCTAAAAAAAAGTATATTTTTGTTATCTAGTTTCCTCTGTGAGGCACGCTCTTAGAAATATGGAGAAAAAACAGAAAAGGCCAAAGGAAAGTATCTGGAAAAGACTCGCATGTCGTGAGGGTTCCTTCTTTTTGTACTGTGACCTTTTTGTTTTCTCTTGAAACCATGCAGTTTAAAAATGAACCACAGTTTCAATCATGATGCATTTGCAATATCCATGCTTTTCATCCAAGCCTTTCTGTTTGTCCTGCAGACTGTTTTTATACTGTTTCTATGAAATGTACACATTCTCTACAGGAGGGAATATCTGAAATAACCCCATTTATAAGTTAACCAGTGCTGTAATCAAGTGAGAATCCAATCTTGCCTTTTTGCATAGAAATATGTACCTACTGCAAATAGAACATTTTTGGGTACTTGAGTCACTATTTAATTTTTTTAAAAATTGTTTCTAGCACTTAAAGAAAATACTGCGTACAAAAATGTCCTATTTTGAAGAGTATAATTATTTTCTGTCAGTACCATCACAAATGTTTAAGGAGGAAAAGGCTAGAAATCAATCTATGTATATTCTGTACTTGTATAGCAAACACATTTCATAAATGGAAATATGTTCTCCGAATATTTATTTACTAATATATTTATCTGTAAGCCATGTCTTATGTTCAGAGTGTATGAAAGAGTTACTTGGTTTTTTTGAAGAAAGAAAAGAAAAAAAACTCACTAACATGAGACTTTGTAAATACATGGTAATTGCACACAAGACGATTAAATCTTCTCTGACCAAAAAACTGATTTGAAAACTTTAGTATCATACAGTTTGTAATTAAAGTGTACAAAGATCTGTAAAATATACAGTTTTATTCAAGTATGTCAGTGCTGTGTCCTCTTGTTCTTGGTTTCCATTGTTCTTTCACACTGGATCATTATGAACTGGACCATAATCATTCAAATATAGGTCAAATGTTTGAAGAAAAAAAACAGAAGTATTTCCATCTTTTGTCCCGCCAAAATAAGAGATTAATCCATTTTAAAGACCCACTCCATTGAAATGGATGTTTTCAACATGTTCCTCTGGCATTTTTCTGATAATGGAGGACGTATATAAAGAAAATTCAATTTCGGAGTATTTCTTTATTCAAATTGTTGTGAATCAGGAGCAGAAATAAAAAAAAACGCAAGGAAAATACTGCACACAAGTTCCTGCTTCAAACTTTCAGCATAAAGAAGGGTAAGGGGGGCGGGGATGCCTTGGACAACTCAGAGGTGATTTTCTAATAAGAAACTCCTGGCGCTCTGCAGGAAGTATGTCCCACATATTTCACACACAGGTTTTTAGATTTTGACAAAAAAAAGCATTAACATAGTTGAAAACAGATTAAAAGATGATCAGAATGTGACTTTAAGTGATAACCTGGATTCAGATTTAGAGATTAGTTCATTAATCTGTAAATTTGGGCTCAGTATCAAATCTCACAACTTTATTTAATTTCAGGGTCAGGAGGGATTGATTAGGTGTCAGTTGGTTTGGGGAACTTCAGATCAAAACATATTTCTATGAAGACTCTCATTCATAAAGGTTTATTGCATCACAGTGGTAGATTTAAAAGTTGTTCACCTCTTAACCAAAAGACTTTGTCAACAATTGACAAAGTCTTTTGAATGAGAGGTGAAACGACTTCAAACAAACAACAAACAAAACAAAAAAACAAGTCCGGATGACAACTTTTATACCTACTGTGATAATTCAAATCAAAATTATTTTTTCCTCGAGAACATGTAGCTAAAACTGACCAAAAGTTAGAGTTCAATTTAACCCTTGTGCTATCCTAGGCACTTTACCGTTGGGAGTTGGGTCATCTAGACCCACTATACAGGGTGCTGAACCTTTTTTTTTCAATGATTTGTGATCTTCACTGGTTCAATGGATTACATGAAATCTTTCCACCTTTATCCACCTTTGTCTTGGTAGGAAGAACACGTCAAAGTAAGGGTGGGGTCATTTAATATAGCACAAGGGTTAAAAAATGTTTTCTTCCTGAAAATTTCAAAATTGAATTTCTCCTCACAGCATGAAGGCGCTGGCTCAAATCTCAGAACATTTCAGTGGAGTTTGCATGTTCTCTCTGTTATTGCATGTCCATAAAGATGCTGCATAGGTTGATGACTAAATTGTCTTCAGGTGTGAACGTATGTCAGTGTTTTTCGCTCAGGTGTTCTCTGCTTTCCCTCCACAGAGGTTGGGATAGGCCCCAGCAACCCCCAAAGGATAAAGCAGGTTTGGAAACATCATTAATGGATATATTGTTTTTACAAATTTAGAAATTTGTTTTAAGCTTTTCATAAATATGTTTAAAAAATAGTGAAGATAAGTAAGGCTTGAAAAACATGGTAAGTTTCAGTTACTATGGAAACACAAACATCTCCCTGTAAATACAGAAGACTACTGAATAGTAGGTCATCCATCATTATGACTGCACAAATCTGGGTTTGAGTAAACTAACAGGAAAACATTTAATGCTGTAATAAAAGTAATTCTTCAGCCTCTACAATTATTCTACAATCTACTCAAAAATAATGCTTATCTGTGGCTCTGTAGCACCTCTCAGAGATAGCTACAGGAAAAAATCCCAGACCACCAAAGTTATCCCAGCGAAAGACCAAGCGCCCTCTGCTGGACATAAGGCAACACTACTACTTGGAACTGGGAGGAACTTTCTTCACTCCCCTGAAGCAATCTGCAGAACAATCCTGGACATTATTGAACAATCAAACTAAAATCACGAACACTTCTGAGCCAAAGTCAGGAGGAAAGGGTTTGATGTTTTATCTGTTTGTTTATTCAGTCTTTTTCTGAATCACCTTGAGTTATGTGTTTTTATTGTTTTTGTTGTTCATTCTTGGTAATACTGTAAAACATCATGGTGTAATCTGAATTATTTTGTTGGTAAAAGCAATAATCATGAAAAGAAAAATTCAAATTTAGGAAACTAAATTTAAGTCAATCAATTTAGAATTTATTGAAACTGAATTAATTCTGAAACTTAAACTCAAACTAGGACTAGACCTTAAACAACTAGAACTACAACTAGAAAAAGAAATACAAACTAGATCTAAATCCTAAACTAAAGGTTGACCAAAACTTTATCAGATTTAGCTTTCAATTATTTAACGATGTTGATAACATTTTAGATTGAAAAAAAATAAAATAAATATAAAAGTGCAACCACTTCTGAAGACATAATATATTTCTTTTTTCCCCTGAGAATTCAGAAAAACAAAAATCCCAAATATCTCTTTCAATGTGTAGAATAAATACTGTAAAAAGCTAGAATTTTTCTTCACTTTGTTAGTGTAAATATTTTTTTGTGTGACAGTTTCCTTGATGTTCATTTTATGTAAAAATGTGTTTTATTTTAAGTGGAAAAATTATGTATGTTTAAAACTGTATGAACGTTTTTTTTAGATAAAAGCTTTAAAACTTTGAAACCTGATTAACATGATCAACAGGAACAAAGTAACTCGACTGCACCTTTGGTGAGAATGAGGAAATGACTTTTGAGAAAACCGAAAATAAAATGACTTTGCTGAACTGAACTCAGACGCCATTAAAGGTCTTTAAATCTCTGCTGGAAAAACAAAGATTTGTGGAATATTTTCATCCTGAACTTCAAGACAGAAGCTGGTGAGTCTGAAAGACTTTGGTTAGAAATGGCTGAGAGAGCTGCTCTTCTTGAATTCCTGAACTGTCACGTTTGTTCAGAGACTTTCAATGATCCTGTAACTCTGAGCTGCAACCACAACTTCTGTTGGAGCTGCCTGCAGAAGTTCTGGGAACAAACTCAGAACAAAAACTGTCCCATCTGTAAAAGAAAATCTTCTAAAGGTTATCCTGGAGTGAACTTTGGCCTGAAGGAACTTGCTGACTCGTTTGCTGGAAGACAGAAATCTGAATCATCAGAGACAAAAACAGGAGAGCAGGAGTTCATGGAGGTCTGCAGGAAACATGCAGGAGAATCCAAACTGTTCTGTAAAGACGAGCAGAGAGCTTTTTGTTCTGTCTGTGAGTTTTCTCTGCACCAGAGTCACAAAGTGGTTCCTGTAGAAGAAGCAGTCAGAGAGCTGAAGGAGGAGCTGAAATCTGACTTAAAGTCTCTGCAGGACAAGAAGATCAAATCCAAAGAAGTGGAGGAAACATACAATCAGATGATTCAACACTCCAAGAAGCAGCTGCTGTCCACAGAGACACAGATCAGAGCAGAGTTCAACAAGCTCCAGCAGTTCCTGAAGGAGGAAGAGGACTCCAGACTGGCAGCTCTGAGGGAGGAAGAGGAGCAGAAGGGGAAGACTGTGAGAGGAGAGATGAAGAGGATCCAGGAGCAGATGTCCTCTCTGTCAGAAAGTATCAGTGCTGTTGAAGCAGAGCTGCAGAAAGACAAGGAGGCGTTCCTCAGCAGTTGGAAAGACACTCAGAGCAGAGCCAGAGCCCAGAGCTCGCTGTCAGACCCACAGCTGCTCTCAGGAGCTCTGATAGATGTGGCCAAACATGTGGGCAACCTGTCCTTCAGAGTCTGGGAGAAGATGAAGGAGAAGGCCCACTTCAGTCCGGTCCTCCTGGACCCAAACACTGCAAGCAGATGGCTTTATCTGTCTGATGATCTGACCAGTGTGAGACGAGGAGAAATTTATCAGCAGCTTCCTGACAATCCAGAGAGAAACATGAAATATGCTGATGTTTTTGGTTCTGAGGGCTTCAGATCAGGGAAACACAGCTGGGAGGTGGAGGTGGGAGATCATCCTGCCTGGACCATTGGTGTGACTAAAGAGTCTGTTAACAGGAAGGGAGAGTGTGACGCTTCACCAAAATATGGATTCTGGTGTTTATTACACCGTGCTGGAAAATACACAAACGGTGTTGGTCAGACTGTCACTGTGACCAAGAGTCTCCAGAAGATCAGAGTCCAGCTGGACTATGACAGGGGGGAGGTGTCCTTCTACAACCCTGAAGACATGACTCACATCTGGACTCACAAAGACACTTTCACTGAGAAACTTTTACCATTTTTCAGTGTTGGAGAATCTGGAGACGCAAAAACCTCTAAACTCCAAATCTGTCCAACTGATTGAGATGATTTGACTCTTTTGTCAAGAAAAAATAACTGAAATCTTTTTTTTTTATCACACTCTGATCAATCCAGATGATCAGATTTTAGAAAAAAAACAGGAAGAAAATCTTTATTATTTTTGTGCAACAATTACCTACAATTGTGATTTTTACATTTTAAAGGTTTAATAATAACGGGGTGGGATTATATAGGTTTACTTCCTTCCACTCCCTTTCAAGAAATATTTATTAATATGTCTAATTGTCCTAAGTTTGATTAGTTACTGTATGAATGTTCAACTGATGATTCTATTGCTTTTGTGTATTGTTTCTACTTAATTGCTAGAAATTAAAACATAAATAACAGAAAAACTAAATATCACAAACATTGTTTGCATAAATTCTCTGATTTTTTTTGTCTTCTGGATACAAATGATTTCAGAAAATGTGACTTTGATGTTTTGTAAATAAATTTTCATTAAAGGCTGATTGAATCTGTTTGTTTCTTTTATCTTTAATGTCTCAAACTATTTTACATCTGAATTGAATTCCAGATTTAACTTCAGCTTCTCTAAAAATTGTTGACATTTTATGTTGTTTTTGTTCAAGTAAATGTGAAGCAGCTGTTTAATCCTCTTCATGAGGAAAATTTCACCTGCATGTTTTTACACCTGAAAATAATCCTTCAGTTGGATCTTCACAGACCAGACAATCCAGAAAGACCACAGATGGAGACGTGAACCGGTTTGTCCACATTCTTCTCCAGTCAGAAACATCTTCTTCATCTTGTTAACATGAAACCCAGACTTCTGCATTTTCCTCCAACTGTAGACAGTTTGTGTTTGAGGTTTTCATCCCTGAAACCAGCAGAAGATGGAGAGAAAGTTTTTCTTTCTGAACACATTTACCTCCAACTTTCTTTTGTTTTGAAGAAAGAAAAGACAAAAAACTCACTAACATGAGACTTTGTAAATACATGGTAATTGCACACAAGACGATTAAATCTTCTCTGACCAAAAAACTGATTTGAAAACTTTAGTATTGTACAGTTTTGTAATTAAAGTGTACAAAGATCTGTAAAATATACAGTTTTATTCAAGTATGTCAGTGCTGTGTCCTCTTGTTCTGGGTTTTCATTGTTCTATCACACTGGATCATTTTGAACCCTTAGACCATAATCATTCAAATATAGAATAAATGTTTGAAAAAAAACAAAAGTATTTCCATCTTTTCATTCATTCATTTTCTACCATTTTATCCCTTTCGGGGTCACGGGGCTGCTGGAGCCTATCCCGGCCACTTGTGGGCGAACAGTCCAGGGTACACCCTGGACTGTTCGCCAGTCTGTGGCAGGGCCACAATCACTGTAATTGAGGAACTGGGTTCAAAAACTGTTCATGGGTGACAGCACTCTCGAACCAGGAGTGCCGTCCAGAGCACTACTTCAAGGCCTGGATGAGGCTGTTACCGTTAGTTGGTGTGTGAAATAAATGAGAACAGGCAGGAGGATGACTTCAATAATTGTAATCCACACTTCAGGCTTTACATCCTTTGGTTTGACATGCAGATGCAGGTACATTTCCATAGGTGGATGAACATATGTATATGTGTGGTCTAGAGATTAAGTTCAGTTAACTGTAAATTTGGGCCTCAGTATCAAATCTCACAACTTTATTTAATTTTACGGTCAAGAGGGTTTAATTAGTTCTCATTCAATTTGGGGAGTTTCTAATCAAAACTATTTTTTCCCAGAACGTGTTGCTCAAACTGACCAAAAGTTAAATTTTATTTTAAAAAAAATACATTTTTATCCTTAAAATTCAACTTTACGGGCAGCAAGGTGGTGTAGTGGTTAGCACTTTCTCCTCACGGCAAGGCGCTGGCTCAAATCCCAGCTAGGATATTTCAGTGGAGTTGGTATGTTCTCTCTGTGTTTGCATGTCCATAAACACACTGCATATGTTCACATCTCTAACTTGTCTTCAGGTGTGAACGTATGTCAGTGTTTTTTGCTCAAGTGTTCTCTGCTTTCCCTCCACAGAGGTTGGGATAGGCCCCAGCAACCCCAAAAGGGATAAAGTAGGTTTGGAAACATCATGAATGGATTTATCACCTGTTTGATTCATTTTTTATTTAGTAAATCAATTTCTTTAAATGTTCCAACTTTATAAGACTTCCTTTAGTGAGTTTCAGTCCACCTTAAAGCTGAAGACGAGCTCTTCCACAAACCCTACAGTCCAGCTTCTCCCTTTTCTGAGGAGGAAGATTGTTTTTGTCATTAAATGGAAGCGGATTCAAGCAAACAGCAAAATGTTACTGCAACGCCATCATGAACATCTGTCAACAAGCAGCTCTTAATAACTCTGTGCTGATCTGTTCACCTGCTATTTTACCTGAGCGACCTTGAAGACTACAAGGACGGTGGTCTCTGTGGTTGCTAAGCAACCAGAACCTGAAGTTCCTGTAAAGAACTCTGATGCACATTTTAATGAGACCAAGATGAGCCTCAGTCTCCATGGAAGCTGCAATTCACCCTTAAAGTATGACATCACAAACCTTTTCATATTTGACAACAAATAAAACTTTATTTAACTCAAACAGATTTGCTTTAATTTAAAGCATTTTTTTTTTAATAAACTCAACAATCTTTGTGATACAAGACGGAAAATATATTTTTAAAAATTCATCTATGGAGGAGAAATGCGACTCGGCTTTATGTCAGAAATCAGCCGCGCAGACGAAGAGCCGCTCTTCCTCACAGCTTGAAGCCAGAATGGAGAGCCACCACCCCCCCAGTCAGGTTGAAGTACTGCACGCAGGAAAACCCGGCGTCTTCCATCAGGCCTTTGAACTCCTCCTTCACAGAAACAACAGACTTCAATGAGATCCACAAAGTCACCAAACTGTTTGAAACAAGGAAAACTTTGATGTCAAACTCAGAAGAAAAGTCAGTTTTTCAAAAAAATGTAAAAGAAATTCTGAAATAGTTTTTATATTTCTGCTGCTTTCAACCCCTGAAGATGTTTTTCCACAGCATGACGATCATTTCCAGACAGTTTCTGAACCAAGCGGGGCTTTTACCTGGTCAGGAAACTTGCGGATGCTCTCCACCAAATACTGGTAAGATTTCCAGTCTCCAGCGATCACTTCTCCCAAAACTGGGATCACCTGGAAGCTGTAGGCATCGTAGAGCCTGAGGAGGAACAAACTTCAGCTGCAGTGCTGAGGCTGAAATGACCATTTATTCATGAACGTTTCACCTTTGTTCCGTTCATATCACTTATTTGTGAGTGAAAATTGTTTTTCAGCAAACAAGATCAGTTTAGGATGAAAATGTGAAAACTAAAACCGGATCAATGGAGTAGTTTGGCAGCGACACAGACCATAATATCAAAGCATGCTGCTTACCGTTCCAGCACAGGATTGGTCACTTTGCTGAACTCCAAACACAGGAACCTGCCGCCAGGTTTCAGGACGCGAAGAGCCTCTTTGAGCGCCTGAAAGCAGAACGAGCCTGAAGTTTAAATCTATGGATAACATTTTAGATTCTTTTAGGGTTTAGAAATGTTTTATTGGTCTAAGTTTGAAGTATTTGAAGTATGAGGCCTCACAGACACTGAGGTCCTCCGGCTTTGACCTTTTAGTTGTTCCTAATTAAGTTTTTACTGCGTCATTTAAAAGACTGAAATTCTGCTTTTTGTCTTAATTTAGGTTTGTTTGTAACAGATTGTTTTTGCGATAAAAACATTAAACTGCAGCTTCAAATGTCAGTTCAGACCACAAACCTGATCTATGCGAGTGACGTTCCGAATGCCGAACGCGATGCTGTAAAGATCAAACTGGTCATCGTTGAAGGGCAGCTCCTCTGCATCTCCAACCACCCAGGACAGACCTGAAACACGCCAGCAGGAACCAGATGTTAGAACCAGATGATAGAACCAGATGTTAGAACCAGATGCTAGAACCAGATGTTAGAACCAGATGTTTGCAGAGGAAACTTTTCTGGGACTCCTAGCTTGACGTACAGACCTGCTGTAGGAGAACCACTTCTGATCCAGTCACTAAATCAATGAATCCAGTTTATTTATTCAGTCATAGAGAAGGTTGTTTCAAAGAAAGCAGTTAAAAAAACAGTTTGGGATTGTTATGATCTTTTTTTTTTCTAAAGCTGCAAAGATTAGAAGAATCTGCTTCAATCAGGCCAAACAGTCTCACTTTTGTGTCAAAATCCAAGTCTGGACTGAAACTGTTTCAATAGATCACCTGTGGTGACCCCCCTGCTGTCGGCCCGCTGTCTGCCCACTTTCAGCATCTCCTTGTTGATGTCGCAGACCACAACCGCAGAATCCGGAGCTCCGCCCCCAGCCGGATACCCATCAGAAACGTCCCGCCACGACGGCGTCTGTCCCAACGACATGGCCCGCCTCTGCTGCCTCTCCTGCTGAGAACCAATGTAGTCCAGGAACCGGAAAGCAATGTCACCTGCAGGGGGGGGTAAGATGGGGCCAAATGTTGGCTGGATTTAGCTGCATGTTCTGCAGAGGCGCTGGCCTTACCCGTCCCCCCCGCCACGTCCAACAGGCGAGCGCCGGGCTGCGGGTGCATGACGTGCAGCAGCGCGTCCTTCCACAGGCGGTGGATCCCCAGACTCATGGCGTCGTTCATGACATCATACTTCTGAGCCACGTTTTCAAAAACTTTATAGACTGGAAACACAAAAAACAACTTTCAGTGAGAACCAAGGATCTGAAGGAACCGACACCGTCCCACAGTCAGGCTGGTGGCCCCATGTCACAGAGCATTGATGCAAAAAGAGGAACCAAGAAATGATCTCATGGAAAAGAACTGAGTTTACAGAAACTGGAAATTGGTGCAGAAACCAACATTTGTTCATTAATGTGATGTGAGGTTCAACACTAAAGTTTAGATTAATAACGTCTACAAACCATAATTATAAAATTACAAGAAGATTTATATTTTCATAATGATTCTGGTTAAAATGTGAGACTTTTCTTTTGAAATTACTGACAAAAACATAGAAACTTGTTTATTTTTTTTTTAAAGATGTTTTGATACATTTAATATAAATGTGTAAGTACTTCCATAAACATTTATTTTAAACAAAAATAACTTTAGGATTGCATAACTAATAATTTAAGAACTCCCTCTCTCCTTATTTATACACTTTTTGTCTTTGTTAAACTATATAGAAGTCATTTAAGTCATACCCCCCCCCCCCCCAACTACATTGATTGTTTTTTGTTTTTGTTTTTATCAATAAAGTTTTCTAGCTAAAACCATGGAGCTTTTCTTTTCACCTTTGCTTGCTTTCTCCGCCTCGGATACGGTCTCGAAGCCGAAGTGAGTGCTCCGGTCCTCGGCTGCACCGGTGAACCCCCGACAGTCTGACCGCCACAAAACTGCGGCGAAACAGGCATTTTTACGGGACAAACTGCGGACTAACGTTCTCGCGGAGGCAGCCATGTTGATTACACAGTGAGACGGGAAGTTTCTTCTTCTATGGATGTCAATGCGGTGAACATTTGCTGCCATCTGATGGTCAAATGTTGAACTGCGGAATTTTCCAGCGGATTTAGCCCATTTTTTAAGAACTTTTGGAAATGTAGTAATTTCTTATTTCAACATTGTTAATTCATTTCCGTTTTTGTATATATGTCTTTAGCTACAGTAATAATAAATAAATAAATAAATAAATAAATAAATAAATAAATAAATAAATAAACAAACAAACACGGGCCGTCCAGTTATCCTAGAGAAGACCAAGCGCCCTCTGCTGGACATTTGACAACACTACTACTTGGAACCGGGAGGGACCTTCCTCACTCCCTGCAAAACGCAGAGCACTCCTGGATCAATCAAACTCAAAATCACGAACACTTCTGAGCCAAAGTCACGAGAAAAGAGATACAAGTTTAATGTTTTATTTTATTTGTTTACACAATAAACCATTCAAGCAATAAGAAAGTGATTAAAACTCTGGATCTGTGCGTCAGTTTCAATGTCTTTGTGTAACAAGTAAGAATAACCCCATGGCCTGTTCTTTTCATATTATTGTATTGGATCGTTGTGATCAATACACTTCTGGGGGGAAAAAACTTTGATGAGACCAGTGTTGCCAGATTTCACCCAATTGGGTGATTTTGGTTCTACATTTGCGGGTAAAAATGGCTTTGGACGGTTTTAGAGTCGGTTCGGCGGGTTTTTTCCGTTCATAAATATATATTAGCGGACTGCGCTAAACTCCGTGAACGCATCAGGCAGAGACGCTTAATGGGCTCTGTCCTATTATCATCTAACCTGTTGGGGGTGTGCAACGTCCCGCCCCGTTGGGCGGTTTTTAGCTGGGTATGGTCAGATGACTTAGGGGCTGGAAAACTGTGACTCTATCTGGCAACACAGGGTGAGAATGAGGAAATGAGTTCTGAGGAAACCGAAAGTAAAATGGCTTTACTGAACTGAACTCAGACGCCATTAAAGGTCTTTAAATCTCTGCTGGAAAAACAAAGATTTGTGGAATATTTTCATCCTGAACTTCAAGACAGAAGCTGGTGAGTCTGAAAGACTTTGGTTAGAAATGGCTGAGAGAGCTGCTCTTCTTGAATACCTGAACTGTCACGTTTGTTCAGAGACTTTCAATGATCCTGTATCTCTGAGCTGCAACCACAACTTCTGTTGGAGCTGCCTGCAGAAGTTCTGGGAACAAACTCAGAACAAAAACTGTCCCATCTGTAAAAGAAAACCACTTGAAGAACATCCTGGAGTGAACTTAGGCCTGAAGGAACTTGCTGACTCGTTTGCTGGAAGACAGAAATCTGAATCATCAGAGACAAAAACAGGAGAGCAGAAGTTCATGGAGGTCTGCAGGAAACATGCAGGAGAATCCAAACTGTTCTGTAAAGACGAGCAGAGAACTTTTTTTCCTTCCTGTGAGTTTTTTGAGCACCAGAGTCACAAAGTGGTTCCTGTAGAAGAAGCAGTCAGAGAGCTGAAGGAGGAGCTGAAATCTGACTTAAAGTCTCTGCAGGACAAGAAGATCAAATCCAAAGAAGTGGAGGAAACATACAATCAGATGATTCAACACTCCAAGAAGCAGCTGCTGTCCACAGAGACACAGATCAGAGCAGAGTTCAACAAGCTCCAGCAGTTCCTGAAGGAGGAAGAGGAGTCCAGACTGGCAGCTCTGAGGGAGGAAGAGGAGCAGAAGGGGAAGACTGTGATGGGAGAGATGAAGAGGATCCAGGAGCAGATGTCCTCTCTGTCAGAAAGTATCAGTGCTGTTGAAGCAGAGCTGCAGAAAGACAAGGAGGCGTTCCTCAGCAGTTGGAAAGACACTCAGAGCAGAGCCAGAGCCCAGAGCTCGCTGTCAGACCCACAGCTGCTCTCAGGAGCTCTGATAGATGTGGCCAAACATGTGGGCAACCTGTCCTTCAGAGTCTGGGAGAAGATGAAGGAGAAGGTCCACTTCAGTCCGGTCCTCCTGGACCCAAACACTGCAAGCAGTTGGCTCTATCTGTCTGATGATCTGACCAGTGTGAGACGTGGAGAAACTTCTCAGCAGCTTCCTGACAATCCAGAGAGAAACATGAAATATTCTGATGTTTTTGGCTCTGAGGGCTTCAGATTAGAAATTGGTGTTTAATACACGAGAATGGAGAATACACAAACGTTGTTGGTCAGACTGTCACTGTGACCAAGAGTCTCCAGAAGATCAGAGTCCAGCTGGACTATGACAGGGGGGAGGTGTCCTTCTACAACCCTGAAGACATGACTCACATCTACACTTACAAAGACACTTTCACTGAGAAACTTTTCCCATATTTTAGTGTTGGAGAATCTGGAGACGCAAAAACCTCTAAACTCCAAATCTGTCCGACTGATTGAGATGATTTGACTGTTTTGTCATCAAAAAATAACTGAAATCTTTTTCTTTCATCACACTGAGATTAATCCAGATGATCAGATTATCTTCAATCAGAAATTCTGCATTTTTTGTGTATAAATCCATTAACACATTAAATCATTATTTCAAAACTGCAATTTCCTCATTTATTTGCACTATCTCGTTGGTTCCACTTCTAACCTTAACATGCCTCGGATTGCAAAAGGGAAAACTGAAATCACAAATGTTGGTTCTATTTCTGTTTTCTTTGTTCTTTTGTGTCTCAAATATTTTGTATCTTAATTTGATTTTCACTGCAGCTTCTCTAAAATGTTCAATGACAAGTTTCTGCTGTTTCTGTTCAAGTAAATGTGAATCAGCTGTTAAATCTCCTTCATGAGTCAGAAATCAGGAGCGTTTCAGACAAAAACTGTGCAGTTAATGTTTTTCTCAGGATTTGGAAGAAGAAACGGAGCAGAAGAAGGTTTTTCATGTTGAAAGATGGTTTCAAATTGATTCAAGTTTCGATTAAAAAGACTTAAAAGAAAACATTTGTTTTTATTGACCTCACATCAAAGTATAACCCTACATTCATTTAAAAGTTACATTAGTTTTAACGGTAGATTTTCTTTAAGCAGCTTTACTCTTTAGGTCTTTTTTTAATTCTCACACCTCTATGATCAACATATTCAAACACTAAGAATTGTATTTAATGATTGCAGCAATATTATATAAGTTCAGTTTACTTAATGAAATCAAATCAAAGATGAACACACATTTTACCTGAATTCATTTATTTTTTTAATAAATACAATCAGGAAATTGTTCTTTTAATTTGAAAATCCTCTCCATCTTTTTGGATGTAGTACATCGTGCTGCCACCAGAGGGCAGAAGTAATGAATAATTTTCTAGTTTTTAAAATAAACTTCAGCATTCAACCTTTTGCATCTTTACCAGCCATGAAAAACAAAACCTTCAGAACAGATTTTACTGGACTCTACGGCCGGTTCATGAGGAACTGAACCAGAAGCTTGATGACGCCGTCGTTCAGACCCAGCACCTCTCCGTCCTGCACAGTCTGGAACAGCTGCTGGCTTTGGCTGCCCCACAGAAGGTTCTTTCTGGGGTTGTTAGCGTCTGTTTCCACAGAGAGAGCCACAGTGTTCAGCTGGTAGCAGAAGAAGGAAAAGAAGTGACCGTCTGTGATCACAGCCTGCGACACAAAGGGTCTGCACACGTCCTCGTAGCTCCAGAAACCTGTCAAAGGATGAACAGGAAGATCAGTGGCAGTTCAACCATCAACTGGCCTTTAGGACCTGTAAAAACTAAACATCCAGGGTTTCAGTGGCAGGAAGAGGCGTCTCCTGCGTGGAGAACTCACCCTGGTATGCAGCCTGAGCTCTAGTCCAGCAGAAAAGGCTGGCGAGGGCGTTGGCTCTCAGGAAAACCTCCACCTGATCAGACTGCTGCTGCTTCACCATCCGGTCTCTGTGGTACCGGTCGGGTACCAAAATTGAACGGAGGATTCATGAAATCCATGGAATGATTTTCCTGTAAAGCTCATTCTTGTTTTCTTTTCTTTTACTTACAAACTGATTTTTTTTTTATTAAACAGTGGATCATCCAGAAAATTTACAGAATGAGAACAACAAGACAATTCTCTTTTTTTGTAGTTGCATGAAGGACTAGCACCAAAACTTTGCTCTTATTATGAAAATCTCCTTTTGGCATTTTATTTTTTAACAATCTAATTTAAAGGAACCAACATCGTAAGGATTGTTTCTCAGATTCACAGTGTCATTCATCACATCAAACTTCTGAGCCACATTTTCAAACACCTTCCCAGGGGTGTCAAACATGGTGGTTAATTCCGGCCCACACACGAAGAGTGAAAATCATAAGGATGTTTTAAAAAGAAGGCAAGTTACTAGTCCATTCCTATTGATTGATTTTTTAGAAGAAATAACTGAAATGTGCAATTTCGCCACTAGGGGAGCAAGGGAAAAGCAAAACACAAGAACAGGGAAGAATTACCAACTATAGCTGGACTGAAAAAACAACCGTTTGCATTCACTGCAGCATTGACATCAGTGATGGAGCAGTGACAGCTACCTGATTGTAAACACGTTGGTTCAAACATCCAAAACACCTACATCACAGATATATACAGCTGTGCATATTTATTAGAGATGTTAAAGAGACGTCACAGCGCAGTTTCTTGAGTTAATGGACACAACAGCTGATAGTCAGCTCTCTAGTTACTGTGCCAGATGATGTTGGAGTGAACTGGTCACATGAGGTCAGTCTGGTCACTGATGGCGCCCCATCAAAGGTCAGGATGTAGGCAGGTGTTGCCTCAAAATCTAGGCAGAAACCAGGAAAAAAAGACTCTTGGACATTTCATTGTGCTTTGCACACTTGAATGACATGTGTTAAATGTGTTTCTGCACAGGATTTTGAATCCTGAACCCTATCATTCAAATTAATTCAATTAAGTAGGTGTAACTTTGGTGCTGCTGTTAGATCGGCACCCCAAGAGATTGTGGGATACCATTCCCTTTGCCTGTCTGGGCAGATTGGGGTTTAAGTGTGGGTTTCTGACCAAATGTGTTTTAGTTTTTTAGCTGTTTTACTGTGTTTTGTCGTGTTTTACCGAGTTATTTTGTCCTACTATGCTTAAGTTTGTGCACCATGAGTGAGAGGGACGGAGAGGATGATGAGTTTATATAGCACTACACTTCCACATTGTAATTACAACTTTGGAAAGTTCTTAAATCGTCAGTCTAATAGCATATCTGCCTAACTCATTTTTTCAGGTTTTTTTAAAAGAAGAAAAAACACCTTTTTTTCAACACTCACAGTCAAGTTAGGCCAATATCTCAAGCTGGCAAAAAAATGAGTTAGGCAGAAATGCTATTAGGCTGACGAAATGACAAAACTCCTTTTGGACAAATTGTAATGATCCTGATAGTACCTCACTATGGTGGGGAAGCAAGAGCTAAGCACTGCCAATTAACTGGCTAATTTGTTCGTGCCCCATACATACTCCAAAATGTATCAGAAAGAGAATCAAAGAAAGATACAGATTGTGTAACATTCTTTCTGGCATCTGAGTCCATTTAATGCAACACACACAAACAACCTAACAGCAAGGATGTCACTTCCAATGATTCAAATCGCTAGAGGAGACACGCCCGCTTTGGAAGCCTGGCCGACGGTGGCGGAGCGCAACGCCATCTTGGTGAGGTCGGCGACACCCACATGACAATGATTTCTATTGCTTTTACTGGTGTCTAAGTAGCTTTTATATACTATATATAATTTTACATTTATATATATTTATACATATATGTAAATATTTTATATTTATATATAATATATAATATATATAGATACATCATTTGTTGTTGTTAAAGAAGAGAAACAGTCAGCCTTAAAACCTCAAACTTAAATGAAAATGCATGGTTGCAGGACTTCTTACCAATAAAAAAATTATTACAAAGAATTTTTAAAAATAATTTCTTAACATTTAGAAGTTTTAGACCTCTTTGACATGTAATTTAAATTATTTAGAAAAACCCAACAATAAGTCAATAATAATAATAATAATAATAATAATAAATTAATACTAAGTCAATACAAACAATAAATAAAAACAAATAAATAGTAAGTCAATAAATAATAAAAAAAACAAGTCTATTAATAATAATAATAATAATAATAAAGTGATCCATCTGGGTTAGCTCTTTTGATAGCTAAGATCCACTTTTTCCTTGAGTCTGAATCCATTGGAAACCTGCAATAAAAGTTCAGTCACTGACTCAGAAATGTATAAATCTATATTACTATAATAGCCTAGTATGCTGTATACATGTTTAGCAAAATAAAATGTACATTTATGTCGACAGCAAATTATATGTACATCATGCAGCATGTTGATAATAGCCTTGCAGCATCATGCATGTCAACATGTGTACGATTAATGAAGCCCCTGCAGCATTTAAAAGAAAAAACTTAAAATACTTACCTGTGAAATATTATCCCTTCCTCCTTCATGAACTAATTTCTCTGATTTTGGCAGTTGAAACCCAAACAATGAACTGGTATTATGCAAAAAATGTGTTCACATGCATGCACTGCAGTACTAACTTGACCTCACCAAGATGGCGGTGCTCTCCTCCCATAAGGAACCACGTGATGTCTCCTCCAGTGATACAACTCATTGGTCACTTCTGTTGCCAGTCCTCTTACTCATGGTTTTCACACCAAGATTCCCCACTTCCCATGAGTCTTAGGGTCTGAAGGCGGGGCTAACCCCCAGATCGCCACACTGTTGTTTTGTTCTTTTTATTGTTCTAAAAATGAGTATTTCTGCCGGCTCAAACTTAGACATATGAGAGTTCAAGAATTATAATTAATTAAGATGGAAAAAATATTAATTGAATTGGAGTAATATGACATTTAGTTAAATATGTAAATTTGAGTTGTATAAACAATTATTGAGTTTTATTGACGTAAGAAATTAGGTTGAATAAATTTAACTCAATTACTTGTTGCCAATAGACGTAATTCATTTAAGTTGGCAAAATTGGATAATTTTATATATATGTGCCACAATGAAAATGGAAATAAGATCAGAAACTTGTGCGTTTACTTTGTCTGTTCTTCTAGCAGAAACTCTTTCTTTTGATGATGCAGCCGTGTTACTTTTTTGATGGTCTTATAATCTTCATACGCCGTCATTTAAATCTCAGACTCCGTCTCACTGAAGTATAGCGTGTCTTTTTTTCACCACGCGTTTCCATGGTAACTCCGGAAATCTGTGATCCATTGAGAATGTCTTTATGTACTTGCCGTGCACGTGCATTAACCCAGGGTTACCAAGTCGAGCGTAATTACGCCAACTCATATCCGGTCTTTTGGAACCGACATACCCAGAGTAAGCAAGTTCAGGCGGATTTCAGCCAGAGTTCAGGCTTAAAGTCAGGGTAGTTTAAACATGCTTCCTGGAATACCCCCCAGTTCTGCAGTGGTTTTTGTTTTTGTAGTGGATGTTATTGAAGACATTATTCACCTGGAACTCCTGCCTCCTCCTCTCTGCGCCTGGGTGCTTCCTTCATTCTCCCATGTAACACCAGCAGGGTTTTGCAATGTTAAAACCTCTGCCACTTTATTGCTTGGATTGTTCAAGTGTTCAACTAAGAGAGTTCCGTTTATTAATTAAAATCCTATGAAATATGACCAAAAATTTTACCTGGACTTATTTATTTTTAATAAACACAATCATGAACATTTAATTAGAGATCTCCATCCAGTTGAATGCAGTACATCGTGTTACCACCAGAAGGTTAGGGTTAGGGTTAGACAGCAATCCTTTGACTGTAGCTGTGAGCCACAAGGCTGCAAAACTGCAGTTATGGATCTTTTTTGATTTTCTCAAAATAACCGGCACCATTAGACGTGTTGGATTTTTTGGCAGAGCTAATAATTATTATCCCAAAATGTAGATGTTATCACCAATCATGGTAGGTTTAGGGGCTGTCATCTGGACTTGCTTTTAAAGTTAGAAGACGTTTCACCTCTTATCCAAGAGGTTTTGTCAATTTGATATGCAGAGGGGATGCAGGCTTTTTGGGTCGTCTGGCCAGTGGAGGGTCGTAGATGGAGCGCAGGTGTGTCTGGAGGCTCGTAAACTTTTGTGTTTTCTTTTTTTTTTGTTTAAGTCAGCAGTTTTAGTCTTTTTTATTAAGTTCATGATACCTGGTTATTTTATTGTTCTTACTTTTATGTCATTGTTTTTATATTCCTGTGTCATTGATTTCTACACTTTCATGACATTGTTTTTTTCTAATACTTTTTATGTCACTGTTCTTATACTTGTTTGAGTGTTATATTTTATCCTTAAGTCTTTTATATGTTTTGTGTATTTTTGTGGCAAGTGGACCTTGAGTCTGTAATAAAGCTTGTTATTTTTATAATTTTTAATTATTATTATATTATAAGTTAATTGCATGACCTAGCTCTCACATACACACACCAAGTAGTCTGCACACAGCTATTTACCGATTTGAAGAATATTCATAAATTAATGATGGAAGATTTATCTCACAAGACTTGTGCACACTGACAGGTACACACATGATTTACATAACCAATATTCTTAACAAAGGGTGTAAAAACATTACCCATGGCCATATTTGTGCAAATGTGAATAAGCAAGTGTGTTGAATGAATGTGAGCTTCTTAGAGTCTGTCGAAGGCAGGAGGCCCTGCACCCCACACCCCAGAGCCAGGGGCAGACAGCGCAGCAACCCAACTGATCCAGGCATCCAAGAACCCCACCGTCAGACAAAGACCCAGAAAACACAACCCTCACGTGCACCAGACCCCGAGCACAGAGACACCTACCACTTTTGGGACTGAATCGGTAAGTGGGCGCATTGTTTGCAGGTCCAATTTAGCTGTCATCACTAGGCAACAACAACATGCCAGTGCAAAAGAAACTGGAGATTCTGAAGAGTTACGGCATCACAGGAGAGGCTGCAGAGCTGGATTAAAGCACCAGGAGAGGAAGAGACGCTACAAACCAAGCGACCCATCCATCCTCATGGGGAATGTAAGACCCCCTCCCAATAAAGTGGAAGGACTGAGCAGGCTGCAGTGGGAGTTCTGGCAAAGCAGTCTCCCGCTGTTGGATCATGGACCTCACGCCAAACTCTGATGTTACTCTGAATGATTTCCAACTGGTGACTGCAGACCGAAATGTGAAGGGGAGTGGTTAAAGGAGGGGGGGGGACTTGTGATCATTGACTGTAAAAGAGTACTAGACTGAGTGGCCCCTCCGCCTTCATAAACCAAACTGGAAGTACCCGCTGGCTCCACGACAAAAATCCTATAGAGAAATAAAAAACTATTATTCAGTCATTCCATGTGTTAGAAGAACCATTCTGGCTCTGATACTGTGTTCTTTTTTTTTAAGATGTTCTTGATAATCCTCTTTTTTTCCGTATTTTTCTGTAGTTTGATTCATTCAAGTTATAAACTGCCCAATAAGATCCCTCAATAAAAGTAGGTGGTGTCACGATGCGGGGGTGGCTCGAGAGCCGGTTGGACCCAGTAGCAGAGGCGGAGGCACAAGGATCAGGGACTAGGGGTTTTAATACAAGAAAACAAACAAAAAGCGCTGCAGAGCAGGTTCCCAGAACAAAAACAAAAACTTACTTAGTGAGGCATGAAACGTGGACGAGGCAAGAGACAGGAACATGGACTAGACAGGACATGAACACTATAACAGAGGTAATGGACCAGCACAGGAGGAAGGCAAAGACAAGACTTAAATACAGACAGGGCAGACAAGACACAGGTGAACACGATCAGGGCAGATGGGGACCAAAGGAAGTAAAACTCAAGAAACCAGACAAGACAGGAGAACTTTCAAAATAAAACAGGAAACAGAAACAAACAAGACAGAACAAAGACGAAAAACAAGACAACAAACTCAAATCATGACAAGCAGCAGATGTCCTTTTAGCGCCCTGAATTGACTTCATTTTGCTGAAGCTGGAGCTGTCCACTCTGGGTAACGTCACAGTCACTCAGTCCAGTTATCATATACAATCAATGCTTGTGATGTATGTCAATGAGAGATGGTGTAAACCGTGACATATCACCATCAAGGAGCACCAAAGACATTTGATTTTTTTTTATTTGAAATGGTTTATTTCAAGCAATCAAGTAGAAACAATACACAAAAGGAATATAATCTTCAGTTATACATTCATACAGTAACTAATCAAACTTAGGATAATTAGACATATTAATAAATATTGCTTGAAAGGGAGTGGAAGGAAGCGAACTTATATAATCCCACCCCGTTATACTATAACCATTTTATTACATGATTTATCAATATCCGGTTCCTAGTTTTTATCAGACAGAATTAAAAATCATAAGGTATCGATAAAGCACATGACAAAGATGAATTACTTTAATTATTTTGTAAAAATAACTATTTCAGAAATCAACATGGCAAATGCAGATCAGTTATAATACTATATCAGTGTTTCAGAGATTTTCATAGTAAACTTTCATCAAGTATCAAAAGTTAAAAACATGTGCAAAATTACGTTACATTAGAAAAGATTTTTGAATCAATTTATCAATTTTGGAGCAAGTGACGTAATATCATTAAACATCGATCAATGTAACCATTTTCAATAAGTGATTAATCATTTGTTTTCCTTTTTTTTTTTTTTTTCCTTTTTTTTATATTTAATAAGGTAATGCTGTAAGGGAGAGAAAAAAACAAAACAAAAACAAAAATAAAAATAAAAGGGTCCATATTCTGTCGATTATCCAAGGTTGGCATATCTTCTTCTGCTGAAAAAACACCTGATATTCTGGGTTCAAAACAGTTTCTAGTTCTCTTCCATGTTATGTCTGCAGACATTAGATAGAGATTGAACTGTTAGTGGGTAGCGTTCAGTCATACCATCTGCTGCAGAAGTTTTCACATGTTATTTTGTTAACATCTGCAGCCATGAAAACATCCCCACTACTTTATCTCAGCTACAAACAGCACATCCACAGTCATTTCTAATAAAATCTGAATACTTTAACCGCGTGCCTCACTCTCTGCTGCTCTCCTTAACTTCACCCATGTTGACAGGGGGCAAATAAATGCTTGATTGCTGTTTGTCAGCTGTAGCTCCTGAATTTTAAAATGCTCTCCCCCTTTCTGTGTAAAAATCTCTGCCAAACCAACTGTACGACTCAGTGAAAGCTAAAGGGATATGCAGAAAGGTGAACAAAAACCTTATGTATGACAAAACTGTTGCTCAGTGGTCCAAAGTTCATTTTTTGCTGATTAGACGGAAGGAAAAGCTGATACTCCTGAAGAAATTGAAAGGATTCTGACTTTGTTGAACTGAACTCAGACGCCATTAAAGGTCTTTAAATCTCTGCTGGAAAAACAAAGATTTGTGGAATATTTTCCTCCTGAACTTCAAGACAGAAGCTGGTGAGTCTGAAAGACTTTGGTTAGAAATGGCTGAGAGAGCTGCTCTTTTTGAATCCTACCTGAACTGTCACGTTTGTTCAGAGACTTTCAATGATCCTGTAACTCTGAGCTGCAACCACAACTTCTGTTGGAGCTGCCTGCAGAAGTTCTGGGAACAAACTGAGAACAAAAACTGTCCCATCTGTAAAAGAAAATCATCTAAAGAGTTTCCAGCTGTGAACTTTGGCCTGAAGGAACTTGCTGACTCGTTTGCTGGAAGACAGAAATCTGAATCATCAGAGACAAAAACAGGAGAGCAGAAGTTCATGGAGGTCTGCAGGAAACATACAGGAGAATCCAAACTGTTCTGTAAAGACGAGCAGAGAGCTTTTTGTCCTGTCTGTGAGTTTTCTCTGCACCAGAGTCACAAAGTGGTTCCTGTAGAAGACGCAGTCAGAGAGCTGAAGGAGGAGCTGAAATCTGACTTAAAGTCTCTGCAGGACAAGAAGATCAAATACAAAGAAGTGGAGGAAACATACAATCAGATGATTCAACACTCCAAGAAGCAGCTGCTGTCCACAGAGACACAGATCAGAGCAGAGTTCAACAAGCTCCAGCAGTTCCTGAAGGAGGAAGAGGAGTCCAGACTGGCAGCTCTGAGGGAGGAAGAGGAGCAGAAGAGGAAGACTGTGATGGGAGAGATGAAGAGGATCCAGGAGCAGATGTCCTCTCTGTCAGAAAGTATCAGTGCTGTTGAAGCAGAGCTGCAGAAAGACAAGGAGGCGTTCCTCAGCAGTTGGAAAGACACTCAGAGCAGAGCCAGAGCCCAGAGCTCGCTGTCAGACCCACAGCTGCTCTCAGGAGCTCTGATAGATGTGGCCAAACATGTGGGCAACCTGTCCTTCAGAGTCTGGGAGAAGATGAAGGAGAAGGTCCACTTCAGTCCGGTCCTCCTGGACCCAAACACTGCATGCAGAGATCTTTATCTGTCTGATGATCTGACCAGTGTGAGATGTGGAGAAACTTCTCAGCAGCTTCCTAACAATCCAGAGAGATTCATCAAATATCGTGAAGTTTTTGGCTCTGAGGGTTTCAGATCAGGGAAACACAGCTGGGAGGTGGAGGTGGGAGATCATCCTGACTGGATTATCGGTGTAGCTAAAGAGTCTGTTAACAGGAAGGGTGAATGTTCTGCTTCACCAAAAGATGGAATCTGGTGTTTACTACACCATGATGGAAAATACACAAACGGTGTTGGTCAGACTGTCAATGTGACCAAGAGTCTCCAGAAGATCAGAGTCCAGCTGGACTATGACAGGGGGGAGGTGTCCTTCTACAACCCTGAAGACATGACTCACATCTACACTCACAAAGACACTTTCAATGAGAAACTTTTCCCATATTTCAATGTTGGAGAATCTGGAGACGCAAAAACCTCTAAACTCCAAATCTGTCCGACTGATTGAGATGATTTGACTCTTTTGTCATCAAAAAATAACTGAAATCTTTTTTTCTTTCATCACACTGAGATTAATCCAGATGATCAGATTATCTTCTATCAGAAAATCTAAATTTTTTGTGTATAAACCCATTAACACATTATATCAAATCTGGAATTTCTTCATTTATTTTTACTTTCTCGTTGGTTCCACTTCTAACCTTAACGTGCCTCGTATTGCAAAAGGGAAAACTGAAATCACAAATGTTGGTTCCATTTCTGTTTTCTTTGTTCTTTAGTGTCTCAAATATTTTGTATCTTAATTTGATTTTCACTGCAGCTTCTCTAAAATGTTTAATGACAAGTTTCTGCTGTTTCTGTTCAATTAAATGTGAATCAGCTGTTAAATCTCCTTCATGAGTCAGAAATCAGGAGCGTTTCAGACAAAAACTGTGCAGTTAATGTTTTTCTCAGGATTCAGGAAGAAGAAACGGAGCAGAAGAAGGTTTTTCATGGTGGAAGATGGTTTTAAATAGATTGTAGTAGGTTTAGGGGATGCCATCTGGACTTGGTTTTTAAAGTTAGAAGACGTTTCACCTTTTATCCAAGAGGCTTTGTCAATTCTGAATTAGCTGGTCTAAGAGCTGGTATATATGCGCTCATGGGGGAGGAGTCAGACCTGAAACTGGATGATATTGTCCACTTAGCCTACATGGTTTCGGGTCGTTAATAGTCCTTTGTCCTCAGCTGGGGGTTGGGGAGCCAGTGACTCACTCTCTAAGTTGGTCATCTCTTTCAGAGGTTAACGACTCAGGTGGAACTGGTTTGGTTTGTTTTGGTTTCAAAACACTTCCGTAGATGGATGGAAGAATAAACCTGAGACCACCATTCTTATTAAGAGAAGGTTTATCCTTCTTGACAAAGATGGCTCCTTTCACTCCTCGCTCAAACCATCCTTTCCCTCTGGCTAGAATTCGGACTTCACTGTCCTCGAAAGAGTGGTTTGTGGCCTTCAGGTGGAGATGCACTGCAGACTCAGGTCCACTTGGGTTGGCTCTGCGATGTTGGTAAAGCCGCTTGTGTAGAGGTTGTTTGGTTTCTCCTATATACTGTTCATTGCAGTTCTCTTTGCAGTGGATAGAGTACACAACATTACTCTGTTTGTAGCTGGGAATTTTGTCCTTTGGATGAACCAGTTTTTGTCTGAGGGTATTGACTGGTTTGAGATGAACTGGAATGTTATGTTGTTTGAAAATCCTTTTAAGTTTTTCAGACAGGCCTGAGATATATGGAATTGAAATACTGTTCCGTTTCGGCTCTTGTTCCTTCTTGTCTCGTTTTCCTGTATGTTGGGATCCAGTGAATCCCCACTTGGGATATCCACAGGTTTGGAGGGCTTGGTGGATATGTTGCTCTTCCTTCTTCTTTCCATCAGAGCTTGTGGGCACCTCCTGGGCTCTGTGTTGTAATGTCCTGATGACGCCTAGTTTGTGCTGTAAAGGGTGGTTTGAGTCAAATAAAAGGTACTGATCTGTGTGAGCAGCTTCAACCTGAAGCTGTCTGTCCTCTCCAATGATCACAGCACAGTCTAGAAAGGCTAGGGTGTTGTCCTTTGTGTCTTTCCGGTGAACTTGATGTTCTTGTCAACTGCGTTGATATGATCTGTGAAAGTCTCCACTTCCTGGCTTTTGATCTTGACCCAAGTGTCGTCCACATATCTGAACCAGTGGCTTGGAGTAGTACCTGGGAAAGAGTCCAGGGCTCTTTTCTCGACTTCTTCCATGTACAAATTGGCCACAATGGGTGAGATTGGAGAGCCCATAGCACAGCCGTGCCTCTGCCTGTAGAAGTTTCCCCTGAATTGGAAATATGTGGAGTTGAGGCACACTTCCAGCAGTTCGCGGATGTGGTCTGGTGTCAGCCCTTTAGATGAAACCTACTACAATTAAAATTGAAATGGAATTTTAGGGGCGGCATGGTGGTGTAGTGGTTAGCACTTTCTCCTCACAGCGAGAAGGTGCTGGCTTAAATCCCAGAACATTTCAGTGGAGTTTGCATGTTCTCTCTGTGTTTGCATGTCCATAAAGATGCTGCATATGTTGATGATTATGTCTTCAGGTCTGAACGTGTGTCAGTGTTTTTTGCTCAGGTGTTCTCTGCTTTCCCTCCACAGAGGTTGTACAAAGAGCAGAAAACTTGAAGAGAAAGTTCCTCAGAAACCAGGATTTTTACACAGAGTACAAGGAGTTTATATCTGATCTGTTGGCTAAAGGTTATGCTGTGAAAGACAGCGTAACCACCAGCAACAAAGAAAACAACAGAGTTTGGTACATACCTCATCAAGGGGTTTACCATCCTAAAAAAAAAAAGCTTAGAGTCGTTTTTGACAGTGCATCGTTGTAAGGTGCTTCATTGAACGCAGAATTGTTGCAAGGCCCTGACCTGACAAACAGTCTTTTGGGCATGTTGACAAGATTTCAACACAACAACATTGCTTTAATGTCTGATGTAGAGGCCATGTATCACCAGGTACGAGTACCACCAGAAGACAGTGACATTTTCAGATTTTTGTGGTGGCCGGAAATATAAACCAGCCATTACAAGATTAGAAAATGGTTATGTATTTGTTCGGTGCATCCTCCTCATCTAGCTGTGCACACTTTGCATGATGGAATCTTCAAGAGTAGGAGGAAGGTTGCAATTGTCTGCTCTGCCGGCAGATGCTAAGCATCCTGTGATTCCTCCGAAAGACCACCATGTGTCTACGCTGATCCTCAGGGGGATACATAAGGAAATGGGACACAGTGGGAGGAATTACACACTTTCACAGCTGAGAGAGAAGTTTTGGATTCCGCAAGCAGATTCTGCAATCAGAAAAATACTGTCAGTAGCTCTAATCTGTTTGCTAAGTTGTTGGACAGAACAAGTGAAAAAAAAAAAAGAAAAATACTGTCAAAGTGTGTCACATGCAAAAGAGTATTATCAAAACCTGGACAGCAAAGAATGGCCAATTTGCCTCAAGATCGTTTGGTTCCAGACAAGCCTCCCTTCTCTTATGTTGGAATGAACTATTTTGGACCTTTTGTAAATTGTGGTAGAAGCACTATAAAAAGATATCAGTGTGTAGGATTTTCACAATTTCATGATCTTTTTACATATTTATGAGAGATTTATTGGTTGATGGTGTATTTGCATGAGGGCATATTTATTTATTTCATTATGAACAGTATAGGACTCCATACCTAATGGCCTGATTTTTTCATATTATTGTATTGCACTGTTTTGTATTGGATTGTGGTGATCAATAAAGTTCTGGGGAAAAAAAAGAAGAAAAAACCTTTGGTGAAACTGAGGAAATGAAATCTGAGGAAGCTAAAAGTAAAATGACTTTACTGAACTGAACTCAGACGCCATTAAAATTCTTTAAATCTCTGCTGGAAAAACAAAGATTTGTGGAATATTTTCATCCTGAACTTCAAGACAGAAGCTGGTGAGTCTGAAAGACTTTGGTTAGAAATGGCTGAGAGAGCTGCTCTTTTTGAATCCTACCTGAACTGTCACGTTTGTTCAGAGACTTTCAATAATCCTGTAACTCTGAGCTGCAACCACAACGTCTGTTGGAGCTGCCTGCAGAAGTTCTGGGAACAAAGTCAGAACAAAAACTGTCCCATCTGTAAAAGAAAATCTTCTAAAGAAAATCCTGGTGTGAACTTTGGCCTCAAGCTGAGGTTACTTGCTGACTCGTTTGCTGGAAGACAGAAATCGGAATCATCAGAGACAAAAACAGGAGAGCAGAAGTTCATGGAGGTCTGCAGGAAACATGCAGGAGAATCCAAACTGTTCTGTAAAGACAAGCAGAGAACTTTTTGTCCTGTCTGTGAGTTTTTTCTGCACCAGAGTCACAAAGTGGTTCCTGTAGAACAGTGTTTTTCAACCACTGTGCCGCGGCACACTAGTGTGCCGTGGGAGATGGTCAAGTGTGCCGTGGGAAATTGCCCTCATTAACTGATCTAACAACATTTCCCATCTCCAGGAAATCAGCTCTTTGTTCATCCAAACAAACCCTGATAAAACACTGAGTAGTTAGGAATATAAAAGATCATAAAATTATTTTTTCTTTGTGTTTATTTGATTCTATTAAATACATTTTGATAAGAATGAAGATACAGCGATTTAGCTGCAGCTATTCCTGTTAGCTATACCAGTGCCGCCCCTTTAACTGTCTCCACCAATCATTCTTGAAGGCTGAATCACATGTCATCAGTCTGACCAATCAGAAGTGGTTAAAGTCTTCACTTCCTTGTTTAGATTTAACTCATAAAGTCTCTCAGTTCCAACAAAAATACCAGCTAAAGCTCGTCTTTAGCGGTGTAGCTTTCCACAGAATCCGGTGTCAGACCGTGGAACAAGAGAACAAAACCATGAAGCTCAGAGAAGCTGGTCTTTCTGCGGTCGGCGTATTTACGGCACTACATCTCCCATGATGCATTGGGTTAGAACGACTGTCTTAGCGCACAATGAGCCTCTCCTCTTAACGTCTTTAAACAAGGAACACACATCAAACAGTTTTTGAATCTTTTAACTTAACTTTTAATTCAACTTTTAGAAAAAACAGCTACAACTTCCAGCTTTTTCTGCCACAATTATCATGAAAATGCCCGTGAGATTCCGGGGGCGGGGGGGGGGGGGGGGGGGGGGGGGGGGGGCTGTCGATCAATACAGACTGAGTTTTTTTTTTTTTTTTTCCTTTTTGGATGCTGGTGTGCCGCGGGATTTTTGTCAAGGCTAAAGTGTGCCGTGGCTCAAAAAAGGTTGAAAAACACTGCTGTAGAAGAAGCAGTCAGAGAGCTGAAGGAGGAGCTGAAATCTGACTTAAAGTCTCTGCAGGACAAGAAGATCAAATCCAAAGAAGTGGAGGAAACATACAATCAGATGATTCAACACTCCAAGAAGCAGCTGCTGTCCACAGAGACACAGATCAGAGCAGAGTTCAACAAGCTCCAGCAGTTCCTGAAGGAGGAAGAGGAGTCCAGACTGGCAGCTCTGAGGGAGGAAGAGGAGCAGAAGGGGAAGACTGTGATGGGAGAGATGAAGAGGATCCAGGAGCAGATGTCCTCTCTGTCAGAAAGTATCAGTGCTGTTGAAGCAGAGCTGCAGAAAGACAAGGAGGCGTTCCTCAGCAGTTGGAAAGACACTCAGAGCAGAGCCAGAGCCCAGAGCTCGCTGTCAGACCCACAGCTGCTCTCAGGAGCTCTGATAGATGTGGCCAAACATGTGGGCAACCTGTCCTTCAGAGTCTGGGAGAAGATGAAGGAGAAGGTCCACTTCAGTCCGGTCCTCCTGGACCCAAACACTGCAGCTGGCTTTCTTTCTCTGTCTGATGATCTGACCAGTGTGAGACGAGGAGAAACTTCTCAGCAGCTTCCTAACAATCCAGAGAGAAACATGAAATATAATCTTGTTTTTGGCTCTGAGAGCTTCAGATCAGGGAAACACAGCTGGGAGGTGGAGGTGGGAGATCATCCTGTCTGGAACATTGGTGTAGCTAAAGAATCTGTTAACAGGAAGGGAGAATGTTCTATTTCACCAAAAGATGGAAACTGGTGTTTATTTCACCGTAATGGAAAATACACAAACGGTGTTGGTCAGACTGTCACTGTGACCAAGAGTCTCCAGAAGATCAGAGTCCAGCTGGACTATGACAGGGGGGAGGTGTCCTTCTACAAGGCGGCCGTGGTGCAGCGGTAGGGCGGTCGACTCATGATCGTAAGATTGCAGGTTCGATTCCCGCCTTGCACGCCCATGTGTCGAAGTGTCCTTGGGCAAGACACTGAATCCCACCTTGCCTCTGGTGGGAGGTTGGCGCCAGTGTTTGGCAGCGGAGCCACCGCCAGTGTGTGAATGTGTGTGTGCATGGGTGAATGGGACTGTGACTGTAAAGCGCTTTGGGCCTTCGTAAGAAGGTAGAAAGCGCTATATAAGTATACGCCATTTACCATTTACAACCCTGAAGACATGACTCACATCTACACTTACAAAGACACTTTCACTGAGAAACTTTTACCATATTTCAATGTTGGAAAATCTGGAGACGCAAAAACCTCTAAACTCCAAATCTGTCCGAATGATTGAGATGATTTGACTCTTTTGTCATCAAAAAGTAACAGAAATATTTTCCTTTCATCACACTGAGATCAATCCAGATGATCAGATTATCTTTTAGCAGAAAATCTGTATTATTTTTAGTGTAAAACAATTAACACTAAAATGCTATTTTAAACTCTGATTTCTTCATTTATTTGTACTATCTCGTGGGTTCCACTCCCAACATTAACGTGCCTTTGGCTTGGGAAACTGAAATCACAAAAGTTGGTTCCATTTCTGTTTTCTTTGTTCTTTAGTGTCTCAAATATTTTGTATCTGATTTTGATTTACACTGCAGCTTCTCTAAAATGTTTAATGACAAGTTTCTGTTCAAGTAAATGTGAATCAGCTGTTAAATCTCCTTCATGAGTCAGAAATCAGGAGCGTTTCAGACAAAAACGGTGCAGTTAATGTTTTTCTCAGGTTCAGGAAGAAGAAACGGAGCAGAAGAAGATTTTTCCTGTTGGGAGATGGTTTTAAATTGATTCAAGGTTTAATTAGAAAGACTTAAAAAGGGAACATTTGTTTTTATTGAGCTCACATCAAAGTAAAACCCTACATTCTTTTAAAAGTTGCAGAAGTGTTAACGGTAGATATTCTTTAAGCAGCTTTACTCTTTAGGTAAATAATTCTCACACCTCTATGATCAACATATTCAAACATTAAGAATTGTATTTAATGAGTGCAGCGATATTATATAAGTTCAGTTTACTCAAATCAAAGATGAACAAACATTTTACCTGAATTCATTTATTTTTTTATAAACACAATCAGGAAATTGTTCTTTTAATTTGAAAATCCTGTCAATCCTCGTTGATGTAGTACATCGTGCTGCCACCAGAGGTCAGCAGCCATCGATCATTTTCTAGTTTTCAAAATAAACTTCAACTTTAAACTTTTTGCATGTTTAACAGCCATGAAAAACCAAACCTTCAGAACAGATTTTACTGGACTCTACAGCCGGTTCATGAGGAACTGAACCAGAAGCTTGATGACGCCGTCGTTCAGACCCAGCACCTCTCCGTCCTGCACAGTTTGGAACAGCTGCTGGCTTTGGCTGCCCCACAGAAGGTTCTTTCTGGGGTTGTTAGCGTCTGTTTCCACAGAGAGAGCCACAGTGTTCAGCTGGTAGCAGAAGAAGGAAAAGAAGTGACCGTCTGTGATCACAGCCTGCGACACAAAGGGTCTGCACACGTCCTCGTAGCTCCAGAAACCTGTCAAAGGATGAACAGGAAGATCAGTGGCAGTTCAACCATCAACTGGCCTTTAGGACCTGATAAACTAAACATCTATGGTTTCAGTGGCAGGAAGAGGCGTCTCCTGCGTGGAGAACTCACCCTGGTACGCAGCCTGAGCTCTAGTCCAGGAGAAAAGGCTGGCGAGGGCGTTGGCTCTCAGGAAAACCTCCACCTGATCAGACTGCTGCTGCTTCACCATCCGGTCTCTGTGGTACCGGTCGGGTACCAAGTGGAACTGGGTGTGACCGTAGCATGCTGGGTCGGGCAGCTTTGCGCCTGTTAACACCACCAAGATGATTCATCGACAGAAGAAATTCAAACTCTGACCTGATGGAGCAAAAAGTGTCCTGAACTTCATTAGAATCTTTGGGTCTGACTCAGCTTGAAATGTCTTTGGGTTGAAGACATAAAACAGTTCAGAACAGGACGGTGGTTTCATTGTAAAGACGGTTGCTTTAAATCAGACTGAAAAGTCTGATAATCAGCCAGCCGTCCCTTGCGGTCCCCCTTTGGTATAATCCTCTGCCCCCTCCGCCAGTAAAAATTCACCTGTGGACTGAAATCTGACAGAAAACTAACATGAGACACAACGTTATTAATAAACAGGGCTGAGGAGAGAAACTGAATATTTGTACAAAGAGATTCAGGAAGCCCATGGACTTGTATTTCTTTCATTTAATTTTTTCTCTCCTATTTAATGAAGGTTCATGAAAACATTAAATTTACAGAGAGAGAATAACAATACTATTCTCTTTTTGATTGCATCAAGGACAGGGACAAAAACGTTGCTCTTATTTTGAAAATCCCCTTTGTTCGCATTTGCTTTAATAGTCAAGATTGTTCCATTAGAACGGTGATGCGTTCACGTTCTCTCATTTCCTTCGTTTAATCACAGAGACTGGAAGGACTTCTTCTGGCATGGCGGTTAGAGCGACACGCTTTAACTAAGCTCCCCAGAACTCGCCTGGATTGTTATAATAATAATTACTGGGACTGAGATACTTATCCCATTGAAGAAAAAAAATTCAATTTAGATTGGTTTAGTTCAAATGAACCTTCCGGTGTTGCTGAGACGGTGTTTAAAAATGAAAAAAGCAGATGCTAAGCTAGCAACAGTGCCACAGATGTTCATTACTGACCACGACTACACACCCATGAAGGCAAGTAGTAATATGAAAAGGAAACCTGCTCCGATTACCCCTACTAAAGCTTCAGCTCCACCTTCCAAGATGAAAACGGTTCAAGAGCCTGCAGTATCTCTGAACAAAACTGTAATCACTGCCATTGAAAAATAAATCTGCAAAGTTGAAGACTTTGGACATCAGCTAAAAAAAACTCTGTCATGGTGACAAACATCTCACGACTCGTGGAAATAATTGCAGCTGAGATCAAAGAATGCAAGGGGAAGATTTAAGAGAAAGAAAAAGAAGTTTCACAACTTTTTAAAGAAAACAAGGAGCTAAAAGAAAAAAGGAGCTGAAATGGAAAGATACAAACGGATACAAACAAATGATGTATATAAGTATAAATTATATACATATATATTCTATATTTAAAAAACGCCTCTCTCACCCTTCGTGGGTGGTTTCTCCTCCAATCTCGGGTCCTCTACCAGAGGCCTGGGAGCTTGAGGGTCCTGCGCAGTATCTTAGCTGTTCCTAGCACTGCGCTTTTCTGGACTGAGAGGTCTGAGGTCTTTCCAGGTATCTGTTGTAGCCACTCCTCCAGCTTGGGGGTTACTGCCCCGAGTGCTCCAATTACCACAGGCACCACCGTCACCTTCACTTTCCAGGCTTTCTCCAGTTCTTCTCTGAGTCCCTGGTATTTCACCAGTTTCTCATGTTCCTTCTTCCTGATGTTCCCATCGCTTGGCACTGCCACATCCACCACAACGGCTTTCCTCTGTTCTTTATCCACCACTACAATGTCTGGTTGGTTCGCCATTACCATCCTATCAGTCTGGATCTGGAAGTCCCACAGGATCTTTGCCCTTTCATTCTCTACCACCTTCGGAGGTGTTTCCCATTTTGACCTTGGGGTATCCAGTCCATATTCAGAAAAACTTTTTCCGATTAGAACAAGCGTTCCCATGGCCCACACTTTCGGTCGGAATAAATCATTTGGGCATGCGCAGTAGTGGTGACCATGAATATTATGAAGCGCCTGTTCGCTCATCGTTTTATTTAATCCGTGTGGACAGTGCTTTTTATGTTGCAGAACGGAGCTGGAAGGGTTAGGACAGGCTATAAACAACATTAGCCTTTGGACACCAAAATCAAGGACCATGCGGGGAAACGCTGCAATCTGCAGCTTGGCTGCACGTAAATGTGTGGGAACAACATCAGTCTTTATTTTGTCGGGAGACAGCTGGAAACACAGATCCACTGTATTGTTTGAACTGTTTCTAAGGGCTGAGCGACATTTATTTCTGCTCTGAAAAGTTCACACACCGCCCCAAAGCTGTGAGCTAGCGGCCCGAGCTCTGCTCGAACACGGTTCCTCCTGAGTCCTGCAGCCGCTAACCCAGAGCGGCGGGACGGCTCGCAGTCACAATTCTCCCACACATAATAAAACAACAAAACGCACATGTAACTAAGCACCCCTCCCTCCCCTCACACACAAAGTTATCCAGCTCCTCTGCTCACTTGGTCCACTGGCACCGGGGCTTGGGTGCCAGTGGACTGAAGCGCTCCTGCCCCGCATACCCCTCATGAAGGGGGGAGAGGCAGAGAGCCAGCGGGGCAAGAGCGGAGCAGCGCTTTTCACGGGACGTCCGCAGACCAGCTGCTTGGTCCTGTATGAGCTCCAAAGCTTTCTCTCAGCGAAACACCATCTATGCGTGACGTAAACCAGAGCAGAAGTGACGCACGATCGGAATAAACCGTGTACATGACCAACGATCGGATAAAGGATCGGTATAACCCACCTATCTCGATCGGAAAGAAAGTTTGATCCGAAAGTGTCTGACCGGGGCAGAGTATTCCGAACGGCGCGTTTACATGACGCATTTTCTTTTCGATCAGGCATTCTTTCCAATTACTTTTGCCCATGTAAACGCGGCTATTTTCTCTCATGTTGTGAGGTAGGCAGTAGCATTAAGGGTCTTGCCCAAGGAACCCCACTGGGTGATGTCAATTGCCATTGTTATGGTAATTGCCCCATTTCCATTGCCATTAATCATTTCCATTAATTGTCCTTGGGAATCAAACCTGGTTTTCCCACATGACAGTCCTGCACCTTACCAACCACCCAGCCGGTCGAATATATATGTAGAGATATATGTAAACATAAATATATATACATTATATAAAAGCTACTTAGATGCCAATAATGGCTATTGAAAGCAGTGTCATGTGGCGCTCTGCCACCATCGGCCAGGCCTCCCAAGCGGGTGTGTCTCCGGTAGCGATATAACTCATTGGTATGATACCTCAATTGTCAATAAAGTTTTGAAAAAAAAAACCTTTGGTAAGAAAGAGGAAATGAGATCTGAAGAAACTGAAAGTAAAATGACTTTGCTGAACTGAACTCAGACGCCATTAAAGGTCTTTAAATCTCTGCTGGAAAAACAAAGATTTGTGGAATATTTTCATCCTGAACTTCAAGACAGAAGCTGGTGAGTCTGAAAGACTTTGGTTAGAAATGGCTGAGAGAGCTGCTCTTTTTGAATCCTACCTGAACTGTCACGTTTGTTCAGAGACTTTCAATGATCCTGTAACTCTGAGCTGCAACCACAACTTCTGTTGGAGCTGCCTGCAGAAGTTCTGGGAACAAACTGAGAACAAAAACTGTCCCATCTGTAAAAGAAAACCACTTGAAGAACATCCTGCTGTGAACTTTGGCCTGAAGGAACTTGCTGACTCGTTTGCTGGAAGACAGAAATCTGAATCATCAGAGACAAAAACAGGAGAGCAGAAGTTCATGGAGGTCTGCAGGAAACATGCAGGAGAATCCAAACTGTTCTGTAAAGACGAGCAGAGAACTTTTTGTCCTGTCTGTGAGTTTTCTCTGCACCAGAGTCACAAAGTGGTTCCTGTAGAAGAAGCAGTCAGAGAGCTGAAGGAGGAGCTGAAATCTGACTTAAAGTCTCTGCAGGACAAGAAGATCAAATACAAAGAAGTGGAGGAAACATACAATCAGATGATTCAACACTCCAAGAAGCAGCTGCTGTCCACAGAGACACAGATCAGAGCAGAGTTCAACAAGCTCCAGCAGTTCCTGAAGGAGGAAGAGGAGTCCAGACTGGCAGCTCTGAGGGAGGAAGAGGAGCAGAGGAGGAAGACTGTGAGCAGAGAGATGAAGAGGATCCAGGAGCAGATGTCCTCTCTGTCAGAAAGTATCAGTGCTGTTGAAGCAGAGCTGCAGAAAGACAAGGAGGCGTTCCTCAGCAGTTGGAAAGACACTCAGAGCAGAGCCAGAGCCCAGAGCTCGCTGTCAGACCCACAGCTGCTCTCAGGAGCTCTGATAGATGTGGCCAAACATGTGGGCAACCTGTCCTTCAGAGTCTGGGAGAAGATGAAGGAGAAGGTCCACTTTGGTCCGGTCCTCCTGGACCCAAACACTGCATACAGAAGTCTTTATCTGTCTGATGATCTGACCAGTGTGGGACGAGGAGAAACTTCTCAGCAGCTTCCTGACAATCCAGAGAGAAACATGAAATATGCCATTGTTTTTGGCTCTGAGGGCTTCAGATCAGGGAAACACAGCTGGGAGGTGGAGGTGGGAGATCATCCTGACTGGGCCATTGGTGTGACTAAAGAGTCTGTTAACAGGAAAGGAAAATGTTCTGCTACAGCAAAAGATGGATTCTGGTGTTTATTACACCGTAATGGAAAATACACAAACGGTGTTGGTCAGACTGTCACTGTGACCAAGAGTCTCCAGAAGATCAGAGTCCAGCTGGACTATGACAGGGGGGAGGTGTCCTTCTACAACCCTGAAGACATGACTCACATCTACACTCACAAAGACACTTTCACTGAGAAACTTTTCCCGTATCTAGGTATTGGAAAATCTGGAGACGCAAAAACCTCTAAACTCCAAATCTGTCCGACTGATTGAGATGATTTGACTCTTTTGTCATCAAAATGTTACTCAGACCTTTTTATTTCATCAGATGATCATATTTTCTTCACACAACCAGCCAAACAACTTCATTATAATGGGCCTTTGTTTTATGACGTCACAGCATCACGTGATGTGGCGCGGCCAATCACGTACACATATTAGGGTACTGGGAATCAGTAGTGTTACAAGCGGTGGAGAAGGCTGATGAGAGACAAGGCACAGGGGCGCTCTATCCGGTCCGAACACAGAACACTTAACAACTGATTATGGTGGAATTTTTGCCAGGTCTGAGATAGTGAGCTAGACCCTGGAACCTTCAGAAGAGCCACATCCTTCCGCCAGGCCGGTGGCTCTTAGTAGCCCAGTTGAAAACAACTCTCACCCATCTTATGCCCACACCATCGCTCAATGGACTCCCAATCAAATTAAATTCACTCATCCCAGTGCACTTACCTTCCTCTGAACTGTGGACGAGTTTTTTTGCTTTTGTTTTTTACTGTGGTGCAACTAAAAGTTGCTGGACACAATGACATTATACAACGGTCTTGCATTTTGTGATTATGAAATCTTTGATGTACTTATGCATATATCTATGAATGGCCATTTGTTTCGTCTTATTCTTCAAAGACTGTCTGTCACTGTAAATAAATTGCACCAAACCAAAAGCAACTTCAGTTTCCTGCCACTCCCTCCTTGAGTCGAATTTTAGTTGTCTGGTCACCAGCCCATTTAGTTCTTTCTCTGACAAAGTTGCTACAATTTCTTCATTTAAAATGTTTGTTTATAAATGACAATAAAATCTCAAACATCGTTGCCAGAAATTGATTTTTTGTCTTCTAGACAAAAATGAATCCACAGGGATCCAGAAAATGTGACTTTGATGTTTTGTACATAAATTCTCATTAAAGGCTGATTGAATCTGTTTTCTTTGCTCTTCAGTGTCTTATAATATTTTACATATGAATTCAATTCCAGATTTCACTTCAGCTTCTCTATAATTTCCATTAAATGTCGAAATTTTCTGCTGTTTCTGTTCAAGTAAATCCTCTTCATTTGTAAAACTTCACCTGCGTCTTTCTACACCTGAAAATAATTCATTCAGACCCATTTTTTCCCCAAAAAAATATTTTAATGTGATTTTTAAATAAACCATGAAAGTTTTTATCTTCAGAAGACAGTGAATTCATACATGATCGGCACAAAACGCTCATATAAATTAAATTAAATCAACGTCATATTCGCCGTTTAAAAAAAAAATGTAGTGAGCATGGTGTCCAAATTGCTCTTAAAATCCAGGGCCTAACATAGTCCTACCCTATTTAGATTTTTAAGTAGGGGTTAGGGTGGGAATTCAGTTACAGCCTATGACTGGGACAAAGTGAGTGCAAAGAAAATACAAAGGGTCTCTCTCTGGTGTCATTCAGGGGGGCTGGATCCAATGCATGGGCGGGCCAGGTCCGGCCCCTGGGCTGTAGTCTGGAGCCCTGGTTTAGAAGATGAATGAAAGACTTCACATCAAAGTACATCAAGGTATAAACCTTACATTCATTTATAGCTGTTTTAACAGTAGATGGTCTTTAAGCAGCTTTTCTCTTTAGGTCTTTTTAATTGAGTTAAATTGAATTTTTGAACTCTTACACCTCTATGATCAAAATATTCAAATACTAAGAATTATATTTAATGAGTGCAGCAATATTATATAAATTCAGTTTACTCAATCAAATCAAATCAAAGATGAACACACATTTTTCCTGAATTCATTATTTTTTTTAATAAGTAAATACAATCAGGAAATTGTTATTTTAATTTGAAAATCCTCTCCATTCTCGTTGATGTAGTAAGTGACATCGTGCTGCCACCAGAGGTCATCAGCCATCGATCATTTTCTAGTTTTCAAAATAAACTTCAGCATTCAACCTTTTGCATGTTTAACAGCCATGAAAAAAAAAAAAACCTTCAGAACAGATTTTACTGGACTCTACGGCCGGTTCATGAGGAACTGAACCAGAAGCTTGATGACGGCGTCGTTCAGACCCAGCACCTCTCCGTCCTGCACAGTCTGGAACAGCTGCTGGCTTTGGCTGCCCCACAGAAGGTTCTTTCTGGGGTTGTTAGCGTCTGTTTCCACAGAGAGAGCCACAGTGTTCAGCTGGTAGCAGAAGAAGGAAAAGAAGTGACAGTCTGTGATCACAGCCTGCGACACAAAGGGTCTGCACACGTCCTCGTAGCTCCAGAAACCTGTCAAAGGATGAACAGGAAGATCAGTGGCAGTTCAACCATCAACTGGCCTTTAGGACCTGATAAACTAAACATCCATGGTTTCAGTGGCAGGAAGAGGCGTCTCCTGCGTGGAGAACTCACCCTGGTACGCAGCCTGAGCTCCAGTCCAGCAGAAAAGGCTGGCGAGGGCGTTGGCTCTCAGGAAAACCTCCACCTGATCAGACTGCTGCTGCTTCACCATCCGGTCTCTGTGGTACCGGTCGGGTACCAAATGGAACTGAGGATTCATGAAATCCATAGAATGATTTTCCTGTCAAGCTCATTCTTGTTTTCTTTTCTTCAACTTAGAAACTGATTTTCTTTATTTTTCCTTCAGAGGCTTAATAAAAAAAGTGGCTCATCCCGAGAATTTCTAGAACAAGAACAAGACAATTCTCTTTTTTTGTAGTTGCATGAAGGACTAGCACCAAAACTTTGCTCTTATTATGAAAATCTCCTATAGGCATTTTATTTTTTAACAATCTTATTTAAAGGCATCGACATCGTAGCAACGATTGTTCCTCAGATTCACAGCATCGTTCATCACATCAAACTTCTGAGCCACATTTTCAAACACCTTCTAGACTGAAAACACAAACATGGACTTTTAGTGAAGTTGGTTTGTAATTCTTCAAGTAAAAAAATACACTCAAACTTTAGGACATTATGATAAAAAAAAACACTTTCAACGGATCCTTTATGGAAACAAAAAATGACTAATATATGATAATGTTGTAATTTATTCATAAAAATAAATCAATTCTGCAATGAATCAATTCTGTTTGTAGATTAGAAAATAAAAAATTGTAAATTTATTACAAAATGCCAAAATGTATTTCAGCAGGTCTAAATGATCTTTTCTTGATTTGAAAAAACTTTATTAAAATCTTGATAAGATTTTTGTGTTTATCTTACTGGAACAGGAGAACCTCAGGTATGAATAAAATAAAAACAATCTTAAGAATTTCTTATTTTTTGATTTATTCTCATGACTATGCTGACGAGTCTTCATTACCAGTTCATATAAATATAGACATGTATTCGCTTTTTAAAAGTTTACTGATTTTTACAGGATGGTGTTTCACAGGGTGTGCACTCTATTGACGGTCCCTTAGCAGCCGGCTCGCTGCCCTGTTTGCATTCACAGGTTAAAACGAACAATTCTGATTAAAAGGCAATAAAAATTATCTTTTTTCTTTAAAAATGCTTTTGTAGTTCACTCTCTGTGTTAATACAAAATGATTGAGGTACTTGCTAACACATTTGAACGTTTATCAGAAGAGTTATCGAAGCAGGAAGTCTGAATCTGTGAAGATCTAACTTAACCGAACTGCAGCTGCTTGATTCCCGTGTTCCTCCGCGTGGCTGATAGCTTGCAGTTTAAACTGTGCCTCTTTGCATTTCCAGGGTTTCCAAACAAAGTTGTTCTGTATTATGCTCATAACTGCACCCTTGTACTATGGGGGGGGGGGGGGGGGGGGGGGGGGTCTTCTTTCACATCCTCCCCTCTCTCCATATCGTTCTCGTGCTGTTCTCTCCTAGATCCTCTTTACCGAAGTCACACAACAACACATTAGGGCTGCTCTGTACATTAGGAGAAAATGTCAAACTTTCACCTTATGGCTGTGAAAGTACTGTATTTAGAAACTATGCTAAGAGGCAGAGAGCTGCATGCAGCTCAAGAGCCGCCCGGCTCTGAAAAATGAAAGTTCCGCCCCTCTGTCTCACTATAAGACATGTAAATTTCGGCCAATCAGATCAACCAGAAAGGTTTCTGCCCACAAAGTGACAAAAACGCCCCCTTAACACTGAGTGTAAATTCATGTTAGCACACAAAAACGATCTGACCGCACGGTAAATTCATGTGAGCGCGCAAAAACAATCTGACTGAGCAAGATCACTGCTCAGTTAGGATTGCAGCCGTTCAGTTGTAAAATACGGTGTCGCTTAGTTAGAATTGCGCCAGCGCGGTTGTAAGGTTCACTCACTCAGTTCCTAAATACGCCCGCTCAGTTGTCTTTACGCCCTTTCAATTAATGGCAGAAATGTAATCCCATACATATTTACCAACAGTAAAAAAAAAAACTAAAAAAAAAACGCGGGCCGTCCAGTTATCCTAGAGAAGACCAAGCGCCCTCTGCTGGACATTTGACAACACTACTACTTGGAACTGGGAGGAACTGTCCTCACTCCTCTGGCCTGTTCTTTTCCTATTATTGCATTGAACTGTTTTGTATTGGATCATTGTGATCAATAAACTTATGGGGGAAAAAAAACCTTTGGTGAGACCAGTGTTGCCAGAGTCTGCCCAATTGTGCGATTTTGGTTCTAAATTTGCGGGTAGAGCTGGCTTTGGGCGGGTATGAATGATTTGGGCGGTTTTAGAGTCGGTTCGGCGGTTCTTATGTCTCATGAATATATAATAGCGGACTGTGTGGCTGTTGGAATCTGATATACTGGAGCTCTGTGAACGCATCAGGCAGAGACTCTTAATAGAATAGAATAGAATGCCTTTATTATCACTGTACACATGTACAATTTGCATCATACGCGTATACAATGAAATTAAAAGATACTATGAAATTTAAAAATGGGCTCTGTCCAATTGTCATATAACCTGTTGGGGGTGTGCAACGTCCCGCCTCTTAGAAATTGTGTTCTTTAAAGCTTAATACCGTGGCTGCGTGTGGGAGGAGCTACCAGCTAAAGTTATGGTCTGATGGCTGCATGGAGTGATGTCTGTGTTTATCCATGCATGGTGGACATGGAGGTGTTTATTATTTTGAAGAGTTTCACTTGATAATCGTGATTCCATGTTTGAGTTCATACAATCATCCCAGGTGTCACGCTTCCCCCCGCCCCCCTGTTTGGCGGTTTTTAGCTGGGTTGGGCGGTTATCAGATGACTTTGTGGCTGGAAAACAGTGACTCTATCTGGCAACACAGGGTGAGAATGAGGAAATGAATTCTGAGGAAACCGAAAGTAAAATGACTTTACTGAACTGAACTCAGACGCCATTAAAGGTCTTTAAATCTCTGCTGGAAAAACAAAGATTTGTGGAATATTTTCATCCTGAACTTCAAGACAGAAGCTGGTGAGTCTGAAAGACTTTGGTTAGAAATGGCTGAGAGAGCTGCTCTTCTTGAATTCCTGAACTGTCACGTTTGTTCAGAGACTTTCAATGATCCTGTAACTCTGAGCTGCAACCACAACTTCTGTTGGAGCTGCCTGCAGAAGTTCTGGGAACAAACTCAGAACAAAAACTGTCCCATCTGTAAAAGAAAACCACTTGAAGAACATCCTGCTGTGAACTTTGGCCTGAAGGAACTTGCTGACTCGTTTGCTGGAAGACAGAAATCTGAATCATCAGAGACAAAAACAGGAGAGCAGAAGTTCATGGAGGTCTGCAGGAAACATGCAGGAGAATCCAAACTGTTCTGTAAAGACGAGCAGAGAGCTATTTGTCCTGTCTGTGAGTTTTCTCTGCACCAGAGTCACAAAGTGGTTCCTGTAGAAGAAGCAGTCAGAGAGCTGAAGGAGGAGCTGAAATCTGACTTAAAGTCTCTGCAGGACAAGAAGATCAAATCCAAAGAAGTGGAGGAAACATACAATCAGATGATTCAACACTCCAAGAAGCAGCTGCTGTCCACAGAGACACAGATCAGAGCAGAGTTCAACAAGCTCCAGCAGTTCCTGAAGGAGGAAGAGGAGTCCAGACTGGCAGCTCTGAGGGAGGAAGAGGAGCAGAAGGGGAAGACTGTGATGGGAGAGATGAAGAGGATCCAGGAGCAGATGTCCTCTCTGTCAGAAAGTATCAGTGCTGTTGAAGCAGAGCTGCAGAAAGACAAGGAGGCGTTCCTCAGCAGTTGGAAAGACACTCAGAGCAGAGCCAGAGCCCAGAGCTCGCTGTCAGACCCACAGCTGCTCTCAGGAGCTCTGATAGATGTGGCCAAACATGTGGGCAACCTGTCCTTCAGAGTCTGGGAGAAGATGAAGGAGAAGGTCCACTTCAGTCCGGTCCTCCTGGACCCAAACACTGCAAGCAGAGATCTTTATCTGTCTGATGATCTGACCAGTGTGAGATGTGGAGAAACTTCTCAGCAGCTTCCTAACAATCCAGAGAGAAACATGGAATATGTAAATGTTTTTGGCTCTGAGGGCTTCAGATCAGGGAAACACAGCTGGGAGGTGGAGGTGGGAGATCATCCTGACTGGAACATTGGTGTAGCTAAAGAGTCTATTAACAGGAAGGGAAAGTGTGATGCTACACCAAAAGATGGAATCTGGTGTTTATTACACCGTAATGGAAAATACACAAACAGTCTTTGTCAGGCTGTCACTGTGACCAAGAGTCTCCAGAAGATCAGAGTCCAGCTGGACTATGACAGGGGGGAGGTGTCCTTCTACAACCCTGAAGACATGACTCACATCTACACTCATAAAGACACTTTCACTGAGAAACTTTTCCCATATTTCAGTGTTGGAAAATCTGGAGACGCAAAAACCTCTAAACTCCAAATCTGTCCGACTGATTAAGATGATTTGACTGTTGTGTCATCAAAAAACTAAAATATTTTACTTTCATCATACTGAGATCAATACTGATGATCAGATTTTCTTCACACAATTAGAAGATTTTTTAAAAATTATTTTTGTGCAACAATTAACTCTCTAATACCATTATAAAACTGTGAATATCTACATTTTAAATGTTTATTAATAGAAAACTAAAAATCTCAAACATAGTTTCTATAAATTATCTGAATTTTTGTTTTCTGGATAAAAATGAATCCACAGTGATCCAGAAAAAGTCACTTTGATGTTTTGTTAATAAATTCTCATTAAAGGCTGATTGAATCTGTTTTCTTTTGCTCTTTGTGTCTCATGCTATTTTAAATGAGGAAAACTTTACCTGCGTGTTTCTACACCTGAAAATAATCCTTCAGTTGGATTTTTACAGACCAGACAATCCAGAAAGTCCACAGATGAAAACGTGAACCTGTTTGTCCACGTTTTCAAGTCTTCTTTTCCAGTCAGAAACATTTTCTTCATCTTGTTAACATGAAATCCAGATTTCTGTTCTGCATTTTCCTCCAACTGTAGACAGTTTGTGTTTTTAGGTTTTCATCCCTGAAACCAGCAGAAGATGGAGAGAAAGTTCTCTCTGTCACTGGACCGACTTAATGAACACGTTTACCTCCAACTTTCTGTCTGAATTTCCAATGTTTGAAGGAAAATCTTCATGACTAACATTTTATTTAAAATCTGGAAGAGATTCTTGTGTTTACCTCACTGGAACAGGAGAACCCCAGGCATGAAAGGAACTAAAATGAAAACAATTAAAATATATATATATATTTTTTAATTTTACTATCCTTCTATTTCATTTAGCTAGGGGGCCACATTGGATGAGAAAAGAACCAGACGTGGCTCCAGAGCTGCAGGTCACACACTCCTGCATAAGATACACACATTTTTGACACTTTTTTATCGTCTGTCAAAATGCCACATTCATTTTAATGTGAACATCCTTATTCTCTTTAATGTAGTACATCATGCAAAAGACAGCAATTATTGGGCTGTAGATGCATAACTGCACTTATGAATCTCTTTCGATTTTTTTTCTAAATAAATGTTGATTTTAGACTGTCTGCATGTCTGACAGCCCTGAAAAACATAGTTTGTACGGAGGTTTAAAGTTTCTTATCAGCCTAAACTTTAATAAATCCATCAAAGTTTTGGTTCTCATTGATCGGTTAGATCAGATGGACTCATGGAACAGATTTTGGTCCTGCAGCTGCCTTCAGATGAATAAAAATGGTCAGTAAATATGAATTTTTAATTTGGTTTTAAATATTTTTTAACAAATAGATATTTAGTTAAGAACTTTAAATGTTTAGTTTGGTAGTTAGCTAATTACAATACATGAATAAAAAAAGGAAAATATGCATTTGAAAAATGAAACCTGTTTTTTTTTCCCTCCTAAATTAGGCTAAATAACCCAACTGCCAGTATAAATGTGTAAAAATCATATCAGTTCCACAAATTATGGTATGAATTGGATTCATTGGATTGAAGATAATTTGGTGATGTTGCATTTCTAAGATATGATTAGTTGATTATGTACCCCAGGAACCTCCTCAAAGATTTTCATCAATTAAAATAATCCAACACATGTTTTATTCTATTTATAAAAGTCAGTGCAAAATATCTTGTAACCACTATTCAAAAAGGTGATCCGTCATCAATGATCTAAGAATCAGGGATCCTAAATTTGGGAATCAGGGGAATTTGCCCCTGACATTTAATTGGAGGGAGGCAATGCTTTCTTTAAAGACTTCCAATAAAAACTGCACTAAGGTGTCAGAGAACTGCTCATAAACCTTGGCAGTAATGGTGTCTGCTCCAGGAGATTTATTTATTTTTAGATTTTTTTAAAGCATCTGTAACCTCATTGAAAGAAAAGATCTTATCTTAACATTCTCTATTGAATAAAGTTACTGTCAGGTATGGGGGAAAGACTGAAGGACCCAAAATGAAGAAGCACTAAGGCAGGTGGTTCCAAGTCACAAAGGCTTTTAATACTCAAACCAAAAGCGCTGCAGAGCAGAGTAAACTAACAAAAACCAACACTTAAAACAGACAGGCCATAACAGGGAAACAGACATTAAGGATCAGCACAAGAGGAAGGCAAAGACAAGACTTAAATACACACAGAACTGACAAAACACAGGAGAAAACGATCAGGAGAGATTGGGGCCAGGAAGTAAACTCTAAACACACATACAGGAAACCTTCAAAATAAAACAGGAAACAGAACTCTAAACATGACAGAAACAAAACAAAGGCAAAGAACCCAAACCATGACACTAACAGAATTGAGTAAGGTAAAAGAGCAATAGTTGGAAGGATAAAGTTTACTATGAAAGTGAGAATAATATTTTGCTTTAGTATTTCATCATCAGACTTTATTGCATTAATAGTTTTTATAGAAATAGAAATATTAATGGACTGGTGTTTCTCCAGTCTGAAAAAAAGAAGCTGAGTTCTGCTATCCTTCTTCAATCCACCTTCTCCTAGATCAGATAAATGCTCCTTCAGCTTTGTGCTTGTAAATCTAATCTAAAATGTGCTGTAAATCAGTTATTGCTGTTGTAGGAAAGAAATCTTCCGCTTTTAGATCTTTCCATCCGTGCGTGTTCAGCAGTCGAGAGTGGCAAGCAAACCAAGGATTCAACCGGATTAAAAATACACAAAGTTTATTGCCCTGACAATAGTTCTAGCACAGATTAAGACACATTGTTGCAGATATCTGGATTCTCAAGTTAAAAGACCTACAGACGCATAAGTTACATGCAAATTACTCGTAGGTATTCCTGAGAACAATGGAGAAGTTTCAAAACAGTCCTTTTAACCCTTGTGCTATCCTAGGCACTTTACCGTTGGGAGTTGGGTCATCTAGATTCACTAGACAGTGCTCGGTACCTTTTTTTTCAATTTTTTGTGATCTTCACTGGTTCAATGGATTACATGAAATTTTTCCGCCTTTATCCACCTTTGTCATGGTAGGGAGAACATGTCAAAGTAAGGGTGGGGTCATCCAAGATAGCACAAAGGTTAACATGTGCTTGAATCTCCTCCTTCTGGTCGCTCTGATTCGTCAGACGATAGCCCGCCTGCCTCCACTGGCCAATAGCTGGAGTAGCAGCCTCTGGATTCGCTCTGCCTTTCCGGGGGGGGCCATGTCACCGGCGCACACAGTCCAACGATCAAAAGAGTCCCCATCTGGTCCAAAATAAATGATACCAGCCTCCTGAATATTCCATCACCGGCACAAGGGCAGAGGTGATCGCCAACCTCCACATGAGAACATGAATCTAGACAGGTTCCCAGGGGAAAAACCTTCAACCCAGACGGTAGAGATGTAGTCCATGGCATATTTATTGCTTCTCTGGACAACTCCTAGATTTGCACAAAGAACATCCTATTTCTTCACACGGGTTTGCAAGGGGGAAAGTTTGCTGCTGCAGCTGTAAACTAAAAGGAAGGTCACAGGAGAAGAAGTCTTGAGAGTTCAAAATGAGTTCACTTCACACTAAAGATTAAACTGCAACATAATAAAGAATAAGATATAAAAACATAAATTTCTATACTGTCTTATCTGGTTCATGGAGGACCTCTGTTGGTTTGGATGGAAGAAGGCAATCTTCTGTATTACCTCTTTCTCATCAGCTCTTCTTTTTTATGTCAAATCAGAGGTGTATTTAAAAAAAATGTTCCAAGTTCATATTCCAAAAGCTTCTAGCTTTGTTCCAGTAAAGTTTAATCAAGCTATGAATTTCAGAAGTCCCTTCAACATGCTCAAGGATTCCGATATGGTTTTCCTGATCTCAGGAAAACCTCCATCTGTTCAGACTGCTGCTGCTTCACCATCGTCTCTGTGGTACCGGTCGGGTACCAAATGGAACTGAGTGTGACTGTAGCATGCTGGGTCGGGCAGCTTCATACCTGTTAACACAACCAAGAGGATTCATGAAATGCATAGAATGATTTTCCTTTCAAGCTAATTCTTGTTTTGTTTTCTTTTAACTAGAAACTGATTTTCTTTATTTTTCCTATGGAGGTTTAATAAAACAGTGGCTCATCCAGAGAATTTACAGAATGAGAACAAGACAATTCTATTTTTTTAGTTGCATGAAGGACTAGCACCAAAACTTTGCTCTTATTATGAAAATTTCCTTTTGGGATTTTATTTTGTAACAATCTAATTTAAAGGCTCCAACATGGTAGGAAGGATTGTTTCTCAGATTAATAGCATTGTTTATCAAATCAAACTTCTAAACCACATTTTAAACACCTTCTAGACTGAAAACACAAACATGGACTTTCAGTGAAGTTGGTTTGTGATTCATCAAATAAAAAAATACACTAACTTTGGGACAGTTTATGATAAAAAAATAATAATTCAATAGATGAAACAATTCTGTTTGTAGGTTAGAAAATATAATTTTATCAATTTATTCTAAAATGTCCAGACGTGTTTCAGCGTGTTTCTGCATGATCGTTCCAGTGAAACAAGTGCTGCTTTGGAGCCGACAGTCAGAGATCTGTAGTGTTGTGATCATTTCTGATCAAACAGAAGAAGGAGGATGATTAGTTATAAAAACTTTGGGTAAGACACATTACAGCAAATTCCACCAAAGAAATTCAAGAAATTTTACAACTTTTTGAAGAAACTAAATGTGCATAATGGTGGAGAGGATAGAGTAAACTACACCCCAGGCACAAGGTCTGGGAACCCAAAGGTCCTTCAACAATAAAAGGCTCACAGCTCGTGCTCTCAAATGAGACCAGGACATGATACCAGTTCAAAATATTGGTAATAAGGTTAAAATGTATTAAAAAGGACACACAATCAAACTGGGGAGGGAAGATTAAAGAGGAGACCCTTCCAGGTCGAGGATTATCAACAGAGCGCTGGACTGGGACAGACAGTGAAAGACGAGAGGGAACGAAGCCCACACCAGATTAAACCTCCAACGTTGTTTACTGACACGCTCCACCTAAGCAGCCAGCCCTGAACTGCATAAAGGACCAGGACAAAGAATTTGATCTTATTATGAAAATCTCCTTTCTGCATTTTATCTTTTAATGATGTAATTTAAAGGCACCAACATCTGAGACCAACAGACTTTCAGTGAAGTTGGTTGGTGATTCATCTATTAAAAAAATAAACTCAAACTTTAGGACAGTTTATGATATGAAACCAAATTCAATAGATCCTCCATGGCAGGGGTCAGGAACCCATGGCTCACGAGCCATATCTGGCTCTTTTGATGGTGACATCTGGCTCGCAGATGAATCTTTCATTATAAAAAAACGAATTTCATTAGACCAGTCCTTCTCGGTCACAATGCGATGCCAGTTTGTAACGACCTGAAACTTGCAACTTGCCGCCCCAGCAGATGCACGCTCCCGTCTTTGAGAAGGAGCCGGGTGCTCTGGGATGCCGTGGCGTGCAAAAACAGAATTTAAGTGGTGAATCACGTTTGCAGACTTTGTGGTTGTGAGCAAAGCGATTTCCACAAATCTTGATGCATAATCCACTACTAGCAGGTAAGTTTTAGCTCCCAGCATGAACAAATATGCTCCCAGTTTTTGCCACGGTCTTCCTGGGTACTGGGTTGGCAACAACAGCCGTACAGGATTACACCTCTCTTTACTGCAGATCCGGCTGTAGAGAACTAACTCATTTATCTGCTGGCTTAATCCAGGCCATCACACCGACTGCTGTGCACGTTCCCTGCATTTCACGACTCCTTGGTGACCTTCATGCAGAGTTGTGAGCACCCTGTTTCTCATTGAAGAAGGGATAACAAGCCTGTCACCCTTAAGCAGCAGTCCATCATATACTGAGTGATGCTCATTCCGCCCTGTAGGGTCTGATTGCTGGCTCACCGTTGTAGTGAGGCCATCTTGCTCACAGAGTTGCATCACACGTGCACACACACTGTCCAGTTGCAGCTCATGTTTCAGGTGATCCAAATAGAAGGTGCTTGCTGGTAAGTTCTCCATTATCCTGTCCACATATACATTTGTGTCCTCCAGCAACTCCTTGTTATCCAGTGATTCATTATTTAACATGGGAGCACGCGATATCATGTCTGCCGTCCACAAGCTCTTTCCTGGCACATGCGATATTGAGTAGGAATAACCCATGAGGTGCATTTTGAACCGTTGAATGCGTGGAGGAAGGGCATCCAGTTCCTAACAAACTCAGGAGAGGTTTGTGGTCAGTCTCCATCTGGAAGTGCTTTCCTATGAGGAAGTTTCTGAACCTTTCACAAGCCCAAGTGAGTGCTAAGGCTTCTTTTTCTATTTGTGCGTATCTCTGCTCTGTTTGTGTGAGAGAGCGTGAGATATAGGCCACTGGTCGCCAATCGCTGCCCCATTTTTGGAGTAGGACGCTACCCAGTCCATATGATGATGCATCTGCTGAGACTTTAGTGTCCCGATTTGGATCATACATGGCCAAAACTGGAGGTGAAGCCAAAGAGTCTTTTAAACCTTGAAATGCTTGAGCCTGGTCAACCCCCCACACCCAGATGTTCTTTTTAGACAGAACGTCTCTCAGAGGTTTGTCTCTTTCTGCCAGCTGATTAACTGTTCCAAGAAAACTCCTCAGTTCAGAAACATTTGTTGGTTCCCTCATTTTTCTCACAGCTTCTGTCTTACTTGGATCAGGACTGATGTCATTTGCTGAGATGACATGTCCTAGGAAGATCACTTCCTGCTTTGACAGGTCAATGTTTCCACATTCGGTGGATCGCCTGTCTCCTGCAGCCTTTTGAGCACAACATGTAGGCGAGTGTCATGCTCTTGCTGTGTTCTGCCCCAAACCAACACGTCATTCATGTGGCAAACCACACCTTCCAGACTGTTTATGACTGTTCAATACTTCCAAACAGCTGCAAAGGTTTCCTGAGCTTTAAATGCTCTTAGAGGTGGAGTGAAGACGGCTGTGAAACAAGCTGGTAGTGCACAGAGTGCTGTATTCCAACACAACACTAGTTTAAATAAGCAGCAACTGGGAGAAACGCAGCTGGAAGAAGCTTTTCAATTAAAATCCATTTAAAAATGTAGAACACTATTAGGGGGAGCAGTCTGAGGATGAAGTCTTTGCATTCCTCTGTCTAAGTGGAAACAAGACAGAGATGATTGTGTTTGGAAAAACTGACCTGCCGACTGGTTGTATTCGTGCTATTAGAACCTGAACCTCTCTGATGCTCCTTTTATTAGGAATATTGGGGTAAACTTTGACGGGCATTTTAATTTGACAAACTGATCAGGGCAGTAGTCCAGTCTAGTTTCTGGTTGCTCCTGCTTTTATCAGCGCTAAATAAATAAACTGACTGATCAATATCCACTAAACCAAGATGAATGTTAGGCATGGACAACAAATATTGCAGTTCTTGTGTCAAGACACTCCTAAAGAAGAGCCAACCTAAAGGTTTCTCACAAGGGGCTCAAGACCCCAGCCCAGGTAAATTAACAGGGTTGTGTCAGGAAGAGCTTCCATTGTAAAAATTCTCTGCCAAACCAACTGTGAGAATTAGTGCTAAAGCTAAAGGGAAAAAGTCAACAACAACCTAACATACAAGGGAAAAGAACTGGACTGTTGCTCAAAGGTCCAAAGTTCTGATTTTTGCTGATAAGATTTATGGAGAAGCTGCAAAAACCAAAAGGATTCTGACTTTACTGAACTGGACTCAGACGCCATTAAAGGTCTTTAAATCTCTGCTGGAAAAACAAAGATTTGTGGAATATTTTCATCCTGAACTTCAAGACAGAAGCTGGTGAGTCTGAAAGACTTTGGTTAGAAATGGCTGAGAGAGCTGCTCTTCTTGAATTCCTGAACTGTCACGTTTGTTCAGAGACTTTCAATGATCCTGTAACTCTGAGCTGCAACCACAACTTCTGTTGGAGCTGCCTGCAGAAGTTCTGGGAACAAAGTCAGAACAAAAACTGTCCCATCTGTAAAAGAAAATCATCTAAAGAAAATCCACTTGTAAACTTTGGCCTGAAGGAACTTGCTGACTCGTTTGCTGGAAGACAGAAATCTGAATCATCAGAGACAAAAACAGGAGAGCAGAAGTTCATGGAGGTCTGCAGGAAACATGCAGGAGAATCCAAACTGTTCTGTAAAGACGAGCAGAGAGCTTTTTGTCCTTTCTGTGAGTTTTTTGAGCACCAGAGTCACAAAGTGGTTCCTGTAGAAGAAGCAGTCAGAGAGCTGAAGGAGGAGCTGAAATCTGACTTAAAGTCTCTGCAGGACAAGAAGATCAAATCCAAAGAAGTGGAGGAAACATACAATCAGATGATTCAACACTCCAAGAAGCAGCTGCTGTCCACAGAGACACAGATCAGAGCAGAGTTCAACAAGCTCCAGCAGTTCCTGAAGGAGGAAGAGGAGTCCAGACTGGCAGCTCTGAGGGAGGAAGAGGAGCAGAAGGGGAAGACTGTGATGGGAGAGATGAAGAGGATCCAGGAGCAGATGTCCTCTCTGTCAGAAAGTATCAGTGCTGTTGAAGCAGAGCTGCAGAAAGACAAGGAGGCGTTCCTCAGCAGTTGGAAAGACACTCAGAGCAGAGCCAGAGCCCAGAGCTCGCTGTCAGACCCACAGCTGCTCTCAGGAGCTCTGATAGATGTGGCCAAACATGTGGGCAACCTGTCCTTCAGAGTCTGGGAGAAGATGAAGGAGAAGGTCCACTTCAGTCCGGTCCTTCTGGACCCAAACACTGCATACAGAGATCTTTATCTGTCTGATGATCTGACCAGTGTGAGACAAGGAAAAACTTCTCAGCAGCTTCCTAACAATCCAGAGAGATTCATGGAATATGCTGAAGTTTTTGGTTCTGAAGGCTTCAGATCAGGGAAACACAGCTGGGAGGTGGAGGTGGGAGATCATCCTGACTGGGTCATTGGTGTGACTAAAGAGTCTGTTAACAGGAAGGGAGAGAGGTCTGCTTCACCAAATATGGAAATTGGTGTTTATTACACGATAATGGAAAATACACAAACTGTGCTGGTCAGACTGTCACTGTGACCAAGAGTCTCCAGAAGATCAGAGTCCAGCTGGACTATGACAGGGGGGAGGTGTCCTACAACCCTGAAGACATGACTCACATCTACACTCACAAAGACACTTTCACTGAGAAACTGTTCCTACATTTCTATGTTGGAAGATCTGGAGACGCAGAAACCTCTAAACTCCAAATCTGTGCGACTGATTGAGATGATTTGACTCTTGTGTCGTCAAAAAATAACTGAAATCTTTTTCTTTCTTTTCATGTATAATTTACACTTTTTGACCATCTATCTGTCAAAATCTGCACCAAAACACCCAAACAGTGAGTGAAACAGTAAATGTTCTACATTTAAGAGCTAAAAACCACTTCAGTTGGTGTGTTGAAGGTTTGTTGGTGACGTTTGGCTTCTTTTCATTCAGCATGATTCATTTCAAGTTTTTGCTGTCAAGACAGACTTTCATTGACTCTCAGATCTTCTGATGCACAGAACAGCTTGTGATTGACTCAGTCCACATCATTACACTTCCACCACTGTGTTTTACTGATAGAAATTCAAACATTAACAGGCCAGCACAAGCTTCTTGTTAAGAGTCTTGTACTGAAAAGTGTTCAAACTTTCCTGCATCTGGATGTGATATATTTGTCCAGCAGGGTTTTACGATGTTAAATCCTCTGCTACTTTACTGCTCGTGTTGTTCTAGTGTTCAACCTGCTGTGTTTGTCTTAACATCATTCTCTTAAATGCAAACACTTCACCCTTAAGGAGAATTATCATGAAATTATGCGAGAAACCAAGAAAGAGTTTAGCTTATTAAATAAAATATTATAAAAATGAACATGAATTTGACATAAATTTATTTATTTTAATAAACACAATCATGAACTTTTAATTTGAAATCTCCATCCTCTTTAATGCAGTATATCAAGCTACCATCGGAGGGCAGCAGACAACAATCCTTTGAATGTAGCTGTAAGCCAAAAAGCTGGAAAAACTGCAATAATGGATCTTTTTTTATTTTCTTAAAATAACCGGCATCATTAGATTTTTGGATGTTTAATAAAAGACCTTCAAAAATTATTACATTTTATTTTAGTAAAATTAAGGCAGAAAAAAATGCATAAAGTTCCCAAAATGTAGATGTAATGTCATCACCAATCTAAAAGAATATTCACTAAACATTTATAAATACTACCAACATTCATATTATATCAATTTAGATTTCAGAAGAGAAATTGATAAAGACATAAATATTTTAGAACTGGATCATGTTGTCCAGTAAATAGACTAAAGGGAAATCTCCTGGTCAGGATGGTCTGACTTCAAACTTCTGCAGGTTTTTCTGGAAAGTTCTTAGAGAGTTCCTATTTAAAGCTTTAAAGAAATGTTTTCTGAATAAAACACTTTTGACAACAATGAATCAAAGAATAATAATAATAACAAAACCAAACAAAGACAAATCTCTTATTTACTACTAGAGACCTATAACTTTATTAAATATTAATTCTAAATTATTCACTCATGTTTTAGCAAACAGATTCAAAAATGGGTTCAACAGTTTTATTAGTGAAACTCAGTCTGGTTTCCTTCCAAACAAGTTAATCCACAATAACATTTGACTAATCTGAGATTTATTAGATTATGGAAGATTAATTGAAGACGATGGAGTTATTTTATTTTTTAGATTTGTTTCAAAGTATTTGATTCTCTGGAACATCGGTTTATTTGGACATCATTCCAACATTTTGGTTTCAGAAAACAGTTTCTAGACACAATTTCAATGTTTTACAAAGATATTTCTAACGCATTTCTGCTAGGAACTATAAGATGACCCAGTTAGTCCACTTCTATTGATTTAAACAATATCAATACAAAATGATCAAACAACTTCATCTTTATCCATAAAAGGAAATTCACTTCAAATAATTCCATTGGTTGATGACACTGCATGAATGTAAAAAAAAAATACAAATTAAATTCAAAATAAAAATTCTGTTTCTGTTCTCCCAACATTCAGGACTAAAAAAAGAAGTGAGATAATGACAATCCATGACACTAAAGAGGCTCCACCTCTCGTCTGAAACCCCTAAAAAAAAGTATATTTTTGTTATCTAGTTTCCTCTGTGAGGCACGCTCTTAGAAATATGGAGAAAAAAACAGAAAAGGCCAAAGGAAAGTATCTGGAAAAGACTCGCATGTCATGAGGGTTCCTTCTTTTTGTACTGTGACCTTTTTGTTTTCTCTTGAAACCATGCAGTTTAAAAATGAACCACAGTTTCAATCATGATGCATTTGCAATATCCATGCTTTTCATCCAAGCCTTTCTGTTTGTCCTTCAGACTGTTTTTTTACTGTTTCTATGAAATGTACACATTCTCTACAGGAGGGAAAATCTGAAATAACCCTATTTATAAGTTAACCAGTGCTGTAATCAAGTGAGAATCCAATCTTGTCTTTTTGCATAGACATATGTACCTACTGCAAATAGAACATTTTTGGGTACTTGAGTCACTATTTAATTTTTCTAAAATTGTTTCTAGCACTTAAAGAAAATACTGCGTACAAAAATGTCCTATTTTGAAGAGTATAATTATTTTCTGTCAGTACCGTCACAAATGTTTAAGGAGGAAAAGGCTAGAAATCAATCTATGTATATTCTGTACTTGTATAGCAAACACATTTCATAAATGGAAATATGTTCTCTGAATATTTATTTACTAATATATTTATCTGTAAGCCATGTCTTATGTTCAGAGTGTATGAAAGAGTTACTTGGTTTTGTTTTGAAGAAAGAAAAGACAAAAAACTCACTAACATGAGACTTTGTAAATACATGGTAATTGCACACAAGGCGATTAAATCTTCTCTGACCAAAAAACTGATTTGAAAACTTTAGTATCGTACAGTTTTGTAATTAAAGTGTACAAAGATCTGTAAAATATACAGTTTTATTCAAATGTCAGTGCTGTGTCCTCTTGTTCTTGGTTTTCATTGTTCCGTCACACTGGATCATTATGAACTGGACCATAATCCTTCAAATATAGGCAAAATATTCGAAAAAAACAAAAGTATTTTCTAGTTAGTATTTTATAGTTTTATAAAAAATGTTGTCCCGCCAAAATAAAGGATTGATTTAAAATTCCACTCCAAAGAAAATGGTGTTTTTAACATGTTGCTGGGGAATTTTTCTGATAGTGGATGACGTATACAAATAAAATTCAATTTCTAAGTATTTCTTTATTTAAATTGCTGTGAACCAAGAGCAGAAATGTAAAAAGAGCAGGGTGGGCCACAACTTCCCTGTTTCAAGCTTTCAGCATTAAGAGGGGGGGGGGGGTGCTCTGCAGAAACATTCCCGCCCAAAACTCAGAGGTAACTCCTGGCGCTCTGCAGGAAATATGTCCCACATATTTCACACACAGGTTTTTAGATTTTGACAGAAAAATAGCATAAACATGGTTGAAAACAGATTCAAAGATGATCAGAATGGGACTTTAAGTGATAACCTGGATTCAGATTTAGAGATTAGTTCATTAATCTGTAAATTTGGGGCTCAGTATCAAATCTCACAACTTTATTTAATTTCAGGGTCAGGAGGGATTGATTAGGCATCAGTTGGTTTGGGGAACTTCAAATCAAAACATATTTCTATGAAGACTCTCATTCATAAAGGTTTATTCCATCACAGTGGTAGATTTAAAAGTTGTTCACCTCTTAACCAAAAGGCTTCGTCAACAATTGACAAAGCTTTTTGAATAAGAGGTGAAACGTCTTCAACTAAAAAAAAAACAAGTCCGGATGACAACTTTTAAACCTACTGTGATGGTTTAAATCAAAATGATTTTTCTCCCCAGAACGTGTAGCTAAAACTGTCCAAAAGTTAAAGATCAATTTAAAAAATGTTTTTTTTCCCTGAAATTTTAAAATTGAAATGGAATGTTATGGTGGCGTAGCGGTTAGCACTTTCTCCTCACAGCAAGAAGGCGCTGGCTCAAATCCCAGAACATTTCAGTGGAGTTTGCATGTTCTCTCTGTGTTTGCATGTCCATAAAGATGCTGCATAGGTTGATAACTAAATGTGTGAACGTATGTCAGTGTTTTTGGCTCAGGTGTTCTCTGCTCCTCCACAGAGGTTGGGATAGGCCCCAGCAACCACAAAAGGGATTAGGCAGGTTTGGAAACATCATTAATGGATTTATTATCTGATTGATTCATTTTTTATTTAGTAAATCAATTTCTTTCAAATCAGCCGACTTTATAAGACTCCCTTTAGTGAGTTTCAGTCCACCTTAAGCTTTGAACCTGAAGACGAGCTCTTCCACAAACCCTACAGTCCAGCTTCTAACTTTTCTTAGGAGGAAGATTGCTTTTTGTCATTAAATGGAAGCGGATTCAAGCAAACAGCAAAACTTTATTGCAACGCCACCATGAACATCTGTCAGTCAACAAGCATATTTTAATAACTCTGTGCTGATCTGTTCACCTGTTATTTTACCTGAACGACCTTGAAGACTACAAGGACGGTGGTCTCTGTGGTTGCTAAGCAACAAGAACCTGAAGTCCCTGTAAAGAACTCTGATGCACATTTTAATGAGACCAAGATGAGCCTCAGTCTCCATGGAAGCTGCAATTCACCCTTAAAGTATGACATCACAAACCTTTTCATATCTGACAACAAATAAAACTTTATTTAACTCGTCAAACAGATTTGCTTTAATTTAAAGCATTTTGTTAAATAAACTCAACAATCTTTGTGATACAAGACTCGAAATATCTTTTTACAAATTCATCTATGGAGGAGAAAAGCGACTCCGCTTCATGTCAGAAATCAGCCGCGCAGACGAAGAGCCGCTCTTCCTCACAGCTTGAAGCCAGAATGGAGAGCCACCACCCCCCCAGTCAGGTTGAAGTACTGCACGCAGGAAAACCCGGCGTCTTCCATCAGGCCTTTGAACTCCTCCTTCACACAAACAACAGACTTCAATGAGATCCACAAAGTCACCAAACTGTTTGAAACAAGGAAAACTTTGATGTCAAACTCAGAAGAAAAGTCAGTTTTTCAAAATGTAAAAGAAATTCTGAAATAGTTTTTATATTTCTGCTGCTTCTACTTTCAACCCCTGAAGATGTTTTTCCACAGCAGGACGATCATTTCCAGACAGTTTCTGAACCAAGCGGGGCTTTTACCTGGTCAGGAAACTTGCGGATGCTCTCCACCAAATACTGGTACGATTTCCAGTCTCCAGCGATCACTTCTCCCAAAACTGGGATCACCTGGAAGCTGTAGGCATCGTAGAGCCTGAGGAGGAACAAACTTCAGCTGCAGTGCTGAGGCTGAAATGACCATTTATTCATGAACGTTTCACCTTTGTTCCGTTCATATCACTTATTTGTGAGTGAAAATTGTTTTTCAGTGAACAAGATCAGTTTAGGATGAAACTGTGAAAACTAAAACCGGATCAATGGAGTAGTTTGGCAGCGACACAGACCATAATATCAAAGCATGGTGCTTACCGTTCCAGCACAGGATTGGTCACTTTGCTGAACTCCAAACACAGGAACCTGCCGCCAGGTTTCAGGACCCGAAGAGCCTCTTTGAGCGCCTGAAAGCAGAACGAGCCTGAAGTTTAAATCTATGGATAACATTTTAGATTCTTTTAGGGTTTAGAAATGTTTTATTGGTCTAAGTTTGAAGTATTTGAAGTATGAGGCCTCACAGACACTGAGGTCCTCCGGCTTTGACCTTTTAGTTGTTCCTAATAAAGTTTTTACAGCGTCATTTAAAAGACAGAAATTCTGCTTTTTGTCTTTGTTTAGGTTTGTTTGTGACAGATTGTTTTTGCAATCAAAACATAAAACTGCAGCTTCAAATGTCGGTTCAGACCACAAACCTGATCTATGCGAGTGACGTTCCGAATGCCGAACGCGATGCTGTAAAGATCAAACTGGTCATCGTTGAAGGGCAGCTCCTCTGCATCTCCAACCACCCAGGACAGACCTGAAACACGCCAGCAGGAACCAGATGATAGAACCAGGAGTTAGAACCAGATGTTAGAACCAGATGTTTGCAGAGGAAACTTTTCTGGGAGAGCCACTTCTGATCCAGTCACTGAATCAATGAATCCAGTTTATTTATTCAGTCATAGAGAAGATTGTCTCAAAGAAAGCAGTTAAAAAAACACTTTGGGATTGTTATGATCTTTTTTTTTCTAAAGCTGCAAAGATTAGAAGAATCTGCTTCAATCAGACCAAACACTCTCACTTTTGTGTCAAAATCCAAGTCAGGACTGAAACTGTTTCAATAGATCACCTGTGGTGACCCCCCTGCTGTCAGCCCGCTGTCTGCCCACTTTCAGCATCTCCTTGTTGATGTCACAGACCACAACCGCAGACTCCGGAGCTCCGCCCCCAGCCGGATACCCATCAGAAACGTCCCGCCACGACGGCGTCTGTCCCAACGACATGGCCCGCCTCTGCTGCCTCTCCTGCTGAGAACGAATGTAGTCCAGGAACCGGAAAGCAATGTCACCTGCAGGGGGGGTAAGATGGGGCCAAATGTTGGCTGGATTTAGCTGCGTGTTCTGCAGGGCCACTGGCCTTACCCGTCCCCCCCGCCACGTCCAACAGGCGAGCACCAGGCTGCGGGTGCATGACGTGCAGCAGCGCATCCTTCCACAGGCGGTGGACCCCCAGACTCATGGCGTCGTTCATGACATCATACTTCTGAGCCACGTTTTCAAAAACTTTATAGACTGGAAACACAAAAACCAACTTTCAGTGAGAACCAAGGATCTGAAGGAACCGACACCGTCCCACAGTCAGGCTGGTGGCCCCATGTCACAGAGCATTGATGCAAAAAGAGGAACCAAGAAATGATCTCATGGAAAAGAACTGAGTTTACAGAAACTGGACATTTGTGCAGAAACCAACATTTGTTCATTGGTGTGATGTGAGGTTCAACACTAAAGTTTAGCTTCATAACGTCTACAAACCATAAACATAAAATTACAAGATTTGATTGATTCTGGATAAAATGTGAGACTTTTCTTTTGAAATTACTGACAGAAACATTGAAACTTGTTTATTTTTAAAAAAAATGTTTTGATACATGTAATATAAATGTGTAAGTACTTCCATAATCATTCATTTTATACAAAAATAACTTTAACATTGGATAACTAATAATTTAAGAACTCCCTCTCTCCTTATTTATAAACTTTTTGTCTTTGTTTAACTATATAAAAGTCATTTAAGTCACCCCCCCCCCCACACTACATTGATTGTTTTATTGTTTTTATCAATAAAGTTTTCTAGCTAAAACCATGGAGCTTTTCTTTTCACCTTTGCCTGCTTTCTCCGCCTCGGATACGGTCTCGAAGCCGAAGTGAGTGCTCCGGTCCTCGGCTGCACCGCTGAACCACCGACAGTCTGACCGCCATAAAACTGCGGCGTAACAGGCATTTTTGCGGGACAAACTGCGGACTAACGATCTGGCGGAGGCAGCCATGTTGATTACACAGTGAGACAGGAAGTTTCTTCTTCTATGGATGTTAATGTGGTGAACATTTGCTGCCATCTGATGGTCAAATGTAGAACTGCGGAATTTTCCGTCGGATTTAGCCAATTTTTTAAGAACTTTTGGAAATGTAGTAATTTCTTATTTCAACATTGTTAATTAATTTTCGTTTTTGTATATATGTCTTTAGCTACAGTAAAAATAAATAAATAAATAAAAAACACACGGGCCGTCCAGTTATCCTAGAGAAGACCAAGCGCCCTCTGCTGGACATTTGACAACACTACTACTTGGAACTGGGAGGAACCTTCCTCACTCACCTGCAAAACGCAGAGCACTCCTGGATCAATCAAAATCAAACTCACGAACACTTCTGAGCCAAAGTCACGAGGAAAGAGATACAAGTTTAATGTTTTATTTTATTTGTTTACACAATAAACCATTCTGGCAATAAGAAAGTGATTAAAACTCTGGATCTGTGCGTCAGTTTCAATGTCTTTGTAATGTGTAACAAGTAAGAATAACCCCCTGGCCTGTTCTTTTCCTATTATTGTATTTGATCGTTGTGATCAATACACTTCTGGGGGAAAAAACTTTGGCGAGACCAGTGTTGCCAGATTTCACCCAATTGAGTGATTTTGGTTCTAAATTTGCGGGTAAAAATGGCTTTGGGCGGTTTTAGAGTCGGTTCGGCGGGTTTTTTCCGCGCATGAATATATAATAGCGGACTGCGCTAAGCTCCGTGAACGCATCAGGCAGAGACGCTTAATGGGCCCTGTCCAATTATCATCTAACCTTTTGCGGGGGTGCAACGTCCCGCCCCGTTGGGCGGTTTTTAGCTGGGGTTTGGCGGTTATCAGATGTCTTTGGGGCTGGAAAACTGTGACTCTATCTGGCAACACAGGGTGAGACTGAGGAAATGAGTTCTGAGGAAACTGAAAGTAAAATGACTTTACTAAACTGAACTCAGACGCCATTAAAGGTCTTTAAATCTCTGCTGGAAAAACAAAGATTTGTGGAATATTTTCCTCCTGAACTTCTAGACAGAAGCTGGTGAGTCTGAAAGACTTTGGTTAGAAATGGCTGAGAGAGCTGCTCTTCTTGAATACCTGAACTGTCACGTTTGTTCAGAGACTTTCAATGATCCTGTAACTCTGAGCTGCAACCACAACTTCTGTTGGAGCTGCCTGCAGAAGTTCTGGGAACAAACCCAGAACAAAAACTGTCCCATCTGTAAAAGAAGATCATTTGAAGAACATCCTGCTGTGAACTTTGGCCTGAAGGAACTTGCTGACTCGTTTGCTGGAAGACAGAAATCTGAATCATCAGAGACAAAAACAGGAGAGCAGAAGTTCATGGAGGTCTGCAGGAAACATGCAGGAGAATCCAAACTGTTCTGTAAAGACGAGCAGAGAACTTTTTGTCCTTTCTGTGAGTTTTTTGAGCACCAGAGTCACAAAGTGGTTCCTGTAGAAGAAGCAGTCAGAGAGCTGAAGGAGGAGCTGAAATCTGACTTAAAGTCTCTGCAGGACAAGAAGATCAAATCCAAAGAAGTGGAGGAAACATACAATCAGATGATTCAACACTCCAAGAAGCAGCTGCTGTCCACAGAGACACAGATCAGAGCAGAGTTCAACAAGCTCCAGCAGTTCCTGAAGGAGGAAGAGGAGTCCAGACTGGCAGCTCTGAGGGAGGAAGAGGAGCAGAAGAGGAAGACTGTGATGGGAGAGATGAAGAGGATCCAGGAGCAGATGTCCTCTCTGTCAGAAAGTATCAGTGCTGTTGAAGCAGAGCTGCAGAAAGACAAGGAGGCGTTCCTCAGCAGTTGGAAAGACACTCAGAGCAGAGCCAGAGCCCAGAGCTCGCTGTCAGACCCACAGCTGCTCTCAGGAGCTCTGATAGATGTGGCCAAACATGTGGGCAACCTGTCCTTCAGAGTCTGGGAGAAGATGAAGGAGAAGGTCCACTTCAGTCCGGTCCTCCTGGACCCAAACACTGCAAACGGAGATCTTTATCTGTCTGATGATCTGACCAGTGTGAGACAAGGAGAAACTTCTCAGCAGCTTCCTAACAATTCAGAGAGATTCATGGAATTTCCTGATGTTTTTGGCTCTGAGGGCTTCAGATCAGGGAAACACAGCTGGGAGGTGGAGGTGGGAGATCATCCTGTCTGGCTCATTGGTGTAGCTAAAGAGTCTGTTAACAGGAAGGGAGAGTGTGATGCATCTCCAGAAGATGGAATCTGGTGTTTAACACACCGTAATGGAGAATACACAAACGGTGATGATCAGACTGTCACTGTGACCAAGAGTCTCCAGAAGATCAGAGTCCAGCTGGACTATGACAGGGGGGAGGTGTCCTTCTACAACCCTGAAGACATGACTCACATCTACACTTACAAAGACACTTTCACTGAGAAACTTTTCCCATATTTCCATGTTGGAAAATCTGGAGACGCAAAAACCTCTAAACTCCAAATCTGTCCGACTGATTGAGATGATTTGACTCTTTTGTCAAGAAAAATAACTGAAATCATTTTCCTTCATCATACTTAGATCAATACTGGTGATTAGATTATCTTCTAGCAGAAAATCTGCATTTTTTGTGTATAAACCCATTATTTCAAATCTGGAATTTCTTCATTTATTTGTACTTTCTCGTTGGTTCCACTTGTAACCTTAACGTGCCTCGGATTGCAAAAGGGAAAGCTGAAATCACAAATGTTGGTTCCATTTCTGTTTTCTTTGTTCTTTAGTGTCTCAAATATTTTGTATCTGAATTTGATTTTCACTGCAGCTTCTCTAAAATGTTCAATGACAAGTTTCTGCTGTTTCTGTTCAAGTAAATGTGAATCAGCTGTTAAATCTCCTTCATGAGTCAGAAATCAGGAGCGTTTCAGACAAAATCTGTGCAGTTAATGTTTTTCTCAGGATTCAGGAAGAAGAAACGGAGCAGAAGAAGGTTTTTCATGTTGGAAGATGGTTTCAAATAGATTCAAGTTTCAATTAAAAAGACTTAAAAAGTGAAAAATTGTTTTTATTGAACTCACAAAGTATAACCCTACATTCATTTAGAAGGAACAGAAGTTTTAACGGTAGATTTTCTTTAAGCAGCTTTACTCTTTAGGTAAACAATTCTCACACCTCTATGATCAACATATTCAAACACTAAGAATTGTGTTTAATGAGTGCAGCAATATTATATGAGTTCAGTTTACTTAATGAAATCAAATCAAAGATGAACAAACATTTTACCTGAATTCATTTATTTTTTTAATAAATACAATCAGGAAATTGTTCTTTTAATTTGAAAATCCTCTCCATCTTTTTGGATGTAGTACATCGTGCTGCCACCAGAGGGCAGAAGTAATGAATAATTTTCTAGTTTTCCAAATAAACTTCAGCATTCAACCTTTTGCATGTTTAACAGCCATGAAAAACCAAACCTTCAGAACAGATTTTACTGGACTCTACGGCCGGTTCATGAGGAACTGAACCAGAAGCTTGATGACGCCGTCGTTCAGACCCAGCACCTCTCCGTCCTGCACAGTCTGGAACAGCTGCTGGCTTTGGCTGCCCCACAGAAGGTTCTTTCTGGGGTTGTTAGCGTCTGTTTCCACAGAGAGAGCCACAGTGTTCAGCTGGTAGCAGAAGAAGGAAAAGAAGTGACCGTCTGTGATCACAGCCTGCGACACAAAGGGTCTGCACACGTCCTCGTAGCTCCAGAAACCTGTCAAAGGATGAACAGGAAGATCAGTGGCAGTTCAACCATCAACTGGCCTTTAGGACCTGATAAACTAAACATCCATGGTTTCAGTGGCAGGAAGAGGCGTCTCCTGCATGGAGAACTCACCCTGGTACGCAGCCTGAGCTCCAGTCCAGGAGAAAAGGCTGGCGAGGGCGTTGGCTCTCAGGAAAACCTCCACCTGATCAGACTGCTGCTGCTTCACCATCCGGTCTCTGTGGTACCGGTCGGGTACCAAGTGGAACTGGGTGTGACCGTAGCATGCTGGGTCGGGCAGCTTTGCCCCTGTTAAGACAACCAAGAGGATTCATCAACAGAAGAAATTCAAAATATGACCTGACGGAACAAAAAGTGTCCTGAACTTCATCAGAATCTTTGGGTCTGACTCAGCTTGAAATGTCTTTGGGTTGAAGACATAAAGCAGTTCAGAAAATTAACAGGTAGGATAGTGGTTTCATTGTAAAGACGGTTGCTTTAAATTAGACTGAAAAGTCTGATAATCAGCAAGTACCTGGTTAACTGATCTGGTTTAGAAATGACGCTTAGTTACAAACAGAAGAAAACTGGCAGATTTGCTTCATACTTGCGTCCACTATTGACCATAGGAGTCTAACTTCTGTTGCCTTAAAGAGCTTTTTGTTTTTATATTTGTTACCTGTGAAGATGTTGTTGTCATACTGTCTCCTGAAGAGGGGCATGAGGTTTGGAGCGTGAGGAACCACAGGAACGTCAGCCGTGTAAGACGCCTCCATTGGATTAAACTTTAAAGGAACAAAACACATTTTTTATTGACTGATGAGCTCTGAGTCTGTGGCTTTGTGTCTATTTTCTCTTTTAGAAATAATTCTCAGAAACTCCTTTAATTTAAATGGTGATTTTTCATTGTCCGTGGAGGAATTTACTTATTTTCTCCACAAACTCAGGAACTTTCTTTCTTTCTGTCAGATGGGATTTTGTTGTGATGTCATCAGCTTGGCTGTTACCTGTGGTAGTTGCTGAGTTATCCGGATCTGACTGTGAGGGCTGTCGTCAATCTGAAACCGGAAAGGTTCCAGCCGGCCCTTGCGGTGCCCCTTTGGTATAATCCTTTGCCCCCTCCGCCAGTAAAAATTCACCTGTGGACTGAAATCTGACAGAAAACTAACATGAGACGAAACTTTATGTACCGGTAATCAAAAAGGTTTAAAATAATAATAAACAGGGCTGAGGAGAAAAACGGAATATTGGTATAAATAGATTCAGGAAGCCCATGGACTTGTGTGTCTTTCATTTATTTATTTTCTCCTATTTAATGAAGGTTCAATAAAACAGTACATTTTACAGAGAGATAATAACAATGCTATTCTCTTTTTGATTTGCATCAAGGACACGGACAAAAACTTTGCTCTTATTTTGAAAATCCCCTTGTTTGCATTTTCTTTAATAGTCCAGATTAAAACGGTGATGCGTTCACGTTCTGTCACATCACCTCGTTTACTTACCTAAACTGGAGGAAAGGAGCAGCGGGTTATACTTGGCCAAACTATACGTGAGTTCAGCCACCAGATTTTTGAGGAAAGGTCCCATAATTTGCTCCTGATGTCTGTAAACGTAAGGTTTGCGTTTCTTTTTCATGTGGCAGTGTTCCTGGAGGATCACACGGGTGACCAGTGCGCGGATCTCCGCAAACGCATCACCGTCAATGCCACTGATCTCGGTTTGATCCGCGGGTGACGGAGAGCTCCCCTCCCCGCTGTCCACAGAGAACTTCTCGGGTAAACCTGGGATGTACGCCGTCTTGGTGAAGTGTTGGTACCATCGATCCGCGTTCCGAGCAAAAGTCTGGGGATAGACCACAAATTTCTGCCGCTGGATGCGGGTGATGAGCGACAGTTTTTCCTCCACCGGAGAGGCGCGTATCCTTTGAATCTGCTCATCGATCTGTCGCAGCCTGGCGGATTTGCTCTTAGCGGTCAGGGAAGCGACTATAGGCGGATATGAAGGCTGCGTTACGGCAGCCTCGGTGTGGACAAACCGCCGGTTCTTAAACAGGCTTCTAGGGAACAGCAAGGGCAGCTTGCAGCGAGACGCCATGTTTGTCGAGTTTGTTCTTCCGGGTCACTGACCCTCAAACTAACGGTATACCTTCGTAGCGCCACCTTCTGTTGAAAAAGAACAACAGAAAATGTACTTATGCATTTACTTAAATTAATTAGTACTTTCTGACAATTTAATCATTAACATTTTCTTTTTGTGATCTTCTAGTTCAGAATTGATCATTTTAAAGCGTTTAAAAGAGGTGTAAAAACATTCAAAGGCCGTTTAACATTGCTGCTCTTGAACATACCCCGTACGCACAACTACGTCATTCATGTCCACTTTGGGTGTTTGAGATAACCTCGTGAATTTAGATTTCAGAAACTTTACGTTTCTTTTTAAAGAGAACATCGTGCATTTTGAAGTATTTTCACATCTTAAATGTTAAGTACCTTATATAGGTAATTTACTATATTGATTCCTTTTTCAAAACAAACTGTCGATCTTGCACACTTTTGTCAAGGCTTGGTCTGTTATGGAACTTGAGCTTTCTGATGTCGTTGAAGGCAGCATCAACTCCAGCTCGATAGCTATGGTGGAGAGAGAAGTTTGTGCCCTACATTGCCGTGTTTTTCTCCAAAAAATAAACGTCAATCATTGGCAGTGGGGATTTTTAAAGCAAAGTAGTCTGCTATGAATTTCTGTAATGTTTTCCGAGCACAGATTGGGTGCAGAGCGCTTCAGCTCAGCCGTGTTCACCGTGTTTGTCAAGCTAAGGTAGCTGTCATCTTATTCAGCTCCGTGGGAAACCTGTGCTCTGCACACCAAAAATGGGCTTCTATTTAAATCAGTGGAAAAGGCGCTGTAGTGATTCATTTCTTAATGTCAATGTACCCCTTTTTTATTTTCAGAAAACTCTTTGCACAAAAAGCGATGAGGTGAAACTGGCAGAAGAGGCAAGCAAAAGGTTTGCAGCTCCAACCATTTTCTCCAAAGTGATTGACAAAAGCATCCCTGCAGATATCATTTATGAAGACCATAAGGTAAATTATTGTTCCTCGTGCCACACCTGACCTCATCCATTAAATAGCAAAGTCACTCTTAAATGTTTCTGGTTTGTTGTTGTTTAGTGTTTGGCGTTCAGAGACATCAGTCCACAGGCGCCCGTCCACTTCCTGGTTATTCCCAGGACCCCCATTCCACGAATAAGTGCTGCTGAGGATGCAGATGCAGAGGTGGGCTCTTCTACCTGATGGATCCACACCAGGGACGTGCACGGGATTTTAGAGGGGCAGGGGCTCAAAATTAGAGAAGGGCGCCAAAAACAAACACTTATTTGTCCTTTAAACAATAAGGAAATAAGTAACATTTAAAAATAAAGTACTAATTCATACCTTCCCCGTTATGTGACCTGTGTGGGAAAACATTTTTCTTTTTTTATACAAAGTATTGTCAACATGAGGTCATTCTATTTATCACAGGATGTCATGAAAGCAATACAACACTGGAGGGTATTTATGTTGACACAATGTGCTGCAGGCATAATTAACACAAATCAAGTTTAATGCAGATGGTAACATTTTAAACACAAAATATCCCAAAACATTTATCCCTAGAATGCTGAAATATTAACAATATTTAATGTTATGTTTTGTCTGGTATCTCTAACAGGAATTTATTAATATTTATACACTAATTAGGGCACTTTTTAATATGAGGCAAAAAGGGCAGGTGTTAAGGACCCCTAGGGCCCTATGAGTGCACATGCCTGATCCTCACTCTTTGGACAGTTATCAGCGAAACAGAAAAGTCATCAGGCTGTAAGGAAATCTGCTCAGGCCTAAGAATGCAGCTTAATGTCATGGTTTCTGAATATCACAGGCATAAACTCAGAAGCAGACGTTCCTCACAGAGGGCCTCTTTTGGTTTTACAGCTTTGTATGATGAGCTTCCAGAAAGCTGTGAGAAAAGACGAGATTATTGTTTTTTTGTCACAAAAGTAGACAGAATCAAGGATTTCCTGATATATTTAGGGTAAAAAAGGAGCCCCTTAACCTGATACAGGTCTGGATTTTAACTGAGCAGCTCTGAAACCTTCATTTCTGTTTTAAACGTTCAAACGTGAACATGCTGAGTCTCAGAATTGGTGCTTTACTTTCTTAAGATCATTGCTTTAAAGTGGTCAGCAGGTTTTCTAGATCAGGATGAGCTGTTAAGCTCAGTGATCAGTTGACACGCATTCAAGAAAGCGCTCGTACGTGGTGTTCACACTGGACAATCAGGGAGGGGCTTCTTTTTCTGTTCCCACTGTTTATGAGAACTGTTTACAAAAGGATCAGGACTCGATATCAGATAAAAAACCTGACTGGAACATCCCGAATATTTACTTTTAGTCCATGAGGGGTTATCTTTTTATTCCTATAAAATTTAGTTGCAATTGTAAGAAAATTAATCCTACAAATGCGTTTGGTGGGGGGTGGGGCTGTTCTTGTTTTTTCCGGACCAACCCACAACTTAGAGGGGAATTTTCTACTGTCCTCCAGAAACCATGTCCTAAAAACACCGCCGTTTTTTTTGTGTGGCTAAAAACAACATAATCCTAATTAGAAGACGCCTGAAACACTAAAAAATAGATCAAGGGATGATCTGTTTGGGTCTTTTAAGCAAAAAGATACATAAAAAAACCCATATTCTCATGTTTTTATAAACCAACTTGCTTTCTTATCTGTGTAAGTCACATGTGAGAAATATGTAAGAGGTGAACATGTCAAGCGGAAAAAAGAACTTCAACGGCAAAAATCCAAACCGACCGGTCGAAGAATCAGACTGCAGCACTTTTACAGAAAAGCAGGTCGAACGTCTGTCCTAAGTCCTGCTCGTTTTAGGACTTTAAAAATAGATTCTAGCTGATTTTTTTTTTCCAAAGGTCATGTTTGCACTTCCTTAAAATATAGTTGTTTTCATAGATATGCAGGTCCAGACAGCTTTGCATATGTGTCACAGTGCAGAGTGACGGGTTCACTCGGATGAATCCGTACCGTCCACTTCTGACCTCTTTCCATGCTCCAGTTCTCAGGTCCAAACTGCAGCTTCCTCCAAAGTCCAGATGTTGTCACAAAGTGAATCCATCCCCTTTCTGCTTTTGATCAGACTCACAGAACCAGAGAAGTGGACTCTTAACGCCTCTTGTTTCCCGTCTTCCAGCTGCTGGGACATTTGCTGGTTGTTGCTAAAAACGTGGCGAAGCAGGAATCCCTGAGTGACGGGTACCGAGTGGGTGAGCCTCGTCATCCGTCCATCATGTTTTGACCCTGTGGTCAGAAAGTCTGACGGTTCTCCTGTATTTTCAGTGATCAATGACGGGAAGCACGGCGCCCAGTCGGTCTACCACCTCCACGTCCACGTCCTGGGGGGGAGACAGATGAAGTGGCCTCCAGGATGAGTCTCACTTCAGGATTCTGGAGCGTCCGATTGACAACTTTACCTTTTCAAAGCCTCAACATTCAAATATTTTGTGGTGACATAAATTGTAAAAATAAATCCAGCTGCAAATGAAGACATTCCTTCTTTTCCAACACATTTCAATTCTTACCAGGCACAACAATGTCTACAAACACTCTAATAATGTGCAAAAAAACTTGAGTTTCTGCTGCATTTTCTACATTTTTGACTTGAATGATGCTGTTAAAGATGCAGCTTCATAGATTATGAAGCCTTGAGGGTCAAAGGTCATGTGCACCTAGTTAGAGCTGCAACTAAAGACTGTTCTGGTTTGTTGACTTAACTTTTTTAACCGGTTGATCACATTTTGGTTTTTTAGTATCAATCTTTTTGGTGCCAAACAAGAAATGGAATTATTACTCAATGTGATTTCCTCAACCAACAACAATAATAATAAATATTTAAGCGTCAGTGTTGCTTTAGTTTAATAAAAAAAAAAAAAAAACAGTTTGACTTCCTGCCACCAACTGGAGGAGACCAGCGATGAAAAATCCAGAATGATCTCAAAGGCAGCAAACCTCACATTCCCTCACAAACTTCTCCGTTCTTTTGCATTTGCTGGGAAGAAACATCATTGTAGTGCGTCCCACTGTGAATAAGGTTGCTGTTGCTTCTTCTAAGTTAAATCTTTCCTCTGGTCTGTGATTTTTAACATTATCATCCACATCAGGTGAAACAATTGATCAAAAATACATTTCTATAAGAAAATGCTTGCAGAGCCCATACAGACACCTAAAAATAAACTTCATATGTGCTATAAACAAAGATTAAAAACAGAAATAAAGGAAAATACTGTGAAACAGCTTTTAAAAGATGAGTTAAAAGTTTCATTTAAGAGGAAAAAGAACAACGGACACATTTTTAAAAATTTGTTACTTTTTAAAGGAGTAAATATGAAAACATTCTTGTTTTTTATGTTCTCTGTCCAGTTAGGTTCAAGCACATTTTTGAAGATTATATTAATCCTTTTCTAAACTTTTTAGTTTTTGAAAATTAATTTGTGATTTAAACTTTCAGATTGAGATTAAAATATTAGCTTCTTGGTATTTAAATTTGAGAACCATAAGGTGAAGGTCCACTGGACTCTTGTCATCGAGTCCCTCTGGTCTGCCTCCAGGGTGAACCCTTGGTCACTATAATTAGGGGGAAGAACCAGATCCTCACTTTTTCTGCTATGATAAGGCTTTTATTTTGAAGACTCTGGAACATTTGACACCCTGCAACACAACTGCTACAAACCCCTTCTCCGTTTTAATGTCCCAACTCTAGAAAAAGGGGTTATTCAATCAAGAACTTGTTTTTTTTTGTCTGGAAAGTGAGGAAACATAGAAAACTGCAAGGCTTTCTTTATTAACCTAAAATATTTGGTGACTTTCCTTTTGTTTTTAGAAAGCTATTTTGGTGACTGGTTCAGGATATTGATATGTGCAGAATCTGAGTGTTACTTTCTTGATTGTCATACTTGCAGCTCTTTAAATGTGCTGTGATGATTTGAACGAGGTATTTGGGTTTTAGGGAGTTTTTAGAGGTTACAGGCCTTGATTGAAACAAGGTTTTTAGAGTCTGCAGGCGTATCCAGCTGGCAGAACTAAGTGACAATACTTAAATGTCACCTCAGGCTTTTTGGCTTGATGACAAAACACACATTTAATAAATAAGGGAACGCAGCTGACATCCATGACCCGAACAGCAGAACTCACAGAAAACAGGAACTTAAACACACGAAACATGAGACAGGAGGGAACAATCACAGACCAAGCTGCGAGGTCAAACAAAAGGAGAATTAAAACCTGTCCTAAAATCAAACTGGTAGAACACCTGAACCTGACTGCCTAGCCCGACAACATTTTAGTTTGAGGGAATCTGGTCCGCCGCGTGGACCTTTTGCGCCAAGCCGCATCCTTTCCAGCGCCAGCGCGCTAGGTAAGCCAAAGATGACACGATGGGGGGGTGAGTGGTTCTGCAAAGGAGGCAGAGCGCAGCTTCTGTCCGTGACCGCACCTGCGCGCCCCTTCCCTCACGCGAACGCGCGCCCCTCGCTTTTAGGGGCACGTCAAGCGCGCGACGAACGCACTTAGTGCATCTGTGTAGATTCGGGCAGAAAACACAACCGTCTAAGATAGATGATCGCAGACAAAGAGCCGTTTATAAATATTTGCAGCCAGATGAGAGAGGATTTAAGCCAACAACAGAAAAGTCAGAGAACATCAACGCGCTGTTGGCAAATTACGCACAAGCTGACTAATTGTGCTAAACGAAGTTTCCCCCATATGATTGTGCGTAAAAGTGAGTAAAATAAAAACACCTCCTTGAATAAAAAGTGTGTTTTAAAAATTTTCATTTTTAAAAGAACTATACTGACAGGTTAATATGAGAAAAGTCTGTCCGCGCAGTGAAACTGTAAAACAGGTTTAGCCAAAATGTTACTTTCATTTCTGAAGGGTTTTTCCAGACAGAAAGGCTAAAATTCATGTAAAGTAAAACGTTTCAAGTTAAATATTTTTTAAAATACTTAATAAAATATTAAAATATAATTGCAATTGTATTTTTTATTTGTTGGTAGAAACAACAGCAACAGTGGTTTTCTGTTTTTTAATTTGATTGGCATCACACTTTTCTGTTCTGTATTGTTCTAGATACATTACATGTATGGGCAAATGTTTGTATGCCTCCTAAACCTGACCTCAATGTAAGCTGGTATTTAAAGACTTTTAAAGATTTAAATACACGCCCTGTAAAACGGCACCATAAGATCTAAAAAGATAAAATTCCATTGAGTGAACAGGTTTTCCCTTTTTTATTCAAGACAATACATAAACATAGAGAACTCTCTTGGTAATGTGTGATGTTGGTTCTCCTCCAGACCAAGTAGAAAGTGTTCTTACTTCTGCAGAAAGAAGGAGACGCTGTTCTTCATGACTCTTATCTACAGGTACACTCCACATGCACAAACTGATAACATTTATCTTGTTACTTGTTTTCTTGCCACTCTAAAAGAGTCTGTTAACCTTCTTCAGTGAACGTCCCCAGAGATGAAGCAGGGGTCAGCAACTTTTGTTTATGTTCTTTTACACAATTTAAATGCAACATAGCTTTAGTTTACAATTTTAACTTTTGGAAACTATTGACTGTAGCCCATACAAGTTTCTTCCTAAATAAAATCCACCCTGTGTCTATTAAGATCCTCCTGCTGCAGCAGATTTTAAATTAAAAATGAAAGTCAAATGTGGCATTTTCTGTTTTTTTTTTCTTATCTGTATATGTAAATGCAATTATATTCTCTGAACATCAGCCAGACCCTGTTGTGCAGGAGAAGATAAGAATTGTGTTTAAGGTTAATTCTTATAATAAACCTCTTTGACTGCATGGGGATTAAACATTTTACCATAATTCTCTCTGTTATCTTACAAGTTAAAAATGTAAACATAAATGAAAAACTTTTATAACCGAAACAAGTTAACCAAAACTACAAATATGTTGTTTATTCAAATGGTCATTTGAATAAATACATTTGAATAGAGCCCCAATACTAAATTTTCCTTCGGGGATTAATAAAGTTCTTCTTGAATCTTGAATCTTGAATCTTGAATCTTGGAGGAATAAAAGAGCCAGATGAATCTCCCGTTGCAGAGCGCTGCAGTGAATAAAAAGTTGATTTTTCTTTTAAATCCTGTTTCTAAAAAAAAAAACCCACACTCAATGAAATAATTTGTGCGTGTGCAGCAAAGATTTGGTCTTGAACCACCTTAAAATTATTCTAGTTTATGCAAGTCTTTCCTCTTCTGTGTGCCTTTTATGCAACATATAGCGTCGTAGGGAAGCTTTAAATAATGGTTTTTAAATTTTCTGATGATTAAAAACATCTTTTTGGCTCATTATAATCTTGTCTAATATTTGTCTTAGAATAGATGCTGTAGTGGATTTTGTTGTTGTTTTTGTGTTTTTTTTTTTGTCCTCTCATTAGTTTCTCTTGTATTCTCAAAGATGTTCCAGGGTTTCTTTCTCTGTCTTTGTTTGTCTCATTCTGGTTGTGGCTCCCTCAATAATTCTGTTTCTGGTTACAGATCCTTTTTATTAATCTGTTAAAATTGTACTTTACCTTCCACATGTGTCCATTTGAATGTAGGGAAAGTGATTCCCTCAGTAGTTTAATCATTTATATAAATAAAGTTCATGTAATTTTGCCTTTTGTGATGCAATCTACTCTAAATCAGACTAAAACCTTAAGTTCTTTGAATAGAATTGGACTGTAAAAACATTGTTTCTTTTATTTTTGCAGGGTTTCATGTATTTGCATAGCGCCTTGAGACAAACTTGTCTATAAATAGGTGCCTAGTTATTGAACAGATTGAAACTGAATCATGTAGATTTGGTGAAGTCATTTTCCTGACAGACACACTGCAAAGGTTTGAGTAATGAACCTCCCACAATAGAAAACTAGTTAATACTTAGTAAAAATTATATCTGAAAGGCTATCAAGCTCTTGTGAAATAATTAAGTTGGAAATCTGATAACTGCGGCTTTAACGGCGTCTTATCAGAGAGTAAAGTGCATTTTAACCCCATTGGTGTTAGTGCGTTTGTTTGAATTCTAGTTTTAGATGAACACTTTTTTATGAAGCTCCACTCTAATCATTCACAGCCCCCTGGGAGGAGCAGATGAGGTGTGTAAGAAGGCAGTTGTGGTGTGACCGGGTGGTGTGATTCACTAGCCTTACAGTCAGAGCGAGGTAACTGTGTGTCACTGAAGACAGTTCAACTTTACTCCATATTTAGTAACAGAGCAGCAGTCACCCCCTGCTTAAAACGATAAGAGAGTTTAGGATAAAGAAAAACACAAGTGTATCCTCAGATGTTCTAGATAAGCTGAGCAGCTCGTCTTTTATGGTCCAAAGTCTCATCCGTTCTTGTAGACAACTTATCTGATTGAATCATTTCTCCATGGAGCACACTTGATAATGAAGAGCAGATTAGAACTGATAAAGGTTTTCTTAACACTGGGGTTTTATAACCCCTCCATGGGATCCATGAAAGCCCCCTCCGCTGACACTCACCCTGTTACCAATGACAACAGTCGTCAGCATCTGACATGAAAACAAACTCTCGGTTTCTGCAGCTGATTGATGTGTTCATGCGTCTCAGGATTCAGGACTCGTCACCTTGACGAGATGCAACCTTTGGTCGGTTGGTTGGATCTTTAACGTGTCTTTACAGGCTCAGCATAAGTCGCTCAGTGGATTGTGTAAATGTTTCCAGATCCGGGTGAGGCAGGAAAACCCACAGCTATACTTTCCCCTTAAAGGGCAAAAGTCCAGAACCAGAACAAGGCAAAGGTTGACCCAGCTTTGTGCTCCACCTGACGTGCTGCTGTCAAGTTGATGCCATTCGACTCTTTAAGTGGAAAAGGTAAGCTGACATTTCTATATGTTCCTTTACGTTTTATTTTTTTTTCTATTTTTTTATATTTAAGGACATGATATCCATCCTGACTCATTAAAGTTGTTTTCTTTTTGAAAAGATTGTGTTTTAACACCACGAGTCCTTCTTTTACAAAGATTTTCCCTGGAAATTCACGCTGCACACAATACACTTTGATCCAAATGATGACTGGGACTGACATTTTGTTCTTGGCAGAGCACTTTGAATGAGATTTGCACAAGTTAGAGCAAAGATATTTATTGCCAAACTGCACTTTTGCAAATTGTTGATTCAGAGAAATCAGAGTTCAGACTAAAAGTCTGCTGTCTCTGCAGGTTGTAATCTAAGGCAGACTCTATTGATTCTGTGTTTTTTACACTTGGAAGTAAAGGAGGCACATTTTTCTCCCCAGAGCTTATTTAATGAGGATTTAAAACTGCAAAAAAAAACATTTTAAACATTGGTTTTCACCTCCTGCTCTGTTTTTTTTTGCGTGTTTTATTGCTTTGTAGTTATTAAAACTCACATAAGACTTCTTTATTTTTGGGTCAAAGGTGGTTTGATCCTAAACTTTTGCAGTCAGGGGGTAAAGCAATGCCTCCTGGGACGACATCAAGGGTTTCAACATTTGGAGCACCGCTACACAGCAGTCAGCGGTCACGCAGGGCTGACCTGTTGCAATGACTTTAAGCAATGTCAGAGCTGTATAAATGAACAGAGTAGGCACTGTTTTGTAACAGATAACCTTATCTGCTCAGAGAGTCCTCCATGGACAACATTTGAAATGTTCTGGTGCTGATTTCATTCTACTGTTTGAAGCAAACGCAGGATGAGCACCACAGAAGAATCAATCCTAAGCAACGGGGTCGCAGCCATGGATCTTCATGCTGACAGGTTTGTGAAATTATTGTGGAATAGAGGAAATGTCTGAACTCGTACAGGTTTATTTATTCACGCTAAAAAGATTTCCTTCCTTGTCATTTTCTCAGCATCCCTCCAGACTCGGAGATCTCAATCAACCAGGACCAGAAACCTCCAGCACCAGCTCAAAAGCCCGCTTCTCCAGAGGCGAAGGAAGTCGTTCAAGGTCTTTCAACAGGTGAGACTCGAAATAAGATGTTAAAAGCTACCACGGAACTAAAGAAAAGCTGAATTTAATTATTTTTGTGGTCCTAAATTTGGGGGATGAAAGGGACAAAATGTTAAAAGAATTGTGTATAAATGTGTGATAATCATATATTTCGGAGAGATCTGTGCGCTCAGAAAAGACATAAAAAGTCTGATGATTTTTTGTGGTAGAGTCTTAAAAAACTAAACTTTAAACTTTAAACTCAGTAAGAGTATTATCTGATGAGTTAGTTCTTCATTTATAGGATCGAAAATATGTTTGTGTGGTCAATAATGTGTTAAGGTCCCACTCTGACCATCTTTGAATCTGTTTTCAAAGTTTCCCAGTGGTCTTTTAATTAGGAAGATGCTGATTTTAGCCAAAGCAAAATAACCCTATAGGACTTTCTGCAGAGTTCATCAGAATTTTGCCTCTGAGTTATGGGACTGTTGGCCCGGAGCAACCCCACCCCTGTTTTCCGACATCTTATGTAAACACGCGCTCTCACTAGCTTACAGCCCCTCACACTCCCAATCTAACATTACCAACGCAACAAAAATGGTGAGCAATATGGGAGCTATCCATGAACAGTTTGGAGTCAGATGCCAACTCAGACGAGGAAACCTAAGCTGTACATTGATCTAGTCGTCTACAAGTGGATGCATCAGGATATAGCAGGGCAGGGAGCTTGTGGCCCGCCAACTCTAGCATCAGCTGAAAGCTGTTTTCAACAGCATCTTTTCATCTACTCCTGATTCACAGCGATTTGAATAAAGAAATAGTCAGAAACCCAATTTTAAGCGTAATTTTTCTTTATGTGTGTCTTCCATCATAAGATGCCACAGAAACATGTGAAAAACACTAAAAAAAACCTGATTTTTATTGGAGTGGGTCTTTAAAGTCTGTGCTGGCTGAAAGAGCAGAAGTTTTCTCTGTAACTCAACAAGAGATGTGTGAAACTTTATTTTTTCCTCTTGGTCATTTGGTCTAATTTTAGTTGACATATTTAGGCTAAATAAATTTGCAATGAGTTTTTAATCTTAGAAAATGCTAACAAAAGTGAAACCAGAATTGATTTATTATACTCAGATCTGCAGCTTTAACACAAGAAAGGAAATCATGCACAGCTCATTTATTGCTTAACTAAGCCTGATGGAGATGAATCACATTCTGTACTTTTTCTCTTTGCTCTGTATCAGATGACAGCTAAGCCTTCCTCCCTTACAGACATCAGCAAATCAGGTTTCTCATGTGCAGAGCAGCAAGGCTTTAGGAATGTGTGCACACCTGTTTTTTTCTTCTACACCGCAGATCTTCCTCAAAAGCAATCCTGCAGGGTTTGAGCTAGTGAGCAGGTGTTTTCTGAGCGACAATGGCGGGAGTGCGTAACTGTCCCTGTTGTCATGTTACAGAGGAGCCCAGGGTCGTTCCCATGTCGACACAGAGTCTGGCAACCACCTTGGCCCCTGCCGACAAGCTGTGGAGCGCCATCAGAGACGAGGCGGTCAATCTGAGGATGGAGGCGTCTGGTCCGGGCTCAGAGACCCCAGTCACGATCCATCAGATGTTTCTGGAGACAGTGGAGCGGAACGGGGACCAAACCGCTTTGGTCTTCAAAGAAGACGGCCAGACGGCATCTCTCACCTGGAGGCAGTACTATGAGCAGTGTCGAGCAGCGGCCAAAAGCTTCCTGAAGGTCTGTAACTGGAGTCAGAGAGGAAAATATGGACATTTTGTTTCAGCGTTCATTTGCACCTCAATTAATCATGAAGCTGCTAAACTGCTCCAAATGTTTTTCAGATTTTTTGCATTTTTCAAACAAAAAATACATCTTTAATGTTTGTAAAAAAAACTAATGTGGTCCCAGATGCTCTGAAAGGAGGAAGAAAACACAGAAATATGTAGTTTTATGTTTAACAAGCAGTTCATCAAACTTTAATTGCTGGTGGATCTTAGTCCAATGTAAGATCCACGAGAGGTGCTGAAAGATGAAGGAAAGAAGTCTCAGAAGCTCTGAAATAGGGATGCAGGGAGGCTGCAGGACCTCCAGCTACTGGAAAAACTTCATTCCATTCATTAAATCGTCACTGAGAACTGAACCAAAACCACAGTTTGGATACAGCAGCTCAGACTGCTCCATTGTTGTGGACTAAAGCTTCGTAAAACTCGTCCAGTCTATCTGCAGGCGATGTTTGTGTTTATACAGACGTGGCGTGGTGTCAAGATGTTGTCGTGTTGTTATAGTGGTTGTGCAGTTTTAGAGCAAATGTTATGGAAACTTGAGTAAAATGACAAAATGCTTTTTTCTACTGAATGTTCAAACATTCAGGGAGTTCATCATCATGTGACTCAAACTCTATTTAATGAGATTGTTTCACAATTTTTTCTGTTTCCAAGTTAATCTTTAAGTTTTACTTTTTTTTGTCTCAGTGCTTGTGTTTTTCTTTCGTTTTTGTTTGTTTTTTTAATCTGCAGTGCATCTCCTTTGCGATGTACTGTATGTGCATCTGGGCACGAGTGTGTAGACAGGCATCTTATCTCGCCTCCAAACTGCAAAGTATGTCCTGGAAGGGACAAAAACTGAACTGACTTGTATTTTTCTTTCCTGAATAAAGGGTAGAAAAACTATTTCTCTTGGTTTGCAGCTGCTTTGTTTGTTTGCCGTTTTTGTTTAGCCTGATAGCGATGATCATTGTGTAGCTGGTTCTCAGGTTTGTTCTTGATCTTTGAGGCTTCACAAAACTGCCTTTTAACACGTATTCTTTAAAGATCTGCTCTTGTGTGATGAAGTACAGAAACAATAGCAAGTACAGACATTTAAAGTTTGCACGCTACAAAAATGCTTTTTCTTTTTGGTTTGTTTTTTCACTCAGATTTTTGCAGCAGCTAAAATCTGTTTCCTTGGTTCACAGGCTTTAAGCAAATAAGTTGATTTTAGATTTTTTTTCCTCAAACTGTATTTGAGGAAATAAATGGAGTACTCCATCTTTGCCTGCAGTAGCTGGGGAGGCTCCAGCATCCCGTGACCCCGAATGGGAAGAAGCAAGTTTAGAAAACAGATGAATGGAATCCATTCTTAAGTAGCTTATATGCAGCTTTTGTTTCCTGTTCTGAGTTTGTGTGGATTTGCTTGTGTTACACACACAAAAAACCTTTAATTTCTGTTCTTGGTTTACTTTGTGGTGTGAGAACAGATGGCAATAGGTGTGCGTTACATTCCCAGCTCGCCTTACACCTTTTGTTTCATGGACCCGAAGAGACATTAGAACAAAAACTACACCTGAAAAAAACAAAGAGGGGGCTCTGCTTCTGTGTCACTAACATGTTCATGTTCTCTGGTTTGCAGCTGGGCCTGGAACGTTTTCATGGCGTTGGGATTCTTGGGTTTAACTCCCCCGAGTGGTTCATTTCTGACATTGGCTGCATCTTTGCAGGGTAAGAAACCACAGATTCAGGTTAAGAACCTAGAATTTGAATTTTAATAAAAAAAAAATGGATTTTTGCATAGTTAAATAGGGCATTTATTTAGATTTGTTGGCTCATACGGTTGCTGACATTTAAGAATAAATCAATGTTGGTCTTTATTGAACATTTTTATTGAGGTAATAATTAACTTTTAATTGTAGTGGATTGAATGCACACTGAACATTCCTGCGCTTTAAATCCATTTTGAAAGACTGAATTTGTAATCATTGTCCAGGCCGTGTTAGACATTTAAGGCATGTTGGTAAATCATTCAACGTGTGAGCAAAAGCACAGGAGATTAATCGTGTTTTTCCGATGCAGTGGGTTGGCAGCCGGCATTTACACGACCAATTCCCCAGAGGCCTGCCAGTATGTGGCTGCCAACTGTGAGGCCAACATCCTGGTTGTGGAGAACCAGAAGCAGCTCGATAAAATCCTGCAGGTCAGCTGTGTCCTCCATCAAAGAATCCCTCCACCGTGTGCTTTTTGAAAGCATCTAGAGGAGGAGGGAAGAACATTTATCTCATGTGTCTTTTCTTATCACTTCCTCTGTTAGGTTAAAGATCAGTTACCTCACCTGAAGGCTATTATCCAGTATAAAGGCAAGCTTCAACAGAAAACTTCAATCCTCTACTCAGTACGTTACATCACTCTGCTGATCAATTTACTGCATTTAATTCCTTAAAGCTTTTTTCCACAAATAAAAACAAACCACAGGTCAAAATACTGAAGCTGTGTTTCTGTAGTGGGAAGAGTTCATGAAGGTTGGAGAGGACGTCTCAGACGAGGAGCTGAACGCCGTGATCGACGGCCAGCGAGCCAACGAGTGCTGCACCCTCATCTACACCTCTGGAACCACCGGCAACCCCAAAGGAGTCATGCTGAGCCAAGATAACGTGAGGAGAACATTTGGGTTATTTTAGAAACACTCATCCAAATCTATCAGTTCTTAAAAGATAAAGATAAAGAAGTCATTCCTTATCTGTGTTGTTAAAAATAGAAACTTACATCTGTAAAATGAAATTTAAGTATCTAAAAACCTATTTTCTTCACTCTTATCTTGAATTTGTTTATCAGCACCTAACTTATGTTTTTAAATTAGAGTTTGTGGTTTTAGGAGGGTTTGAGAAGTTATTTTCCCATTAAATGACCTATAATTAAGTAAAAACGTAGTTTATTAAATCTGGTCATGACAGACATTAATAGATAGTGAATGTCAGAGTGTGCAATCTTGAGTTAAAGTTTAAAGCATAAAATGTAATTAAAAAAAGGCTAAATAAATTGTAGAAAAATATCAGTATAGCTTTAGAACATTATCCAATGATTTTATAAAAAAAGAAAAAAATGGTGCTTTGAAAATAAAGTTTTAAATGATGGATGTAAAGAGTCCTTAACACAGAGCCTTGAGGAACACCGGCACTGATTTCTTTACAGATCTTTACAGTTTCTTTACAATTCTACACTTAAAAGTTCAGTTTTCAGCTGGTCAAACTAAAAAATCCAGATGTGTTGGGTCAGTTTTTGTGAGAAAGACTGAATTTTTGGCTGAAGACTCTCCTATCTGTCCCAACAGATAACTTGGACGGCCCGTATTTCTTCTGGCTTGATTAGTAAAAACTACGGTCAGGAGATCCTGATCAGCTACCTGCCTCTGAGCCACGTTGCAGCCCAGATGGTTGACATTTGGATCAGCATGAGTTTTGCAGGAACCACCTACTTTGCAGAGCCAGATGCCCTCAAGGTAGGCATGATTTTGTATAAAAAACTAGACTTTAATGACTTATTTTCTTCTGGATTCTTCCAACCTGCCTTTTCTCCAGCTGTCTCTGTCCTAACTCCTAACTAGTTAGATCACGTGATTCCTACATTTTGATTGACAAAGCTCATCTGCTCAAGTGATCAGGTGGAATTGAGGGAGAGTTGACTGGAAAACATGCTGGGTGGTAGATCTCAAAGACCAGCATTGAAGCTCTGTTTTAATTTGTGTTCATCTTTTCAGGGTTCCCTGGTGAACACGCTGAGAGAAGCTCGACCAACTTGCTTTCTCTGGGGTTCCCAGAGTGTGGGAGAAGATGCAGGAAGGGATGAGAGCTGGAGGAGAGAAGGCGTCCCCTCTGAGGAAGAGGGTGGCAGACTGGGCCAAGTCTATTGGGCTGCAGTACAACTACAGTGCTATGGAGGGGTGAGCTAGGAGACGTCTTTTTTATGTTTTTGGATTCAAGTCCAGTTTTACAGTCATGTGTCACATCTTCACAGATACATAATGTCCTGGTTTATGTTGTGTACTTGCTTTTATGTGCAACAGGCAGAATTTGGTCCCTTGGGGCTTCATGCTGGCCAACAATCTGGTCTTTAAGAAAGTGCGTGCCGCCTTGGGCTTGGACCGCTGCAGGTACTGCTTCACGGGAGCGGCCCCGATCACCAAAGACACTTTGGAGTACTTCTTGAGCCTGAACATCCCAGTGAAGGAGCTCTATGGAATGAGCGAAAGCTCCGGCCCTCACACCGTCTCCATTGATGAGTACCGCATTGGAAGGTCAGCATGACTGGAGATACCATTCAGTTTGTAGTTTGGAAAGTTCACCCATCACAAAAAGATAGTTTATTTTGCATAAAATCTAACAACAAACCTAAAAAAATATGCAAATGTTTTGACCAGTAAAGCTGAAATAAAACGTGAGCGTGTCTCTGGTTGCTTTACAGTTGTGGAAAGGTGATTCCAGGCAGTAAAATAAAACTGAATAACCCAGATGAGGAAGGGAATGGAGAGGTGTGTTTCTGGGGTCGCAATGTCTTCATGGGTTACCTGAACATGCCTGACAAAACAGAAGAAGCTCTTGATGAGGATGGCTGGCTGCACTCTGGAGACCTGGGGAAATTTGACCAGGAAAACTTCCTGTTCATCACTGGGAGAATCAAAGGTAAGAAGCAGTTCTGAACACCAGGAATGTGTGCATAAAAGGTTCAACAATAGCAAGGATTTGTATTTGTTGCTCTTGATGTCCTGTTTCACTGTTTAGTGTCGGTTCATTTTTTGATTTTTTTTTCTCATATTTTACGATGCCTGAATTTTTTCCCAATTAGGAAAAAAAATCGCGCGTGTTTTTGCTTTCATGTAGATGATAAATTAATTTTGGTTCGATGCATATTTACATCAGTAGGCATCACGTGGTTAATTTGTGAAATTAAAAAAGTTTGATAAGCTTGTTAACAGATTCACAAAACTAATTATTACAGCAGTCTAGAAAGTACAAACATAAGCCTCAAATCACCTGGTATCACACTAAAAATTAATGCACATTTCTTTTTTTTTCTTTTTTTCATAAATAAAAAGCTGCAGGAAAAATGCAGCAGATCAGAAAAAAAATTGGCAACAAAAAATTTTTTATTTAAAAGTTGTGGCTGATAGGCTTAACTTAACAGTGATTTAATTCTCACTTAGACAGTGGAAGTTCAAAAGCTTTTTGTAATAGTGCACACAGCACCATATGAAATTGTCTTAACTTTTCTGTTCATTTTCTATCCTTTCATGATTATCATGTTCAGCACATAAATACACTTCATGAATTCATGCTTTTTGGTGTTTTAAACATGTTCTTGTAGCATTTTTTTCATGATAGAGAACATATATAGAGAAAATTAGGTTTAAAATGGCCTTTTCTGAGTATTTCTTTATTGAAATTGTAAATCAGGAGTTGGAGGAAAAATCCGTTTGAAAAAGAGCTAATATGTTGCGCAGAAAATACGCTTGGCGGGCCACTAGCTCCCTGCCCCAAGCTCTCAGCAACAAGGAGGAAAAGAGGGTTTGCAGATGCTTCCCACCCACGAACTCAGAGACAAATTTCTAAAGAACAACTGACGCTCTGCACAAACTATGTCCTAGAAAATTTCAAACTTTCACCCCAACAAAAGAGAAACAAGTTTGCTTTAAAGTAATGCGAGCAACTTAAAGTCATCAACTCCTTGATCTTGAGAAGACCAAATGTGTGCATGAAAATGCAGCACATGACTTGTTTTTGGTGTTAATCAGAATCCATTTGTCATTTCTCTGCAGAGCTGATCATCACCGCCGGCGGCGAGAACATCCCTCCGGTGCCAATTGAGGATGCGGTGAAGAGTGAACTTCCCATCATCAGCAACACCATGCTAATTGGAGACAAGCTCAAGTTCCTCTCCATGCTAATCACACTTAAAGTAAGTGAGTCCCTGCAAACAGCCCCAGCTGCTGCATGATCACATGTAACCATGACCTGCCTTTTGCTTTTGCAGTGTGTCATGGATGACAACGGCGAGCCCACAAATGAGCTGAGCTCAGAGGTTTTGAACTTCTGCCGGCGGCACAGCGTTACCGCCACCAAGGTGTCAGAGATCACAGCCAATAAGGAGCCTGCTATCTACAAAGCTATTCAGGAAGGCATAGATCGCGTCAACGCAAGATCAACGTCCAACGCCCAGAAGATCCAGAAGTGGGTCGTGCTGGAGCGAGATTTCTCCGTCGTTGGAGGAGAGCTGGGTCAGATTTTTAAACAGATGTTTTTTTCTCTTCTACTTTATCCTAGAGCCAAAGTTTGTTTACTATTAAAGCTTCACTCCAATCATCTTTTGAGCTATTTTAAAAACTTTCCCAGTGATCTTTTATTTAAGAATTTGCCGATTTTAGTCAAAAGGAAAAAACCTGTTGTTTTAGGATATATTTTTTGCAGAGCAGCAGCAGTTCATTCGAAATTTCCCTTTGAAGTGTGGACGGGACCCCTTTCCTGTCACCCATCTGTTTAGGCTCTAGCTTACAGTCCCTCACAACCCCAACCTTACATAACCAGTGCAACAAAAAAGGCGAGCAATATCAGAGCCATCTGGTTGTACAGTTTTGATCCAGACTCCAGCTCAGCCAAGGAAAACAAAGACGTTCATGGATCTGTTTGTCTGCAAGTGGATGCATCAGAATGGAGCAGAGCAGGGAGCTTGTGGCCTTCACAGCGTATTTTCTGCTTAAGTACTAAGCTTTTTTACAAACTGCATTTTTTCGTCTGCTCCAGATTCACAACGATTGGATTAAAGAAATACCCAGAAATACAATTTTGCTTAATTTGCTTCATATATGTCATCCATCATCAGAAAAATGCCACAAGAACACGATAAAAACACAAGTAACACAATTTAATTGGAGTGGACCTTTAGAGTAGATTCACGACTGGCTTGAAATCCATCTAAAGAAATGTATTATGCAGAGAATAGAAACTAGATCTTTATCCTGAAATTTGTCATTAAAGAACTAAGATTTCTTCTTTTTTCTTCCTTTTTTGTGCAGGACCCACCTTGAAACTGAGAAGACCCATTGTTGTGAAAATGTACCAGGAAAAAATTAACGAACTGTACTCAGGAGCTGCAGAAAGACAGTAGACAGCAGGCAGAGAGCAGAGGCGCTCATGGGAAATGTGGCCAGAAACAGAAGAGAGGTTTGTGGTGCCAAAAGCTGCGAGGACGGCTCTCTTTGTTTTGAATGTAAATCCACGTCACACAGTTTGACACCGGCTGCACATGAAATGATCGCAAAGCAGAGCCATTTTGTTCCCCAAACACAGTGGTGGGAGGTTCAAGGCCACTAAGTAACGACGAAAGGACGGGACGGTGCAACTTAAACGAGTTCAAATGTTTACCCGCAAGAAAAAACATTCTTAAAGACAACTTCGAACACATTCCTGTTTTTTTTTTTTTTTTTTTTTTTTTTGGTGAAATACATTTGAATGCAGCCCAACGTTTAAATCTTTTATTACATGTGCATCACATGGTCCCCATGACAACCTGGGGTTGGAGAAATATTTCTTGAAACACCAAGAATGTCAGCTTTCACAACAAGTGCAATGAAGAATTTCTATGTATATCTGAAATATTTGTTTTGAAATATTTATTTAGTGGTAGATTTTTCTTCATGAGGGGAAAAAAAGGCTGAATGTTGACATGTACTTTTTTCTGTTTGAATCATCACATGTTTGTCAGTTTCAGCACATACAATGCATGTGAAGGGGTACACTGTCAAGGGAAATCAATCATATAACACTAAGAAAATAGTTCATCAACAAATAATTGCTGCTGCATTAAATATTTGTTAAATAATTGTAATATCGTCTCGATTTTTCTACAAGTAAATCTGACTGAATCAATATTAAAGGTTGTTTAAATCAATTTATTTAGTTATTTCAATTATTTTCAAATGAAGCAGAAATTGCTGAGCAAAGAACAAATGAAATAAATTAAATGTATTTTGGTTGTTTTCTGAATATTTGTGATGTTTTTTCATACTGATAGCTGTACAATAAAAGCACTGTCATGATTTTCATTAGAATTTGAGAACGTTTTCAACTATAATATGCAGAATCCTTTTGAAAAAGTAATGTGTCTTCATGCTCACTAACACACCTGTTGACCTGTAGATTTTGCACTGCTTTTAATTATATATATATATATACTTCAGGGATCATCTCTGATGTCTGGATTCTGAATGACCCCACACTGGAATTTCAAACTACGGTAATCCAAATGTACCAAATATTGCAGTACCACAAACGGCCACTAGAGGCTGCTTTTAGATGAGAGACTGTGACATTTTTGTGTTTATTCCTTAAAATAAGCTGTTTCCATTTTCTTTTACAGGTTTAGAACAACAGAGTTGTGCATAGTTAACTCCTTAGTTTTTGTCTAATTCCCTTCAATTTTACGTTTTAGAAAAGAATAAATGCTTACATTTGCATTATTCAGGGGCCACGTATGAAGCCTGGAGCAGCACAGACTCATGGACTGAAGCTAGCTGATCCAAAAATTAGCCACTGAGGGCAAAAGAGCAATTAAGAGGTTTTTTTTTTTTTTTTTTTTTACCATCTTTACCCACACAAGCTAATCAAATGAGAATTATGGTTTTGGTGTTTTTCACTTGTTCTTGTGGCATTTTTCTGATGGTGAGGACATATTTTAAGAAAATTAAGCTCAAATGTGCTTTTCTGAGTACTTCTTTATTCAACAATTCATTTATTCATCTCAAAACCATGCAAAAGCTGCTTGTTTGTCATGTAGCAAATACACTGGGCGGGGCATACGCTCTCTGTTCCGCAACATCCCGATGCATCCACTAGTAGACAAATAGATCCATGTACGTCTTTGTTTTTCTCATCCAATCTGCTGTGTCACGCAAAAGCGTACGGCTGGATAGCTCCAATATTGCTGTCAGGTTGGGGGTGTGAGGGGCTGTTAGTTTGTGGGAGATGGGTAATAGGAAAGGGGTCCCCATCCACAACTCAAGGGGTGAATTTCTAGGGAACTCCTGCTGCTATACAGAAACTTTGTCCCAGAAAATGACACGAGTAATTTGATTATGGCTTTAGATATATGAACATTATTAGAAGGCATTAAAAATATATCAAAAGATGATCAGAGTGGGTCTTTAAACACAGATGTACACCTTTTTTTTATATACTAGAGTAAATGGGGAATTTGCTCTATTTTTTAAAAGCATCTAGTGGTCATTTGAGGAACTGCAACATTTGGAATGTTTTTATTTATTATTTTTTTGTAAATGGATTGTTTCTATTTTTTTTCGAGAAAGTGTTCAGCTGCACTTAAACTGAAACCCACATATATGGAGTCTGGCACAGATGCATCATTGGCTTTCTTGAGTTTTGTTTGTTTTTCCCTCGAGACAAAGAATCAGAACTTTCAAGCAGGAAACCATTTCTTCAGGAGAACTTTAGAAGAATTCAGCAGATCAAATTAAGAATGGAGAAGAAACCGGATGAACATCAGCAAAACAGACTTTGTGAGGTACCGCCTTCATCTGAAGCCAACATTCACAAAAAGCAGCGTAAACAAAAGGCTAAATCCAATGTGGAAAACTCAACCAGACGAAGGATGCAAACCATCAAAGCCTGTCCGGGACTTCCTGAGGCTGAGCTTAATGAGTCGCACATTCGAGCGAAAACTTTCAAAAAATGGGAGCTAGACTGCAAGTATGTGGCTGGTGTCCAAACCACAGATGAAAGAAACCAGGGTCTTACCGCCGTGGAAGAACCACAGATGTACGGTTTCAGTTTTAGAGTCCTGCCCTGGATAGCAGATGTGTTTGAGGAACGTCCTAAGGTCCAAGAACCACTTAGGGGTGATGCTCTCCCCACACCCCACCAGACCTTACCCACTGTTTCAGAGTCTCGTAAGCCTGAGGCTAGAAATGAACCACCTGATCAAGACCAAGTTTTGGAAACACCTGAGGAAAAATCAGAGGCACATCCTGGTGCTGCAATGGCAAGTAGACCTGAAGCTGAAGATAAACTCTTCAGTGAGGATCCCACCTTCATGCTGAGAACGTGTGTTCATGCAGTGGTCAAACGGTTTTTTATTGAAGCGGACGTCGTCTTCCCTGGGATGGACATCAAAAGCATCAGCAGGAGGCTTTTCAAGAAAGTCTACAAAAAAGTTCAAGATGTGGACCTCTCCAACAATGACCTTTACAACGATCTCCACTCGAGTGTCTACTCCGCTCTCATTGAAAAATGGGGCGTGGACAACCTGGAGCAGATAATCATCAATCTGAGCAACGCCACCACAGACGACGCGTTTGTGTCATGTTTCACAAAGATGTTGAAGCCGAAGAAGGAGCCGGGCGCCGTCAAGAAGCTGGTTTTGAATGCGGGGCAACGTTTCAAGACATTTTGGGGGATTTGAAACTTCCTACAAATACAAAATAAAAACACCTTTTGCCTTTACTTTTAGTGCTTTCATTATTATTTAGTGCTTTGTGTCAGAATGCATTTTTCTGCTAAAAAGTTAATCATTTGAAAGGGAGATTTTTATTTTTGAAAGACTTTTGTCATTTTATTTAAGTTTTACCAACATGTTGAGGCTCAACAAAATATGATTCAATCACATAATTTCAAACCTGAAATAAATATTTAAAAGATTTACAAGCTAAATTACAAAAAATGTATACTTGTGGTACATAGTCCACATCTTTTTTATAAATATGAAACGAGAAATTGAACAAAAATAATGGAAACTAATTTGATTTGTGGTTGTTTTCAAATAAAATATGTTTTTTTCCTTTAAAAATATGCCTTAATATAATATTTTAGTTAATTAAAGTGTTTTTTAAGTTTTATGTCCAGATCAGAGCAGCAGCTTTAATGCAAAATCAATAAAGAAAGAAGAATAAGTTGACTGATTAATGTATAATCAAGCAAGAAAGATATCAAATAAAATTCAGGACATTAAAAAAAACAATTTTTGCCATTTTTATTCTGATCATACAAAAAGTTTAAATGGTAGACTCATGACAAAAAATAAATAAATTAAATCAAGAGAAGAAGGGACAGGGAATTAAAGGAAGTGGATTAGAAGAAAAACAACTGAATTCTCAAATTAGAATTTTGATTAATTCAAATTAATCTACTGAATTAAAAGCCACAGTTTTTGTAGAGCCATCATTTTGTCTGCTAGTCTCAATAGAATAGAATGGAATAGAATATAATAGAACTTGTATAGCTCAACTAAAAACAGCAAATGGGTTAAAGAAAACTCTAAAAAATTAACATTTTTAGAAATTACTTTTAAAAAAGATATAAAAACATAACATAAAATAAATTTCATTTCTAAATTTGAATTTTATATTTATTTAAGAAAAACAGATTTCTTCTTAAGTAACACATTTATTGTTATTTGTAAATTACTAACAGTTTTTAAATAAAAATGTTAATATTCACATATAAATGTTTTTATTTTATTTATTTTTGTACTGTGAGGCGACCTTGAGTGTCCAGAAAGGCACTATATAAATAAAATGTATTATTTTTACTATCAACATTTTTTCATTTAAATTTTACAATACATTTATTTAAATAAAAATTAATTGTAAGTGACACAAATAGCAATGGCTGTGGCATTTAAATACATGGTTTTTCCTGTTAAAATGTGTGTTTTCTCAGGTGAACAGCAGAGGGCGCAAAATGCCCAAATTTGGCTTGGTGCTCACTATTCAGTCAACTTCAGATGGGTTCTGGTCAATATAAAAAAACATACAATTCTTTGTAGGGAAACAGAGAGGAACATATATCTATCTATAGAAGATTTACTATTAAAAACAAAAAAACATAAACAGTCATTGTAAAATCCTCGCAGACAGCAATGATAGTGGCTTTTAAAATAAAAACATATGCAGGTCATTTCAATCAATTATTAACAATTTTACTTTACATCATAATCAATCTTAAGCCATACAAATATGTTAAGAGCAACCATGTGGACTTTTATTTAGGCTGCCACTGGAGCTTAAGGCCATTTTTAAAGCCCTTGTCATGCAGGCCTCATCCTGATGGCTGAGCAGGATAGTGACAGTAAGCTGTGGGCTGCTGGGCGTGGAGTCCGTGCAGCTGCAGTATGGAGATACAACATGATGTAGCTGATCTATTCTTAGCTCTGTGTCAACACGGTTCCTCTGTTTTAGCTAAATGGATGGAAAAGTAGGAGATTATAACTCATTCAGAACAGTAACAAGCTATAATTCTTTATTAGCAACCATACTTTACAACCCGTTTGGTATAAACGTATATTTAATAACTAAAATGCTTTATCATAAATGTTAAGTGGTTTAGCACAAAAGCCTTTTCCTGACACTAAAACTGGGAGGGGGAAAAAAAGCACGTGTACTGGGTGGGGTCTCAACTAATCCACTAGCCAATAGAAATCGAGAATTCTTGCATAAATCTAAATATATTAAAGCCGTCTGGATTTCCGAGCGCTGATTGGTGGAAGGGTTTCAGGACAGCCAATCGTTTAAATGACAGGCACCCAGCTGGACGCTAAGTCCCGCCCTCCGCTTCAGCAAATCCCGGAAATGCTCTCTTAAAGAGACAGACGAGGAATTCCCAGAGGAGATTGCAACAACGAAAACAGCTGCGAGCTCACAAAAAGAGACGAAATAAGGCTGGAAAAAAAGAGAAGAGGACGGAGGTGCCGTGTGGTGAGGCGGCTGAGCTCAAACTAACATTATTAGAGGACTCTCACGGCTAATGTGGTCAAAGATTTCTGGCCTTGAGGTCGATTTTACGCTTCGGGAACGTTAGCTACCTAGAAACCGACAACGTAGCAGTCAACACGGCAGGGCGATAACAAAAAAAAAAAAAGGCACCGGACGGACACACGTCAGTGATCACCTGGAACTGCGTCCGAGACTCCCTTTCTGAGAGGTGAGTCACTTCAAATCCACCGATTTGTCTTTGTTGTCTATTTGTTTAATAGCGACTGGATGTATGTAAAAAAAACATACATGTACATAACGTCCCTTTAAAGAGCAGGGGGAGCTATTTTTACGCTTTACCTGTAATCATGCTGCATTGTCTATTTTCTGCTTGTGGGTTGAGACAAAAATGTCTGGAATGAAGGTTGATCCAGCTGATAAAATGACAGCTCCCCTGCAGGATTTAGGGGGCGTTCCCAGGCTTTGTCTGCCTTTTATTTGCCACTTTTCTTTATGTGTGCAAGCCCAGCCCAGTAAAATAATATATATATATATATATGTTTTTAAATAGAAATGATAGCTCATAGTAGTGGTTACTGCAATGCACATGTAAAATATAATAGTTGTAAGAATGAGGGATCATCCTACAGTGGGGTAGATCCTGGATTATGAATTGGATCCAGTGGTGCATTGATGATGAGAACAGTAAATCTTGCAGGACAGCACTGTGTGCAGTGGGTGTATTGTTCCCTTGGTTTGCACTTGGGAGTTAAATTGCATCATGCAGTAAAAGAGGCCAAACTGATGTTGGTGCGAAACCCTTGTGGCAAACATGTGTAAAATCAATTTCATTGGGTTGTAATGCCTCATTTGCATGATAAATCTCGTCATGCACATGCCGAGGCATCAGCCTGGCAGCACACGTGCACGTGGGTATCCTGCAGCTGCCTGGCATATCTATAACGGGGGCTGTTTCTGCACATGCATATGTATCCGCTGAGCTGCTGGAGCTCTACCCCCACCTCTCTGTCTGGGAGAAAGCAGTGGGCTTTGTCCTCAGCTGAGTGTGACGTCATGCAGATCTTTGCTGTAACCAACCCTGAAGGCGATGTACATGTTGTTCGGCAAGCCTTGGCCCGGGCTTGTCCCATGCACAAATGCACTACGACTTAGCTCCCCCAAAGGGTGAAGCCCTGACATGTGTTTGATGAGTGCCCTCTCTTTATATTAGAAATGAAAGATATGTACCTGGAACTGGAAGATCAGGAGCTCAAATGCTGCAGTGGGTATTAGTGGACACAGACAGGAACCAGCTCAGAAGCAAATGTTCTGCTAGCTTGGTTCCATGTTGACCTGTATTTCATGTTTCTGTTTTGTGAGCAACTAACATGAAATATGTTTTTGTCTAGGCTGATTTTTACCAAAACTGGAGGCTTGTAGAGTCTTATATCTGTTTAGGTAAATTCAAATGGTGTCACCGTTTCTTTGAAGATGCCCTTTGACTCATACTACCTGCAGTGCAGTTTAACACTTTACAGTTTTACTCACGCAGAGGTCACCTGATAATCTGACAGGGTGAATTAATGGACCGTGGACCCTTTTGTCCTCAGCTTGTTCTCCGTTTCACCTTTTTGGCAAATCAAGTGGCTAGCTTTTCATTGGAGGCTTCTTGCATGTGCTTGTAATAATAAATTAAAAAACACATTTATTTTGTGTGTGTTTGTCTCTGACAAGCATTGTAGACGTGTGTGGGTGCAAAAAAACGAGTGTTGCTATTAAATGCTTTGAGCTGCTGAGGGTTTGTTGTCAGCCCTCCAGTGTGCGTCTGCTGGATTAGATGTCAGAGATTACAAGTTATTATGTGGGTTAGATCCAGTACTCAACACTGCTATGGGGCTTTATTGATCGGTAATGTGTTTACGTGTGACTGCATGTTTGTGCAGTCTCACACTGTAAAACCAAATGACATCTTTGGAATAAAATATGCAAAAGTCTAGAAGGTTTTTTTGGGGTTAAACTGAGTCATGCAAACCTGCAAAAATATATATATTAAAAAAATGTCTATCTTTAGAAGCTTCTCTAGTTTAAATCCTCCTCATAAACCCTGCTAACCTGCAGGAGTGTGGGAAACTGAAGGCCCTCTGTCTAACAACCTCTTTTGTGCAGCACAAAGTGACAACCCATTATTTCTCCTCTTTCTTCTTTTGTGAAACCTCAGCGGCAGAAACTTGACCGTTTATGTTTCTGTGATGCTGGAGATCATTCAACCCAAAGACAAAAAACAGACATAATGAGCTGAAGGGTCTTTCTGCTGAGGACAAAGGTTGGCTGGCTGCCATCCTTGTCTGCATAAAAGCAAACAAGCTGATTCCTTTTTATTTTTTGAACCACTTCAGATAAAAAAATATAAAAAGATTTTACAGGATGTGCGTCTTTTTTTGAAAAACGGGTTAAAAATAATGTCTTTCTTAACCGTCTTGGTTTCTAAGTAACAGCAGCTTGGCCTGCAGCTTCTCTCACACACGTGATCCTAACTATTAACTTCTGGTTTACCATTAAAGGTCAGTCGGTTGACAAGAGGAAGAAGCTGGTCCCTTTAAAAAGCCTGCAGCTTCCCTGTTTGTGCCTCTTGCTGAGTATCTAGATCATAGATGTAAACGTATAGAAAGACCCTGAAATGCAAAGTTAAAAAGAGTTTCAAAGGTTTATCTTCAGAATGATTACAATCACACTCAGGTCTGATCAGATGAGATGATACGGGGTTACACAAACAATAAATGAATCATTTAGATGTGTAGGAAAGTGTTTTTTCTATAGCTGCAAAAACAGTCGTTTCTTTTCCGAGATGGACTAAATAAACACTTTTTTTGAGTAAAATGCAAACTTTTAAAATATGTGAAGGCAGGAAACCAGCTTGTTGTGCTGGAAGTCCTCAGTTTTAACTTAAAGTCAGCTGGTCTGAGGAAGTCCAGATTAAAAGAGGACGACTGTGACTGTTTCAGCTTCTGAATTAATCAACACGGTTTGATATTTCACCCTAGGCCATGTTGCATCCAGTTCATATGGCTGTCCTTGCTGCATTTCATGCTGATTTGCCTTCTAAATAAAGAGCTGTTTTTATCTGAGATAAACATTTTTCTGACAGAGTTAATACAATTCTAGGTTGCTTTGAGGTGTTGACATGAAAAGGGCTTTTCTCTCCTAATAAAACTTTTTTCCTTCCTCTAATAAATAGTAAACTTCATGCATATTTTGGGACAAACGGTGGACATTGAGGTCTGTAGGTTTCTCAGCTTTTTGTACAACTGTCCCATATTCTTTTATGACCCATTTGTTTCCGAAAGGCAGTTTCACATCAGTAAAATAAAGAGTGCAAATTCACAGTATGACGGTTGTTCCACAGACTTCTCAGATTTGCCCAAACCAGACTTTCTTTGCCTTTAGCAGAAGTTAAATTAGACAGTTGCTGCCATTCAGCAGCAAAGAAAACGTCACCAGAACTCTCAGGTGTATTTATTTTACTCAAAGGGATTGAAAATATGTCTAAATATTATGATTCTACAGGATTTTATGTCACTTTGTCAGATTTCATTTATAATTTGTTACAGTGATAATAAATGGTGTATTTAAACAAAAGCTTTGACATTTACGTTTATGTTATTGTTCTGAAGGACTAAACCCTTGAAACGTAATGGAAAATGAATTTCTTAATGATGGAGCTGAAGGTTTGGATGTTGTGCTGCATTACAGCCTCTTTGTAACTGAAGCACACAGCTGCTCGGTTGGTAATTGGCGGTTGTGATAATTATGGGTCCACATTGATCCTGACTTTTCAGTAAACAAAGTATTACTTTTACGGTTTTGCGTCTGTTGTAACGTAAGCGAGGATCTGGAGTGCCGTTTTCAGAAACCCAAGTTCTCAGGAAGCTTCTCATTCTTTCTTCTTCAGAGTGACTCTGTGTTTTTTGTTGTTGTTGTTTTTTTAAACGTCTTCCAGACTTTAAAAAGCAGTTATCAGACGGTGCAGACGGTATATTTCTGTTCATGATGCGTGCCAGCTGAAGGCTTATCAGGCTGTTGATTCTCAGCGCCTCTGTGTGTCCATTCCTCTCTTTTATGCCGTCATTTGTCTTTATTTCTGTCTGCGCTCCTCATCCTCGCCTCTCTTCGTCCTGTGAATGCTAGTGTTCAGACGTCTGCCTTTGATTTGTCTCTTAGAGGTGTTATCAAGTGTTTCAAAGACAAAATCACACATAACCTTCAAGTTGTGATGTGAAATGAGTTCATATTTGCAAAAATCTGCAAAATTATTCTGAAAGGCCTAGGAAAAGCACAATATAGACACTTTAAATGTAGTTTTTAATTGTTTTAAGTTAGTAAAGCCCTTTCTGTCACCGGTGTATGAAAAGAGCTTTATAAATAAAGTTAGATTTGATTTATACTATAATATTGTCATGAGAAACCATATTCTCTCCTTCTGTGAGTGAAACACAACAAATGTACAATTTTGGGGAAATTTTTATCCAAACTCAGCTATTGTGCACTTTTTTTCCAGTTTTTTCAGTTTTATTATTATTATTATTATGAATAATAATAATAATAATGGACCCTTCGATCATCAGACGACCTGCTCTACCGCCTGAGCCACTGCCACCCCAATATTATTTTTGCATTAAATTACTAAGCGATGATTTTATCTTATATTTAGTGCAAACAACACATCCCTCACTGTGTTCAGCCAAATGGAATTGACCCGACTTGTGATTGGACGTCTTTTTGTTTGCAGCACTTGTACAATAAGAGGCAAAAAGACAGCAGTTATTATTATTATTATTATTTACTTTCTTATCAATTTGATACCTTTTTACCCATATAATCTTGTGTTTTTCAACCAATGCGGCTGTTACTCTCAGTACTAGATTGCTTTTTTCAGTACATATAGTATCCTTTACATCCCTGGTTATAATGTCCTTATAGCTGCTGACGCTTGTGTGTACATGTGCTGCGCTGGTTAATTGACTTTAGGATTAGCCCTAACCAGACCTCTCTCTGACCTTTATCTGCAACCCCCCCATGCTGAAGTAGAAGTTACTCTCTGTGCTACAGCCTCAAAGTGTACATTTGTGTTCTTAAATACTTTTTACTCAATTGTTGTACTTTAGCCTCTCATTTTCTAAAAGTTTTTTTTTTTGACAAATATGCTTGTGAAAAACATTAATCATCATCAGAAATGTCCTCACTGGTTAGTAATCCCCTCTGGTTAGTTCAGCAGTGGGAAGAACCGGCTGACCGTTCATGCTGAATTTTTCTGAGACGGGCTGCAATTTCTGTTTTTGTTTTCCTTTTATAAACTGCAGAACTCTGTCATGCTGTGAGCACAGAAAAAGACTGAGAAGAAGAATGACATGGAGAAAAGAGCCCAAAGGCAAAAGGAGCAAAGTAAAGCGTCTGCACAAACGCGGAGCGAGGTAAAGAGCATGACAGGGAGCAGAAAAGACAGGCGGCTACATTCACTGTGAAGGAATGAGGGCTAAGAGGGGAAAAAGAGGAGCGGTGGAGTGACGGAGGGCATTATTTTCAGCCCTCTGTGAGTACTGAACATATTTCTGTGAGGAGTCCCGCCGGCCACCGGACTGACGGTGTCCTCCACGTCTCTGACTGTGACTCATGCTTCTTCTTTTGAGTCTACTTTGCTCCTGTGATGTTTTCTGTGAATAAAGTGACCACATTTAGCAGATTTCAAAACTCCAAGTTAAGGGTTTGATGAAGCAACATTGGCTTTGCTAAAAACAATTTTTTCGTTTGCTTTTCATTCTAGCCTAATTTTAAAGGTTCATGTTCCTCCTTTATGCTATTTAAATCACTTATGTCAAAACTGTTTCATAATCGAGCAAAACTGGTTTTGAGATGCAACTCAAAGTTAATTGAATTCTAATCCTGGAGCTACTTTTTTCTTAAGAAAGTTCATTGCCACACAATTAACCCATAAAATGATTTTTTTGTTTTTTCATTTTAACCATGTCACCTGAATAAAGCCAACAAGGTATAATCAATTATTCTTTACATATCTTTAAAAAGCAAAACCTTCCTATTTCCTATTTCCTTCCTATTAAAGATCCACTCCAATGAAAATAGTGTTTTGGTGTTTTTAAAATTATCTTGTTGCATTTTGCTCATGATGAAGGACATATATTAAGAAAATTAGGCGAAAAATCACATTTCTGGGTATTTCTAAATTCAAATCATTGTGAATCAGGCGCAGACCAAAAGTAGCTTTTTGAAAAAGCTTGTAGTTGTGACATAGAAGCTACAGTCAGCCGACCACAAGCTCCCTGCTCTGCTCCATTCTGATGTATCCACCTGCAGACAAGTAGATCCGCCAAAGTCTTTGTTTACCTCATCAGAACTGGCATCTGGCTCAAAACTGTACAGCTGGATAGCTCCAACATGTTTGCTGCACCGGTGACGTTAGTTTGGGGGTGTTAGCTAGCAGGAGTGTGCATAAACAGCTCAGTTATGGGTGACGGGAAAGGGAGGCGGTGTTGCTCTCAACTCTGAGGTTTATTTCTAATGAACTCCTGCCGCTCTGCAGTAACTATGTCCTGTAAAATGACACATGTTTTTTTTATTTTTGCCTAAAAATAGTTCAATCATAAATAATAGACGACTGGGAACGCCTTGAAAATACCTCAATAGATGATCAGAGTTTGGCCTGAGTGCAGCCTCACAGAGCAGAAACATTAAAGATGTGTTTACTGCAAGCAGTTGTGACGTTTTTATTGAGGAGACTGAGGTGAACCCTGAAGGACGACGTGCCTTCATGAGTTATTTTTTTTTCTTAGAAGGGAACAGTGAAGTGATGTTTTCTGTGAATGAGTGAAAAACGAAGGACGGAAATGCTCAAGAATATTCCGAAGATGTCACAGCTGCTCCTCCCATGTGTCTTCACATGTTTCACCAGCATGCAGTCATCCTGCATTCTTGCATTCAGATGACACACCCTCCAAAAAAACCAAAACAACAACTCTGTTTTCTTGTTTTCTATGTCACAGTCGAGCGAGGAAAGCTGTAAACAAAGCCAGAGAGGACATGAACTGGACCATACTCAAAAACTTTATTGACAAAACCAAACTTCTAAACAAACAGTAGCACACATCGTAGCCATGGTGACTTCACCGTGTTTCCAGTTTCTCCTCAGCTGCACTCCAAGTGCCCTTAAACTGAGGAGGGTCTTCAAATAAAATAAAAAAGACGCCCCCTTTTTTGGAAACCAACAGCTTCTTAAAGGAGCAGGGTACTTTAAAAAGTTTGCATGCTCAATCGTGAGGATTTGCATGCTTGCTGCTTTGTCAGATGATCAACAGAGTTTGCTGTCAGTGAGGCTCGTTTCTCAACAGGAATCCGGTCTCCTCTCAATCCCCACCCATCACTCTATCTGACTTAACGTCTTGGTTCCTCCTTCAGCTTCTGCCACCTCCCTCCCCTCTGTCCCTTAGCCCCACATCTCTATATTTGGAGGTACGCAGCTGAAGACGTGTCTTGTTTTTCTCTGCTTGCTCACACAGAGCTCCCTGCACCCACGGAAAAGTTTGGATAGAAATCATTCATTGTTTGCCAACAGTTTATAGACTGCAGGTGGTTGCAGATAACTTTAAATCCTCTGAACATAAGTTACACATTTCCAGAGCACATGCGGCTAAATCCTTTTATTTATTTTCTGGAAATGTGTAACTTTAATGTTGTTCTGACAGCCACAGTGACAGATTAGCTGCTATCTTTACATAAATGTTTATAAAGTAAAGGAAAAGTGCTCAACGTGAGCAGCCATGTTTGCCTTTTGTCTTCTGCGTTAGACACTGAGCAGGAAGCAGATGTCGATCAGGAGTCCCTGCAAGACGATTGCAGACAGTGACGGAAATATGAGAAGACTTTGGGTTTGTCCTGCATGTCTGGACCAGCACCCCTCTGATAGGGAGTAAGCCCTCACGTTCACAAATGAAGATAACGCAACATGAGGGAGGTGTGTTCAATTCAGCCAGATACACCCAGACAAATATGTTTCATTTAAAGTTGTGCTGTTTCCACCCACTGTCTGAGTTAGGTGTAAGTGTTGGCACCTTCTTGCTCAGTGTACATAAGCCACGCCGCTCTGAAATAGTTATTGCATTGTCGACGTGCCGTCCCTTATTAGCTCGCAGACGGCAAAAACGCTCGCACACGCAGCGTGTGCTGGACTGATAAACTCTCTGACATGCACTTCACGCTCCATCTGGGCTCCAGCTGCTGTGTTCCTGCTATAGCTATAGGCAGCGCGTTCATATCATGCTACACACTCGTGGCTGATGAAAGAGGCTGCAAAGAAATGAGGAGTTTTCATCTTTGAGGGTGTTTTCTCTTTCTGTGCTTCTCAGTGTTGCACCTGGTGGAACTGCAGGGTTTGTTCAGATCTTTAAGATGTTTAAACAAACAATCATTTGTTCTCTGAAATATTAATCATAATAATAACTAAGGTGTCATCAATTACAATGAAATTATGTCTCGGTTAGTACTTATATTAATCCGCAGTAGTTTCCATTTTCCATAAAGTAAAAAAAAAAGTTATTTTATTTGTTGTTTAAATTTTCAGAATTGATTCTGTTGGTTTTATTGTCTTGATGATGTCCTTGATCACAGTTTTTTTTCAATATTTATTTTTTCCCCGTTTAATTTTCCTTGAAGAACTTTGGTCTTCCTCTGTCTACTAACGTTGCTTCATGAATTAAAGATTATGGGTATTTGGCTGAAAAAGTACTTCAGTGTAGTAAAATATGTTGAGAACCTCTGATTTCACTGCAAAAACTAAACATTATAAAAGTAAAAAAAAAGACCTTTGTATCACAAGAAATGTTGTATTTTTGTATTTATTTTTTCTTTGAAAAGTATCTATTTTCAAAGCGTTCCCAGTTGTCTTTGAACTCTGATTATGCCGTTTTTAGCCAATGTAAAAAAAAACGTATCGTTTTTTAGGACGGTTTCTGCAGAACAGCAGGAGTACATTAGAAATTCACCTCTAAGCTGTGGGCGGAACGGTTGGTGGAGTAAGCCCACCCCCATTTCCCATCATCCATCTGTTTACAGGCTCTCTTGCTCGCTTACAGACCCTCACAACCCCAACAGAACTGGTGCAACAAATAATATTGGAGTTATCCAGCCTTACACTCTTGAGCCATGTGCCGGCTCAGAGGAACAGAATGAAGGTGAACATGGATTTAGCAAGTGTTTGCATCGGAATGGACCAAAACAAAACAGGGAGCTTTTGGCCCACCGATTCCAGCACCTACATCACTACTACAGGCTTTCAAACGGCAGTTTTTCGTCTGCTCCTGATTCACAACAACCTAACAATTTTTTTTGCCTAATTTTCTTTATGTAGATTATGAGAAAAAATGCTACAAGAAGATGTTAAAATCACAATTTTTATCAGTGTGGGTCTTCAAGAATATTGGCAAAATAATCTTTGCTCGAGAAAAAAATATACTCAAAATAAGAATTCTTGGTATTTACTGATGGTTAGTACTTATTTAATCATGTGGTAAGAATTTTAGGCGTATTTCTGAGGGTCCGTCTTTGCAGCGTTTGAGAGAGACGACAAAGACAAACTTTTGAAGAAAGTCCTCTTTCGCCTTGCACTTTTGCAGAACAGGCCGAGCTGGAGAAGAGGCGAGCTTTAGGCTTTCACTTCATCCTCTAACCAATCCAGACCTCAGGCTCTATATTTGCCCCCCACCCCCACCCCCCTCCACTTCCTTCTCTAGCCAATCAGCCGGCAGCAGAACCCCCCACTTCTGTATGCTTTCACTGCTGAGCGAGCAAAGCATGCCTGAGTATCAGCTGAGAGGAAAGCAACAGAAAACAAATCGAGGAAGAGGCGCAGCTCAGACAGAAGTTGAAAGAGAAAACAGATGACGAAAAGGTGCAGGAGAGGAGATCATGGAGAAGGCTTGACAGCGTGAGAAGAAGCTTTTTAGGACACTTTGGAGGATTCATGTGAGGGGAGAGGAAAGGGAGACTGGCTTGAAGAGAAAGACGAGGGGAGGGTTCAGGGTGAGACAAATGGGGGGCTGGGAGTTGTTGATGGGTTTTTGACTTGTGCATGTGCATGGATGTGGGTGGAGGGAGGCAGACAGGAAGAAAACACACTAAGAGAGAGCGCTAGTGCAAGCCGTTGGACATCCTGACAGAGCAAACGGAGAGGCACGACAACTCTGACTCTTCCTTTTCTCGCCGCGACCTGTTGAGGAGGAAGGAAGGAAACGGCAGAAACAAAAACACGACGGCGTCACCCATCCAGCCGCCACAAGAAACCGGGGAGAGGGTGACGGTGAGACGGTTTGACAGGCCGCATCTTTTCCAACGGGGTGAGTGCGACAAGTTCTCCTGCGCCCAAGTCAAGTGTTTGAACGCTGCTCCTGCTGATGGCTGTCAGGCTGTCAGCTGAGCTCAGATGACTCAATGTCTCCTAAAATGGCCACATGAAAGGGAGACAGTCAGGCAGACAGGCAAACACACAGATGGAGAGAGACAGCAGGGGGTGGGGGGACCCTGTGTCAAACAGCATTCTCAGCAACTATGTCCCAGCTTAGTTTAGACTGCCATGACTCCCCTCCCTGAGACCCGTGTTTGGTGCTGCAGAGACCTTTTCTTCTCTCCTGTCACTGCGTATTTCTCTACAAACTTCCTGTCCCACATCTGCTCTGTCCTGCTGTGGAGCATCAGTGGTGGAAACAAATCAGCAGCAGGTTGCAGAAGAGCACAGCAACGTTTTCTGAGTCTGAAAACATTGTCGGTACATCAACCTTTGGGCTTTTTTGGGGGAGAGATCTCCTGACACTTGATGGGACATCCAGGCAAGCGGATGCTATCATATTCTTCTTATAGACCCACTCAGATGAAAATAGGCTGCCTTTAACATGTTCTTGTAGCATTTCTCTTCATGATCAAGGACATATGTTAAGAGAATTAAGATTTAAATTGCATTTCTGGGTAACTCTTTATTCACATATTTGTAAATTAGGAGCAGACACAAAATATAGTTTGACAAAGCTTGAAAGCAGTGACTTAGCCTCTACAGTGGGCAGTCTACAGCTACCTGCTCCACTCCATTCTGATGCAGCCCCTTGTAGACAAATGGATCCATGAGCGTCTTTGTTTTCCTCGTCTGAGCTGGAATCTGGATCCAAACTGTACTTCTGGATAGCTCCAATATTGCTCGCCTTTTGTGTTGCAACGCAAACGTGAAGTTGGGGGTATGAGGGGCTGTAAGGTAGCAGGAGAGAGTGTAAACATAGGGCTGATGGGAAATGAGGGCAGGCTAACTCTGAGCCAACAGATAACTTTAAGGTTGAATTTCTTGATGGACTTCCTCCGCTCTACAGAAACCATGTCCCAGAAAACAAAACAACTAAAAAAAAATGTGCTTACTAAAAATGACATAATCATAATTAAGACTAATGGGAAGAAAATTGATCAAAATATGATTGCAGTGGGACTTGAGGGACATCAATGAAGGGGGGAGCAGCTGAGCTACCAGAAATCAGAGCTTTCACAAAAGACTCATTGAAGATGACAGCTTCAGCCAGAGCGTGGAAATAAATCGTTCCAGACTCACAACGAAGACATTTTTTCCTAAGCAGGTGGAGGATTTCTATATTTTTAAAACAATATTTCCACATTTAATAATGATTGGTCTCTTTACAGCTCATTTCCGACCATAAAGCACTGATTCAAACCCTTGCATGTCATGAAATGAGTTCTCCAGAGGGAAAATTGCTGCATCCTTGTGTGAAAAGCTAAAGTGGATAAAATGCGTCATAAAAAAAAAACCCCATCTCTGAATTTGTGGGCATTCCAGGTTAAATCCAGACATCTGTAAACACAGCAGCTGTGCTCCTCCCAGATACAGTTTCTTTAAGGTGGACTGAAGGAAAAAAAAAAAGTGTTTTGCAATCGTTATTTTTTATTGCTAAAACAGAAGGGAGTGTTCTTTCTTACGCTCCACATGTGTTTTCGTGCACACATGCACGTGGTGATGACTTAACACAGAAAGATTTTTTTTTTTATATAAATCTATCACCTCTTGAGCTGCTTTCCAGCACATCTTTTCTGCTTCTTTTAGCTGCCGCTCAGGTTACTAACAAGCTCCTTCATCTCAGAGGCTTTTAAAAAGGAACTAAAGGGATTCGAGTTGCCTGCTCCTTCTTCCCCGACACCTCCATCCTCGTGAAGACGATCTGAAAGCCCCCGGGCCTCAGGAGGTGCTCGATCATCTGACCCAAGATGGCCGGCCTTTGACCCCGTGACCAGGCTCGGCCTTGGTTGTCTACAATAGTGCTTATGTGAAGACGCTCATCCATTCTGGTGAAAAACATGTTTCAACAAAAAAATCTCTAGCTGAATGTCTTCCCTCAAAGGCTGCTGTTTAGATTTGAACAATATTAAGTAGTTTTAAATTAATTACAAACCTAATATTCATTTATTATCCATATTTACTTAATAATTCTCTCATTTTTCTGACTGTATTTGAATCCATTTGTCTCAGTCTGCTTTTTGTTGTGTAGAGGATCTCAAATAAGATTTTTTTTTTTCATGCTCTTGCATGCCAGATCTTCATCTTGGATTCTTTTTTATTTTGTTAATTGCAGATGCTGAGTCTTTAGCATGGTTTGTTGTTTCCTTTAGCTATGCACATTGTCTGGTTACCTCATTTACACATGCAAATGATCCAAACCATGTAAAACAGGATCTTGAGGGATTATTGGTTTCACTCAACCAAAACTACTTTGGAGACGTCTGGAAAGTGTTGCTCTTGTCGATGCAAAGTGCTTCCAGTTGTCATTGAAGTTTGGCTTACATAGGCTGCCGTAGCCTCAGGGCTACATAAACTCGAGGGAGCTCAAGCCTTACCTTCATCAGAGTTCTGTATTTTTAACTTCTCCTCCATTTACTTTTTCTTTTCGTGTCGAAAATAGTCATATCTCACTTTGTTTTCCTGCTTTTAATGTTCTAACTGCAAACAAAAGAGACAAACCTGACAACAAAATGTGACATTTTTATGCCGACGTTTACCTTTTTATCACTTCGCTTGTGACTTTCACAATCAAAGGATGTGCAGGTCGTGCAGATTTGACCCATATTACATTAGAAAAGTTCAGATGAACTGAGATTAGGACGGTCTGATGGAGAGAAGGGTAAACGCGTTAAAAGATGGCTGCATTTGTGGAGTTCTCAGCTCTGATTTGGGTTGAAGCCAGAGCCTTTCCTCTGCTGGTAACTGGATCGAGCTTCTCAAAAGGCTGAGCAGCCTCCGTTGGTTCAAAATAAGGTCACGGGGCAGATGGGACCTCAAACAGAACATTGGGGTGTTCGAAGTGGCACAGGCTTCAACTATAAATACTCCGGCTGACTTTTCTTCCTCCCTTCTTCTCAGCGTTGATAGAATTTGCATTTGTCGGCCGTGTTTCCTCTTTTCTGTTGTTGTATTAGACAGTAACAAGCCTTGCCTGCTTTGTTTTCTTTCCTTTGACTCTTTTGAGCGTATTGAGATTTTCCTGACCCCGGCAGCACAACCCTGTAGAGCTCTGGGAAATTGCATTTCTTGTGTTTTCTGTGAACATTTCTTTATTTCCTGAAGTGCTTTGTTTGGAAGCTGGTAGAAGCACCTGTGTTTGTGTGAAATCTGCACAGTTTGGGTTTTCCCTAAGGGGGTGTTATGTGACTGGACACCATATGCTTCCTGACTAATTACAGGTGACCCTGGCTTCGGTACTGATTCTCAGTCTGCAGCAGTGATAAAAACACAAAACAGGAAGACATTTGATCTTTAGTGACTCGATGAATATGTAAAGATAAAGAGACTCGGAAGTGAGGAAGCTCAGATTCTTCTTCATTCTGTTACCAAACTCCAGTTGCAGATCATGTAGGAGCGCTGAGAGTCTTTAGATTTAATTTTAGAGGAAAGGTTACAGTGTTTTTTTTTGTTGTTTTTTTTTACCTATTTTGATGCTCATTCTTCTTGGTTGATCTGCAGGATGATCTCATCACTCCAGTGCAGGTTTTAGTGAATAAAACCAGAATGTCTTAAGACAGTTTATCAAAAAAAACAAAAACTGGACCTAACAAGGTTTTTAGTCCGATTAACTGTCTGTAATCAACAAATCGAGTCCTCTCATCTTCCATTTTGACCTTTTAGACCCTCACACATTTGTTTTTGTGTATATAATTGCCATTATGAACATTTTTGTAGACTCTGCTCCTCTTTTTTTTCTTCCCAGCACCCCATCAACCCTCCCAAACACTTTTTGCAGCTCTGCTTCCTTTCACCCCCTCCTTCTTTGCGGACAAGTACAAAGGCGTCGTTATCCTTGGCCTGCTGGTTGCCACGGTGACAGCTCAATGTAACCCCCCCCTCAAAACATTCCAAAATTCAAGTAGGTAGTAAGAACAGCCTACTTCTTTAGACTTTAGCATTATGGGGTGTCAAGTCGGCTCCATGGGGGATCATCCATGCGTGATGACCGGAGGAATCTGGAATTTTGCAGCCTGTTTCTAAATAATCGCAGTGATGTCTCAGAAATGAAACCTCTTGGTTTGTTGTTCTGCTTCTGCAGGGGCTCCGGTTGGAATGACCCAGCCATGATGCCACAGCCATGCCCCACCTGTCGCCCAGGTGTTCCCGGACGGAGAGCCTGGCCATCCGCCAGTCTTAGAGGGAGTGCCAACAGAATCATCAGTCATCTGGACTCAGAGAAATTCCCCCCCCAGAGCCTCCTGCAGTACTGACACTGCGCCCCTGCTGGTCAGTTGTAGGAGTTTTGACAATAATAACAAAGCAATGACTTGTGGGGTAGATCAGGATTTAAATGTTTAAATTTGAGAAAAAATATATTTTAAACTTGAAAGAAATATCACAAAATTATAAAAAGTTGATTTAAAACTTGAATTAAAAAAATTAAAAAAAAAACTTAGTGTTACCTGCTATAAAAAATGTGCTGTTTTGCATTTTCCCCTTTTTATTTTTATTTTAATTTTTCTCACTTTTCGCTTTTAATCCTCAATTGACAGTTTCAGAATTTTTTTGGTGCTGAGCCTAATTTTACGTGTAGGTGGGGCTTCAAATCCCATTGCCTACTGGGACAGCGGTTATAGTGGTGTCATTTCCGCTCCAAAACAATGTCGTCGTTGGCGCCCTCTGTGTCATCCGTCCTCTGAAGGAGAGCGCTATTGCTCCTGTACTCCACCTCAGAGGAGGGATGATGCAGGCTTCTGAAAAAGTCTGCAAGAACTAGTGTCCATAAAAACCTGTCCAACACAAAGGCCTTCAGCTCTAATCTGTTTGCTCAGCTGTTGGACAGAACAAGTTAAAAAAAATAATAAATAAATAAGAAATAGTAAAAATAAGAATAATAATGAGTTAGGTTGAAATTCAGAAGACTGGATAGTCCTGCACTATGTTATGGGTTAAGGGGGAGTTGGGGAATCCTGACATGGCCTCAGTTTATGTTCATATTTTGGTTGGTTACCGTGGTTTCATACTGTGTTCTGTATTCTGCAAGACAAGAAGAGAGGATGTCCTGATGTCCTTATTCTGTTTCCTTCAGCAGGTGTGTGATCCAGCTTCTAGACTCGCATGCATTGATGACAAACTTCTCCTCATCTTCATCCACCTCCTGTCAGTTGTGAGAATCTTCAAAGCAGGGTTTCCCCCCATAGAGAGGACTGCAAAAGTGACACCATGCGGCACATTCATGTGGAGCTGGCCCACAAAAAGGCCCCACTAGAGCTTCCAGCCCAGGAGGGGGACCTGCCACCGACCGCAGCCCCAACAAACGGCCTTGACCCCGGGGTTCGAGCTGGGGCACTCAGGCGTTTTGGTCAGGAGGAGTTGCGCTTACAAAAGGTCTACCAGCTCTCCATTTTCTCACAGATGGGGGGGTTTTCTACCTCTGCGGGATCGTACAGCGAGCCCCAACAGAGGCAGCAGAGAAAGAGGGGTGTGGAAGAGCCACAGTTGACTCACAAGCACTCCCACCTGGAGGACTCCACGGACGGGCCGGTGCTGCAGGGAGGGGTGTTGTGTGGCTCAGCTCCAGCTCTCGGCATTGGGATGGGGCTAGCAACTGAGCCAGGGGAGCCCGGGTCCCCGTATTCTTACATGCAGTTGGAGTCTGAGGGGGGGCTGTCTCCCAGATCTCCACCTCTCTCCCCAAGCCACATCCCTTCCCGGCGCTCGACTCACTGCAACCGCGACGGCCCAGTTACTGATGCGTTTGCCCCACTCTCTCCTAAATCGCCCCCCATGTGTGACCCCCATGGCCATATCTGTGATCAGGGCCATTCCTTCACAAGCTCAGTCAGAGTTGAGACTACCAACGGGAGCCGCACACCCACCCACCCAATGGGAAGTCCCGTACACGATGGCTACACTACTGGCTCGTCTGGAGGCCAGCCGACCCCCCACCTATACGAAATGCCCACATACGAGTCTCCAAACCCTGCCAGCCCCACCAGTCCTCCGGGTCCTTTCTCCCCTCCACACCACACAGAGCTGCAGGAACCAGGGGTGGCCACCGAATGGGATGCCGGACTTGAATCTTCCCCACCTGAGCGAAGTGCCACCCACCCGGCCCCCTCCAACGGTCTGGCCTCCTGGGAGAAGACGCCCTGCAGTAACGGGCACCGTCTATTCTCTGGAGGCCACGTCGCAGCAAAGAAGAGACTGCTCTCGCCGAGCGAGACAAACGACTCGTGCTCGGAGGACGAGGGCCCCTCCACGTCAAAGAGGAGCAGGCTGTCGCTGCTATTGTCGGGGCCGGGCCCGGCGTCGTGCCGCAGCACTGATGCTAAAGCCGCACCGTACTGGAACCACCTGCTGCCGACGGCGCGGGACATGCCTAAGGTCAGAAATCTAACATCTTTTTCTTCTCATTATGCTTCCAGACAGGGGATGTAAAATAACTAAAGTTGATTTACTTCATGGAAAAATGTGTTAATATTGGATTCTCCTCAAGTTTAGACAAAAATTTAGAATTTATCACCAAACTAGAAACTGCAGCATCTTCAACAGGTTTTCTACTGTTCTATTCCATCCCAATAAAGGGAGTTAGAAAAGCAGAAAATGAAAGTTGCTCGTCAGTAGATTTATTTTTGTAAAAAAAGAACCCTGGGATTTCTGAAGTCAGGTCTGAGGCCATCTGTGTGACAGCTGAAGCTCAGCGGAATTTGGCTCATGTGACAGAAAAACGATCCTCAATTAAAGCGTTTTAGTGGCTCACCCAAAGTCTGGTCCTGAACCCATCTGACAGGCTGGGATGAGACCTCAACTGGAGGTTCATTTACTACTTTAATGCAAAAAGTTAAAATAGTTTCAAGTGAAAAATTCTCCAAACACAAAAGAGAATTTGAAATCCGGTTTCTCTGAGGCCTGTGGTGCAAAATGATCAAGAAAATATTCAGAAAAGTGTAAAAAAATGAAAACATGTTGTCTTGGATTTTCCTAAATGAATAATAACACTAGATGAGCATGTTAATTGCATATCACTCTCTTTTATTCAATACAAAGTCAAATGGAAGGAAAACAGTCCTGCCTTTCGTGTTTGCATCAGGTTTATTTAATTAGGAACCTTTTTCTGTTTGTCAAGGTTTGAATGTTAAATAATTTAGTCTGACCGGTTCAATTAAATTACCAACATTTCAAACAAATCTCATTTGTTTCTGTTTTTACTGATCATTTTGTTACTAATTTGATATTTTAGTTTTGTTGACCTGATATTATTCTGAAGACTGTATTTTTTTTACTATGCAGTTGATAAGATTATTGATTTGAATTGCAAAAACAATTGGGGGAAAAAAAACAGTAACTGTAACAATGGTAGAATACTTTAATCAAATAATATTTACAGGTGTCATCCATGTTATAGAATTATCTAAATGTCTGTATAAAATTAATTTTATTTTTAATTATTATTTTAATTGTTTAACCCCAAAAACAAATGTTTTGGGCTTTTAAAATTAATGTAAAAGTTAACTGGGTAGCAATAATTAACAGCGGCTAAAAGATAATAAATAAATAAAAATCACAATAAAAAGTTTTTAAATAAATAAAAAACAAAAAAAGGAAAACTTTGGCCAAAATTGACCCCATTTATTTTCCTTGGTTTAGGATATTTTAGAGTGAAACTGGTCCCAAAGTCGACTTCATTGACTTTAAAACAGTCGGAGCAGAGTTCACTGAGAGTATAAAGCTTTTTGACAAAGAAAAGAGTAGAGTGGACCTGCAGCAGTGAGAACGCCGTCTTAGTCATGATGGTCAAACATCTGCTGGCCTTGGATTCGCAGCCAAGGCCGAGGCGTAAATCAGCTTATAGGACATCAAGAGCAGGAATGGACGGCTCACTTTCTCACCGTGCTGGAACAGGCACAGCAGCTCCAGAACAAAACTCATTGAGGGGGGGTCCATTGTTCCCGACAGGGGTTAGCTGTGAGGCATAGAAACGTTGGGATGTATACAAAGAAACAAACGTACGGACAGACATTATGCTTAAACTGGTTCTGGAAGAGAATTGGTAGTTTCTGAGCGTTGGAGGACCAGAAAAGCTTTTAGTGCGACTATCAGGCAGGGGAGGGGGGGGGGTCGCTGGCATTACAGGTCAGTGCATGCGAGAGGGATGGTAGATAAGCAGATGAAAAAACGGAAAGGCAGAGAAATGAGCCAGGAGGAAGAAGCAAAAAGGAACTTTCATGGATGATAATTGAGGAAAGGTTAGGAGTCAAAATGCCGCTTGTTGATTTAAGACTCTGTGAAGATGAGCTGACAAGCTGACGAAGATCTCAAAGCTCTGCAGAGAGCTGCCAGTGTACAGATATGTCAGCCGTGAGCAAAAGCTTTGCGAGTTTCTTGAGTTCGACAAGTGATCGCTGGGTAACCTTTACGATGAATGGAGGCCTGGAAATGGGAAATGTTATTGTGGGCCAAACTACATCTAGTGGCCAGCGCTCTGTAAGTAAAATTCCCCTAAGTTACACTTCAAAAGTGTACTTTTCTGCCACAGAAATATAAAGTTTTTTTCAAATGTCCATCAAAAGCCGAGATCTTAAGCTGCTTATAGAATGTGTTATCATTTGTGTGAAAACAAATCATTAATTTGTCTGTCTTGCTTGCTGTTTTGCTTCAGACCGCCCCAGACTGCAGCAGACCCAGGAGACGCCTCAAGAATGGGCTTCGGCTGAAGAGGTGGGTTATCGGGAAGCACACGTCCTACAAAATCAGAAAGTATTTTCTGCCCATTTATGCTAAAGCTCATGGAAATTTAGACAAAACCATCATTTAAGGGTAGAGCTTCTTTTTTCTTCTCTGGGGGAAAAAAGAACTCTGAGCATTTCACTGAAATCTGAACCAATTGTTATATTGTCCATCAAACTGATACTTTTTGTTGAGAAATGTAATCAAAAGTATTACTTCTAATCAAAAGATCAATAAATCCTCATTTAAACGTAAAAAATGAATCAACACACAATTTCCTTCCCAAAAAACATTGAACAAGTGATATTAGTTTGTCTACCAGAACTCTATAAACTCTAAAATCTGGATAAGAAGAGGTCAATTCAGCAATTAAATATTTCCAAATATGATTTTTAGGAAAGAAAATCTGAAATCTTTATTATTTCATTACTTTTGCTTTTCCTCACAGTCTTTTCTTTTTCAGCGCAGACAGAAGTTAAAGTCTTGTGATTGGAAATTGGTCCTGGAACTCCTATAGAGTGTTCCTATGGTGACGCATCATAACAAATACAGACCCCAAAAGAAAGCTGAACAAACCTGGCAGAAAAAAATGACAATTCATGAAAAATGAATTCAATCAGCTACTCTAAGCTGTTGATTTGATGTTAGAATCTTTTGTTTGGGATATTTGTCTTTTATGATGAGACTGGAGCAGGAGGGTTTGAACACATGGATGCTCCTCTGGTTTGGTGAGGACGGAGGAAAGCCTTTTCCCTTAAGATTTTTGAAAATAAACTTTTTTTTTTAATTAAAATGATACAAAAAAAAGGTTTAGAAGGATTTAAAACTATACAGCCATCAGAGGACAATATCCTATTAGAAAAACCGCTAGAAAAAATTGATTTTTCAATTAGGTAAAAATATTTAATGATTGTTTATTTTTTTTTATTGAATTGTTGAGTTCCTGTTTCTATTTATCACATTGGGGAAAATTGTCAATTAACTCAAGAGATAAAAACATTGATCTTAGAAAAATAATGTTTTTTGTTTAATTTTATAAATAACCGTAACATTTTAACCTTTTATATTGTTTTACATAAATGAAATAATAAACTTGAGTGGTGATTTAGAGCCTCTCAGTAAAAAAGAAAGTCTGTGTTATTTAAACTACATTTATCAAACAACACAGAAAACTGAAATGAATTCCTTTTTCTACAGAGTGAAATGTTTTTGGTGTTTGAGGAGGATTTTCTGGTTTATTGGTTACAATGGACTCAGTGTTTTGTGAACCACTAACCATCTCTCTTGGCTTCATATACAGCCGGCAGCTTCGCAGCGGAAGGCAGACCGACAGCGGTCGCTCCCGACGCTCCAGTTGGCCCTCGTCTTCCATCAGCAGGTCACTTCTAGGCAACTTTGAGGTAATTCTTTTAGTGCATATCCAAATCCCAAAGAGATGTGAGCACAAACAGAACATTTGAGGAAGCGGCAGGTGGCCTTAACTTTTTCTGGTTGAAATCACGAGAGGAAATTGATTAGATTGGTCCCAAGAGTTAATGAATTCTGTCATTTTCTTCTGTTAACCTGTAATGTTCTATCTATAGTTTGTGTTGTTGTGGAAATTATTTCATCCATAAGTATAACAGAGCTTGGGCTTTGTTTGTTAAGTAAAATACACTACGTTTCATTACAATAATGGAAAGTTTTAATTGCTATGATAATGATAATTTTGGCAGAGCAAAGTTTGTGTTTTTATTTGAGCTCTGAAAAAAAATTCTCCATCTTCTGATCTTCCAATGAGAAGCGGTCCACCTTTTCCCTGCAGGGCAGGAAGAAGATCTTATTTAGATCAGTGGGATGAAGCTGCTGTGTCCCATAAAATAAAATAAAAAACAGCATCATATCCAGGGACAGCATGCTAACTGCACAGAAAGAAATGGCACAAAGATAAATCTATGGCATAAAAATAACATACATTTTACAGCAGAGCTTTAAAAAATTGTAATTGTAAAATGTGTTTCATCTTCTTGCTTTTGGTATAAAAGGTTTTCAGCTTTTTTTCTCCAATTCAGTGAATGTTTGATTAGATTGTTCTGGTTTTTGGTCTCACCAACACTTTCATTGTGGTTAATTTGAGAGCAAAGGTCACCAGGGTTTGTAACAAATATAAACTCACTTATTATTAACAACCTGCAAATAAGAAAATGGTTTTAAAGTTATGCGAGTGGGGGGCTGTTGAAACCTAACTTTTCAATTCCACCGTTGTGTTTTTGACTAATGACGACTTGGGGTGAAGGTGGTGGAAAAACTCTGCAGCAACAAAACCCAGAGGGTGGACTTCTGTGAAAGGTGTCCTCCTGGATTAATCATGACGTTTACGATTCCTTACCACAGCCAAATGATGGAAGGTTTTGACTTTTGGAAGCGTCAGAAACCTGTTTGATCTGGCCGCTCGGTTCAAGTGAAGAAAAGACGGAGTGTGAGATTGAGCTACGTGTCCATGTGGTTCCTGCAGTAATGAGGAGAGAGCTGAGTTTATTGGTCAGAGCCCCTTCCTGTCTTACGGCAGTCAGCTGCTAAATGCTTACGATGACGAGCTCAGCAGGCAGAAATGAGTTTTCTGGTCCTTGAAAATGATGTGCAATGGTTTATTTTAGCTTTAAAACCAAAGAGTTTCACTGAAAGTATAAGGATTTTTCTAATAAGGCCTAATTGTTGAAAAGATGCTAACTCCTCTTTCTGAACGGCAGGAGTCCATGTTGAAGGGACGCTTTTCTCCTGCGGGGCAGATTGAAGGTTTCACGGCGGAGATTGGTGCCAGTGGCTCGTACTGCCCGCAGCACGTCACCCTGCCCGTACAGGTTACCTACTACGACATCTCGGAGCACAGCGCCCCCTCGCCCTTCCTGGTCAGTCTGTGTTTTTGGATCTACACTTGTGCATGAATTCCCTCACTACTCCCTAACCCTTAAAAGACTATGCAGTGCTCTAAATGCCCATTACTGTTATTATTATCTTGTTTTTGTTAAATGCCAAATATGACGTCATCCATTTGCAGATGATTCAGATGCAACGCATTCAGGTGCATATTCGCTAGTCTAGTTAGCATAGACACACACTACTTTATTGCATAGACTTATGGGAACTTTCCAGGGCACTGAATTTTGGGATTGTAGATTTGGACACCCCAGCAAGATGGCAAGTACCCTAAATAGTACTTTACATAGTGAGTATTGAGGGAATACTGACACCAAGTAAGTGCTCAGATGAGACGGACAATATGAGCCGCAGAAATGGAAGACTGATGCGCTCTGAGTCACTTCAGATCCAAATCAAATCGTTTCCCTTCAAGATTTGTATAAAATAATCAAAATCTGCCTGTGTGTGTGATATGTTCTAGGACACAAGCAGCTTTACTCTTTAAATACCCACACAGATCATTGTTTGATCCTTTCTTCAAAGTGTTCCTAGTGATCTTTAACTATGATTATGCAGTTTTTAGACAAAAAAACCTGTATTGTTTTCTAGGACATAGTTTCTGCAGAGCGACAGAGGTTTATTCCCATTAGCCAGTACTTAGATGTCTGCTCTCCCACTGACTTGCAGCCCCTCACACCCCAACTTAACAGTATTGGTGCAAAAGAAATAATGGCGAACAATATAAGAGCTATCCAGATGTACAGTTTTGAGCCAGATTCCAGCTCAGACCAGGAAAACATGTATGTGATGTATTTTCGACATTACATACACAATCTTTTTCCAACTATTTTTGTGTCTGCTGCTGATTCACTACAATTTTGCATCACCAAAGCTTAATTTACTTTATACATGTCCTCCATCATCAACAAAATGCCACAAAAAATTACAACTTTCATCTGAGTAGGTTTTTAAATGAACTCAAAACTGCTTTTTTCTCTATTTACAGCTTGGAATTACAACAAGCTTGTCTTTTGTTAAGATAATGTATTGTAATGGTGATGTACACTTTTGAGTTTAAATGTTTTTGACCATTTTATTTCCCTTTGCTTAATTGACAAGTCAATTAGTCAGGCTGAATGAAGAACGGAAACAACTTTTCTGTTACTGAAAGGTGAAAGTTCATGGTAGCTCAAACACCCGGTATCAGGATATTTCTAATTTCTTTTTTCTTCCCTGAGAATGTTTTCTAAGAGTCATCACATCTGTTTCCTCTCAGGGGGTGATATCCCTCGAGCCTCTTGGAAAGAAAGGATACAGCATACCCAAAGCAGGGACCATTCAAGTGGTGAGTTAGTGCTAATTCTCCTCTCCCCTGACTTTTCTTTAAAAAAAAAAAAAAAAACAAGTGGTTTCAATTGTTATTTTTTCACCTTTTTTTTGGATTCAGTTGTATTTTCTAAGTGACAAGCCAAGTATAAGTTCTGTTTAACAAAAACAAAAAAAAGTTATTTGATCTTTTTTTAGATAAGTCTTGCAAATGTTCTCCAGCTGCTGGGACTTATATTTCTAACAGCTGCTGGAAAAACCAGATTAACTAGCATTTAAGGTGTAATTCTGACACCTATTTGTGAAGAAAAGACTGACTCACACAAATGTTTATCCACCTAGACTCTACACTGAGCTGCAAAGAGAATAAATATTTGATGAGAAACAGTTCCTCGGATCTCTTGACATTATCTTAGGTGTTTATTCTTGAAGAAACTTGGCCAGTTCATCTTGTTAGGAAAGGAAATCTGTTAAGGATAAAGCTAAAAAGGTAACTCAAGAGGGCGGGATCAGTTTAAGTGACTGAAGAAGAAGCCAAGATCAAAGTTAAAAATAGAATGAAAGGTTTCCCACCCACAACTATTTTAGGATCTCTGCGATTGATGATGCTGCAATGATTTATGACTCAGAAGGTCTTTTCTCCCAGCTGCTGTTAAATATTTTGAGACACAGATAACTGCAGTCCACTTTGCTGCAGATGTGATGACCACGATGAAGTTGAGGCATGTCGGCTTCCCTTTTTGAAAGGTATTCAGGTTGTGTTCTCTGGTCCATCTCCACAGACCTTATTTAATCCAAACAAAACTGTGGTGAAGATGTTCCTGGTGACTTACAACTTTAGCGATATGCCCGTCAATCACATTACCTTCCTGCGCCATCGCATCTTCTTGGTGCCAGTGGAGGAGGGCGCCGAGACGACTCCAGCGGGCGGAGTTCCAGACAGGAAGAAGATTCTCTGCTACCTGATACATCTTAGGTATAGTTTATTTACATATTTTGCTGTTTAGGATTTTATTTTGGCGGGATTTTTATTGTCTTTTTTTTCCCTACATTTTCTCCTGCAGATTCCAGAGCTCCAAATCTGGGAAGATCTATTTGCACAATGATATCCGGCTGCTATTCTCCCGTAAATCCATCGAAGTGGACACAGGGATCCCGTATGAGCTGAAATCTTTCACCGAGGTGCCAAAAAACCCTGAATATTCTCCCCGCGAGTGACTCCTCTTTCCCCTGGCTTGACCTTTGAAAGGTCTCCAATGCCAACGCCGCCCTTCTTGTAACTCCTAAAGAGCAAGGGCAGGAAGTGGACTGCAATAGTGGTGGACACAAACCTTGATGAGACTTGAGGAGGCGTGCCACAAGCACACAGACACATACAGAACCGGTCTTTGGGAAAGTCCCCCTTTTTAATGCGTTTAGTCTGTGCCGCAACCTGGAGGTTCCTTTGGCATCTGCTCGCTGGGGCTGACTAGCCTGATCAAAAAGAAGGACTTTTTCCAACGCCATCATCTGTACAAGGAAGGAAATGCACAAACGCCGACACCCACGTCCACACAGACTGACAAAACTCATGCACATCGCACGCAGCAAGTGGCGGAGCAGGAACACTTGTGGTGGTTACTCTTTTAGCGCAGTGTTAACTTGCATGCCTTGTGACATAAACACAGGATTTTTTTCCTCTAGTGCCGTAAAAGCACATTGTCCTTCATTCTGCCTGCAGCCTCAGCGGACCAAAATATTCTGCCCCTGCCAAAAAAAAAAAAAAAAAAAAAAAAAAAGATGTCTGAGGAGCGACCCCAAAGGTTCGTTCAGGAGAGCAAAACGGAGGCTCAAACGCCGGCGAGAGCTGGAGGTTTGAACAAAATCAGCTGCTGTTGTAATTGAAGACCATGCAGACACAATCTGACCAAACTCAGGACATCTGGAGTGGAAACAAACTCTCCTTTTACTGTTTCAGCCATCACAGAACAGATCACTGTGTAAAAAAATGAAAAACAATCCATTTCAGTAAATATAGCCAGACTGAGGGACACTGTGCTCTTTTCTTTTTCTTTTTAGACTTTGTTCAGGAACGCTGACACTGAAGCAGATATTTAGGTTGGGGAAAAAGACAAACTGTAGTATTTTTAATTTATAATTTTTGCAAATGTCTTAATGAGCAATATGCTGCACAAAGTAGAGCATTTCTTCTGCTTGGACAAGCTTTCTTTGGAGAGGCAGAGCAAAAGAAAGCAACAATTGTGGGGGGGTGGGGGGTGTAATGTGTGTCTTGGGGGAAATTCTATGTATATTTAAAAAAAAATAAACTCTGCAACTGGAAATTCTGGCTTCAACTCGATTGATTTCAAGCTTTCTTGTGTCTAGTTCTAATATTTTCCCCAAAAAAACTTTATTTAAACATTTAAACGTCACAAAACAAAATACAGAAACTAATAGATGCACCTTGTGCACCCTGACCTTTCCAAAATAAAAGATGGGACTGACAGCTGTAGGAACATTGGCTCTCGGTTTGAATGGTCCATAAAGTCCATTTATAGAGTCAAGGTTCACCCTTCTATCTAACAGCCACACCTCAACTTGAGCACATTTGGACCTTAACTAAAAGATAAAATAATGACGATCATAAAAAAAAAAAAATTAACACAGGTGGTGGTTTTAATTTTTAAAATCAATTCAGGTTTTGGAGCCGGAGTGTAAAAACCAGAGTTTCTTAGAAATGTTCAGTGTTGGAATTACTTTAGTTTTCGAGTTGGCTTCAAACAGGAAGTCACAGCATTATAGGTTAATACATGTGGAGGGATTTCTGTCTTGGCTTTGACTGTATCGTCTTTGTTACTCATCTCTCCTAAATTGGAGTCACTGTTACAGAAAGAGGTGGATTTAGTCAAAGGTCAGTACATTCCTCACCATTTATCTTTAATTATTTTTAGTACTACACAGCAAATGACTAATATAAATGCTAAAAAAAATACCTCAAAGAAAATTCCAAATCCAATTTTTGGTTACATATTTATTATGTTTGAGGATGTTTTGGAATCAAAAATTGTTCATAATGAACAGAGTTGTTCTTTCGTTCTGTTCTTATGGCGACAGAGCTGATGATGACCATTTGAAATGATGCAGTGAAAATAATGAAAGCAGCTCAGTGTTCATCTTTAATAATTTACAAATCAGCAGGAAACCTGCAGCTGCAGTGAATATTCAATGTCTTTTCACATACATGACCATTTGGCTTCTGTAGGTTTTTACAGTTCTACCTTTTTTACAGTTTTACTTTTTAATTTGTCAAATTTAAAACACAAACAATCAGTGAAAGGATGTTTTTAATAAGTATTAATAAGTGGGAGACATCTTCATCAAGTCATGATGGGATTTACTGTAATAAGCCTCAAAGGGAGAAACTAAAACATTTCTATTCCTGAGGTTAAAATAAATGATGGAAGTTTAACTTTCTAAATCTTTTTCAGATGACTTATTTTACTGACACTTCTCTAGAAAAGGGACTGAATTCGCTACTTTTCCCACGTTTTTTTCTGACTCCTGCAGGCAGGACCAAGTATTACAATAAATAGTAAAACAGGGCTTTTGAAAGGACAGCTGAGTTTCCCAGAGTTCCTTTAGGTTGTGATCAGTTTATATTCATTTTTACTATTAAACTAATGTCAGTGATGCTTTTTTTACAATCATAAACATGACACAGTTTAATGAAATTGCAACATTTTTTTAAGCTGTATTAATTTTTTTACACGTTATCATATTTATTTTGTAAATACAATTTTGTTTTTCCATCAATGGAGCATTCTAAATGAAAATATATTTGGATTGTAAACAGCCAGAGACTTAAAAAAGTACCTAAGATAGAAAACGGTAAAGCAAAATCTATGCATCAGTTCAAAAGAAACACAAAGAGAACAGCTAAAAAAGGAAAAAGAAAAAAGTTTGATCACATCATTTTCAGGTAGATGCTGAGTTTTCTTTGGCGTCACTGCTGGAGATGATGAGATCCCTGATTTTCTGATCACTAACAAGAAGCTTCACTGTAAAGTATCACCGCCTCCTGATAAGGTGATTAAATTGCTGCTTCAGTTCAGATGACTTCAGCCAGCATGCTGGCAGCGCCGTCAATGGCTTGGCTCAACACTGACAGGTGGTAATGGACTTTCTCCCAGTCTCTGGGCTCTCCTGATGACTGAGCGCGAGCGAACGCATCTGCCAGACCGGGGAAAGTGGGTTTTCCAGCACTGCTTGAAGCCCAGATAACATGTCTGTGTGACACAAAGGTACAGCAGGATTCAGTGAGGGGGGAGAGGGGCAGCTTCACAAGAAATAAGCAAGAGGAATGCCAACACATGCTGATCAAAGATTGAATCCATTTAGATATGAACAGTTAAACACAATCATTTTAATGTCAGTTTTGATGTTTTGTTTTGAGTCGCTAAGATTTCTTTTAATACATTTTCAGTCTGAAAACGTAGGAGTTTCTGATTGTCTGAAATGTTACATCAGATTTCTGGGAACAAAGTCACAAATTAATACTTAATCTATTCTTTCATTTTTAAATTCCAAGTGTCTCAGAATTTTAGTTAAAGTCCACAAATTCAAATTTTTATTGAAATTTTGGGTTGCACGGTGACCTGACAGCGAGAAGGCCCTGGTTTGAATCCCGGCTGGGAGCTTTCTGTGTGGGGTTTGCATGTTCTTCCTGTGCATGTGTGTGCGGCTTGACCCAACAGTAGCCAGGACAGGCTCCAGCAACCCCGTGACCCCGAAAGGGGTGTAGGTGGTTCAGAAAATGGACAGATGGAAATAAATTCAGAATTGAAACACTTTTCCACAGACTTCTGGACATTTTTTTCACCTTAAATGATTAGCATATATCTGAATGGTTACATTTTGCCACAGTTTTGATTCCTATTTCATTTGGTGTCTAATAAATGGAAATGTTTATAAATATTAAATCTAATGTATTTCTGACCCCATCTGATTTTACTACATATATTTTTTAATTAACTTCATCTAAGATATATATTTTGTCATTTTAAACATTTCTTTTTACTGGTCATTTATTTCTAATACAAATGACTGATAACAAATAATGGTAAATGACTGCTGCGGGCCATAATAAGATAAATGCTAAGGATAGATAAGAAAAAAGTATTTCAAACTTCTGAATCGTTAGGAAAATTTAATTTTTCTACTTTAAAGTGTAATTTAAATAAAGAGGAGGTTGTTTCCACAAATTTTGCTTTTCATGAAATAACTCCTGCTTTTTTTTAAACAAATTGTAGCATTTTTTCTTTTCATAATGTAGTTTTAATTCTTTGAAGCTGAAAAAAACCATTGCTTTCAGTCTAAAGTCAGGTTTTATGAACCTTTTTACCAAACTCTTACTTAAAGAAAAGAAAAAAATCAGAATTTCCAATAGCCCCCTCAATTTCATTTCTATTAGGTCGATGTAAAGGAAGGGTAATAAGTTAAGTTTTTAGATAAACATTGTTTTGTTTTTTTTTTCCAATTTGAACCTCTTAGTACAAAGTAGTAAAAGGAATTGCATGTCAGTATTTATTTTAGCATAGACTGCACAGCTCCATAATGACACACATCACCACTTCTCACCTGAATCCATACTGATCTGGAAAGGCGTAGGGATTTAGGAAAGCTCGGTCGAGCAACATCAGCTGATCGTTGATCCTCCGCGCCTTCAGCGGCCTTGGAGCAAACCAAAAAAAAAAAAGAGGCAGGTGTTTGACTTTATTTGAGACTAAACTTGATGTGTTCCAGCTCAAGAAAACAAGTTTAGAAATCAAATTTGACCACAAAATGCGTTTAAACCAAGTGAGAACACTTACGTTTCACTGGCCAGATCTGAGTTGCGAATTAGCTCTTCTAAATTCTTGGCTTCTCTACGGAAGTTGGCCACTGCCCATTTAAGTGGTTCTGAAAAAAAAATACAGATAAAAAAAGAAATGTTATTGAAAAGACTGATGGATGCAGGCAAAGTTTGCATTGATTAAGATTCACCTTCAGTCTTTATTAACATCCAACTATGGCTCTCCCCTTTATTTTTGCACATTTGTTGATTTTGTTCTGAAGTAAACCTGCTTTTATTATTATTACCTACAGTTGTTCACCTCTTGGCAAAATGCCATAGTAAGTCTGCTTTCACTGATTTGCACAGGTAGTTTGGCAGAGATTTTTATGCCGGATGCCCTTCCTCTATTTTATGCGGGCTGATCTCAAACAATGCCAGGCCTAGAAGGAGCAAGGTGGGGACATACGGCAGGAAGAACAGGAACTGAACCTAATCGAAGTCGCTTACTTACAAAAAAAAAGAAAAAAGCCCCCATTTTTTTTGTGCTTAGAATCAAAATATGAATGCATTTTTTATCTGACATCTTTAAATTTATTCATCATTACTGCCCCTGAAATTTCTACATCTGGATTCTAAAAAGCCTCTCCTGAAAATTGTGTTTTTAATATGATGGATCACATGTATTTTGAAAATTAGGCTTAATTAGGCCATTTTTGTTGTATTGTTAGGTTGTGGGGGGTGAGGGTCTGTAAGCTAGCAGGAGAGTGTGAAAACCGAGAGGTCAGTTATGGGTGACGGGAAGGGAAGGTGGAGTTGCTCTGCTCCTACAGTCCTGTCCACAACTCACAGGTGAATTTCTAATGAGCTACTCCGGATCTGCAGAAAGTATGTCCTAGAAAATGATGCAGGTTTATTTTTTTAAATTTTGGTTAAAACGACATAACCACAACTAAAAGACCACAGATAACGCTTTAAAAATAGATCTCTAGATGATCAGAGTGGGACTTTAAACTGTAGAAGTACTGTGGTGCTTTTGAAGGACAACACTTTATGATGTGAGTTCATCTTGATCACACGATGCCAAATGTCCAGCTGTACTCGGACATGTTTGGAAAAGGTCCCTCTTTAAGTCTCTTTAGACTTTTTTTTTGTAGAAAGGCGAGGACATGAACCTGTTCATTCCCAGTGTGTGGGTGCAGTTCTCTGAAAAAACGTCTAGGAGCTGTGTTAAAAATCCCTTTCTCTCGCAGAAAGCAGACATTAGGTTCAACAGGAACCTGCTTGAGCATGACTGGGACAACACTGTATGCTCGAAGAGTATAGTCTTTGTGTTTTTATGCTGATTCTGTTCATGTTTTTAGGGACTTTCTTTTATCACAGTCATTGGGTGGAAGCTTATCTTAAAACTGATCACTCAAGACTCAAGTCTCTTATTCATATAATGAGGTTTAGGAAAACCAACTTGTTTTCTTCAAGGACGTTCAATCACCAACAGCATCAGAAAATCAAATTTATCGCTAGTCCCAAAGGAAAACTGACAAAACTCCAGAGAAAATGAATCCAGATGCGTGAATGGTTCGATCTCTCACCCATGGAGATTCCTTTAGTTTGAAGCTGCGCCTCATAAAGGGTCACCGCCTCTTTCAGATACTCCTCCAGACTCTCAGCATAGTCGGTGCAGCTCAGCGGCAGCAGCAGACTGTCAGCCAGTCGGATCAGGATGTTTCCAGCTGTCCTGGCTACAGCTTGATGGCTGACAAATCCTGACAGGAAGGAAGAGGAAGCACAAAACCTTTTTTGTGAGACACTTAAAACTGTTTAGAATTGTTCAGTAAATCTGAAATCATATAAAGTTGAAGTGTACTCATGCAAGACTTCTGACACATTTGCAGCACTTAAACTAAAATTCTTACCAGGATCTATATACTTTGAGGCGTAGTCAAAAGTGTCGTACGCCGTGTGATAAGCAGGATAAATTCGAGCATTTGTTTTTGTCTGCATGAGAAAGAAAACACTTTGAATCAGTTAAATGCATTTCAGACATAAACACTGAGAAAAAAAGGAAATAAACCAAAGTAAACCTTGATTTTTTTGTCAGAAAATTAAGCCTCAACAGCCTTTCAGGTGTAAGATCTCTGCACTGACTTGCATTTCTGTAGGATTTTTTTTTTATACCCTGTCATATGTGTAGGAAATATCCATGGAGGCAATTCCCAGATAGTGAACAAAGGCAGCATAGTCACTTCCTGCTCCTGTTAGATACCCCATCCTGTTGAGGGAGACATAAAAAACAGAGAAACATTGACATTCAGCAGTAGAAAATATTTCACCATCAATGCAGGTGGCTGGCTAAAACTAGCAGCTGGATCATGTGTCCGTACCTGGGAATGAGGCCGTGGCTCGGGCTGGTTCTGTTGGAGTACTTGATCCAGTTGTCGTACACAGACAAAGAGTCGTGTCCGGGTGCGCTGACCTGTGAAATCCAGCACACTTTCATGTCACAGTGGGAACATATTTCCTTTGATCTACCCAAGAGGCTGCAGGAAACCCGTTGAAGTGAGTCACCTGCTGGGAGGCCTGGAATATGACGTTCTGCACCGACGGCACCCCTGAGGCTCTGAGCGTGGCGTTGGCTGCAGAATTAAGACGTAACACATGGGTGAGTTTACCCTCTGCAACAACTGTCTCAGGGAAATGAGCTGATTCAACATGTTAAGCATGATAAATATGACAAAAAGTTCAGAATTGCATTAAAATTTGACAAAGATGCTCTTGTGGAAAGCATATGAAAATGATTTTAACTTATTTTTCTCATTTCAGTTCCTTGCTTGAGGTGTTAGAATTACAGTTTTAGGACAGTATCGCTGTTAATTGAAATTTAGGATCATGTTTTAGTGCCATAGGTTTTTAATATTTAATATATTCATTTCTGAGACCTGTTTCAATGAAATGAAAACAGACAGTATGCAAACATGAGGACAGAATGTCAGTGTGGAAAAGTTCCCCCAAAGCAACACATGCCGGACTCGAATCCTGTCCACTTTAACTGTATTAAGTTAATTCTCAGAGGCATTTAAAGTGATATCAGTTCCCCTCCATACACTAACATTCTACTTTTACTAGCACAGATAATTCTAAGCCTTAAACCCAGACCCTGCATGTTTTAGGCATGAATGCAACAACGCAACAACATTCCACTGGAACTTTCTAAATGCTGTGTGTCATAAATTCATCGTAAACCTTCTTACCAAACGTAGCTATGTCCACATTAATGTAAGAAACTGTGCGTTCACTCAGCTTGGTAAAATATTCCTGAAAAAGGGGAAAGATAAAGATTATTTATGTCAGCGTGAGCAGACAAACACAACTTTTGCCTTTAAAACAATGTCTTCCTGTCATTTTTTTAAAATATTTTTAACACATTATTTACTTTAGCAAATATATTTTAAGCATTCTTAAAATTGAAATTCTTTATGAACATGTCTACCGTCTTTAATCTCCTTGTTTTTTTGTTTATTCATTGTTTATTAGTTGCATTTTTCCTTTTGGTTTTTATAATTTCTTAAAGTACACAACTATTTGTTTAAAGCAAAAAGTACAGAAATTACTGCTCAGGTTGTTCTCCAATGGATGAAAAAGTTGTAGGGTTTACCATTTTAAAGTACTTGCTTGTAAATTACTTAAAGATTCAAAGTACTTTTATGAAATTTCAAAATAAACCTTTCAAGTGCCCAGATTTATATTCTGCAATTTAATCTTAATTTTGAGATTTGCTGCTGCAAAATACCAGAAACAATAAAATAATTACTTTTCCCAACTGTGTCTCTAAATTCCAAAATGTACTATTTTTCCTTATATTTCTGAAACCTAGCATTAAATGCTCACAAACTTCTGAGATGTAGCTGAGTCTTTTTATGTTAACCAACCATGACTTTTATGACTTTTATTGCAGGACTGCTGGATGATCATCAAGCATTTAAAGAACCGGAAGATGTTAAGCAATGAAATTTCACTCACTCCATGTTTTAGGTGAACTGAGTGAAATTTCACCCACATTTAGTTTAATCTGATGTACAGATGAAGCAAATCTCACCAGATTATGCCTGCTTCACCCTTCAAAATAAAACTTTTAAATGTATTTTAACTAATAATCATCAGCAAACATAGGAGTAAAAAATAGCAATCAGAACCTAAAGAACCGTTTTAGATGTGGGATGGAGACAAAAGCACTAGTATGGTGAAATAAATCTCTTGAGTTGTAAAATGCATTTAAATACAGTTTCCATTCCTCGTCTATGTTACTGTTAAAATAGATTTAGTGTATTTATTTCACAATTAAATAATTGGATAAAATGGAGGATACCTCTGTGTATTCTGCAGAACCAATCAAACCGAACTCTTCGGCCCCCCAGCTGCCAAAGATGATGGACCTGCGAGGTCTCCATTTACCTGCAACCAGACTCTGTAAAAATGATTGATCCAAAAATCGTGCATTTCATCCCGGTGGGTGGGTTCTTACCCTGCTTCACCATAGTGCCCAGAACCCTGGTTATTTCCAGCATAACTGACGTGCCGCTGCTGGGGTCGATGGCTCCATGGACCCAACTGTCCCTGTGGTTTCCATAGATCACGTATCTGTCTGTGAAGGCAGAGCAGTCACTAGATAAAAACCCGCTGAGAATCAACCATTTACACCGAGTCACCAGTCTCACCTGGCTCCACGCTTCCTCTGATGATTCCCATCACATTGGAAGAGTTTATGACAGTTTCATGATTGTAAATGTCCAGTTTTACATCGCTGTGACAAAACAGTGACAAAAGCACATATGAGTGCCGGAAAAGGACTCTTTTTCACTCTTTTTCTAGCTGACAAAGTACTTCTGTTTTAAATATATAACTTGTTTTACAGTAACTTCTAGTATTGATGAAAGTTTGTCCCCCTTTAGTCACCTGGCATGCACACCGAAGCTTCTTCTATTTTCACTCTAAAATGTCATTTTCTCCATTTTTAGCCAAATAGGGATAAAACAGAGGCTTCAAAGCAGTCAAGATTTTGTGTAACATTAAAATAGGCAGCTCTAAATTAAAGATTTATTTAAATACAATAGAAAAAATGTCTGCAGATGCACACCTGTTGTTAAAAACTGAGTCAGTGTTAAACCCAGGGCCACCGTAGTTGTAGGTGCAGTTAAATCCCCCCTGCCAGTCATTGGGGGCTGCATCTCCACCCAACTCACTGAAATAAACACACAAAAAAGGAGTAAAAAGATGTTATGAGATGCTTTATTTATTAGTCTGAGCCACACATTTAACGAGTTAGTCTACAAACCAAATTAGTGTGTATGCATCCTCAAATCCGATGGGCTGAACTGGAATGGGCGGGATTTCTGTGACGTTTTCCCGTGGGATCCTGTAGGTGTCATCTGCAGAAAAGAAAAAAAAAACTCCTCTTAAAAACTGACAGCAAAGTTAGCTGTTTAAAAAAATTCCAACTGTGCTGTAAAAAAAAGTTTACAACAAAGGACCAAAGTGTAGCCATATCTTTACTGACCAAATTACCTTTGGCAGCCAGGTAGGGTGTGAGCATGTCTCCAAAGGGAATACTGTAGGAGCCTCTCTCCACACCAGAGGGAGGCAGGTACCACGAGTGGGGATAGGTCTCACTGGTGTCTGACATGAGACCGTCATTGATGTCCAGAGGGTCTGTGTACACAAGTACACCAACCACACCGTATGGGGCGCCATTGATGGCCTGGATGAAACACACAGCATTGAGGAAACTCTTATAGCTCCTCCAGCTCTGGAAGTCAGCTTTAAAGACAGTTTGATAACAGAACAGAAATGAGAGTGTGGGAAAACAAAACAAAAAATTGTTTTTTTTCTGAAATTAAAGTATTGAGACAAAAAAAGGAATTAAAAGTTTTCAAGCAAGAAAACTTGTAAATTAAATTAAAGTCAAAAGTTTGAGAAAAAGTAAAGAATATGAGCTTTAGGACAAAAAAGAAGAGAATATTTATAAAAACATTTGCAAAAAACTATAAAAGAAATAAATACTGGTATTATTGGACTGTATAGTTTCGGCCTTTCATTTATTACGACGGAGTATTAGGGCCACCAAAAAAAAAAAAAAAAAAAGTTAAATTACGACTTTTTATCTCGTAAATTTACAAGATGTTTTCTACCCATTAAACTCTATGAAGCCCATTGAGATGACTATTGTTGTAGCATTGGGCTATATAAATAACATTGATTTGAATTGAATGGAATTTAATTTAACCTAAAATAATAGTTAAACCTAAACATTTGGTAATAAACAACCTTATTAATTTAATGTTTTATTCATTGGTCTTTTTTTTTAACTTTGTTTTCTAACCAAAAAATAATAGCCACCCCTAAACATTTGGTAATAAATAAAAAATAAATGAAGCTTTGATCTTTTCTCTTGCATTTGCTGGAATAAAATTCCGATTTGTGGGACCAGCTAAAAGTTTTTGACTTTTTGCTATAGAAAATCAAACGTGTCATCATCACCCATGGAAGTTAGGCTGTTCTGTAAAAAATGTTTTTAAACGTTTGTCTTGGAAAAAAAAAGTCCCACTTTGGCTGCTCTGCCTGCTCCACCATATCTGGTGATGGCGATGGTTCCTCTGAGGTCCAGGGTCTTGTTCAGCAGCTCATAGTCGGCCGCTTTACCCTGATGGGCGTAAACCAGTTTTCCCTGAAAGTGCAGAAAAAAACATCAATTATTTGTCAAAAATGATCTGTCATTCTAGAGTTTATGACTCTTCTTCCCTGAAACTGTTGAATAGAGTCATGGTGTCATCCAGTCACTATCAGGATAATCTGATTGTCCGTGGCTGTATCTTGCAGAGTTATCAGCTCCATGATAAGAACTTTAAAGGTTTCAGTCCTAAAGATAGCTTATCTCTGATCCTATGATGTGTCGTGACTCCAGGTATGTTATAACTCTTCCAATAGCAGAACTGTCACTAAACATGGATCTATTTTTGTTCATATCATCATTTTTAGTCTTTGTAAAGAATTAATTTGAATGTGATTCATCACATCATAAAAACAACCTTTATGAATTTTGAAATGGGGTTTTAGGTATTAAGAAAACATACGAGAATCTATTCTGTCAACCAACAAAAAACTGTTATTAATAAAAATAAAAAAGAAGAGAAACTCACTCGTGACAGTCGTGTGATTTTTACAGCTTTGTTGGAGAAATGATGCAATAAAATACGGAAAACTTGTAAACGGAAGACTCCTACTGAGATTTTGTTCAACTCCAAATAGTTGGTTTGATTTTTCTGGTTTTAATAAATTAAGAGAAGATTTGCGTCTGTTGTGATGAGCAGTGTTTTACCCGGGGGTGTCCCGCAGGGGCGTAAGCGGCGTATGGCTGAACCACATCAGGATGTCTTTGGTCGTCATAGTAAGGCTTCTCCTTTTCTCTGACCGTGAAAAGCTCGGCATCGGATGGATCCACTAAAAACAAACAACTGATGGTTACTCATCCGCCGGTAACTATGGCAACATGTTGGATGGACATTTCAGTCTCACACACCCACAGTGACCTTATTGGGTTTTTCTGGGTCGGGGAAGGAGAGGTAGACGGCGTATTCCTGCCTCCAGGCGTCATCCAGGCCGCTGTCGGGGTCTTTCCATCTCTTCAGCATGAACTGAACCGTCTGCTCATCTCCAGGTGATGTGGCCATGTGGGGAATTTTTGTCAGTTCCCTGTGAGGAAAGACACCAATCCAGAAAGAGCGGAGTTACGGAAACATCTGTCACTAAGAGAAACAACATTTTCAGAGCTGAAATAGTATCACAGCTGTTGATGATGAGCTGAGAAACTCTTTTCCAAATAAAGAAATCAATATCTGAACTCACCGAAGGTTTTGCTCGAGCTCGGAAGTTTTCACCTCTGACAAAAACTGCTTAATGAGGTTTTCATCCACATCCTTGACCACATCTTTCATCCAGGATGGTTCAGAACTGCTGCTTTTTGAGATACCAAAGTGGCCGATAAGGATTCCTATGGACAGAACCACGGCCGCACACAGAACCCCAAGTAAAGCCTGCTTTAGCATTGTCCTCCCAGCTAGTTTTTCTGGAGAACAAAAAGGCTTCCCACCCTCTTAACTCCGTAAAAAGTGCTGGTTCCTTTTTGGGGGGGGTGCTGTTTAAAAGTCCAGGCTCAGAGACAATTGTAATCCTAGTGTCTGATTCCCTACATGCAACACATATATATGTCGTAGTAAAGATTACTCATTAATTTTTGCAGGTGGGATGGACTTTATCCCTGTGGGCTTGTGTGTGTGTTTTTGGTGTGTGTAACAGAGGGACAGAATGACATAATTTTCTTCAACATTTCATTTCTTTGCAGCTTCCAAAGTGAGTTTTCTTTTTTATCCCATCATGAAAGTTAGTTTTTTAAAATGAGGTTTAGCAGAAAATGTTCACTGAGTTGCTGAAACTAGTTTTTGAACAAACAGAAGACAGCAGGAAAAGCAAATATACTCACAATGCAAATACAGTTTTTCTCAAAAGCTGACCAAAGTCATTTGGTTTCATTTTTATTGTTTTTTCTCAATTTCATAATAAGTTTTGATTTTTTTAGTATGGCCTAACGCAATTTGGATATGACATTAAAAGTAGGAGAAAATAGGGCAATAAAACACAAGGATGTCTGATATAGTTTATGCAGTTCTCATTTGCTCACACATGCTGTTATCAATCCAATATAATAACCTATCTCAGTTCTGTCTGACGTGCAAAGAGCTAATACAAGATACATGATGTTTCTGTTCTGCCTGATTGAGTGACACATTTCCGTGTAAACAAACCCTGCTGACAACACCCTCTTTGTTAAAAATAGTCAAAATCCTGACAATGTTGCTCTGAGAATTTGCTACTTGACCTTGCAACTAAAAATAAAGTACCAATAGTCATCCTTAAGGCAGCCACTACATACATTTTGCACATTTTCCATGTATGAAATGGTGGAAAATGTATGATATGGTCTTTCGTCATACATACTTGATATGATAATTTATAAGTTTTGCGTTTATCACTTGTTGATGTGTCCAGATGTCTGTCTATGGTTTTGGCTGACGGGTCTTTAAGCAAATTCAGTTTTGAGCTGTTCAGAATATTTGGTCGGTTAAGAATTACACAATTTAGGCGTATTTTATGTAGTTTATACGCAATTTTTCCATAAATCTTACGCAATTTAGCCTGATTACTGAGCGATTCATGCACAAATTTATGTATAACTTTTATATTGCTCATACAGCGCATACAACACATTCAAATTACGTAACTGACACACAAATCACTATTGAATTGTACATAAACAGCACAATAATCACACACGGTTCTGTGCTGATTTACGTGTTCTTTATGTGGTTTATTCATACTTCTTCAATGCTTTTAATGTGGTTCATTCTTGATACATCTGTGAAAATTACATGTGAAAGACCACAACTTTTCTCATTTTTTTCAAAGTTTTTCCACAGATGACCAACTTTCATCCATGCAATATGTGCAAAATGTTGGTACTGGCTGTGTGACACGGCCTTCACACTTTTGGAATTTGTCTAATCCATGTTTTCAGAAAAATTTTCATTTGTGACGCAAAGCCCAGGATTTTCTTTGGCTGAATTCTCCTTTTAGATACATTCTCTTTTATCCATTTGAGGCTGAATTGTGTTTTATCGGCTGAATTTGTTTTTACAATCTAAAGGTTGAGCTTTTCTAAATGTGTGTTGTTCATTCTTCGAATGTTTATCCTGTTTTAACTGCAAATAGCGTTTAACCTTTTTTTAATCATTTTTTGTCGATAAAAGCAAACATAATTAAATGAGCAAAGAAACCAACAAGATTAATTTTAGCTTATGTACACAACACTATTATGTTATAAAACAACTATTATTAAAATGTATAATTTTTCTTTAGGATCTAAATAATATAAAAATATAAATACATTCATGTTCTAATCAACATGCTTTGTAAATATTACAATGTGAGTAAAAAGAGTCCAACTGTTTTTGTAGGAACTTTGTTTATAGGGATTGATATTCCTGCTAAAGAGAAAATTATAATAGTAAATTCAACCTTTTGAGATTTTAAATACATGAACATAATCTTTTCATACTCTGCTCTTTCCAACCTGAACTTGTTTAAAGGTGTTTTATTACTCTCCCTGTCATTTATCTTTTAAATTTAAAGAATATCTCAATGTGAGAGTGCATTCATGTTTGAAACTGCATGTTAAGAGTGACTATTTTTCACAGAATTAGCCTGCCTAAAGCTCCAACTCCTTACGGTTTAGCATGTTTACTTGAGTCATTCATTCATGAGTCATTGATTTGATTTCATTTCAATCAAATGAAAAATCAGTTTCATGGGCTGATCTTCATTTAGAACCTCAGAAGAACTGAGTGAAGCTGAGTTTTTGCAATAAAGTTGGACTTCTAAGCATGCTAGGAAGATATATAAATAAAACAGATTGGTTTTAAAAAGGAAAAAGGACAGAGAATGAAAAGATTAATTAAAGTTGTGGGGTTTTTTTTGTACATCAGTGTGGTCTGCCATAAATGTTGTATTTTTAGGACAACACTGCCCTCTAGTGTTCAGGTAGAATAACTACATTATGACAGGAAAAACATGTTTCTTAATGTTTTCACATTTTTAAACCGTTTTCTTTGTCAACTTTTGATAAGTATACTTTGAGTTACTAGTTATCTGTTAAAAATTGTTTTATTGTTGTTGATGTTCGTGGAGATTTGAGCTCGTGCCGGTTTCGCAGCTGCGGATTGGTCCCGTTTTTTCTCCCAGAATGCAGTTCGCCTCCTCAGAGTTTCTTTCACTTTTGTTTTTTTTTTTTAATGTGTTGAAGCTGCGCACAGAAAACGACACGGTACTGTGAATATTTTTATATAAACTGATGTATGTGACTGAATTTAAGAGTAAGGGATAATAAAATATAAAGGCGTTATCCGCATAAATACATTGTTGTGATGAAAGAAGTGAAAGAAGCGCGAAATCGAAAGTATAATTCTCCCAGCCTTTTGTCCTCTGAGTTAGCTCAATGACCATTTATTTGTATGTAAGAAAATAATTTAGCTACATTAAAGTGAAACCTCAAATTGTTAAAAAAAAATAAATAAACGGACATAGCTGAGATATACCTTGTTGCAGGTGGATAATTCCAAGCTGCCTTCTTTGCCACCATGCTTCCTCTCCTGCTCCTACTCTTTGCTCTGCTCCCTTCATCTCATGGAGCTCAAATACCAAATCAAGACCAACCCAAGGAGATCCCAGTAGCCACAAATGGCCAGCCGTTTCCCTGGGACCGCATGAGACTCCCCAAAACCATCTCCCCACTCCACTATGACCTGAGCCTCCACCCCAACCTCACCACCTTAGACTTCACCGGTGTTGTTCGCATAGACCTGGATGTGCACGAAGACACCAGCGTTGTGATTCTCCACGCAAAGAAAATGCACATATCAAGCGCGCTGTTGCTCGCCCCGGAGGGCACGAGGGTCCTCCAGGTTCTGGAGTATCCTCGCTTTCATCAGCTCGCCTTGATGTCTGACGTGGTGCTGACCAAAGGCAGGAAGTATGAGGTCCAGCTGGAGTTTGCTGCAAACCTGTCTGACAGCTACCATGGGTTCTACAAGAGCAGCTACCGCACCAGCACCGGGGAGGTCCGGTAGGTCCACAAAATCCAGATTTGGGGACAAAACAGTGCAAAAACTGGAGTTATTGCGTGAAAGAAAAAGGAAAACTATAGTATTTATGCTTTACTTCTCACAGGGTCATGGCATTAACACAGTTTGAGGCGACCTTTGCTCGTGGGGCCTTTCCCTGTTTTGATGAGCCCGCCTTCAAAGCCAACTTCACCATCCGGATTATTAGAGAGCCACGCCACATTGCCATTTCCAACATGCCCAAGGTACACCAACACGTCTTTTCCTGATGGCTTTAACACCAATGGCATGAAGGGGATTGAGCGAATCTGTCATTACGTTGTCACTACATGCTAGTCATTTCTTAAAAACATTTCCCTTCTTTTTTGACTCCATTTCTGGACTTTTTTCCATCAGATAATCTTAAGGATTTGCATTTCTGCTCCTTTTGCTTTATTTTTTGTGCTTTATTTTTTAACACACCCTTCCCAGGTGAGAACAGTGGAGTTACCAGGAGATCTACTGGAGGATCACTTTGACACAACGGTGAGGATGAGCACCTACCTGGTGGCCTACATCGTGTCTGACTTCCAGTCGGTGAGCAGGACCACCCAGCACGGAGTGAAGGTGAGGAGGAGAAGACCCCAGCCGGGTCGTTGCTCTTCCACAGGGATGTTCCAGACACACAACTGTTTATCGTTTTGGAAAACTAATCATTGGCTATGATTCCCTTCAGATTTCCATCTACGCTGTTCCAGAGAAGATCAACCAGACAGCCTTTGCACTGGATGCTGCTGTTAAGCTGCTGGACTTCTACGATGACTACTTCGACATTCCTTACCCGCTTCCCAAACAGGGTCAGTGGGAAGTTTCAGATGTAGATGAGGGAGGTTTAGATTTACGGGACAAAAACAGATCAAATGGATGAATAAGAGAGATTCTTTCAAGCATCACATGTACTCTTGTGGCAATGATCTCTCTCTTTTGTCGTTATAAAGTTGAGTTTATGTTTTCTGGCCCGCAGACTTGGCCGCCATCCCTGACTTCCAGTCTGGAGCAATGGAGAACTGGGGGCTGACCACCTATCGAGAGACCGGCCTCCTCTTCGATCCGGACAGGTCGTCCGCCTCCGACAAACTGGGCATCACCAAGGTGATCGCTCATGAGCTGGCTCACCAGGTGGGTGATCTTAATAATAATAATAATAATAATAATACATTTTACTTAAAAGCGCCTTTCAAAACACCCAAGGTCACCGTACAAAGTTAGAGGTAAAACACAATAAAATCACAACATGTTAAAAACAATAAATAAATTGGATTCATTAGTAAAATCAGCTTTCCGTGATGGTTTTGCCTGCAGTTTATGAGGACTAGAGGTTGATGTGCATTGTGGTTCCAGTGGTTTGGAAACCTGGTGACAATGGAGTGGTGGAATGATCTGTGGCTCAATGAGGGCTTTGCCAAGTTTATGGAGTTTGTTTCCCTGGACATCACCTACCCAGAACTGCAAGTGGTGAGAATTTGATGCCCATTCATAGAAAACCTTCTGTGATTTAGAGCTCATTTCTGATACATGATTTATTCTGGCCTCCCCTCAGGATGACTTCTTCTTGGGGAAATGTTTCGAAGCTATGGAGGTGGACTCCCTCAGCTCCTCCCACCCAGTATCCACCCCCGTGGAAAACCCCACACAGATCCAGGAGATGTTCGACGATGTGTCCTATGACAAGGTCAGGCTGACTCTGCCAGAGCTTGGACTGGACGCTCTGATGGCCTCTGTGAATTAAATGCTTTTAACACGTGTCGTCTTTTAGGGAGCCTGCATTCTGAACATGCTGCGTGACTTTCTCACTCCTGAGGCCTTTGAGATCGGCATCATCCGATACCTGAAGCGCTTCAGCTATCAGAACACTGTCAACAGCCACCTCTGGGAGAGCCTGACTGATGTGAGTGATGTGGAAAACTTGATTTAGTGTCTCAAATATTGTTCAGATCAAATGTGTTGTTATTTTCCGATTATCTTTTTTATCTGTTTTTTAAAGTATTCCCATTGGTCTTTCATCATGATTATGCTGTTTTCAGCCAAAATCAATAAACCTGTTCTCTTTTTTTAGAAATACTTTCTGCAGAGCGACAGTATTTCATTAGAAATTGACCCCCTTCCCATTTCTAAGAGCTCTCTACCTGCTCTCCCACTAGCTTACAGCCTCTCACATCACCGACCTAACATTACTGGTGAAGCAGAAATTGCAAACAATATTTAATCCAGACCAGACGAGGAAAAGAAAGAGGTACATGGATCTAGTCGTCTACTAGTGGATATATCAGAATGGAGAGGTCCGTCCACCTGTTTCCTCAGTCAAATATAATTTTTTAAAACAATTTGAATAAAGAAATTGTCAGAAAGTGAGTTTTTAAGCAGAATTTTCTGATATATGTCGTCAGAAAAATGCAACAACAACACTACATGGATGTAAAGCAGCAGATCATGTTTAACCATGTAGTTACAGCTCTGTTCAGTGTTTTTCCTCTGCTTTTATACTATATTAAAAAATGTTTATGCTTTTTACCAGCAGATGACTGCAGATCGCTTAGTAATTAGGAATAAGAGATTTTCGTAGTTCAAAGATAAAATAATTAAAAAATGTACGGTATATTATTACCATCTGCAGACCTTACTATAATTTTTCAAAATTATTTTGTTGATAAAACCCTTTTGGTTTTCTTTCAAACTTGTCCTTAGTCAGTGATTAAATGGTAGAAAATTTAAAAACTATATTCTGATCCTTTATGTATGTTTGTTTGCTTTTTTTGTAAAAATGACAACAGCTTTTTTTGTTAATTGAAAGCTGTACTTCTGCAGGTTAGGGCTGTTCTTGGTTGTATTATTGTCGTTTTTTGGGTGCACTTCTTCACTGATACAAATCACAAAGCTATCTAAAAATAAAGACATATAAAAACTCTAGTTTATATTAATTGTGTGCATTGTTATTTAAATGAAAAAAGCCTTTGACACATTTCACATTTTAACTACTGAGTATGATGTTTGGATGAACACAGAGCTGATAACCTGGCAGTGGTAAATGTTTTCTAGACTAATTGGGAAAATGGAATTTAATAATTTCCCATGGTGCACCTGATGATTTTGTCATGGCATACTGGTTGTTAAACACTGTACAATCTTTGTTTTAGACTTTGCTGCATGTTCTCAGTTTGTTTAATCTACTCTTTTACTCCCATCTTGTGCTTTTTGCCTTCAGATCTGCAGCTCAGATAATTTGGACGAAGGCCGAATGAAGCACAAAGAGTTTTGCTCCAAACGCAAAGACGAGTCTGGAGCCTCTGTGAGTTTTCCTGCTTTTAACAATAATATCAGACGGAAAAAAACACTCTGTCCTCATGTGGCTTCGTTGATTAGCAATGTTAACTATTTTTTTATCCTTCACCATATTCATTCAATCTGATTTAAAGTTACAATGTGAAGCTTCTGAGCGTCTTTGATACATTTTGAGCTTGAGGGATGTGGACTGATCGGCAGAAGTGGTACTCGGGTGATGAGCTGGATGTCAGGGCCATCATGGACACCTGGACGCTGCAGGAGGGCTTCCCGCTGGTCACCGTGGAGGTCAAAGGGCGGGAGGTCAGGCTGAGTCAGGAGCGCTTCCTGAGGACGGACAACCCCTCCCTCACTGAAGGGTAATAAACCCATAAGTCATTCCTAAATAAATCCCTTTTCTTTTATTAATTTCTTAAAGCCAGAACAACAGCAGCTATAAAAGTAGAAACATTCTAGCCCACATAGCTAATATTTTCCCTGCACGTGCTCTCGTTTATATGACCGTTTTTACTTTGAATGATTAAAAATGAAAAGAAAATTAAGTAAACGAAAGGTTTTGTTGGCCAAGAAGTATTTATTTATTTATGTGAGCACCTCACCGTCTCCGTCTCTTGGTCAAGCCAAGAAGCTTCATATTGGACACGAGATTATCTTAAAAAAATCAGATTTTTAGTGTGTTTGTATAAACCAATAGAGTACAGAGAGTTTTATTCCCTGTAAAGGTTTGATCAATCTGTGTGTCGGCAGGTTCTTGTGGCAGATCCCGTTGACGTACATGACCAGCGCCTCCCGCTCCGTCCACCGTTTCCTTCTGAAAACAAAATCTGGTGAATGTTTGCAGACTCGTCCTCACAAACACGACTAGATATGTGAGCTCCCCCCCCCTCACCCTATGTCTCCTCCCTTTCAGACGTCCTGTACCTGCCAGAGGAGGTGGACTGGGTGAAGTTCAACGTCAACATGAGCGGCTACTACATGGTCCACTATGGCGGCGGGGGCTGGAACTCCATCATCTCCCTGCTGCATCACAACCACACAGCCCTGAGTGGCAACGACCGGGCCAGCCTGATCCACAACGTCTTCCAGCTGGTCAGGTCCGTCTCCTGCAGGAACACACTTCCTGTTTCACCTCTTCTGGGCGGAGTCACAGTTCATCACTGAGTCTGGTCACTTGTTATGAGCAGTGTAGAGAAGGTGAGGCTGGACACGGCCCTGGAGCTGTCCCTGTACCTGTCCAGAGAGACGGAGATCATGGCGGTCTGGCAGGGCTTTGGGGAGCTTGTACCTCTCTACAAACTGATGGAGAAGCGAGACATGGCTGAGCTGGAGAACCAGATGAAGGTTTGTGGCGTGTCACAACGTGAGCATAAACAAAACTCTGTACTTTAAAGGTTTGAGGAGAATTGAAGAGCAGAAGGAAAAAGAGGAAGCAGATAAAAATATCAAGTTCACTTAGGATTTACGATCTTACGTGAAAGTGTCCTATATATAAGTAATCATAAACTGTGAAAATTTTAATTGACAGCAAAAAAAAAATGTACGGTCGTTTTTCTTCCTCTGAATTTACCATATTTATTTTTATACTGTTCTTTTCTACAGATCATTTTGTGATCATCTTTTCATATTTTGCTGCCTTAATGCCTTTTTCTGTATGTGTGCAAATGTAACAAAAAAGAAAGAAAAAGTCGTAAATTAAGTTAAATATTTAAATGAGGAAAACATTATTTTTTTATAATGGATCTATCGTTAGTTAACAGACTGTAAAGTTGTGTCTTTCTCGTGCTTACGATTGGTAAAAGTTGAACTTCACTGACGGACGTTCCTGCGAGTGCAGATCAGTGGATCCCACATTGGGGGGTAAAGCTGCGTCCGCTCGTCTCCCTCAGAGCTTCATCGTGGATCTGTTCCGGGGGCTGATCGATCAGCAGGAGTGGAACGACTCTGGCTCGGTGTCCCAGCGAGTGTTGAGGAGTTACCTGCTGCTGTTCGCCTGCGTCAGGAACTACAGTCCCTGTGTGACCAAAGCCACGCGGCTTTTTAACCAGTGGAGGGATTCTGATGGCACCATGAGGTCAGAGGTCACAGCAGTGTGTAAAACCGTCCGTCTTTAGTCTGAATTGACACGCTTGTCGCTTTAGCCTCCCTGTGGACATCACCATGGCCGTGTTTATGGTTGGAGCTCGCACACGGGAGGGGTGGGACTTCCTGTATGAAAAATACCGCACGTCTCTGCAGATGTCGGTGAAGAGCCGCTTGAAGTGGGCCATGGCGGTCACAACGATGACGGACAAGCTTCAGTGGTGAGTCTCAGCAAATGAGTCCATCAGATTTCAAGGTTACTGGACTGAAGCTAAACCTCTCCTTCTCTCTGTAGGATGATGGAGCAGAGTCTCAACGGGGAGGTGATGAAGACCCAGGACCTCCCAGATGTGATCGTCTCTGTCGCCAGGAATCCTCATGGCTTTAAGCTGGCGTGGGACTTCTTCAGAACCCACTGGCACACGCTGATTCAGAAGTCAGTGAACTCATCACACATGAACATTTCAAACAGCAGGGATGGCACCAAAACGGTGCAGATTTAAGTCTAATACAATAATATAGCATTACTGTATAAAAATGGGCATTTTGAAGCTCCATTGTTGTGCTTCGTTATGCGGCACAATTCTAGCCAATCATTTTACCTTTCCAGTGATTGTGGGCGGGCTCATGTAAGGATGGGTGAGGCCGTGAGGGTGGGCGGAGCTTCAGTCAAAATGCTGAAGGCAGAGCGCACATCTTACTGCAAAATATTGTAATTCAGCGACCTACTGGACAAGAGCACTTTGAAGAATTCATAAAAAAAAGATCGTTGTCATGGTGATGGGCGGTAAAATCCGTCCTCACCGGAAACAGATGACTGTCAGAAAGAAGGAAATCGAGTATCTGAGACACTTTCAAGTACTCTCCTGTGTCGCTGCTTTGTTACACTTTAATGTTTTTGGAAAAAGTTGTTGATGTGTTTTTTTATTTTTGGGGAACCGAATCGAGCACCGTTTAGGCACCGGAACTGTTTTTCAAAGTACCAGTTCAGCATCGGATAAAATCCAAACGATACCATCCCTAATCCACATCCATACTTCAGAACCAAGTGAAAACTAACTTTGTTCTGAGCTCATGACACATTTCCAACAGTTACTTTACAATTCTGAATCATCCAGTAGGTCTGTGTTTGTAGATTGATTTTGTAGAAACAACATATTTTTGTCTTCTGAACATATTTACATTATTTTCTTTTGTCATATAAAATTAGCATCACAATAAAAAAGGTTATTTTTGTCTGATGAAGGACAACCCATATCCTTGCATTTATTTAATCCAGTTCTATATAAAAAAAAGTTTTACTCCTCTGTAAATAATTTAGTCATAATTAAAAAATGTGTTGCTAAAACATATAAGAAATGAGATAAAATAAGATTTTTGTTGATCATTTTCTATATCAGGGCCCAAAACTTTGTTCCCAAACTGAATGTCATGTGCTGGATTACATCTGATGCAAAGCTGGAAGAGTTTATATCAAATGTTTAACACGGTGGTAGTAGTATGATGATGTGAAACCTCCTTATAGCTTTAGGAGTGATTTTTTCCCCTCAACGCATCCAGTCTACTTTAAATATTTTCACCCTTTTGTTAATTAAAATTAGACAAAATTGGAGTTATGCAAAATCAGAAAAGGAGCAAAAACTTTTGTTTTTTTTATTCGTGTGAATAAATCCTCATATTGCAACAGTATTTTCATATCTTGTCGTTACAATTATTAGCTGGAGTATATCAAAGTACCTCATGGCATTTCCTCATATAAGTGTATAAAAACATGCAGTGTTTGCATGAAACCACAGTAGCAAAATAGCTTTCATAAGTAGAATAAAAAGAGGAAAAGTTGTTTTTTGGTTTGCCTGATTTTCTGGTAGCAGGACACCTCGGTTAGAATCCCGCCTCGACCCTTTCTGTGTGGAGTTTGCATCTTCTTCTAGTGCATGTATCTCTGATTAGTGCCTCTAAATTAAAAAAATAGAATGGGCTCCAGCAATTATTCCTAGCCAGGATGGAACAGGATAATCAATGGATGGGCTAAACCTAAAAACCAACTCAGTGCTGCTGTTTTCTCCAAAGAGGAGGTGGAGTTTGGAGTTAAATTCACTGCATTAACATTATTCTGTGTTTAACTACAGGTTTGACCTGGGATCCAGCACTATATCCCACTTGGTAGCCGGAGTAACCAACCAGTACTCCACCAGAGAGATGCTTCACGAGGTCAGAGATCATTTCAGGCCACTTTTGCTAGAGGACCTGACAAATCTAATACTGTTGTGTGTTTGTGTTGGTGTGTTTTTGTCTATTGCTTTGCTTTTGCGTTCAGATACGAAGCTTCTTCGACTCCCTGACAGAAGAGGCGGGTTCTCAGATGAGGTGCATCCAGCAGAGCTACGAGACCATCGAGGACAACATCCGCTGGATGGACCGGAACCTTCCTCTGCTGCAGGCCTGGCTGAACAAACATGGCAGCAGAAACCATCATCAGGAGTTATGAGGGGGGGTTGAGGGGTCACAGAAGCCAAAACAGGAGCAGATCGATGATAGAATGTCTATATTTTTACTTGATGAAAAAGGTTTTAGCTGATGTATTTTTCTTTTAAACGGTAACTTAAGTATGAAAATTAAATTATGCCAATGGAAATGTTTAGAGGTTTAACAAACTTAAAAATGAATTATTGCATAAGTTAAATACATTTAAAGTGCATTCAGTCATAGTTTAATGACTTTAATACAAATTTGGGACCTGGACAGTTTTTCTAAGATGGATCCTGACGTGTTTCTGTGGGTTTTTGTTAACAGTAGGTTTTTGCTGTGGGGGGGTTATGATCAACAGCACTGACGTCTGAATTTCTGTGAATTTTATTTCTTTTATTGCACTATTTTTTTAATGCTGTAAAAATTGTAAATTCAAAAAAAGACTTTATTTTAAGCAGATAATTGATATTTCTGAAATATTCAGTATCAGATCATTTTTGTCATCAGTTCATCAAAGATAAAATTTCAAACTTTATTAAAAATATAATAATTACATTTTAATTACATTTTAAATGAGAGACTACCTTAAGTTGAAGTAAAAATAGTTTATAACCACAGAAAATAATATAAAAATGTATTAATTATAAAGCTTTATCAAAGATGTCCTAAATTTCTTCATGAGTTAAAAAAGAGACATTAAAGATAAACATTATCTTTAATTTCTAAAAATAAAATAATGTTTTATATGGGATTAAGGAAAAACATATTAACCATAACAGTTTTTTTTAGGATTTATTTTTCTGTGTGTTTTTATTTTCTTATCTTCAACAGACTTATGTCTGGATTCACTAAGACACTGCTTTGACTCTGCTAAGATGTAAAAAGAATGTAGGAAATTCAAAAGTCCAGTTACACTTTTTCAGTTTTCATTTTTGTGATTTGGGTTTTTTTTGTTACCTGTTGGCCATAATCAACAAAACTAAAAGTAATAAAGACTTGATTGATTCAAAACTGTTTGTATTATTTTGTTTTTATCAAATCAAAGTTTCACTTTAAATTCACTAAATGAAATTGTTTTTAAATGTATTTGCTCCATCTTATCTGAAAGTATGAATACATTTTTTTACATATTTGTAGATTTATTTCTGGTACAATTAAGAATTTTACTTCTTTGATTTTCACTTTAGAGATCTAAAACATTTAGAAAAATGTTGAATCTTTGAATCTGGATAATTTCTTAAACACATTAAAACTTCTGGATGGTGATATCTTTTGAACCTTTTATTGGTGTTTGTTTCATATTTCCAGTTTTACTGCATTATGCTGCCTCCAGTGGCAGCATAAAGCATTTACAGAATTGGAAAGCATCTTCTTATTTGCTGCATGTTTTCCTATGAGGAAATAAATAAATACACAGTAGATCAGTTTGTGCCACAACCCAAAAGTGCCTTGAATTCACTCGACACAAACTGATCATCCCCCAAAATCTCTTTAAATGTGTAGAAGTTATTATAAACTAGATTAAAAGCTAGAATTTTCTTCACATTTGTTAGTGTATTTGTTTGTGTGACAGAAATGTTTTGTTTGATTTACAGTTTTTGAAGAAGTAAAAATAATGTAAACATTTAAAACTGCATGAACTGCTGTTTAAATAAAGATTTAAAACTTTGAAACATGATCTACGAGGAAAAAAAACTTGACTCCACCTTTGGTGAGACTGAGGAAATGACATCTGAGGAAGCTGAAAGTAAAATGACTTTACTGAACTGAACTCAGACGCCATTAAAGGTCTTTAAATCTCTGCTGGAAAAACAAAGATTTGTGGAATATTTTCATCCTGAACTTCAAGACAGAAGCTGGTGAGTCTGAAAGACTTTGGTTAGAAATGGCTGAGAGAGCTGCTCTTCTTGAATTCCTGAACTGTCACGTTTGTTCAGAGACTTTCAATGATCCTGTAACTCTGAGCTGCAACCACAACTTCTGTTCGAGCTGCCTGCAGAAGTTCTGGGAACAAACTCAGAACAAAAACTGTCCCATCTGTAAAAGAAAATCTTCTAAAGGTCATCCACCTGTGAACTTTGGCCTGAAGGAACTTGCTGACTCGTTTGCTGGAAGACAGAAATCTGAATCATCAGAGACAAAAACAGGAGAGCAGAAGTTCATGGAGGTCTGCAGGAAACATCCAGGAGAATCCAAACTGTTCTGTAAAGACGAGCAGAGAACTTTTTGTCCTGTCTGTGAGTTTTCTCTGCACCAGAGTCACAAAGTGGTTCCTGTAGAAGAAGCAGTCAGAGAGCTGAAGGAGGAGCTGAAATCTGACTTAAAGTCTCTGCAGGACAAGAAGATCAAATCCAAAGAAGTGGAGGAAACATACAATCAGATGATTCAACACTCCAAGAAGCAGCTGCTGTCCACAGAGACACAGATCAGAGCAGAGTTCAACAAGCTCCAGCAGTTCCTGAAGGAGGAAGAGGAGTCCAGACTGGCAGCTCTGAGGGAGGAAGAGGAGCAGAAGGGGAAGACTGTGATGGGAGAGATGAAGAGGATCCAGGAGCAGATGTCCTCTCTGTCAGAAAGTATCAGTGCTGTTGAAGCAGAGCTGCAGAAAGACAAGGAGGCGTTCCTCAGCAGTTGGAAAGACACTCAGAGCAGAGCCAGAGCCCAGAGCTCGCTGTCAGACCCACAGCTGCTCTCAGGAGCTCTGATAGATGTGGCCAAACATGTGGGCAACCTGTCCTTCAGAGTCTGGGAGAAGATGAAGGAGAAGGTCCACTTCAGTCCGGTCCTCCTGGACCCAAACACTGCATACAGTTGGCTTTATCTGTCTGATGATCTGACCAGTGTGAGAAATGGAGAAACTTCTCAGCAGCTTCCTAACAATCCAGAGAGAAACATGAAATATACTGATGTTTTTGGCTCTGAGGGCTTCAGATCAGGGAAACACAGCTGGGAGGTGGAGGTGGGAGATCATCCTGACTGGCTCATTGGTGTGACTAAAGAGTCTGTTAATAGGAAGGGAGTGAGGTTTGCTTCACCAAAAAATGGAATCTGGTGTTTATTACACCATAATGGAAAATACATAAACTGTGTTGGTCAGACTGTCACTGTGACCAAGAGTCTCCAGAAGATCAGAGTCCAGCTGGACTATGACAGGGGGGAGGTGTCCTTCTACAACCCTGAAGACATGACTCACATCTACACTTACAAAGACACTTTCACTGAGAAACTTTTACCATATTTCAGTGTTGGAAAATCTGGAGACGCAAAAACCTCTAAACTCCAAATCTGTCCGACTGATTGAGATGATTTGACTCTTTTGTCATAAAATAACTGAAATCTTTCATCACACTTCACATCACAAATATTGGTTCCATGTCTGTTTACTTTGTCCCCCTATCTGAGTTTGATTTTCACTGCAGCTTCTCTAAAATGTTCAATGAGAAGTTTCTGTTCAAGTAAATGTGAATCAGCTGTAAATCTCCTTCATGAGTCAGAAATCAGGAGCGTTTCAGACAAAAACTGTGCAGTTAATGTTTTTCTCAGGATTCTGGAAAGAGAAATGGAGCAGAAGAAGGTTTTTCATGGTGGAAGATGGTTTTAAATAGATTCAAGTTTCTGTGATTTATTTCATTTCTGTCAGAATTAAAAAGGCTCAAAGTAAAAAAAATGTTTTTTGTCTTCAAATCAAAGTATAATACTGCATTGATTTAAACTGTAAAGAAGTTTTAACTGTAGAGATTCTTTGAGCAGCTTTACTCTTTAGGTCTTGTTTTAATTGAATTGTGGAGTTTTTGAATTCTCAAACTTCCATGATCAAAACGTGAAATGAATTGAATGAGGACAGCAATAATATGATGAAAACACATTTGACCTGAATTCATTGATATATTTTGTCCAGCAGGGTTTTACAATGTTAAATCCTCTGCTACTTTACTTCTCGTGTTGTTCTAGTGTTCAACCTGCTGTGTTTGTCTTCCATCATTCTCTTATATGCAATCACTTTACTCTTAAGGAGAATTATCAATAAAAAATGTGAGAAACTAAGAAAGAGTTCAGCTTATTAAATAAAATCCTATAAAAAATGAACATTAACTTTACCTTGATTTATTAATTTTCAATAAATACAATCAGGAACTTTAAATTCGAAATCTCTATCGTTTTGAATGCAGTACATCGTTCTACCACCAGAGTAGACAACAATCCTTTGACTGTAGCTGTGAGCCACAAGGCTGCAAAACTGCAGTTATGGATCTTTTTTTACTTTGTCAAAATAATCGTCATCATTAGATTTTTTGGATGTTTAAGAGAGCTGAAAATAATTCATTTTTTAAGCAATTTTTAAAGCTTTAAAGAAATGTTTGCTGAATAAAACACTTTTGACAACAATGAAAAAAAGAATAATAATATTAATACTAAAACCAAAATAAGACAAATCTCTTATTGACAACTAGAAACCAATTGCTTTATTAAATGACGATTTTAATCGTGTTTCGGGCAGATACTCGTAGCAGTGTTTACAGCTATACTCTAGGGCGGTTCAGTCAATTAACTCACCTGCTCAGCATCCTATTTAAGTCCAGGTGCGCAGTTGTTCATTCTCTTTCTTACCTTCAGCGCTCATTCTTCGCCCCACCCTCCTCCCCGGCTTCCACCTGTGGGCTCCGTAAGGGGGGTTTTGTTACCCGAAAGTTTTATGGAAATCTCTCAAGGAATTGAACAGAGCCTTATGCCAAACCAAAAGATGTGAATGCCAACTAAAGTATGTGGAAAATGTCAAATAAATATTTCTTACTGCAAGAGTTGTCTGACTGAAATGTTGATTATTCACTCATGTTTTAGCTAAAAGACTGAAAAATGGGTTCAACAGTTTTATTAGTGAAACTCAATCTGGTTTCCTTCCAAACAAGTTTATCCACAATAACATTTGATTAATCTGAGATTTATTCATGGAAGATTAATTGAAGATGATGGAGTTATTTTATTTTTAAATTTGTTTCAAAGTATTTGAAACAAATACTGCCATGCTTGAAGAACAGAAAAATTCTGCCACTATCAGTGTTCTATTATCTATTATTTCGCAGACTGTGGAACGGCCTAAAACCAGCAAATTGGCGCCCCCGCTTCTGCGCCCACGACTAAGCATCACCTGGATCATTGCGTGCTGTTGGATCACTCAGCTCATGTTAATAATGTCCTTATTTACTAACTATTGTAGATATTTTTATTATTTAGTTGGTGTCAGTATTTGACATAAAGACAGGAGGTAATGCAGGAAAACAGCTGAACTTTATGAGATCATAAATAAACAATCGATCTTTTTTTTTTTATTGTGTTGGGTTTTTTGGAGGATTTTTACTGTTGGTGTTGCAAAATAGTAGAAAAATGCCAAATATTTATGGAGTAATCCCAGTGATGAGTTAAATGATTTAATTTTTAATGTTTTATATGAGACTTTAAAATTATATTCACAATAACAAGTTTTTAGAAAAATCAAATCCCTCTGACACGTTTCACGCACACAGGACGTCACTCACCAAGCAGAAATGATCTAATTGTTAAAAATGATGCCAGGAGTCCAGCTCTAAAAAAAATGACAAAAAGCAAACAAAACAGAATGATTTGATTTGTTATTTCGAATTATTAATATTTACAGGCTATATTTGTTTTGTTCTGCAACAAGTTCATATTTGTATAATTTTTTTACAGAATACAGTTCTATGGAAGAAGCAAGAAGGAGTTCAGTTTATTGAATAAAATCCTATAAAAAATAAACATGACTTTTACCTGGATTTATTCATTTTTAATAAATACAATCAGGAACTGAGGTGTGAATGTCAAAGTGAATGGGTGTGTGATTGTGGCCCTGCGACAGACTGGTGACCCGTCTAGGATGTACCCTGCCTTCACCCACAAGTGGCCAGGATAGGCTCTGGCAGCCCCCTGACCCCGAATGGGATAAAATGGTAGAAAAGGAATGAAAAAAATTAACATTCAGGAACTTTAAATGAAAAATCTTGATCCTCTTGAATGCAGTACATCGCACCTCCACCAGAGGGCAGCAGATGGCAATCCTTTGACTGTAGCTGTGAGCCACAAGGCTGAAAAACTGCAGTTATGGATCTTTTTCGATTTTCTCACAATAACCGCCATCATAGATTTTTAGAAAGCTAAAAGTAATTAATTTTTTCTTTTCTTTTCTCTTTTTTTTTTTTTTTTTTTTTAGCAATTTAGGGAAAACAAGGCAGAGAAAAATGTTAAACCATTATACCATTGGTATAATGGTATAACTTATACCAATGGTATAATTTATACCATTGGTATAACTTATACCATTGGTATAATGGTATAACCAATCTAAAAGAAATTTTAATAAACATTTGTAAATATAAACTTTAAACTTCTGCAGGTTTTTCTGAAAAGTTCTTAGAGAGTTCCTATTTGAAGCTTTAAAGAAATGTTTGCCGAATAAAAAACTGTTGACAACAATGAATCAAAGAATAGTAATATTTATAAAACCAAACAAAGACAATTCTCTTATTGACAACTATAGGGACCAATAACTTTATTAAATATTAATTATAAATGATTCACTCATGTTTTAGCAAACAGACTCAAAAATGGGTTCAACAGTTTTATTAGTGAAACTCAATCTGGTTTCCTTCCAAACAAATTAATCCACAATAACATTTGACTAATCTGAGATTTATTAGATTATGGAAGATTAATTGAAGACGATGGAGTTATTTTCTTTTTAGATTTGTTTCAAAGTATTTGATTCTCTGTAACATCCAGAGAATCAACCAATCACTTAACACTAAAATATCTTTAAACTATCATTTCTCCATTGTAAACGTACAACTAAAATCACAAATATCGGTTCCAGAAATTCAGATTTTGTTTTGTCTTCTAGATAAAAATGAATCCACAGTGATCCAGAAAATGTGACGTTGATTCTTTGTAAATAAATACTTATTAAAGGCTGATTGAATCTGTTTTCTTTGCTCTTTAGAGTCACAAACTATTTAACATCTGAATTAACTTCCAGATTTTAACTTCAGCTTCTCCAAAATTTCCCATAAAAATGTTTTTCTGCCATTTCTGTAAATGTGAATTAGCTGTTAAATCTCCATGAGTCAGAAATCAGGAGAGTTTCAGACAAAAACTGTGCAGTTAATGTTTTTCTCAGGCTTCAGGATGAAGAAACGGAGCAGAAGAAAGTTTTTCATGGTGGAAGATGGTTTCAAATAGATTCAAATGTCCTTGAGTCATTTTATTTTTGTCAGAATTTAAAAGTCTAAAAATAACGAATTGTTTTTATCGTCTTCACATCAAAGTATAATACTATGGTGGATAGTATTTATTTTTAGGTCTATTTGTCTCCAGTAGACTGTATTACAAAAAGTATTAGTTCACCCATTGAAATGATCATAAACGACCCAGAAATGGAATAAACAGTATAGAAAATGAAACAATGAAAGATAGGATGATCTATGGCAGGGGTCGGGAACCTTTTTGACCTAGAGAGCCATGAACACCACATATTGTGGTTACTGTAGGCCATAACCAATGCCATACAACTTGTTCAGCAGCTCCTCAATTTCTCCCGCTGAGAGCGTTCCCATACTCCCATCCTGTGCTTTTTGCCTTCAGGTCTGCAGCTCAGATGATTTGGACGAAGGCCGAATGAAGCACAAAGAGTTTTGCTCCAAATGCAAAGACGAGTCTGGAGCCTCTGTGAGTTTTCCTGCTTTTAGCAAGAATATCAGACGGAAAAAAAACACTCTGTCCTCATGTGGCTTCGTTGATTAGCAATGTTAACTATTTTTTTAACCTTCACCGTATTAATTAAATCTGATTTAAAGTTACAATGTGAAGCTTCTGAGCGTCTTTGATACATTTTGAGCTTGAGGGATGTGGACTGATCGGCAGAAGTGGTACTCGGGTGATGAGCTGGATGTCAGGGCCATCATGGACACATGGACGCTGCAGGAGGGCTTCCCGCTGGTCACCGTGGAGGTCAAAGGGCGGGAGGTCAGGCTGAGTCAGGAGCGCTTCCTGAGGACGGACAACCCCTCCCTCACTGAAGGGTAATAAACTCATAAGTCATTCCTAAATAAATCCCTTTTCTTTTATTCATTTTTTAAAGCCAGAACAACAGCAGCTATAAAAGTAGAAACATTCTAGCCCACATAGCTAATATTTTCCCTGCATGTGCTCTCATTTATATAACTGTTTTTACTTTGAATGATTAAAAATGAAAAAAAAATTATGTAAAGGAAAGGTTTTGTTGGCCAAGAAGTATTTATTTATTTATGTTAGCGCCTCACCGTCTCCGTCTCTTGGTCAAGCCAAGAAGCTTCATATTGGATGCGAGATTATCTTTAAAAAAATCAGGTTTTTAGTGTGTTTGTATAAACCAATAGAGTACAGAGTATTTTATTTCCCTGTAAAGGTTTGATCAATCTGTGTGTCGGCAGGTTCTTGTGGCAGATCCCGGTGACGTACATGACCAGCGCCTCCCGCTCCGTCCACCGTTTCCTTCTGAAAACAAAATCTGATGAATGTTTGCAGACTCTTCCTCACAAACACGACTAGATATGTGAGCCCCCCCCCCCTCACCGTATGTGTCCTCCCTTTCAGACGTCCTGTACCTGCCAGAGGAGGTGGACTGGGTGAAGTTCAACGTCAACATGAGCGGCTACTACATGGTCCACTATGGCGGCGGGGGCTGGAACTCCATCATCTCCCTGCTGCATCACAACCACACAGCCCTGAGTGGCAACGACCGGGCCAGCCTGATCCACAACGTCTTCCAGCTGGTCAGGTCCGTCTCCTGCAGGAACCCACTTCCTGTTTCACCTCTTCTGGGCGGAGTCACAGTTCATCACTGAGTCTGGTCACTTGTTATGAGCAGTGTAGAGAAGGTGAGGCTGGACACGGCCCTGGAGCTGTCCCTGTACCTGTCCAGAGAGACGGAGATCATGGCGGTCTGGCAGGGCTTTGGGGAGCTTGTACCTCTCTACAAACTGATGGAGAAGCGAGACATGGCTGAGCTGGAGAACCAGATGAAGGTTTGTGGCGTGTCACAACGTGAGCACAAACAAAACTCTGTACTTTAAAGGTTTGAGGAGAATTGAAGAGCAGAAGGAAAAAGAGGAAGCAGATAAAAATATCAAGTTCACTTAGGATTTACGATCTTCAGGAATTCAACTTTTGCAATATGAGTTATTTATCATCATAACGTGAAAGTGTCCTATATATAAGTAATCATAAACTGTGAAAATTTTAATTGACAGCAAAAAAAAAATGTACGGTCGTTTTTCTTCCTCTGAATTTACCATATTTATTTTTATACTGTTCTTTTCTACAGATCATTTTGTAATCATCTTTTCATATTTTGCTGCCTTAATGCCTTTTTCTGTATGTGTGCAAATGTAACAAAAAAGAAAGAAAAAGTCGTAAATTAAGTAAAATATTTAAATGAGGAAAAAATTATTTTTTATAATGGATCTATCGTTACTTAACAGACTGTAAAGTTGTGTCTTTCTCGTGCTTACGATTGGAAAAAGTTGAACTTCACTGATTGACGTCCCTGCGAGTGCAGATCAGTGGATCCTTTGTCCGCTCGTTTCCCTCAGAGCTTCATCGTGGATCTGTTCCGGGGGCTGATCGATCAGCAGGAGTGGAACGACTCTGGCTCGGTGTCCCAGCGAGTGTTGAGGAGTTACCTGCTGCTGTTCGCCTGCGTCAGGAACTACAGTCCCTGTGTGACCAAAGCCACGCGGCTTTTCAACCAGTGGAGAGATTCTGATGGCACCATGAGGTCAGAGGTCACAGCAGTGTGTAAAACCGTTCCGTCTTTAGTCTGAATTGACACGCTTGTCGCTTTAGCCTCCCTGTGGACATCACCATGGCCGTGTTTATGGTTGGAGCTCGCACACGGGAGGGGTGGGACTTCCTGTATGAAAAATACCGCACGTCTCTGCAGATGTCGGTGAAGAGCCGCTTGAAGTGGGCCATGGCGGTCACAACGATGACGGACAAGCTTCAGTGGTGAGTCTCAGCAAATGAGTCCATCTGATTTCAAGGTTACTGGACTGAAGCTAAACCTCTCCTTCTCTCTGTAGGATGATGGAGCAGAGTCTCAACGGGGAGGTGATGAAGACCCAGGACCTCCCAGATGTGATCGTCTCTGTCGCCAGGAATCCTCATGGCTTTAAGCTGGCGTGGGACTTCCTCAGAATCCACTGGCACACGCTGATTCAGAAGTCAGTGAACTCATCACACATGAACATTTCAAACAGCAGGGATGGTACCAAAACGGTGCAGATTTAAGTCTAATACAATAATATAGCATTACTGTATAAAAATGGGCATCTCTATGCTTCATGCGGTGCTTTGTTATGCGGCACAATTCTAGCCAATCATTTTACCTTTCCAGTGATTGTGGGCGGGCTCATGTAAGGATGGGTGAGGCCGTGAGGGTGGGCAGAGCTTCAGTCAAAATGCTGAAGGCAAAGCGCACATCTTACTGCAAAATATTGTAATTCAGCGACCTGCTGGACAACAGCACTTTGAAGAATTCATAAAAAAAAATTGTTGTCATGGTGATGAGCGGTAAAATCCGTCCTCACCGGAAACAGATGACTGTCAGAAAGAAGGAAATCGAGTATCTGAGACACTTTCAAGCGCTCTCCTGTGTCGCTGCTTTGTCACACTTAAATGTTTTTGGAAAAAGTTGTTGATGTGTTTTTTTATTTTTGGGGACCCGATTCAAGCACCGTTTAGGCACCAGGAATGTTTTCAAAGTACCAGTTCAACATCGGAGAAAATCCAAAGGATACCATCCCTAATCCACATCCATACTTCAGAACCAAGTGATAGAAAAAAAACTTTATTCTGAGCTCGTGACACATTTCCAACAGTTACTTTACAATTCTGAATCATCCAGTAGGTCTGTTTGTAGATTGATTTTGTAGAAACATCAACATATTTTTGTCTTCTGAACATATTTACATTATTTTCTTTTGTCATATAAAATTAGCATAACAATTAAAAAGGTTATTTTTGTCTGATGAAGGACAACCCATATCCTTGAATTTATTTAATCCAGTTCTATATAAAAAAAAGTTTTACTCCTCTGTAAATAATTTAGTCATAATTAAAAAATGTGTTGCTAAAACATATAAGAAATGAGATAAAATAAGATTTTTGTTGATCATTTTCTATATCAGGGCCCAAAACTTTGTTCCCAAACTCAATGTCATGTGCTGGATTACATCTGATGGAAAGCTGGAAGAGTTTATATCAATATATAACATGGGGGTGGTAGTATGATGATGTGAAACCTCCTTATAGCTTTAGGAGTGATTTTTTCCCCTCAACGCATCCAGTCTACTTTAAATATTTTCACCCTTTTGTTAATTAAAATTAGACAAAATTGGAGTTATGCAAAATCAGAAAAGGAGCAAAAACTTTTGTTTTTTTTATTCGTGTGAATAAATCCTCATATTGCAACAGTATTTTCATATTCTGTCGTTAAAATTATTAGCTGGAGTATATCAAAGTACCTCATGGCATTTCCTCATATAAGTGTATAAAAACATGCAGTGTTTGCATGAAACCACAGCAGCAAAACAGCTTTCATGAGTAGAATCTCCTACATTCTCGGTTAGAATCCCGCCTCGACCCTTTCTGTGTGGAGTTTGCATCTTCTTCTAGTGCATGTATCTCTGATTAGTACCTCTAAATTAGAAAACTAGAATGGGCTCCAGCAATTATTCCTAGCCAGGATGGAGCAGGATAATCAATGGATGGGCTAAACCTAAAAACCACCTCAGTGCTGCTGTTTTCTCCAAAGAGGAGGTGGAGTTTGGAGTTAAATTCACTGCATTAACATGATTCTGTGTTTAACTACAGGTTTGACCTGGGATCCAGCACTATATCCCACTTGGTAGCCGGAGTAACCAACCAGTACTCCACCAGAGAGATGCTTCACGAGGTCAGAGATCATTTCAGGCCACTTTTGCTAGAGGACCTGACAAATCTAATACTGTTGTGTGTTTGTGTTGGTGTGTTTTTGTTTATTGCTTTGCTCTTGCATTCAGATACGAAGCTTCTTCGACTCCCTGACAGAAGAGGCAGGTTCTCAGATGAGGTGCATCCAGCAGAGCTACGAGACCATCGAGGACAACATCCGCTGGATGGACAGGAACCTTCCTCTGCTGCAGGCCTGGCTGAACAAACATGGCAGCAGAAACCATCATCAGGAGTTATGAGGGGGGGTTGAGGGGTCACAGAAGCCAAAACAGGAGCAGATCGATGATGGAATTTCTATATTTCTACTTGATGAAAAAGGTTTTACCTGATGTATTTTTTTAAAACAGGAACTAAAGTATAAAAATTACTTTATGCCAATGGAAAGGTTTAGTGGTTTTGACAAACTTAAAAATGAATTATTGCATAAGTTAAATACATTTAAAGTGCATTCGGTCATAGTTTAATTGGATTAAAGATTTAATTTTTTGTGATGTTGTATTTTAGGCACAGATTTGGGACCTGGACACTTTTTCTAAGACGGATCCTGACATGTTTCTGTGGGTTTTTGTTAACAGTAGGTTTTTGTTGTGGGGGGGTTATGATCAACAGCACTGACGTCTGAATTTCTGTGAATTTTTTTATTGCACTATTTTTTTTAATGCTGTAAAAATTGTAAATTCAAAAAAAGACTTTATTCAAAGCAGATAATTGATATTTCTGAAATATTCGGTATCAGATCATTTTTGTCATCAGTTCATCAAAGATAAAACCAAACTTGATTAAAAATATAATAATTACATTTTAATTACATTTTAAATGAGAGATTACCTTAAGTTGAAGTAAAAATAGTTTATAACCACAGAAAATAATATAAAAATGTATTAATTATAAAGCTTTATCAAAAATGTCCTAAATTTCTTCATGAGTTAAAAAGAGATATTAAAGATAAACGTTTTCTTTAATTTATAAAAATAAAATAATGTTTTATATTAAGGAAAAACATATTAACCATAACAGTTTTTTGTAGGACTTATTTTTCTGTGTATTTTTATTTTCTTATCTTCAACAGACTTATTTCTGGATTCACTAAGACACTGCTTTGAGTCTGCTAAGATGTAAAATGAATGTAGGAAATTCAAAAATCGGCTGGAAAACACAAGAAAAATCCAGTTACACTTTTTCAGTTTTCATTTTTCTGATTTGGGTTTTTTTTGTTACCTGTTGGCCAAAATCAACAAAACCAAAAGTAATAAAGACTTGATAGATTCAAAACTGTGTGTATTATTTTGTTTTTATCAAATCAAAGTTTCACTTTTTAAATTCACTAAATGAAATTGTTTTTAAATGTATTTGCTCCATCTTATCTGAAAGTATGAATACTTTTTTTTATATATTTGTAGATTTATTTCTGGTACAATTAAGAATTTTACTGCTTTGATTGACACTTTAGAGATCTAAAACATTTAGAAAAATGTTGAATCTTTGAATCTGGATAATTTCTTAAACACATTAAAACTTCTGGATGGTAATATCTTTTGAACCTTTTATTGGTGTTTGTTTCATATTTCCAGTTTTACTGCTTTATTCTGCCTCCAGTGGCAGCATAAAGCATTTACAGTATTGGAAAGCTGGTTATCAGAAGAAGACTCCATCTTCTTATTTGCTGCATGTTTTCCTATGAGGAAATAAATAAATACACAGTAGATCAGTTTGTGCCACAACCCAAAAGTGTCTTGAATTCACTCGACACAAACTGATCACACTGATCATCCCCCAAAATCTCTTTAAATGTGTAGAAGTTATTATAAACTAGATTAAAAGCTAGAATTTTCTTCACATTTGTTAGTGTATTTGTTTGTGTGACAGAAATGTTTTGTTTGATTTACAGTTTTTGAAGAAGTAAAAATAATGTAAACATTTACAACTGCATGAACTGCTGTTTAAATAAAGATTTAAGAACTTTGAAACCTGAGGAGAAAAATACTTGACTGCACCTTTGGTAAGAATGAGGAAATAAATTCTGAGTAAACTGAAAGTAAAATGACTTTGCTGAACTGAACTCAGACGCCATTAAAGGTCTTTAAATCTCTGCTGGAAAAACAAAGATTTGTGGAATATTTTCATCCTGAACTTCAAGACAGAAGCTGGTGAGTCTGAAAGACTTTGGTTAGAAATGGCTGAGAGAGCTGCTCTTCTTGAATCCTACCTGAACTGTCACGTTTGTTCAGAGACTTTCAATGATCCTGTAACTCTGAGCTGCAACCACAACTTCTGTTGGAGCTGCCTGCAGAAGTTCTGGGAACAAAGTCAGAACAAAAACTGTCCCATCTGTAAAAGAAAATCATCTAAAGGTCATCCACCTGTGAACTTTGGCCTGAAGGAACTTGCTGACTCGTTTGCTGGAAGACAGAAATCTGAATCATCAGAGACAAAAACAGGAGAGCAGAAGTTCATGGAGGTCTGCAGGAAACATGCAGGAGAATCCAAACTGTTCTGTAAAGACGAGCAGAGAGCTTTTTGTCCTGTCTGTGAGTTTTCTCTGCATCAGAGTCACAAAGTGGTTCCTGTAGAAGAAGCAGTCAGAGAGCTGAAGGAGGAGCTGAAATCTGACTTAAAGTCTCTGCAGGACAAGAAGATCAAATCCAAAGAAGTGGAGGAAACATACAATCAGATGATTCAACACTCCAAGAAGCAGCTGCTGTCCACAGAGACACAGATCAGAGCAGAGTTCAACAAGCTCCAGCAGTTCCTGAAGGAGGAAGAGGAGTCCAGACTGGCAGCTCTGAGGGAGGAAGAGCAGCAGAAGAGGAAGACTGTGATGGGAGAGATGAAGAGGATCCAGGAGCAGATGTCCTCTCTGTCAGAAAGTATCAGTGCTGTTGAAGCAGAGCTGCAGAAAGACAAGGAGGCGTTCCTCAGCAGTTGGAAAGACACTCAGAGCAGAGCCAGAGCCCAGAGCTCGCTGTCAGACCCACAGCTGCTCTCAGGAGCTCTGATAGATGTGGCCAAACATGTGGGCAACCTGTCCTTCAGAGTCTGGGAGAAGATGAAGGAGAAGGTCCACTTCAGTCCGGTCCTCCTGGACCCAAACACTACAAGCAGAGATCTTTATCTGTCTGATGATCTGACCAGTGTGAGATATGGAGAAACTTCTCAGCAGCTTCCTAACAATCCAGAGAGATTCATGAAATATGATGAAGTTTTTGGTTCTGAGGGCTTCAGATCAGGGAAACACAGCTGGGAGGTGGAGGTGGGAGATCATCCTGACTGGCTCATTGGTGTGACTAAAGAGTCTGTTAACAGGAAGGGAGAGAGGTTTGCTACACCAAAATATGGAAATTGGTGTTTATCACACAATAATGGAGAATACACAAACTGTGTTGGTCAGACTGTCACTGTGACCAAGAGTCTCCAGAAGATCAGAGTCCAGCTGGACTATGACAGGGGGGAGGTGTCCTTCTACAACCCTGAAGACATGACTCACATCTACACTCACAAAGACACTTTCACTGAGAAACTTTTCCCATATTTCAGTGTTGGAGAATCTGGAGACGCAAAAACCTCTAAACTCCAAATCTGTCCGACTGATTGAGATGATTTGACTCTTTTGTCATAAAATAACTGAAATCTTTCATCACACTTCACATCACAAATGTTGGTTCCATGTCTGTTTACTTTGTCCCCCTATCTGAGTTTGATTTTCACTGCAGCTTCTCTAAAATGTTCAATGACAATTTCTGCTGTTTCTGTTCAAGTAAATGTGAATCAGCTGTAAATCTCCTTCATGAGTCAGAAATCAGGAGCGTTTCAGACAAAAACTGTGCAGTTAATGTTTTTCTCAGGATTCTGGAAAGAGAAATGGAGCAGAAGAAGGTTTTCATGGTGGAAGATGGTTTTAAATAGATTCAAGTTTCTGTGATTTATTTCATTTCTGCAAGAACTAAAAAGGCTCAAAGTAAAAAAAATGTTTTTGTCTTCAAATCAAAGTATAATACTACATTGATTTAAACTGTAAAGAAGTTTTAAACTGTAGAGATTCTTTGAGGCAGCTTTACTCTTTAGGTCTTGTTTTAATTGAATTGTTGAGTTTTTGAATTCTCAAACTTCCATGATCAAAACGTGAAATGAATTGAATGAGGACAGCAATAATATGATGAAAACACATTTGACCTGAATTCATTGATATATTTTGTCCAGCAGGGTTTTACAATGTTAAATCCTCTGCTACTTTACTTCTCGTGTTGTTCTAGTGTTCAACCTGCTGTGTTTGTCTTCCATCATTCTCTTATATGCAATCACTTTACTCTTAAGGAGAATTATCAATAAAAAATGTGAGAAACTAAGAAAGAGTTCAGCTTATTAAATAAAATCCTATAAAAAATGAACATTAACTTTACCTTGATTTATTAATTTTCAATAAATACAATCAGGAACTTTAAATTCGAAATCTCTATCGTTTTGAATGCAGTACATCGTTCTACCACCAGACGGCAGCAGACAACAATCCTTTGACTGTAGCTGTGAGCCACATGGCTGCAAAACTGCAGTTATGGATCTTTTTTTACTTTGTCAAAATAATCGTCATCATTAGATTTTTTGGATGTTTAAGAGAGCTGAAAATAATTCATTTTTTAAGCAATTTTTAAAGCTTTAAAGAAATGTTTGCTGAATAAAACACTTTTGACAACAATGAAAAAAAGAATAATAATATTAATACTAAAAACCAAAATAAGACAAATCTCTTATTGACAACTAGAAACCAATTGCTTTATTAAATGACGATTTTAATCGTGTTTCGGGGCAGATACTCGTAGCAGTGTTTACAGCTATACTCTAGGGCGGTTCAGTCAATTAACTCACCTGCTCAGCATCCTATTTAAGTCCAGGTGCGCAGTTGTTCATTCTCTTTCTTACCTTCAGCGCTCATTCTTCGCCCCACCCTCCTCCCCGGCTTCCACCTGTGGGCTCCGTAAGGGGGGTTTTGTTACCCGAAAGTTTTATGGAAATCTCTCATGGAATTGAACAGAGCCTTATGCCAAACCAAAAGATGTGAATGCCAACTAAAGTATGTGGAAAATGTCAAATAAATATTTCTTACTGCAAGAGTTGTCTGACTGAAATGTTGATTATAAATGATTCACTCATGTTTTAGCTAAAAGACTGAAAAATGGGTTCAACAGTTTTATTAGTGAAACTCAATCTGGTTTCCTTCCAAACAAGTTTATCCACAATAACATTTGATTAATCTGAGATTTATTCATGGAAGATTAATTGAAGATGATGGAGTTATTTTATTTTTAAATTTGTTTCAAAGTATTTGAAACAAATACTGCCATGCTTGAAGAACAGAAAAATTCTGCCACTATCAGTGTTCTATTATCTATTATTTCGCAGACTGTGGAACGGCCTAAAACCAGCAAATAGGTGCCCCCGCTTCTGCGCCCACGACTAAGCATCACCTGGATCATTGCGTGCTGTTGGATCACTCAGCTCATGTTAATAATGTCCTTATTTACTAACTATTGTAGATATTTTTATTATTTAGTTGGTGTCAGTATTTGACATAAAGACAGGAGGTAATGCAAGAAAACAGCTGCACTTTATGAGATCATAAATAAACAATCGATCATTTTTTTTTTAATTGTGTTGGGTTTTTTGGAGGATTTTTACTGTTGGTGTTGCAAAATAGTAGAAAAATGCCAAATATTTATGGAGTAATCCCAGTGATGAGTTAAATGATTTAATTTTTAATGTTTTATATGAGACTTTAAAATTATATTCACAATAACAAGTTTTTAGAAAAATCAAATCCCTCTGACACGTTTCACGCACACAGGACGTCACTCACCAAGCAGAAATGATCTAATTGTTAAAAATGATGCCAGGAGTCCAGCTCTAAAAAAAATGACAAAAAGCAAACAAAACAGAATGATTTGATTTGTTATTTCGAATTATTAATATTTACAGGCTATATTTGTTTTGTTCTGCAACAAGTTCATATTTGTATAATTTTTTTACAGAATACAGTTCTATGGAAGAAGCAAGAAGGAGTTCAGTTTATTGAATAAAATCCTATAAAAAATAAACATGACTTTTACCTGGATTTATTCATTTTTAATAAATACAATCAGGAACTGAGGTGTGAATGTCAAAGTGAATGGGTGTGTGATTGTGGCCCTGCGACAGACTGGTGACCCGTCTAGGATGTACCCTGCCTTCACCCACAAGTGGCCAGGATAGGCTCTGGCAGCCCCCTGACCCCGAATGGGATAAAATGGTAGAAAAGGAATGAAAAAAATTAACATTCAGGAACTTTAAATGAAAAATCTCTAATGGCTTGAATGCAGTACATCGCACCTCCACCAGAGGGCAGCAGATGGCAATCCTTTGACTGTAGCTGTGAGCCACAAGGCTGAAAAACTGCAGTTATGGATCTTTTTCGATTTTCTCACAATAACCGCCATCATAGATTTTTAGAAAGCTAAAAGTAATTAATTTTTTCTTTTCTTTTCTCTTTTTTTTTTTTTTTTTTTTAGCAATTTAGGGAAAACAAGGCAGAGAAAAATGTTAAACCATTATACCATTGGTATAATGGTATAACTTATACCAATGGTATAATTTATACCATTGGTATAACTTATACCATTGGTATAATGGTATAACCAATCTAAAAGAAATTTTAATAAACATTTATAAATATAAACTTTAAACTTCTGCAGGTTTTTCTGAAAAGTTCTTAGAGAGTTCCTATTTGAAGCTTTAAAGAAATGTTTGCCGAATAAAAAACTGTTGACAACAATGAATCAAAGAATAGTAATATTTATAAAACCAAACAAAGACAATTCTCTTATTGACAACTATAGGGACCAATAACTTTATTAAATATTAATTATAAATGATTCACTCATGTTTTAGCAAACAGACTCAAAAATGGGTTCAACAGTTTTATTAGTGAAACTCAATCTGGTTTCCTTCCAAACAAATTAATCCACAATAACATTTGACTAATCTGAGATTTATTAGATTATGGAAGATTAATTGAAGACGATGGAGTTATTTTCTTTTTAGATTTGTTTCAAAGTATTTGATTCTCTGTAACATCCAGAGAATCAACCAATCACTTAACACTAAAATATCTTTAAACTATCATTTCTCCATTGTAAACGTACAACTAAAATCACAAATATCGGTTCCAGAAATTCAGATTTGTTTTGTCTTCTAGATAAAAATGAATCCACAGTGATCCAGAAAATGTGACGTTGATTCTTTGTAAATAAATACTTATTAAAGGCTGATTGAATCTGTTTTCTTTGCTCTTTAGAGTCACAAACTATTTAACATCTGAATTAACTTCCAGATTTTAACTTCAGCTTCTCCAAAATTTCCCATAAAAATGTTTTTCTGCCATTTCTGTAAATGTGAATTAGCTGTTAAATCTCCATGAGTCAGAAATCAGGAGAGTTTCAGACAAAAACTGTGCAGTTAATGTTTTTCTCAGGCTTCAGGATGAAGAAACGGAGCAGAAGAAAGTTTTTCATGGTGGAAGATGGTTTCAAATAGATTCAAATGTCCTTGAGTCATTTTATTTTTGTCAGAATTTAAAAGTCTAAAAATAACGAATTGTTTTTATCGTCTTCACATCAAAGTATAATACTATGGTGGATAGTATTTATTTTTAGGTCTATTTGTCTCCAGTAGACTGTATTACAAAAAGTATTAGTTCACCCATTGAAATGATCATAAACGACCCAGAAATGGAATAAACAGTATAGAAAATGAAACAATGAAAGATAGGATGATCTATGGCAGGGGTCGGGAACCTTTTTGACCTAGAGAGCCATGAACACCACATATTGTGGTTACTGTAGGCCATAACCAATGCCATACAACTTGTTCAGCAGCTCCTCAATTTCTCCCGCTGAGAGCGTTCCCATACTCCCATCCTGTGCTTTTTGCCTTCAGGTCTGCAGCTCAGATGATTTGGACGAAGGCCGAATGAAGCACAAAGAGTTTTGCTCCAAATGCAAAGACGAGTCTGGAGCCTCTGTGAGTTTTCCTGCTTTTAGCAAGAATATCAGACGGAAAAAAAACACTCTGTCCTCATGTGGCTTCGTTGATTAGCAATGTTAACTATTTTTTTAACCTTCACCGTATTAATTAAATCTGATTTAAAGTTACAATGTGAAGCTTCTGAGCGTCTTTGATACATTTTGAGCTTGAGGGATGTGGACTGATCGGCAGAAGTGGTACTCGGGTGATGAGCTGGATGTCAGGGCCATCATGGACACATGGACGCTGCAGGAGGGCTTCCCGCTGGTCACCGTGGAGGTCAAAGGGCGGGAGGTCAGGCTGAGTCAGGAGCGCTTCCTGAGGACGGACAACCCCTCCCTCACTGAAGGGTAATAAACTCATAAGTCATTCCTAAATAAATCCCTTTTCTTTTATTCATTTTTTAAAGCCAGAACAACAGCAGCTATAAAAGTAGAAACATTCTAGCCCACATAGCTAATATTTTCCCTGCATGTGCTCTCATTTATATAAACTGTTTTACTTTGAATGATTAAAAATGAAAAAAAAATTATGTAAAGGAAAGGTTTTGTTGGCCAAGAAGTATTTATTTATTTATGTTAGCGCCTCACCGTCTCCGTCTCTTGGTCAAGCCAAGAAGCTCATATTGGATGCGAGATTATCTTTAAAAAAATCAGGTTTTAGTGTGTTTGTATAAACCAATAGAGTACAGAGTATTTTATTTCCCTGTAAAGGTTTGATCAATCTGTGTGTCGGCAGGTTCTTGTGGCAGATCCCGTTGACGTACATGACCAGCGCCTCCCGCTCCGTCCACCGTTTCCTTCTGAAAACAAAATCTGATGAATGTTTGCAGACTCTTCCTCACAAACACGACTAGATATGTGAGCCCCCCCCCCCTCACCGTATGTGTCCTCCCTTTCAGACGTCCTGTACCTGCCAGAGGAGGTGGACTGGGTGAAGTTCAACGTCAACATGAGCGGCTACTACATGGTCCACTATGGCGGCGGGGGCTGGAACTCCATCATCTCCCTGCTGCATCACAACCACACAGCCCTGAGTGGCAACGACCGGGCCAGCCTGATCCACAACGTCTTCCAGCTGGTCAGGTCCGTCTCCTGCAGGAACCCACTTCCTGTTTCACCTCTTCTGGGCGGAGTCACAGTTCATCACTGAGTCTGGTCACTTGTTATGAGCAGTGTAGAGAAGGTGAGGCTGGACACGGCCCTGGAGCTGTCCCTGTACCTGTCCAGAGAGACGGAGATCATGGCGGTCTGGCAGGGCTTTGGGGAGCTTGTACCTCTCTACAAACTGATGGAGAAGCGAGACATGGCTGAGCTGGAGAACCAGATGAAGGTTGTGGCGTGTCACAACGTGAGCACAAACAAAACTCTGTACTTTAAAGGTTTGAGGAGAATTGAAGAGCAGAAGGAAAAGAGGAAGCAGATAAAAATATCAAGTTCACTTAGGATTTACGATCTTCAGGAATTCAACTTTTGCAATATGAGTTATTTATCATCATAACGTGAAAGTGTCCTATATATAAGTAATCATAAACTGTGAAAATTTTAATTGACAGCAAAAAAAAAATGTACGGTCGTTTTTCTTCCTCTGAATTTACCATATTTATTTTATACTGTTCTTTTCTACAGATCATTTTGTAATCATCTTTTCATATTTTGCTGCCTTAATGCCTTTTTCTGTATGTGTGCAAATGTAACAAAAAAGAAAGAAAAAGTCGTAAATTAAGTAAAATATTTAAATGAGGAAAAAATTATTTTTTATAATGGATCTATCGTTACTTAACAGACTGTAAAGTTGTGTCTTTCTCGTGCTTACGATTGGAAAAAGTTGAACTTCACTGATTGACGTCCCTGCGAGTGCAGATCAGTGGATCCTTTGTCCGCTCGTTTCCCTCAGAGCTTCATCGTGGATCTGTTCCGGGGGCTGATCGATCAGCAGGAGTGGAACGACTCTGGCTCGGTGTCCCAGCGAGTGTTGAGGAGTTACCTGCTGCTGTTCGCCTGCGTCAGGAACTACAGTCCCTGTGTGACCAAAGCCACGCGGCTTTTCAACCAGTGGAGAGATTCTGATGGCACCATGAGGTCAGAGGTCACAGCAGTGTGTAAAACCGTTCCGTCTTTAGTCTGAATTGACACGCTTGTCGCTTTAGCCTCCCTGTGGACATCACCATGGCCGTGTTTATGGTTGGAGCTCGCACACGGGAGGGGTGGGACTTCCTGTATGAAAAATACCGCACGTCTCTGCAGATGTCGGTGAAGAGCCGCTTGAAGTGGGCCATGGCGGTCACAACGATGACGGACAAGCTTCAGTGGTGAGTCTCAGCAAATGAGTCCATCTGATTTCAAGGTTACTGGACTGAAGCTAAACCTCTCCTTCTCTCTGTAGGATGATGGAGCAGAGTCTCAACGGGGAGGTGATGAAGACCCAGGACCTCCAGATGTGATCGTCTCTGTCGCCAGGAATCCTCATGGCTTTAAGCTGGCGTGGGACTTCCTCAGAATCACTGGCACACGCTGATTCAGAAGTCAGTGAACTCATCACACATGAACATTTCAAAACAGCAGGGATGGTACCAAAACGGTGCAGATTTAAGTCTAATACAATAATATAGCATTACTGTATAAAAATGGGCATCTCTATGCTTCATAGCGGTGCTTTGTTATGCGGCACAATTCTAGCCAATCATTTTACCTTCCAGTGATTGTGGGCGGGCTCATGTAAGGATGGGTGAGGCCGTGAGGGTGGGCAGAGCTTCAGTCAAAATTGCTGAAGGCAAAGCGCACATCTTACTGCAAAATATTGTAATTCAGCGACCTGCTGGACAACAGCACTTTGAAGAATTCATAAAAAAAAATTGTTGTCATGGTGATGAGCGGTAAAATCCGTCCTCACCGGAAACAGATGACTGTCAGAAAGAAGGAAATCGAGTATCTGAGACACTTTCAAGCGCTCTCCTGTGTCGCTGCTTTGTCACACTTAAATGTTTTTGGAAAAAGTTGTTGATGTGTTTTTTTATTTTTGGGGACCCGATTCAAGCACCGTTTAGGCACCAGGAATGTTTTCAAAGTACCAGTTCACCATCGGAGAAAATCCAAGGATACCATCCCTAATCCACATCCATACTTCAGAACCAAGTGATAGAAAAAAAACTTTATTCTGAGCTCGTGACACATTTCCAACAGTTACTTACAATTCTGAATCATCCAGTAGGTCTGTTTGTAGATTGATTTTGTAGAAACATCAACATATTTTTGTCTTCTGAACATATTTACATTATTTTCTTTTGTCATATAAAATTAGCATAACAATTAAAAAGGTTATTTTTGTCTGATGAAGGACAACCCATATCCTTGCATTTATTTAATCCAGTTCTATATAAAAAAAAGTTTTACTCCTCTGTAAATAATTTAGTCATAATTAAAAAATGTGTTGCTAAAACATATAAGAAATGAGATAAAATAAGATTTTTGTTGATCATTTTCTATATCAGGGCCCAAAACTTTGTTCCCAAACTCAATGTCGTGCTGGATTACATCTGATGGAAAGCTGGAAGAGTTTATATCAATATATAACATGGGGTGGTAGTATGATGATGTGAAACCTCCTTATAGCTTTAGGAGTGATTTTTTTCCCCTCAACGCATCCAGTCTACTTTAAATATTTTCACCCTTTTGTTAATTAAAATTAGACAAAATTGGAGTTATGCAAAATCAGAAAAGGAGCAAAAACTTTTGTTTTTTTTATTCGTGTGAATAAATCCTCATATTGCAACAGTATTTTCATATCTTGTCGTTAAAATTATTATCTGGGGTATATCAAAGTACCTCATGGCATTTCCCCACATAAGTGTATAAAAACATGCAGTGTTTGCATGAAACCACAGCAGCAAAACAGCTTTCATGAGTAGAATAAAATGAGGAAAAGTTGTTGTTTGGTTTGCCTGATTTTCTGGTAGCAGGACACCTTGGTTAGAATCCCGCCTCGACCCTTTCTGTGTGGAGTTTGCATCTTCTTCTAGTGCATGTATCTCTGATTAGTGTCTCTAAATTAAAAAACTAGAATGGGCTCCAGCAATTATTCCTAGCCAGGATGGAACAGGATAACCAATGAATGGGCTAAACTTAAAAACCACCTCAGTGCTGCTGTTTTCTCCAAAGAGGAGGTTTAGTTTGGAGTTAAATTCACTGCATTAACATGATTCTGTGTTTAACTACAGGTTTGACCTGGGATCCAGCACTATATCCCACTTGGTAGCCGGAGTAACCAACCAGTACTCCACCAGAGAGATGCTTCACGAGGTGAGAAATCATTTCAGGCCACTTTTGCAAATCTAATACTGTTGTGTGTCTGTGTTGGTGTGTTTTTGTTTATTGCTTTGCTCTTGCGTTCAGATACGAAGCTTCTTCGACTCCCTGACAGAAGAGGCGGGTTCTCAGATGAGGTGCATCCAGCAGAGCTACGAGACCATCGAGGACAACATCCGCTGGATGGACCGGAACCTTCCTCTGCTGCAGGCCTGGCTGAACAAACATGGCAGCAGAAACCATCATCAGGAGTTATGAGGGGGGGTTGAGGGGTCACAGAAGCCAAAACAGGAGCAGATCGATGATAGAATTTCTATATTTTTACTTGATGAAAAAGGTTTTACCTGATGTATTTTTTTAAACGGGAACTAAAGTATAAAAATTAATTTATGCCGATGGAAAGGTTTAGAGGTTTGACAAACTTAAAAATGAATTATTGCATAAGTTAAATACATTTAAAGTGCATTTGGTCATAGTTTAATTGGATTAAAGATTTACATTTTTTGTGATGTTGTATTTTAGGCACAGATTTGGGACCTGGACTCTTTTTCTAAGATGGATCCTGACGTATTTGTGTGGGTTTTTGTTAACAGTAGGTTTTTGCTGTGGGGGGGGGTTATGATCAACTGCACTGACGTCTGAATTTCTGTGAATTTTATTTCTTTTATTGCACTATTTTTTTAATGCTGTAAAAATTGTAAATTCAAAAAAAGACTTTATTCAAAGCAGATAATTGATATTTCTAAAATATTCGGTATCAGATCATTTTTGTCATCAGTTCATCAAAGATGAAAATCAAACTTAATTAAAAATATAATAATTACATATTAATTACATTTTAAATGAGAGATTACTTTAAGTTGAAGTAAAAATAGTTTATAACCACAGAAAATAATATAAAAAGGTATTAATTATAAAGCTTTATCAAAAATGTCCTAAATTTCTTCATGAGTTAAAAAAGAGAAATTAAAGATAAACATTTTCTTTAATTTATAAAAATAAAATAATGTTTTATATGGGATTCAGGAAAAACATATTAACCATAACAGTTTTTTTTTTAGATTTATTTTTCTGTGTTTTTATTTTCTTATCTTCAACAGACTTATTTCTGGATTCACTAAGACACTGCTTTGACTCTGCTAAGATGTAAAAAGAATGTAGGAAATTCAAAAGTCCAGTTACACTTTTTCAGTTTTCATTTTTGTGATTTTTTTTTTTTTTTGTTACCTGTTGGCCATAATCAACAAAACTAAAAGTAATAAAGACTTGATTGATTGTGTGTATTATTTTTTTCACTTTCTAAATTCACTAAATAAAAATTTTCTTAAGTGTATTGGCACCATTGTATCTGAAAGTATGAATAATTTTTTATAGATTTGTGGATTTATTTCTGGTACAATTAAGAATTTTACTGCTTTGATTGACACTTTAGAGATCTAAAACATTTAGAAAAATGTTGAATCTTTGAATCTGGATAATTTCTTAAACACATTAAAACTTCTGGATGGCAATATCTTTTGAACCTTTTATTGGTGTTTGTTTCATATTTACAGTTTTACTGCATTATGCTGCCTCCAGTGGCAGCATAAAGCATTTACGGTATTGGAAAGCTGGTTATTAGAAGGACTCCATCTTCTTATTTGCTGCATGTTTTCCTATGAGGAAATAAATAAATACACAGTAGATCAGTTTGTGCCACAACCCAAAAGTGCCTTGAATTCACTCGACACAAACTGATCACACTGATCACCCCCAAAATCTCTTTAAATGTGTAGAAGTCATTATAAACTAGATTAAAAACTAGAATTTTCTTCACATTTGTTAGTGTATTTGTTTGTGTGACAGAAATGTTTTTCTTTGATTTACAGTTTTTGAAGAAGTAAAAATAATGTAAACATTTAAAACTGCATGAACTGCTGTTTAAATAAAGATTTAAAACTTTGAAACATGATCTACGAGGAAAAAAACCTTGACTCCACCTTTGGTGAGAATGAGGAAATGACATCTGAGGAAGCTGAAAGTAAAATGACTTTGCTGAACTGAACTCAGACGCCATTAAAGGTCTTTATCTCTGCTGGAAAAACAAAGATTTGTGGAATATTTTCATCCTGAACTTCAAGACAGAAGCTGGTGAGTCTGAGAGACTTTGGTTAGAAATGGCTGAGAGAGCTGCTCTTCTTGAATTCCTGAACTGTCACGTTTGTTCAGAGACTTTCAATGATCCTGTAACTCTGAGCTGCAACCACAACTTCTGTTGGAGCTGCCTGCAGAAGTTCTGGGAACAAAGTCAGAACAAAAACTGTCCCATCTGTAAAAGAAGATCATTTGAAGAACATCCTGCTGTGAACTTTAGCCTGAAGGAACTTGCTGACTCGTTTGCTGGAAGACAGAAATCTGAATCATCAGAGACAAAAACAGGAGAGCAGAAGTTCATGGAGGTCTGCAGTAAACATACAGGAGAATCCAAACTGTTCTGTAAAGACAAGCAGAGAACTTTTTGTCCTGTCTGTGAGTTTTCTCTGCACCAGAGTCACAAAGTGGTTCCTGTAGAAGACGCAGTCAGAGAGCTGAAGGAGGAGCTGAAATCTGACTTAAAGTCTCTGCAGGACAAGAAGATCAAATCCAAAGAAGTGGAGGAAACATACAATCAGATGATTCAACACTCCAAGAAGCAGCTGCTGTCCACAGAGACACAGATCAGAGCAGAGTTCAACAAGCTCCAGCAGTTCCTGAAGGAGGAAGAGGAGTCCAGACTGGCAGCTCTGAGGGAGGAAAAGGAGCAGAAGAGGAAGACTGTGATGGGAGAGATGAAGAGGATCCAGGAGCAGATGTCCTCTCTGTCAGAAAGTATCAGTGCTGTTGAAGCAGAGCTGCAGAAAGACAAGGAGGCGTTCCTCAGCAGTTGGAAAGACACTCAGAGCAGAGCCAGAGCCCAGAGCTCGCTGTCAGACCCACAGCTGCTCTCAGGAGCTCTGATAGATGTGGCCAAACATGTGGGCAACCTGTCCTTCAGAGTCTGGGAGAAGATGAAGGAGAAGGTCCACTTCAGTCCGGTCCTCCTGGACCCAAACACTGCAAACGGAGGTCTTTATCTGTCTGATGATCTGACCAGTGTGAGATGTGGAGAAACTTCTCAGCAGCTTCCTAACAATCCAGAGAGAAACATGGAATTTCCTGATGTTTTTGGCTCTGAGGGCTTCAGATCAGGGAAACACAGCTGGGAGGTGGAGGTGGGAGATCATCCTGACTGGCTCATTGGTGTGGCTAAAGAGTCTGTTAACAGGAAGGGAGAGTGTTCTGCTTCACCAAAATATGGAATCTGGTGTTTATCACACCGTAATGGAAAATACACAAACGGTGTTGGTCAGACTGTCACTGTGACCAAGAGTCTCCAGAAGATCAGAGTCCAGCTGGACTATGACAGGGGGAAGGTGTCCTTCTACAACCCTGAAGACATGACTCACATCTACACTCACAAAGACACTTTCACTGAGAAACTTTTCCCATATTTCAATGTTGGAGAATCTGAAGACGCAAAAACCTCTAAACTCCAAATCTGTGCGACTGATTGAGATGATTTGACTCTTTTGTCATAAAATAACTGAAATCTTTCATCACACTTCACATCACAAATGTTGGTTCCATTTCTGTTTACTTTGTTCTTTAGTGTCTCAGATATTTTGTATCTGAGTTTGATTTTCACTGCAGCTTCTCTAAAATGTTCAATGACAAGTTTCTGCTGTTTCTGTTCAAGTAAATGTGAATCAGCTGTTAAATCTCCTTCATGAGTCAGAAATCAGGAGTGTTTCAGACAAAACTGTGCAGTTAATGTTTTTCTCAGGATTCAGGAAGAAGAAACGGAGCAGAAGAAGGTTTATCATGGTGGAAGATGGTTTTAAATAGATTCAAGTTTCTGTGATTTATTTCATTTCTGCAAGAACTAAAAAGGCTCAAGTAAAAAAAATGTTTTTTGTCTTCAAATCAAGTATAATACTACATTGATTTAAACTGTAAAGAAGTTTTAACTGTCGTGATTCTTTGAGCAGCTTTACTCTTTAGGTCTTGTTTTAATTGAATTGTTGAGTTTTTGAATTCTCAAACTTCCATGATCAAAACATGAAATGAATTGAATGAGGACAGCAATAATATGATGAAAACACATTTGACCTGAATTCATTGATATATTTTGTCCAGCAGGGTTTTACAATGTTAAATCCTCTGCTACTTTACTGTCTTGTGTTGTTCTAGTGTTCAACCTGCTGTGTTTGTCTTAGCATCATTCTCTTATATGCAATCACTTTACTCTTAAGGAGAATTATCAATAAAAAATGTGAGAAACTAAGAAAGAGTTCAGCTTATTAATAAAATCCTATAAAAAATGAACATTAACTTTACCTTGATTTATTAATTTTCAATAAATACAATCAGGAACTTTAATTCGAAATCTCTATCATTTTGAATGCAGTACATCGTTCTACCACCAGACGGCAGCAGACAACAATCCTTTGGCTGCAAAACTGCAGTTATGGATCTTTTTTTATTTTGTCAAAATAATCGTCATCATTAGATTTTTTGGATGTTTAAGAGAGCTGAAAATAATTCATTTTTTAAGCAATTTTTAAAGCTTTAAAGAAATGTTTGCTGAATAAAACACTTTTGACAACAATGAAAAAAAAGAATAATAATATTAATACCAAAACCAAAATAAAACAAATCTCTTATTGACAACTAGAAACCAATTGCTTTATTAAATGACGATTTTAATCGTGTTTCGGGCAGATACTCGTAGCAGTGTTTACAGCTATACCCTAGGGCGGTTCAGTCAATTAACTCACCTGCTCAGCGTCCTATTTAAGCCCAGGTGCGCAGGCGTTCATTCTCTTTCTTACCTTCAGCGCTCATTCTTCGCCCCACCCTCCTCCCCGGCTTCCACCTGTGGGCTCCGTAAGGGGGGTTTTGTTACCCGAAAGTTTTATGGAAATCTCTCAAGGAATTGAACGGAGCCCTATGCCAAACCAAAAGATGTGAATGCCAACTAAAGTATGTGGAAAATGTCAAATAAATATTCTTACTGCAAGAGTTGTCTGACTGAAATGTTGATTATAAATGATTCACTCATGTTTTAGCTAAAAGACTGAAAAATGGGTTCAACAGTTTTATTAGTGAAACTCAATCTGGTTTCCTTCCAAACAAGTTTATCCACAATAACATTTGATTAATCTGAGATTTATTCATGGAAGATTAATTGAAGATGATGGGGTTATTTTATTTTTAAATTTGTTTCAAAGTATTTGAAATCAAATACTGCCATGCTTGAAGAACAGAAAAATTTTGCCACTATCAGTGTTCTATTATCTATTATTTCGCAGACTGATGGAACGGCCTAAAACCAGCAAATTGGCACCCCCGCTTCTGCGCCCACGACTAAGCATCACCTGGATCATTGCGTGCTGTTGGATCACTCAGCTCATGTTAATAATGTCCTTATTTACTAACTATTGTAGATATTTTTATTATTTAGTTGGTGTCAGTATTTGACATAAAGACAGGAGGTAATGCAGGAAAACAGCTGCACTTTATGAGATCATAAATAAACAATCGATCATTTTTTTTTAATTGTGTTGGGTTTTTTGGAGGATTTTTACTGTTGGTGTTGCAAAATAGTAGAAAAATGCCAAATATTTATGGAGTAATCCCAGTGATGAGTTAATGATTTAATTTTTAATGTTTTATATGAGACTTTAAAATCATATTCACAATAACAAGTTTTTAGAAAAATCAAATCCCTCTGACACGTTTCACGCACACAGGACGTCACTCACCAAGCAGAAATGAACTAATTGTTAAAAATGATGCCAGGAGTCCAGCTCTAAAAAAAATGACAAAAAGCAAAGAAAACAGAATGCTTTGATTTGTTATTTCGAATTATTAATATTTACAGGCTATATTTGTTTTGTTCTGCAACAAGTTCATATTTGTATAACATTTTACAGAATACAGTTCTATGGAAGAAGCAAGAAGGAGTTCAGTTTATTGAATAAAATCCTATAAAAAATAAACATGACTTTTACCTGGATTTATTCATTTTTAATAAATACAATCAGGAACTGAGGTGTGAGTGTCAAAGTGAATGGGTGTGTGATTGTGGCCCTGCGACAGACTGGTGACACGTCTAGGATGTACCCTGCCTTCACCCACAAGTGGCCAGGATAGGCTCTGGCAGCCCCCTGACCCCGAAATGGGATAAAGAATGTAGAAAAGGAATGAAAAAAATGAACATTCAGGAACTTTAAATGAAAAATCTCTAATGGCTTGAATGCAGTACATCGCATCTCCACTAGAGGGCAGCAGATGGCAATCCTTTGACTGTAGCTGTGAGCCACAAGGCTGAAAAACTGCAGTTATGGATCTTTTTCGATTTTTCTCACAATAACCGCCATCATAGATTTTTAGAAAGCTAAAAGTAATTAATTTTTTCTTTTCTTTTCATCTTTTTTTTTTTTTTTTTTTTAGCAATTTAGGGAAAAACAAGGCAGAGAAAAATGTTATAACATTATACCATTGGTATAATGGTATAACTTATACCAATGGTATAACTTATACCATTGGTATAATGGTATAACCAATCTAAAAGAAATTTATAAACATTTGTAAATATAAACTTTAAAACTTCTGCAGGTTTTTCTGGAAAGTTCTTAGAGAGTTCCTATTTGAAGCTTTAAAGAAATGTTTGCCGAATAAAAAACTGTTGACAACAATGAATCAAAGAATAGTAATATTTATAAAACCAAACAAAAGACAAATCTCTTATCGACAACTATAGGGACCAATAACTTTATTATATATTAATTATAAATGATTCACTCATGTTTTAGCAAACAGACTCAAAATGGGTTCAACAGTTTTATTAGGGAAACTCAATCTGGTTTCCTTCCAAACAAATTAATCCACAATAACATTTGACTAATCTGAGATTTATTAGATTATGGAAGATTAATTGAAGACGATGGAGTTATTTTCTTTTTAGATTTGTTTTCAAAGTATTTGATTCTCTGTAACATTTAGAGAATCAACCAATCACTAACACTAAAATATCTTAAACCTATCATTTCTCCATTGTAAACGTACAACTAAAATCACAAATATCGGTTCCAGAAATTCAGATTTTGTTTTGTCTTCTAGATAAAAATGAATCCACAGTGATCCAGAAAATGTGACGTTGATTCTTTGTAAATAATTACTTATTAAAGGCTGATTGAATCTGTTTTCTTTGCTCTTTAGAGTCACAAACTATTTAACATCTGAATTAACTTCCAGATTTTAACTTCAGCTTCTCCAAAATTTCCCATAAAATGTTTTTCTGCCATTTCTGTAAATGTGAATTAGCTGTTAAAATCTCCATGAGTCAGAAATCAGGAGAGTTTCAGACAAAAACTGTGCAGTTAATGTTTTCTCAGGCTTCAGGATGAAAGAAACGGAGCAGAAGAAAGTTTTCATGGTGGAAGATGGTTTCAATAGATTCAAATGTCCTTGAGTCCATTTTATTTTGTCAGAATTTAAAAGTCTAAAAATAACGAATTGTTTTTATCGTCTTCACATCAAAGTATAATACTATGGTGGATAGTATTTATTTTTAGGTCTATTTGTCTCCAGTAGACTGTATTACAAAAAGTATTAGTTCACCCATTGAAATGATCATAAACGACCCAGAAATGGAATAAACAGTATAGAAAATGAAACAATGAAAGATAGGATGATCTATGGCAGGGGTCGGGAACCTTTTTGACCTAGAGAGCCATGAACACCACATATTGTGGTTACTGTAGGCCATAACCAATGCCATACAACTTGTTCAGCAGCTCCTCAATTTCTCCCGCTGAGAGCGTTCCCATACTCCCATCCTGTGCTTTTTGCCTTCAGGTCTGCAGCTCAGATGATTTGGACGAAGGCCGAATGAAGCACAAAGAGTTTTGCTCCAAATGCAAAGACGAGTCTGGAGCCTCTGTGAGTTTTCCTGCTTTTAGCAAGAATATCAGACGGAAAAAAAAACACTCTGTCCTCATGTGGCTTCGTTGATTAGCAATGTTAACTATTTTTTTAACCTTCACCGTATTAATTAAATCTGATTTAAAGTTACAATGTGAAGCTTCTGAGCGTCTTTGATACATTTTGAGCTTGAGGGATGTGGACTGATCGGCAGAAGTGGTACTCGGGTGATGAGCTGGATGTCAGGGCCATCATGGACACATGGACGCTGCAGGAGGGCTTCCCGCTGGTCACCGTGGAGGTCAAAGGGCGGGAGGTCAGGCTGAGTCAGGAGCGCTTCCTGAGGACGGACAACCCCTCCCTCACTGAAGGGTAATAAACTCATAAGTCATTCCTAAATAAATCCCTTTTCTTTTATTCATTTTTAAAGCCAGAACAACAGCAGCTATAAAAGTAGAAACATTCTAGCCCACATAGCTAATATTTTCCCTGCATGTGCTCTCATTTATATAACTGTTTTTACTTTGAATGATTAAAAATGAAAAAAAAATTATGTAAAGGAAAGGTTTTGTTGGCCAAGAAGTATTTATTTATTTATGTTAGCGCCTCACCGTCTCCGTCTCTTGGTCAAGCCAAGAAGCTTCATATTGGATGCGAGATTATCTTTAAAAAAATCAGGTTTTTAGTGTGTTTGTATAAACCAATAGAGTACAGAGTATTTTATTTCCCTGTAAAGGTTTGATCAATCTGTGTGTCGGCAGGTTCTTGTGGCAGATCCCGTTGACGTACATGACCAGCGCCTCCCGCTCCGTCCACCGTTTCCTTCTGAAAACAAAATCTGATGAATGTTTGCAGACTCTTCCTCACAAACACGACTAGATATGTGAGCCCCCCCCCCTCACCGTATGTGTCCTCCCTTTCAGACGTCCTGTACCTGCCAGAGGAGGTGGACTGGGTGAAGTTCAACGTCAACATGAGCGGCTACTACATGGTCCACTATGGCGGCGGGGGCTGGAACTCCATCATCTCCCTGCTGCATCACAACCACACAGCCCTGAGTGGCAACGACCGGGCCAGCCTGATCCACAACGTCTTCCAGCTGGTCAGGTCCGTCTCCTGCAGGAACCCACTTCCTGTTTCACCTCTTCTGGGCGGAGTCACAGTTCATCACTGAGTCTGGTCACTTGTTATGAGCAGTGTAGAGAAGGTGAGGCTGGACACGGCCCTGGAGCTGTCCCTGTACCTGTCCAGAGAGACGGAGATCATGGCGGTCTGGCAGGGCTTTGGGGAGCTTGTACCTCTCTACAAACTGATGGAGAAGCGAGACATGGCTGAGCTGGAGAACCAGATGAAGGTTTGTGGCGTGTCACAACGTGAGCACAAACAAAACTCTGTACTTTAAAGGTTTGAGGAGAATTGAAGAGCAGAAGGAAAAAGAGGAAGCAGATAAAAATATCAAGTTCACTTAGGATTTACGATCTTCAGGAATTCAACTTTTGCAATATGAGTTATTTATCATCATAACGTGAAAGTGTCCTATATATAAGTAATCATAAACTGTGAAAATTTTAATTGACAGCAAAAAAAAAATGTACGGTCGTTTTTCTTCCTCTGAATTTACCATATTTATTTTTATACTGTTCTTTTCTACAGATCATTTTGTAATCATCTTTTCATATTTTGCTGCCTTAATGCCTTTTTCTGTATGTGTGCAAATGTAACAAAAAAGAAAGAAAAAGTCGTAAATTAAGTAAAATATTTAAATGAGGAAAAAATTATTTTTTATAATGGATCTATCGTTACTTAACAGACTGTAAAGTTGTGTCTTTCTCGTGCTTACGATTGGAAAAAGTTGAACTTCACTGATTGACGTCCCTGCGAGTGCAGATCAGTGGATCCTTTGTCCGCTCGTTTCCCTCAGAGCTTCATCGTGGATCTGTTCCGGGGGCTGATCGATCAGCAGGAGTGGAACGACTCTGGCTCGGTGTCCCAGCGAGTGTTGAGGAGTTACCTGCTGCTGTTCGCCTGCGTCAGGAACTACAGTCCCTGTGTGACCAAAGCCACGCGGCTTTTCAACCAGTGGAGAGATTCTGATGGCACCATGAGGTCAGAGGTCACAGCAGTGTGTAAAACCGTTCCGTCTTTAGTCTGAATTGACACGCTTGTCGCTTTAGCCTCCCTGTGGACATCACCATGGCCGTGTTTATGGTTGGAGCTCGCACACGGGAGGGGTGGGACTTCCTGTATGAAAAATACCGCACGTCTCTGCAGATGTCGGTGAAGAGCCGCTTGAAGTGGGCCATGGCGGTCACAACGATGACGGACAAGCTTCAGTGGTGAGTCTCAGCAAATGAGTCCATCTGATTTCAAGGTTACTGGACTGAAGCTAAACCTCTCCTTCTCTCTGTAGGATGATGGAGCAGAGTCTCAACGGGGAGGTGATGAAGACCCAGGACCTCCCAGATGTGATCGTCTCTGTCGCCAGGAATCCTCATGGCTTTAAGCTGGCGTGGGACTTCCTCAGAATCCACTGGCACACGCTGATTCAGAAGTCAGTGAACTCATCACACATGAACATTTCAAACAGCAGGGATGGTACCAAAACGGTGCAGATTTAAGTCTAATACAATAATATAGCATTACTGTATAAAAATGGGCATCTCTATGCTTCATGCGGTGCTTTGTTATGCGGCACAATTCTAGCCAATCATTTTACCTTTCCAGTGATTGTGGGCGGGCTCATGTAAGGATGGGTGAGGCCGTGAGGGTGGGCAGAGCTTCAGTCAAAATGCTGAAGGCAAAGCGCACATCTTACTGCAAAATATTGTAATTCAGCGACCTGCTGGACAACAGCACTTTGAAGAATTCATAAAAAAAAATTGTTGTCATGGTGATGAGCGGTAAAATCCGTCCTCACCGGAAACAGATGACTGTCAGAAAGAAGGAAATCGAGTATCTGAGACACTTTCAAGCGCTCTCCTGTGTCGCTGCTTTGTCACACTTAAATGTTTTTGGAAAAAGTTGTTGATGTGTTTTTTTATTTTTGGGGACCCGATTCAAGCACCGTTTAGGCACCAGGAATGTTTTCAAAGTACCAGTTCAACATCGGAGAAAATCCAAAGGATACCATCCCTAATCCACATCCATACTTCAGAACCAAGTGATAGAAAAAAAACTTTATTCTGAGCTCGTGACACATTTCCAACAGTTACTTTACAATTCTGAATCATCCAGTAGGTCTGTTTGTAGATTGATTTTGTAGAAACATCAACATATTTTTGTCTTCTGAACATATTTACATTATTTTCTTTTGTCATATAAAATTAGCATAACAATTAAAAAGGTTATTTTTGTCTGATGAAGGACAACCCATATCCTTGCATTTATTTAATCCAGTTCTATATAAAAAAAAGTTTTACTCCTCTGTAAATAATTTAGTCATAATTAAAAAATGTGTTGCTAAAACATATAAGAAATGAGATAAAATAAGATTTTTGTTGATCATTTTCTATATCAGGGCCCAAAACTTTGTTCCCAAACTCAATGTCATGTGCTGGATTACATCTGATGGAAAGCTGGAAGAGTTTATATCAATATATAACATGGGGGTGGTAGTATGATGATGTGAAACCTCCTTATAGCTTTAGGAGTGATTTTTTCCCCTCAACGCATCCAGTCTACTTTAAATATTTTCACCCTTTTGTTAATTAAAATTAGACAAAATTGGAGTTATGCAAAATCAGAAAAGGAGCAAAAACTTTTGTTTTTTTTATTCGTGTGAATAAATCCTCATATTGCAACAGTATTTTCATATTCTGTCGTTAAAATTATTAGCTGGAGTATATCAAAGTACCTCATGGCATTTCCTCATATAAGTGTATAAAAACATGCAGTGTTTGCATGAAACCACAGCAGCAAAACAGCTTTCATGAGTAGAATCTCCTACATTCTCGGTTAGAATCCCGCCTCGACCCTTTCTGTGTGGAGTTTGCATCTTCTTCTAGTGCATGTATCTCTGATTAGTACCTCTAAATTAGAAAACTAGAATGGGCTCCAGCAATTATTCCTAGCCAGGATGGAGCAGGATAATCAATGGATGGGCTAAACCTAAAAACCACCTCAGTGCTGCTGTTTTCTCCAAAGAGGAGGTGGAGTTTGGAGTTAAATTCACTGCATTAACATGATTCTGTGTTTAACTACAGGTTTGACCTGGGATCCAGCACTATATCCCACTTGGTAGCCGGAGTAACCAACCAGTACTCCACCAGAGAGATGCTTCACGAGGTCAGAGATCATTTCAGGCCACTTTTGCTAGAGGACCTGACAAATCTAATACTGTTGTGTGTTTGTGTTGGTGTGTTTTTGTTTATTGCTTTGCTCTTGCATTCAGATACGAAGCTTCTTCGACTCCCTGACAGAAGAGGCAGGTTCTCAGATGAGGTGCATCCAGCAGAGCTACGAGACCATCGAGGACAACATCCGCTGGATGGACAGGAACCTTCCTCTGCTGCAGGCCTGGCTGAACAAACATGGCAGCAGAAACCATCATCAGGAGTTATGAGGGGGGTTGAGGGGTCACAGAAGCCAAAACAGGAGCAGATCGATGATGGAATTTCTATATTTCTACTTGATGAAAAAGGTTTTACCTGATGTATTTTTTTAAAACAGGAACTAAAGTATAAAAATTACTTTATGCCAATGGAAAGGTTTAGTGGTTTTGACAAACTTAAAAATGAATTATTGCATAAGTTAAATACATTTAAAGTGCATTCGGTCATAGTTTAATTGGATTAAAGATTTAATTTTTTGTGATGTTGTATTTTAGGCACAGATTTGGGACCTGGACACTTTTTCTAAGACGGATCCTGACATGTTTCTGTGGGTTTTTGTTAACAGTAGGTTTTTGTTGTGGGGGGGTTATGATCAACAGCACTGACGTCTGAATTTCTGTGAATTTTTTTATTGCACTATTTTTTTTAATGCTGTAAAAATTGTAAATTCAAAAAAAGACTTTATTCAAAGCAGATAATTGATATTTCTGAAATATTCGGTATCAGATCATTTTTGTCATCAGTTCATCAAAGATAAAACCAAACTTGATTAAAAATATAATAATTACATTTTAATTACATTTTAAATGAGAGATTACCTTAAGTTGAAGTAAAAATAGTTTATAACCACAGAAAATAATATAAAAATGTATTAATTATAAAGCTTTATCAAAAATGTCCTAAATTTCTTCATGAGTTAAAAAAGAGATATTAAAGATAAACGTTTTCTTTAATTTATAAAAATAAAATAATGTTTTATATTAAGGAAAAACATATTAACCATAACAGTTTTTTTGTAGGACTTATTTTTCTGTGTATTTTTATTTTCTTATCTTCAACAGACTTATTTCTGGATTCACTAAGACACTGCTTTGAGTCTGCTAAGATGTAAAATGAATGTAGGAAATTCAAAAATCGGCTGGAAAACACAAGAAAAATCCAGTTACACTTTTTCAGTTTTCATTTTTCTGATTTGGGTTTTTTTTGTTACCTGTTGGCCAAAATCAACAAAACCAAAAGTAATAAAGACTTGATAGATTCAAAACTGTGTGTATTATTTTGTTTTTATCAAATCAAAGTTTCACTTTTTAAATTCACTAAATGAAATTGTTTTTAAATGTATTTGCTCCATCTTATCTGAAAGTATGAATACTTTTTTTATATATTTGTAGATTTATTTCTGGTACAATTAAGAATTTTACTGCTTTGATTGACACTTTAGAGATCTAAAACATTTAGAAAAATGTTGAATCTTTGAATCTGGATAATTTCTTAAACACATTAAAACTTCTGGATGGTAATATCTTTTGAACCTTTTATTGGTGTTTGTTTCATATTTCCAGTTTTACTGCTTTATTCTGCCTCCAGTGGCAGCATAAAGCATTTACAGTATTGGAAAGCTGGTTATCAGAAGAAGACTCCATCTTCTTATTTGCTGCATGTTTTCCTATGAGGAAATAAATAAATACACAGTAGATCAGTTTGTGCCACAACCCAAAAGTGTCTTGAATTCACTCGACACAAACTGATCACACTGATCATCCCCCAAAATCTCTTTAAATGTGTAGAAGTTATTATAAACTAGATTAAAAGCTAGAATTTTCTTCACATTTGTTAGTGTATTTGTTTGTGTGACAGAAATGTTTTGTTTGATTTACAGTTTTTGAAGAAGTAAAAATAATGTAAACATTTAAAACTGCATTAACTGCTGTTTAAATAAAGATTTAAAACTTTGAAACATGATCTACGAGGAAAAAAACCTTGACCCCACCTTTGGTGAGAATGAGGAAATGAATTCTGAGGAAACTGAAAGTAAAATGACTTTACTGAACTGAACTCAGACGCCATTAAAGGTCTTTAAATCTCTGCTGGAAAAACAAAGATTTGTGGAATATTTTCATCCTGAACTTCAAGACAGAAGCTGGTGAGTCTGAAAGACTTTGGTTAGAAATGGCTGAGAGAGCTGCTCTTCTTGAATCCTACCTGAACTGTCACGTTTGTTCAGAGACTTTCAATGATCCTGTAACTCTGAGCTGCAACCACAACTTCTGTTGGAGCTGCCTGCAGAAGTTCTGGGAACAAAGTCAGAACAAAAACTGTCCCATCTGTAAAAGAAAATCATCTAAAGGTCATCCACCTGTGAACTTTGGCCTGAAGGAACTTGCTGACTCGTTTGCTGGAAGACAGAAATCTGAATCATCAGAGACAAAAACAGGAGAGCAGAAGTTCATGGAGGTCTGCAGGAAACATGCAGGAGAATCCAAACTGTTCTGTAAAGACGAGCAGAGAGCTTTTTGTCCTGTCTGTGAGTTTTCTCTGCATCAGAGTCACAAAGTGGTTCCTGTAGAAGAAGCAGTCAGAGAGCTGAAGGAGGAGCTGAAATCTGACTTAAAGTCTCTGCAGGACAAGAAGATCAAATCCAAAGAAGTGGAGGAAACATACAATCAGATGATTCAACACTCCAAGAAGCAGCTGCTGTCCACAGAGACACAGATCAGAGCAGAGTTCAACAAGCTCCAGCAGTTCCTGAAGGAGGAAGAGGAGTCCAGACTGGCAGCTCTGAGGGAGGAAGAGCAGCAGAAGAGGAAGACTGTGATGGGAGAGATGAAGAGGATCCAGGAGCAGATGTCCTCTCTGTCAGAAAGTATCAGTGCTGTTGAAGCAGAGCTGCAGAAAGACAAGGAGGCGTTCCTCAGCAGTTGGAAAGACACTCAGAGCAGAGCCAGAGCCCAGAGCTCGCTGTCAGACCCACAGCTGCTCTCAGGAGCTCTGATAGATGTGGCCAAACATGTGGGCAACCTGTCCTTCAGAGTCTGGGAGAAGATGAAGGAGAAGGTCCACTTCAGTCCGGTCCTCCTGGACCCAAACACTACAAGCAGAGATCTTTATCTGTCTGATGATCTGACCAGTGTGAGATATGGAGAAACTTCTCAGCAGCTTCCTAACAATCCAGAGAGATTCATGAAATATGATGAAGTTTTTGGTTCTGAGGGCTTCAGATCAGGGAAACACAGCTGGGAGGTGGAGGTGGGAGATCATCCTGACTGGCTCATTGGTGTGACTAAAGAGTCTGTTAACAGGAAGGGAGAGAGGTTTGCTACACCAAAATATGGAAATTGGTGTTTATCACACAATAATGGAGAATACACAAACTGTGTTGGTCAGACTGTCACTGTGACCAAGAGTCTCCAGAAGATCAGAGTCCAGCTGGACTATGACAGGGGGGAGGTGTCCTTCTACAACCCTGAAGACATGACTCACATCTACACTCACAAAGACACTTTCACTGAGAAACTTTTCCCATATTTCAGTGTTGGAGAATCTGGAGACGCAAAAACCTCTAAACTCCAAATCTGTCCGACTGATTGAGATGATTTGACTCTTTTGTCATAAAATAACTGAAATCTTTCATCACACTTCACATCACAAATGTTGGTTCCATGTCTGTTTACTTTGTCCCCCTATCTGAGTTTGATTTTCACTGCAGCTTCTCTAAAATGTTCAATGACAAATTTCTGCTGTTTCTGTTCAAGTAAATGTGAATCAGCTGTAAATCTCCTTCATGAGTCAGAAATCAGGAGCGTTTCAGACAAAAACTGTGCAGTTAATGTTTTTCTCAGGATTCTGGAAAGAGAAATGGAGCAGAAGAAGGTTTTTCATGGTGGAAGATGGTTTTAAATAGATTCAAGTTTCTGTGATTTATTTCATTTCTGCAAGAACTAAAAAGGCTCAAAGTAAAAAAAATGTTTTTTGTCTTCAAATCAAAGTATAATACTACATTGATTTAAACTGTAAAGAAGTTTTAACTGTAGAGATTCTTTGAGCAGCTTTACTCTTTAGGTCTTGTTTTAATTGAATTGTTGAGTTTTTGAATTCTCAAACTTCCATGATCAAAACGTGAAATGAATTGAATGAGGACAGCAATAATATGATGAAAACACATTTGACCTGAATTCATTGATATATTTTGTCCAGCAGGGTTTTACAATGTTAAATCCTCTGCTACTTTACTTCTCGTGTTGTTCTAGTGTTCAACCTGCTGTGTTTGTCTTCCATCATTCTCTTATATGCAATCACTTTACTCTTAAGGAGAATTATCAATAAAAAATGTGAGAAACTAAGAAAGAGTTCAGCTTATTAAATAAAATCCTATAAAAAATGAACATTAACTTTACCTTGATTTATTAATTTTCAATAAATACAATCAGGAACTTTAAATTCGAAATCTCTATCGTTTTGAATGCAGTACATCGTTCTACCACCAGAGTAGACAACAATCCTTTGACTGTAGCTGTGAGCCACAAGGCTGCAAAACTGCAGTTATGGATCTTTTTTTACTTTGTCAAAATAATCGTCATCATTAGATTTTTTGGATGTTTAAGAGAGCTGAAAATAATTCATTTTTTAAGCAATTTTTAAAGCTTTAAAGAAATGTTTGCTGAATAAAACACTTTTGACAACAATGAAAAAAAGAATAATAATATTAATACTAAAACCAAAATAAGACAAATCTCTTATTGACAACTAGAAACCAATTGCTTTATTAAATGACGATTTTAATCGTGTTTCGGGCAGATACTCGTAGCAGTGTTTACAGCTATACTCTAGGGCGGTTCAGTCAATTAACTCACCTGCTCAGCATCCTATTTAAGTCCAGGTGCGCAGTTGTTCATTCTCTTTCTTACCTTCAGCGCTCATTCTTCGCCCCACCCTCCTCCCCGGCTTCCACCTGTGGGCTCCGTAAGGGGGGTTTTGTTACCCGAAAGTTTTATGGAAATCTCTCATGGAATTGAACAGAGCCTTATGCCAAACCAAAAGATGTGAATGCCAACTAAAGTATGTGGAAAATGTCAAATAAATATTTCTTACTGCAAGAGTTGTCTGACTGAAATGTTGATTATAAATGATTCACTCATGTTTTAGCTAAAAGACTGAAAAATGGGTTCAACAGTTTTATTAGTGAAACTCAATCTGGTTTCCTTCCAAACAAGTTTATCCACAATAACATTTGATTAATCTGAGATTTATTCATGGAAGATTAATTGAAGATGATGGAGTTATTTTATTTTTAAATTTGTTTCAAAGTATTTGAAACAAATACTGCCATGCTTGAAGAACAGAAAAATTCTGCCACTATCAGTGTTCTATTATCTATTATTTCGCAGACTGTGGAACGGCCTAAAACCAGCAAATAGGTGCCCCCGCTTCTGCGCCCACGACTAAGCATCACCTGGATCATTGCGTGCTGTTGGATCACTCAGCTCATGTTAATAATGTCCTTATTTACTAACTATTGTAGATATTTTTATTATTTAGTTGGTGTCAGTATTTGACATAAAGACAGGAGGTAATGCAGGAAAACAGCTGCACTTTATGAGATCATAAATAAACAATCGATCATTTTTTTTTTAATGTGTTGGGTTTTTTGGAGGATTTTTACTGTTGGTGTTGCAAAATAGTAGAAAAATGCCAAATATTTATGGAGTAATCCCAGTGATGAGTTAAATGATTTAATTTTTACTATTTTATATGAGACTTTAAAATCATATTCACAATAACAAGTTTTTAGAAAAATCAAATCCCTCTGACACGTTTCACGCACACAGGACGTCACTCACCAAGCAGAAATGAACTAATTGTTAAAAATGATGCCAGGAGTCCAGCTCTAAAAAAATGACAAAAAGCAAAGAAAACAGAATGATTTGATTTGTTATTTCGAATTATTAATATTTACAGGCTATATTTGTTTTGTTCTGCAACAAGTTCATATTTGTATAATTTTTACAGAATTCTTCTATGGAAGAAGCAAGAAAGAGTTCAGTTTATTGAATAAAATCCTATAAAAAATAAACATGACTTTTACCTGGATTTATTCATTTTTAATAAATACAATCAGGAACTGAGGTGTGAGTGTCAAAGTGAATGGGTGTTTGATTGTGGCCCTGCGACAGACTGGTGACCCGTCTAGGATGTACCCTGCCTTCACCCACAAGTGGCCAGGATAGGCTCTGGCAGCCCCCTGACCCCGAATGGGATAAAATGGTAGAAAAGGAATGAAAAAAATTAACATTCAGGAACTTTAAATGAAAAATCTTGATCCTCTTGAATGCAGTACATCGCACCTCCACCAGAGGGCAGCAGATGGCAATCCTTTGACTGTAGCTGTGAGCCACAAGGCTGAAAAACTGCAGTTATGGATCTTTTTCGATTTTCTCACAATAACCGCCATCATACATTTTTAGAAAGCTAAAAGTAAATAATTGTTTCTTTTCTCTTTTTTTTTTTTTATTTTTTTTTATTTTTTTTTTTTTTAGCAATTTTGGCAAAACAAGGCAGAGAAAAATGTTATAACTTATACCATTGGTATAATGGTATAACCAATCTAAAAGAAATTTTAATAAACATTTGTAAATATAAACTTTAAACTTCTGCAGGTTTTTCTGGAAAGTTCTTAGAGAGTTCCTATTTGAAACTTTAAAGAAATGTTTGCCGAATAAAAAACTGTTGACAACAAAGAATCAAAAAATTGTAATAGTTATACCAAAACCAAACAAAGACAAATCTTTTATTGACAACTAGAAACCAATAACTTTATTAAATATTAATTATAAATGATTCACTCGTGTTTTAGCAAACAGACTGAAAAATGGGTTCAACAGTTTTATTAGGGAAACTCAATCTGGTTTCCTTCCAAACAGATTAATCCACAATAACATTTGACTAATCTGAGATTTATTAGATTATGGAAGATTAATTGAAGATGATGGAGTTATTTTATTTTTAGATTTGTTTCATAGTATTTGATTCTCTGTAACATCCAGAGAATCAACCAAACACTTAACACTAAAATATCTTTAAACTATCATTTTTCCATTGTAAACGTACAACTAAAATCACAAATATCGGTTCCAGAAATTCAGATTTTGTTTTGTCTTCTAGATAAAAATGAATCCACAGTGATCCAGAAAATGTGACTTTGATTCTTTGTAAATAAATACTCATTAAAGGCTGATTGAATCTGTTTTCTTTGCTCTTTAGAGTCACAAACTTTTTAACATCTGAATTCACTTCCAGATTTTACTTCAGCTTCTCCAAAATTTCCCATAAAAATGTTTTTCTGCCATTTCTGTAAATGTGAATTAGCTGTTAAATCTCCTTCATGAGTCAGAAATCAGGAGCGTTTCAGACAAAAACTGTGCAGTTAATGTTTTTCTCAGAATTCAGGATGAAGAAACGGAGCAGAAGAAGGTTTTTCATGGTGGAAGATGGTTTCAAATAGATTCAAATTTCCGTGAGTCATTTTATTTTTGTCAGAATTTAAAAGTCTAAAAATAACAAATTGTTTTTATCGTTTTCACATCAAAGTATAATACTATGGTGGATAGTATTTATTTTTAGGTCTATTTGTCTCCAGTAGACTGTATTACAAAAAGTATTAGTTCACCCATTGAAATGATCATAAATGACCCAGAAATGGAATAAACAGTATAGAAAATGAAACAATGAAAGATAGAAAGATCTATGGCAGGGGTCGGGAACCTATTTGACCTAGAGAGCCATGAACACCACATATTGTGGTTACTGTAGGCCGTAACCAACGCCATACAACTTGTTCAGCAGCTCCTCAATCTCTCCCGCTGAGAGCGCTCCCATACTCCCATCTTGTGCTTTTTGCCTTCAGGTCTGCAGCTCAGATGATTTGGACGAAGGCCGAATGAAGCACAAAGAGTTTTGCTCCAAATGCAAAGACGAGTCTGGAGCCTCTGTGAGTTTTCCTGCTTTTAGCAAGAATATCAGACGGAAAAAAAACACTCTGTCCTCATGTGGCTTCGTTGATTAGCAATGTTAACTATTTTTTTAACCTTCACCGTATTAATTAAATCTGATTTAAAGTTACAATGTGAAGCTTCTGAGCGTCTTTGATACATTTTGAGCTTGAGGGATGTGGACTGATCGGCAGAAGTGGTACTCGGGTGATGAGCTGGATGTCAGGGCCATCATGGACACATGGACGCTGCAGGAGGGCTTCCCGCTGGTCACCGTGGAGGTCAAAGGGCGGGAGGTCAGGCTGAGTCAGGAGCGCTTCCTGAGGACGGACAACCCCTCCCTCACTGAAGGGTAATAAACTCATAAGTCATTCCTAAATAAATCCCTTTTCTTTTATTCATTTTTTAAAGCCAGAACAACAGCAGCTATAAGAGTAGAAACATTCTAGCCCACATAGCTAATATTTTCCCTGCATGTGCTCTCATTTATATAACTGTTTTTACTTTGAATGATTAAAAATGAAAAAAAAATTATGTAAAGGAAAGGTTTTGTTGGCCAAGAAGTATTTATTTATTTATGTTAGCGCCTCACCGTCTCCGTCTCTTGGTCAAGCCAAGAAGCTTCATATTGGATGCGAGATTATCTTTAAAAAAATCAGGTTTTTAGTGTGTTTGTATAAACCAATAGAGTACAGAGTATTTTATTTCCTGTAAAGGTTTGATCAATCTGTGTGTCGGCAGGTTCTTGTGGCAGATCCCGGTGACGTACATGACCAGCGCCTCCCGCTCCGTCCACCGTTTCCTTCTGAAAACAAAATCTGATGAATGTTTGCAGACTCTTCCTCACAAACACGACTAGATATGTGAGCCCCCCCCCCCCCCCCCCCCCCCCCCCTCACCCTATGTCTCCTCCCTTTCAGACGTCCTGTACCTGCCAGAGGAGGTGGACTGGGTGAAGTTCAACGTCAACATGAGCGGCTACTACATGGTCCACTATGGCGGCGGGGGCTGGAACTCCATCATCTCCCTGCTGCATCACAACCACACAGCCCTGAGTGGCAACGACCGGGCCAGCCTGATCCACAACGTCTTCCAGCTGGTCAGGTCCGTCTCCTGCAGGAACACACTTCCTGTTTCACCTCTTCTGGGCGGAGTCACAGTTCATCACTGAGTCTGGTCACTTGTTATGTGCAGTGTAGAGAAGGTGAGGCTGGACACGGCCCTGGAGCTGTCCCTGTACCTGTCCAGAGAGACGGAGATCATGGCGGTCTGGCAGGGCTTTGGGGAGCTTGTACCTCTCTACAAACTGATGGAGAAGCGAGACATGGCTGAGCTGGAGAACCAGATGAAGGTTTGTGGCGTGTCACAACGTAAGCATAAACAAAACTCTGTACTTTAAAGGTTTGAGGAGAATTGAAGAGCAGAAGGAAAAAGAGGAAAAAGATAAAAATATCAATGTTCACTTTAAGATTTACAATCTTCAGGAATGTGTGTTCAAATTTTGCAATATGAGTTATTTATCATCATAAAGTGAAAGTGTGTAGTAATTATAAACTGAAAATTATAATTGACTGCAAACAAATTTTTTTTTACTATTTATGGTTGTTTTTCTTCCTCTAAATTTACTATTAGTTTTTTTATACTGTAGTTTTCTACAGATCATTTTGTAATTATCTTTTTTAATATGGTGCTGCTTTAATGCCTTTTTCTGTACATGTGCAAATTAAAAAAAAGATAGAAAAAGTTGTAAATTAAGTTTAACAATTTAAACAAGGAAAAACATTTAAAAAAAAAAGAATCTATCATTAGTTAACAGACCGTAAAGTAGGGTTGGGTACCGTGCCCCGGTATTGAACCAGCCCCGGGGCCACATTCTTCAAGACCGCAGTATCGTTAAGATCTGACCTGAACGGTTCTGCTATCGGTACTGGAGAAGCTACTTTTTTTGTTTTTGTGTTCCACAAGATATAATCGTTATCTGCCATATTTAACTCACCAAGTCAGTCAATTTTCCGTTAATTGTCTGTCTATTTGTGTCAGTGACGTGCGGTGAGGTCAGTGACTGGTGAGGCACTGAATCCTCTGGAGTCAGATTTACAACAATGAAAGAACTAAATATTTCACCATACATTCAACAGCAGCTAACAGCTTATAAAATACACACAGGATCATATTTGTCCTACAGAGAATATTTATTTTATAGATGGATAAAACACTCTTCTTGTATGAATTATTCATATATACTGTAAACAAATGAAAGTATACAGATGTGTTCAGCACACATTTGACCCTCAGTAACTATTTCTGGTAACTTTCCAACTTCAAATTCTAATCAGTTAATTAAGTTAATATCAAATGTTGTCTGAGAATGATCATAAATTAAAATAAATGATTTCACTTACATTTTTTCCACTTGCTCCCAAGTTATTTTAAAAAAACAAACATTGAAAACCATGTTTGGCCTTACTTTTTGAGTCCATGTGTTGATCCTTCTCCACAAAAAGCTCTATGATCTGTTAGAAAAGTCTTCCTCATTTTCCCTTAGTTTATATGAGTTTCTCCTCTCAATGGAGAATGACGTTCTTAGTCTGTTTCTACGGCACCAGCGTAGCTACAAAGCAGCTGTCAGCTCACGTCCGCCCCCTAGTTAGGCATGCCTCATCTGAAGCCTATCATGCTGGCCATAGCAGTGTTTTTCAGCGCACGTCTGTGTTAACATTGAGCCCTACCGTCAGAAGTGAGGCACAGCGCTGCCGAGCCTCACCCGGAGATTCAGCTCCGTCTGTGATCGCGAAACACTCAAATTCGGCGATTTTAACCCCAGAAAACGTGTTGAGTTGACTGAAAAGGTATATTTAACACAGATCAGTGGAAAATAATATTTACTTCATTTAACTTTTTCTTTTTATCACGATTATGACAGGTGAGGCTCTGCCTCCCCTGCCTCACCTGACTGCACGTCACTGATTTGTGTGCACGGGGCTGTTGTTCAGACAGCACGCGCGGCGCGCGCACACAAGACAAGGCAGCGCACACACAGTCAGAGGTGATCAAGTAGGGACACGTGAGCGCCCTAGACTAAGAACACCCGCTTCTGCGTAAAATTAATTAAGTTTGCCTAGCATCTTGTCACCTTATGACCGTATGTTGCGCTGTTTGTGCAGAACAGGCTGGGGCAGCGGGAGGGGGTGGGGGTGGGTGGGGGGTTGCACGCGGAGCAAACAATAAACAGGTAGAGAGGCGGGGCTTAGATTCACCGCTTATGATTCCAGACCCGCGACAAACTATTAGCTGCTTCCTAATACTTAATAATAATTAATAACTAATGATAGTTGTCAACCGTAAAATTCATATCATTTATTGGGTTTACTGGATTTAAAGAAAAATAAATGGAGTTGGCAAAATAGAAAGGAGTTTGCATCAAAGTGAATTTGTTTCCATCATTTAACTTAACTTAACTCTGGTGTTTGACAGACAGAAAAGTCTATTCAAGGTTGTGGAAAATGGAAAAAAGATCAGAAGAAACATTACGCTCATAAAGAATAAAAATAATTAGATTAAATAATTAAATAAATATCCTGTCTGGAACATTCTCATGTATAAAGTGAAATGCTTTGTTAAAAAAAAAACAATGTTGTTGCATAGTGAGGAACTAAAACACTTTATGTTCTTAATTTGTTATTTATTTATTTTTCGTCCTCAAAAAGTATCAATAAGAGTACCGTTAAAATACCGGATCGACAAGCAGTATCGATAAGAGTGGTAGTACCGTTAAAACCTTAAGGATACCCATCCCTACCGTAAAGTTGTGTCTTTCTCGTGCTTACGATTGGAAAAAGTTGAACTTCACTGATTGACGTCCCTGCAAGTGCAGATCAGTGGATCCCACATTGAGGGGTAAACCTGCGTCCGCTCGTCTCCCTCAGAGCTTCATCGTGGATCTGTTCCGGGGGCTGATCGATCAGCAGGAGTGGAACGACTCTGGCTCGGTGTCCCAGCGAGTGTTGAGGAGTTACCTGCTGCTGTTCGCCTGCGTCAGGAACTACAGTCCCTGTGTGACCAAAGCCACGCGGCTTTTTAACCAGTGGAGGGATTCTGATGGCACCATGAGGTCAGAGGTCACAGCAGTGTGTAAAACCGTCCGTCTTTAGTCTGAATTGACACGCTTGTCGCTTTAGCCTCCCTGTGGACATCACCATGGCCGTGTTTATGGTTGGAGCTCGAACACGGGAGGGGTGGGACTTCCTGTATGAAAAATACCGCACGTCTCTGCAGATGTCGGTGAAAAGCCGCTTGAAGTGGGCCATGGCGGTCACAACGATGACGGACAAGCTTCAGTGGTGAGTCTCAGCAAACGAGTCCATCTGATTTCAAGGTTACTGGACTGAAGCTAAACCTCTCCTTCTCTCTGTAGGATGATGGAGCAGAGCCTCAACGGGGAGGTGATGAAGACCCAGGACCTCCCAGATGTGATCGTCTCTGTCGCCAGGAATCCTCATGGCTTTAAGCTGGCGTGGGACTTCCTCAGAACCCACTGGCACATGCTGATTCAGAAGTCAGTGAACTCATCACACATGAACATTTCAAACAGCAGGGATGGTACCAAAACGGTCAAGAGTTATGGCAAATACAATAATATAGCATTACTGTATAAAAATGGGCATCTCTATGCTTCATTGTTGTGCTTCGTTATGCGGAACAATTCTAGCCAATCATTTCACCTTTCAAGTGCACTTCACAGCAAAATATTCTAATTCAGTGACCTGCTGGACAAGAGCACTTTAAAGAATTCTCAGAAAAAAGATCGTTGTCATTGGGCCTGCACAATATACCGCAAATTTATCGTTATCGCAATATCCAGCTCTGCAAAAGACGGTGAAAATTTGCAATAAATGGTAACATTAAATATATTAAAACAATCTTATGGCAGCTTGAAGCATTTAACTAATCACATAAATCCCTTTATGCATTTGAGGAATCGGATGGACGCCTTCATGTTCTTGAGCAATTGGATGGAGGCCTATTGTGTTAGATGTTTGTCACATATGTCAACGAGGATCATTTGGAGTATCATTTTTAAACTGTTGCAGTGAAATCGGAATGATGCTTTTGGTTAATTTGCTATTTGTTTATAATATATACCGCAAATTATATCGTTATCGGAATATTAATCTCTAATATCGCTTATCGCGAGTTTTTCTCATATCGTGCAGCCCTAGTCGTCATGGTGATGAGCGGTAAAATCCGTGCTCACTGGAAACAGATGACTGTCAGAAAGAAGAAAATCGAGCATCTGAGACACTTTCAAGTACTCTCCTATTTACCTGTGGCGCTGCTTTGTCACACTTAAATGTTTTTGGAAAAAGTTGGTAATGTGTTTTTTCCTTTTAGGGGAACCGATTCGAGCACCGTTTAGGCACCGGAACTGTTCAGTACCAGTTCAATATCGGATAAAATCCAAACGATACCATCCCTAATCCACATCCATACTTCAGAACCTAGTGATAGAAAAATAAACTTTATTCTGAGCTCATGACACATTTCCAACAGTTACTTTACAATTCTGAATCATCCAGTTGAACTTTTTGTAAATTGTTTTTCTGAAACATCAACATATTTTTGTCTTCTGAACATATTTACATTACTTTCTTTTGTCGGATAAAATTAGGATAAAAATAAAAACGTTTATTTTTGTCTGATGAAGGAAAACACATATCATTTAATTTATTTAATCCAGTTCTATAAAAAAAGGTCCTCTGTAAATAATTTGGTAATAATTAAAAAATATGTTGCTAAAACATATAAGAAATGAGATAAAATAAGATTTTTGTTGATCATTTTCTATATCAGGGCCCAAAACTTTGTTCCCAAACTGACCGTCATGTACTGGATTACATCTGATGCAAAGCTGGTTTAACATGGGGGTGGTAGTATGATGATGTGAAACCTCTTTATGGCTTTAGGAGTGATTTTTTTCCCTCAACGCATCCAGTCTACTTTAAATATTTTTACTCTTTTGTTAATTAAAATTAGACAAAATTGGAGTTATGCAAAATCAGAAAAGGAGCAAAAATATTTGTTTTTTTTTTATTCGTGTGAATAAATCCTCATATTGCAACAGTATTTTCATATCCTGTCATTAGAATTGTTAGCCGGGGTATATCAAAGTACCTCATGTCATTTCCTCATATAAGTGTATAAAAGCATTCTGTGTTTGCATGAAACCACAGCAGCAAAACAGCTTTCATGAGTAGAATCTCCTACATTCTCGGTTAGAATCCCGCCTGGACCCTTTCTGTGTGGAGTTTGCATCTTCTTCTAGTGCATGTATCTCTGATTAGTGCCTCTAAATTAGAAAACTAGAATGGGCTCCAGCAATTATTCCTAGCCAGGATGGAACAGGATAACCAATGGATGGGCTAAACCTAAAAACCACCTCAGTGCTGCTGTTTTCTCCAAAGAGGAGGTCGAGTTTGGAGTTAAATTCACTGCATTAACATTATTCTGTGTTTAACTACAGGTTTGACCTGGGATCCAGCACTATATCCCACTTGGTAGCCGGAGTAACCAACCAGTACTCCACCAGAGAGATGCTTCACGAGGTCAGAGATCATTTCAGGCCACTTTTGCTAGAGGACCTGACAAATCTAATACTGTTGTGTGTCTGTGTTTGTGTGTTTTTTGTCTATTTCTTTGCTCTTGCGTTCAGATACGAAGCTTCTTCGACTCCCTGACAGAAGAGGCGGGTTCTCAGATGAGGTGCATCCAGCAGAGCTACGAGACCATCGAGGACAACATCCGCTGGATGGACCGGAACCTTCCTCTGCTGCAGGCCTGGCTGAACAAACATGGCAGCAGAAACCATCATCAGGAGTTATGAGGGGGGGTTGAGGGGTCACAGAAGCCAAAACAGGAGCAGATCGATGATGGAATTTCTATATTTCTACTTGATGAAAAAGGTTTTACCTGATGTATTTTTTTAAACCGGAACTAAAGTATGAAAATGAATGTATGCCAATGGAAAGGTTTAGTGGTTTTGACAAATTTAAAAAAGAATTATTGCATAAGTTAAATACATTTAAAGTGCATACGGTTTTAGTTTATTGGATTAAGGATTTTAATTTTTTGTGATGTTGTATTTTAGGCACAGATTTGGGACCTGGACTCTTTTGCTTTCTGTGGGTTTTTGTTAACAGTAGGTTTTTGCTGTGGGGGGGTTATGTTCATCAGCACTGACGTCTGAATTTCTGTGAATTTTATTTCTTTTATTGCACTATTTTTTTTAATGCTGTAAAACTGTAATTAGAAAAAGATTTTATTCAAAGCAGATAATAGATATTTCTGAAATATTCAGTATCAGATCATGTTTGTCATCAGTTCATCAAAGATAAAATTTCAAACTTGATTAAAATATATTTATTATTTAAAATTACATTTTAAATAAGAGACTACCTTAAGTTGAAGTAAAAATAGTTTATAAACGCAGAAAATAATATAAAAATGTATTAATTATAAAGGTTTATTAAAAATGACCAAAATTTCTTCATGAGTTAAAAAAGAGACATTAAAGATAAACATTTTCTTTAATTTATAAAAATAAAATAATGTTTTATATGGGATTAAAGAAAAACATATTAACCATAACAGTTTTTTTTAGGATTATTATTTTCTGTGTTTTTATTTTCTTATCTTCAATAGACTTATTTCTGGATTCACTAAGACACTGCTTTGAGTCTGCTAATATTTTAAAAGAATGTAGGAAATTCAAAAATATGCTGGAAAACACAAGAAAAGTCCAGTTACAACTTTTCTGGATTATTTTTTCTATTTCGGTGTTTTGTTACCTGTTGGCCAAAATAAACAAAACCAAAAGTAATAAAGACTTGATTGATTCAAAACTGTGTATTATTTTGTTTTTATCAAATCAAAGTTTTACTTTTTAAATTCACTAAATGAAATTGTTTTTAAATGTATTTGCTCCATCTTATCTGAAAGTATGAATACATTTTTTTATATATTTGTGGATTTATTTATGGTACAATTAAGAATTGTACTGCTTTAATTGTCACTTTAGAGATCTAAAACATTTAGAAAAATGTTGAATCTTTGAATCTGGATGATTTCTTAAACACATTAAAACATCTGGATGGTAATATTTTTTGAACCTTTTATTGGTGTTTGTTTTGTTTTGGTTTTGTTTTGCTTTATGCTGCCTCCAGTGGCAGCATAAAGCACTTACAGAATTGGAAAGCTGGTTATCAGAAGAAGACTCCATCTTCTTATTTGCTGCATGTTTTCCTATGAGGAAATAAATAAATACACAGTAGGTCAGTTTGTGCCACAACCCAAAAGTACCTTGAATTCACTCGACACAAACTGATCACACTGATCATCCCCCAAAATCTCTTTAAATGTGTAGAAGTTATTATAAACTAGATTAAAAGCTAGAATTTTCTTCACATTTATTAGTGTATATATTTGTTTGTGTGACAGTGTTCTTAATGTTCATTTTATTTAGAAATGTGTTGTTTGATTTACAGTTTTTGAAGAAATAAAAATAATGTAAACATTTAAAACTGCACGAAATGCTGTTTTAAATAAAGATTTAAGACTTTGAAACATGATAAACAAGAAAAAAAAAACCTTGACTCCACCTTTGGTGAGAATGAGGAAATGACAAGTGAGGAAACTGAAAGTAAAATGACTTTGCTGAACTGAACTCAGACACCATTAAAGGTCTTTAAATCTCTGCTGGAAAAACAAAGATTTGTGGAATATTTTCATCCTGAACTTCAAGACAGAAGCTGGTGAGTCTGAAAGACTTTGGTTAGAAATGGCTGAGAGAGCTGCTCTTCTTGAATTCCTGAACTGTCACGTTTGTTCAGAGACTTTCAATGATCCTGTAACTCTGAGCTGCAACCACAACTTCTGTTGGAGCTGCCTGCAGAAGTTCTGGGAACAAACTCAGAACAAAAACTGTCCCATCTGTAAAAGAAAACCACTTGAAGAACATCCTGCTGTGAACTTTGGCCTGAAGGAACTTGCTGACTCGTTTGCTGGAAGACAGAAATCTGAATCATCAGAGACAAAAACAGGAGAGCAGAAGTTCATGGAGGTCTGCAGGAAACATGCAGGAGAATCCAAACTGTTCTGTAAAGACGAGCAGAGAGCTTTTTGTCCTGTCTGTGAGTTTTCTCTGCACCAGAGTCACAAAGTGGTTCCTGTAGAAGAAGCAGTCAGAGAGCTGAAGGAGGAGCTGAAATCTGACTTAAAGTCTCTGCAGGACAAGAAGATCAAATCCAAAGAAGTGGAGGAAACATACAATCAGATGATTCAACACTCCAAGAAGCAGCTGCTGTCCACAGAGACACAGATCAGAGCAGAGTTCAACAAGCTCCAGCAGTTCCTGAAGGAGGAAGAGGAGTCCAGACTGGCAGCTCTGAGGGAGGAAGAGGAGCAGAAGAGGAAGACTGTGATGGGAGAGATGAAGAGGATCCAGGAGCAGATGTCCTCTCTGTCAGAAAGTATCAGTGCTGTTGAAGCAGAGCTGCAGAAAGACAAGGAGGCGTTCCTCAGCAGTTGGAAAGACACTCAGAGCAGAGCCAGAGCCCAGAGCTCGCTGTCAGACCCACAGCTGCTCTCAGGAGCTCTGATAGATGTGGCCAAACATGTGGGCAACCTGTCCTTCCAAGTCTGGGAGAAGATGGAGGAGAAGGTCCACTTCAGTCCGGTCCTCCTGGACCCAAACACTGCATGTGATGAACTTTATCTGTCTGATGATCTGACCAGTGTGAGATATGGAGAAACTTCTCAGCAGCTTCCTAACAATCCAGAGAGAAACATGGAATATGCTGATGTTTTTGGCTCTGAGGGCTTCAGATCAGGGAAACACAGCTGGGAGGTGGAGGTGGGAGATCATCCTGACTGGAACATTGGTGTAGCTAAAGAGTCTGTTAACAGGAAGGGAGAGAGGTTTGCTTCACCAGAAGATGGAATCTGGTGTTTGACACACCATAATGGAAAATACACAGACGTTGTTGGTCAGACTGTCACTGTGACCAAGAGTCTCCAGAAGATCAGAGTCCAGCTGGACTATGACAGGGGGGAGGTGTCCTTCTACAACCCTGAAGACATGACTCACATCTACACTCACAAAGACACTTTCACTGAGAAACTTTTACCATATTTCAATGTTGGAGAATCTGGAGACGCAAAAACCTCTAAACTCCAAATCTGTCCGACTGATTGAGATGATTTGACTGTTTTGTCATCAAAAAATAACTGAAATCTTTTTCTTTCATCACACTTAGATCAATACTGGTGATTAGATTATCTTCTAGCAGAAAATCTGCATTTTTTGTGCATAAAACCATTAACCCATTATTTAAAATCTGGAATTTTTTCATTTATTTGTACTTTCTCGTTGGTTCCACTTCTAACCTTAACGTGCCTCGGATTCCATAAGGGAAAACTGAAATCACAAATGTCCATTTCTGTTTTCTTTGTTCTTTAGTGTCTCATATATTTTGTATCTTAATTTGATTTTCACTGCAGCTTCTTTTAAATGTTCAATGAAAAGTTTCTGCCGTTTCTGTTCAAGTAAATGTGAATCAGATGTTAAATCTCCTTCATGAGTCAGAAATCAGGAGCGTTTCAACAAAAACTGTGCAGTTAATGTTTTTCTCAGGATTCAGGAAGAAGAAACGGAGCAGAAGAAGGTTTTTCATGTTGGAAGATGGTTTCAAATAGATTCAAGTTTCTGTGATTTATTTCATTTCTGCAAGAATTAAAAAGGCTCAAAGTAAAAAACAAACGTTATTGTCTTCAAATCAAAGTATAATACTAGATATATTTAAACTGTAAAGAAGTTTTAATGGTAGATACTCTTTAAGCAGCTTTACTTTTTAGGTCTTTTTTTAATTGAATTGTTGAGTTTTTGAATTCTCACACCTCTATGATCAAAATATGAAATGAATTGAATGAGGACAGCAATTATATGATGAAAACAAATTTGACCTGAATTTATTCATTTTTTTAGCACAAGCCTCTTGTTAAGAATCTTATACTGTAAGCTGTTCAAACTTTCCTGCATCTGGATGTGATATATTTTGTCCCGCAGGGTTTTACAATATTAAATCTTCTGCCACTGTTCAGCTTGTGTTGTTCCAGTTTTCAACCTGCTGTGCTTGTCTTAGCATCATTCTCTTAAGTGTCAACGCTTCACTCATAAGGAGAATTATCAGTAAAATATATGAAAAAATAATAAAGAGTTCAGCTTCTTGAATAAAATCCTATAAAAAAATCAACTGGATTTATTAATTTGTAATAAATACAATCAGGAACTTTAAATTCAAAATCTCTATTGGTTGAATGCAGTATATCAAGCTTCCACCAGAGGGCAGCAGACATCAGTCCTTTGACTAAGGACTGACTGTGAGCCATAAGGCTGCAAAACTGCAGTTATGGATCTTTTTTTATTTTGTCAAAATAACCGGCATCATTAGATTTTTTAGATGTTTAAGAGAGCTGAAAATTTTTTATTCTTTTTTAAAGCAATTTTTAAAGCTTTAAAGAAATGTTTGCTGAATAAAACACTTTTGACAACAATGAAAAAAAAGAACAATAATATTAATACCAAAACCAAACAAAGACAAATCTCTTATTGACCAACAACTTTATTAAATGTTGATTATAAATGATTCACTCATGTTTTAGCTAAAAAACTGAAAAATGGGTTCAACAGTTTTATTAGTGAAACTCAGTCTGGTTTCCTTCCAAACAAGTTTATCCACAATAACTGTTAATTAATCTGAGAATTATTCATGGAAGATTAATTGAAGACGATGGAGTTATTTTATTTTTAAATTTGTTTCAAAGTGTTTGATTCTCTGTAACATCGGTTTATCTGGACATCATTCCAACATTTTGGATTTAGAAAATAGTTTATATTTCAATTTTTTACAAAGATACATCTAATGCATTTCTGCTTCCTACAGGAACTACAAGCAAGTTCCTGTGAACAGAGGAATTAGACATGATGACCCAGTTAGTCCACTTCTATTGATTTGAACAATATTAATATGTTGCAGCTGATGATCTATTCGATTCCTTGATGTTGTGTTTTGTAATTTAATGTTATGTTCAATATAGTTTTGAAAAAACAAAGAAACAATATTAATAAAAGGAAATTCACTTAAAAGAATTCAACTGGCTGATGACTCTGCATGAATGTTAGACATCTGAGCACGTAAAATCTGAAGACTTTAACCACGCCTCACTCTCTGCTGCTCTCCTTAACTTCACCCATGTTAACCAGGGGGCAATTAAACGCTTAACTGTTGTTTGCCAGCTTTTGCTCCTGAACTTTGGAATGCCCTGAGGTCTGACAGATCCCTCAATGATTTTAAATCACTTTAAAAACATAGATTTTTGCTCAGGCTTTAAACTCCAATGATACGATTTAGTGGGCCAGCTATTGTTTTATAGTTTTTATAGTTTTATTGTTTTTGTTTATTCTATCGCATGTTATGGATTTGGTTAACTTCTTGTTCAGCAATTTGGTTGTTCCTGCTTTTTGTAAGTGCTAAATAAATAAACTGACTTATCAAAATCCATCAAACACAGATGAATGTTGGGCATCAGTAGCGGTTTTAGGCTCGGGCAATATGGGCTCAGGGCGCAAATTTCAATGGGGGGGCGGCATCCCCATGCTTGAAGAACAGAAAACTTTTGCCACTATCAGTGTTCTATTATCTATTATTTCGCAGACTGTGGAACGGCCTAAAACCAGCAAATTGGCGCCCCTGCTTCTGCGCATGCGACTAAGCATCACCTGGATCATTGCGTGCTGTTGGATCACTCAGCTCATGTTAATAATGTCCTTATTTACTCACTATTGTAGATATTTTTATTATTTAGTTGGTGTCAGTATTTGACATAAAGACAGGAGGTAATGCAGGAAAACAGCTGCACTTTATGAGATCATAAATAAACAATCGATCTTTTTTTTTTTAATGTGTTGGGGTTTATTGGAGGATTTTTACTGTTGGTGTTGCAAAATAGTAGAAAAATGCCAAATATTTATGGAGTGATCCCATTGATGAGTTAAATTATTTAATTTTTAATGTTTTATATGAGACTTTAAAATTATATTCACAATAACAAGTTTTTAGAAAAATCAAATCCCTCTGACACGTTTCACGCACACAGGACGTCACTCACCAAGCAGAAATGAACTAATTGTTAAAAATGATGCCAGGAGTCCAGCTCTAAAAGAATGACAAAAAGCAAAGAAAACAGAATGATTTGATTTGTTATTTTGACTTATTAATACTCACAGCCTATATTTGTCTTGTTCTGCAACAAGTTCATATTTGTATAATTTTTACAGAATACAGTTCTATGGAAGAAGCAAGAAAGAGTTGAGTTTATTAAATAAAATCCTATAAAAAATAAACATGACTTTTAACTGGATTTATTAATTTTAAATAAATTTAAAAATTCAATCTGGTTTTCTTTGAAACAAGTTAATTTACATTAACATTTGATAAGTCTGAGATTTATTATATTATGGAAGATTAATTGAAGATGATGGAGTTATTATCTTTTTAGATTTGTTTCAAAGTATTTAATACTCTGGAACATCCAGAGTATCAACAAAACACTTACCACTAAAATATATCTAAACTGTCATTTCTACATTGTAACCCTTGTGCTATTCAAGGCACTTTAGCATTGGGAGTTGGGTCATCTAGACCCACTAGACAGTGCTCTGAAACTTTTTTCTTCAATGATTTGTGATCTTCACTGGTTTCAATGGATTACATGAAATTTCCACCTTTATCCACCTTTGTCATGGTAGGGAGAACACGTCAATGCAAGGGTGGGGTCATCTAAGATAGCACAAGGGTTAAACGTACAACTAAAATCACAAATGCCGGTTCCAGAAATTCAGATTTTGTCTTCTAGATAAAAATGAATCCACAGTGATCCAGAAAATGTGACTTTGATACGTTGTAAATAAATTCTCATTAAAGGCTGATTGAATCTGTTTTCTTTGCTCTTTAGAGTCACTAACTATTTTACATCTGAATTCACTTCCAGATTTTACTTCAGCTTCTCCAAAATTTCCCATAAAAGTGTTTTTCTGCCATTTCTGTAAATGCGAAGCATCTGTTAAATCTCCTTCATGAGTCAGAAATCAGGAGCGTTTCAGACAAAAACTGTGCAGTTAATATTTTTATCAGGATTCAGGATGAAGAAATGGAGCAGAAGAAGGTTTTCCATGGTGGAAGATGGTTTCAAATAGATTCAAATTTCTGTGATTTATTTCATTTTTGTCCAAATTTAAAAGTCTAAATGTAAAGAATTGTTTTAATCGTCTTCACATCAAAGTATAATACTATGGTGGATAGTATTTATTTTTAGGTCTATTTGTCTCCAGTAGACCATCTTACCAAAAGTATTAGTTCACCCATTCAAATGATCATTCATTCAATTTATTAATGATTTAGGTAATCCTTTTGTACTTCAGTATGTAAAGTAAGGTAAAACCGAAGAGCAATATAATATGTGCATAATATGACATGGTAACATATATTTGGATTTGCTCAAAACAAAAAGGCTCTTGGCTACTTTATTTTTTACATAAAATATGAGATTTTCATGTTAATTTGTCATCCAACAAAACTCCTAAAAATGTCAATTCAGACACCTATTCTGAATTTATGTTGTCAAGTATAAAGTCACTTCTGTTTTTTCTTTATTACTAAATACCATAAACTTTGTTTTTGTTAGATTCAAAGATCATTTCTTGTAATCAAACCACAATTTAAGTTTTATCATTTCCTTTTTAATACTTTCAGCTACGGTTTTCAGATCATCCCCTGAACAGGAAAAGTTAGTGTCATCTGCAAATAAAACAAACTGTAACAACGTAGAAATATCACAAATATCATTTATGTATAGTAAAGAGTTTGGATCTTATGATTGAGACTTGTGCAAATCCACATATAATATTCATGTGATCTGACTTATTACCTCCAAACTGCACATTTTGTTGTCTGTTTTGTAAATAACTGGTGATCCAGTTCAGGGTGATTCCCCTAAACCCATATGCATATAATTTAGAAATCAAGATAGAAAGATCTATGGCGGGGGTCGGGAACCTTTTTGACATAGAGAGCCATAAACACCACATCATTTTAAATGTAAATTCGTGAGAGCCATACAATAATGTAGCGTCCCTTTCCCACACTGAGGTATGGAGACTTAACCTCTTTTAAGGTTCTTTATTCTGTTTACTGTAGACTGTAACCAATGCCGTACAACTTGTTCAGCAACTCCTGAATCTCTGTCCTGTCACTTTACCTGGAAAAACAACTCTTTCCATAATGGGAAAAGTTCAACCAAAGGTAAAGAAAATACCAGCAAATAACTTTAAAAACCGATTCAGCTTGAAAGAGGTTTGTTTACCACTGTTTTCATTGTATTTTTTTTTTAACTCCGATGTGATAGAAGAAATGGCTAACACTAGACGAGTTCTGAGCCTCTGTGAGTTTTCCTGCTGTTTTAGCAAAAATATCAGACAGAAAAAAACACTCTGTTCCAAGTGGCTATGTTGATTAGCAATGTTAACTATTTTTTTAGCCTTCACCGTATTTATCCAATCTGATTTAAAGTTACAACGTGAAGCTTCTGAGCGTCTTTGATGCATTTTGAGCTTGAGGGATGTGGACTGATCGGCAGAAGTGGTACTCGGGTGATGAGCTGGATGTCAGGGCCATCATGGACACCTGGACGCTGCAGACAACCCAGTCTCACCCTAAAATGTGTAGTAGCTACGTTTGTCCACATGGATATATGTGAGAGTTTCACAAAAACACCCCCTAAATTGTGAGATGGACACATTTGTGATCCTGAGAAGGCTCATAGAAAATGAATAGCAAAATGAAATGTGTCCATCTCACACCTTTCACACCCTAACCTTTTGCATGGTTACCAGCCATGAAGAACAAAAATAAACAGAAATGAATCAATTCTGTTCGTATGTCAGAAAATGTAATATTATCAATTTATTCTAAAATGCCCAAATGTGTGTTTAAGTTCTACATGATCTTTCTTGATTTGAAAACATTTTATTAAAATCTGGATGAGATTCTTAAGTTTATCTTTTTTTTTATTTTTTATTTTTTTTATTTTAAGCATTGTAGTCAAAGCAATAAAGAAATTACACATATTTATCAAATTCATTACAGAAATGATGAAATACATAGATTAAAAAGACAGAAAACAAAACAAAAATGTCACTTGAATCACATTTGCTTAATTAAATACAGTGATCATTAACTGAAGTATAAGTAGAGTTTGATTTATTGCTTGAAAAGGAGCAGGAAGAAGCAAGCTTATATAATCCCACCCCCACTGAGTTCATTCATTTGATAGTTTTACAGTTTTTTAACTCCGGTTCAGATCAAATGGATTCTCTTGAAGTAACAAAATCCAGTGCCTAGTAATGATTGATGATCTTCAGAAAACATTCATTTATGATTTCAGTAAACAGTAATGGTACTGATATGTAATAATAATTGATTATCTTTAGAACACATGATAACATTAAACCAGAAATTATTGCTACACATTGCAGATCAAGTAAACAAAATCCATATCTTATTGATTGTAATTCAAACCTTTCAGTAATCATTATTGCACATTACAATGTAACACTCAGTGGTTGTAATTAAAACAGCTTTGATTATTTAACCACAATCAAGTTCACACATGTATTTGGAATTATTCAAACACCTGTTGATCCTTAAATCCTCTTATCTTCATATCCTGAAATAAGAGTTTCTTTATACATTTTTTGAATATTTGAATATTTGAACATTTTTTGAGCTCATTACTTAAACCGTTCCAAAGTTTAGTGCCACACACAGACACACAGAAACTTTTCTTTGTGGTTCTTCAATTTGATCTTGAAGTTCCTACATCCCCTCAGTCTGTAGCCTCCTTCATTTTCTAAGAACTGTTTTTGGATATTGAATGGTAACGATTTCCAACTGGCTCTGCATAAAAGTTGTGCAGTGTAAAAATCCACAAGGTCATGCAGTTGTAAAAGTCTTGATTGATAAAATAGATTGTTTGTATGATCAAGATATCCGGCTTTATGTACAATTCTGACGGCTCGTTTTTGAAGTAAACAGAGAGGATGTAGTGAACTCTTGTAATTATTCCCCCAGATTTCTATACAGTAGGTGAAATATGGTAGTATTAAGGAGCAGTACAATAAATATCTACTGTTGTATTCTAATATATGTTTAGATTTATTTACGATTGAAATACTTTTTGAGACTTTAGTTTGTATGTGTCTGATGTGTGGCTTCTAACTTAGTTTGTCATCGATAGAAACCCCTAAGAATTTGATTTCTGTAACACTTTCGATTAAGACATTATTTATTTCAATTGAGAGCTCTTTATTTGCGTTGTAGTTTCCAAAAAACAGGAGAACCTGTAAACAATAAAGACAATGTTTATTCACTCTTTGTTTATTTATTGATTCTTATTTTATTTTCCTTAAGCCCAGTGCTTCTGAATTACTTTGTGCAAGGCCCCCTCTAGGAAAAAGAAAATACCCCCCCCCACACACACACACACACTCGCTGCAGTGACAATATATTAGGTTAGTATCAATAAAATTGTGTAAATATACCTAAAATTAACAATAACAAAAGAAAAAAACAATATAAATCCACTTTCAATAAATATGAACTTTTCTTGGCCACACAGAAACCCTGTTCTAGTCTAAAATAGAAAAGAAGATACTAAAAAAAAATGTTTCATTCCTTATTTAAACTAGAAACATTTGGAACAACGGAACCATTTAATGCCGAGAAAAATAATTCAATCAATAAATAATATTAAATCTAAATTGATCTGAAACATTAATGCAGCAGCACCAATATATTTTACGATTAAAGTCTGAAGAAATAGATGAAAAACATTGTGCTGATTTTTTTTTATATTGATTGATTATTTATGATCTCATAAAGTGCAGCTGTTTTCCTGCATTACCTGCAGTCTTTCTGTCCATTTCTGACACCAACTAAACGACAAGCAGACAAGGAATACATTTATGGAAAATAAAGACACGTCCAAAAAAACATCTACAAAAGTTAATAAAGGATGACATTATTAGCATGAGCTGAGGAATCTAAAGGTATGTGGTGATCCTGTTGTTGCGCAACAGAAGCAGCTCTCCATGTGCGTTCCACCTCGCAGCCTCTGCCGTCTCCGTCTCACACGCCAGCCGCGTGTGAGACGGAGACGGGAGCAGCGGCAGGGACGGCAGTTCACAGTTTCAGGCTGTTGCAAACTCTGTAACAGATAATAGGAAACCAAAAGTGGTGCCGATTTTTTTCCATGCACTGAGCTGCTGTCACTACCACCCCCCTTTTGCGCCCCGGGCAATTGCCCGTATTACCTGTGCCTTAAACTGCTATTTGAGAAGCGCTGCTCTAGCCAGAGGGCCACAACGGAGGGCCAGAGCCGTAGGTCACTCTGTCAAAATCTGCACCAAAACATCCAAACAGTGAGTGAAACAGTAAATGTTCTACATTTAAGAGCTAAAAACCACTTCAGTTGGTGTGTTGAAGGTTTGTTGGTGATGTTTGGCGTCTTTTCTTTCAGCATGATCCATTTCAAGTTTATATCTGTCGAGACAGACGTTCATTGACTCTAAGATCTTCTGATGCACAGAACAGCTTGTAATTGTCCAGCAGAGTTTTCCAATGTTAAATCCTCTGCCACTTTACTGCTTGAATTATTCAAGTGTTCAACTAAGAAAGAGTTCAGTTTATGGAATAAAATCCTATTAAACATGAACACGAATTTTAACTAAATTTATTTGTTTTTTATTAAACACAATCATTAACTCTTAATTAGAAATCTCCGTCCTCTTGAATGTAGTACATTTAGCTACCACCAGAGGTCAGCAGACATCAATCCTGTGACTAGCTGTTAGCCTCAAGGCTGCAAAACTGCAGTTATGGATCTTTCTTTATTTTCTCAAAACAACCGACATCATTAGACTTTTTGGATGTTTACTAAAGCTGAAAAGAATTAATTCTTCTTTTTATCGTGATTTAGAGGAAACAAGGCAGAAAAAATTGTATAACTTCCCAAAATGTTGGTAGTGATGTTAACACCAATCCAAAAGAAATTTCACTAAACATTTATAAATATTAGAATCAGAATCAGAAAGCCTTTATTGTCATTGTTACACAAGAAACTTGTGACAACGAGATTTCCGGTGCTCTCCAGCTGCTTAAACAATAAAAAAAAGATAATCTTCTAAAGAACAATAAACAATAAATTTGTGTTTGACTGAAAATATACATATGTACAAAGCTACATAACTATTTTAAATTGCATTATATTGCACTGGGAATTGTTAATATTGCACATTAGTTACAGATATTGCACGAAGTTACAGCTTTTTGTGGGATTCACATTTATTTATGTGGTTGACTGCTCTGGGAAAAAAACTGTTCTTTAGTCTATTTGTGCGGGCCTTGTGGGATCTGTACCGTCGGCCTGACGGTAGCAGTTGAAACAGGTGGTGGTTGGGATGGTGGGTCCTTGATGATTTGCCTGGCTCTGCTTGTATAGCGAGAGCCAGCAATGTCCTCTAGGCTGGGCAGAGGGGAGCCGGTGATTTTCTGGGCCGTGTTGATCACCCTCTGCAGTGCCTTCCTGTCTGCGGCCGAGCATCCTGCATACCAGGCTGTTATGCAGTACGTGAGGATGCTCTCGATGGTGGCTCTGTAGAAGGTCACCAGCAGCTTCTTCTCCAGGTTGTTCCTCCTGAGTATTCTCAGAAAGTGGAGACGCTGCTGGGCCTTCCCTACTGCCGCAGTGGTGTTTGCAGTCCAGGAGAGGTCCTCTGTGATCAGCACACCTAGGTAGCGGATAGAGTGGACCCTGTCCACGCTGACCCCATTTATATAAAGCGGGGGCGGGTCCACTCTCCTCTTTCTGAAGTCCAGGATTATTTCTTTGGTTTTGGTGGTGTTCAGGTGGAGGTTGTTTCCTGAACACCACTTTTCCAGTCTGCTGACTTCATCCCTGTAGAGAGTCTCATCTTCCCCTGAGATGAGCCCGACCACAGCGGTGTCATCAGCAAATTTGATGATTGTGTTGCAGGGGTGGGTCTGCGTGCAATCCGATGTGTAGAGCGTGAAGAGGAGTGGGCTCAGTACACATCCTTGTGGTGATCCTGTGCTGATGGTGATGGTGGATGAAAGGTGGGGTCCAAGTTTAACAGATTGGGGTCGTTCTGTCAGAAAGTCTTTAATCCATAAGCAGATGGGGGAAGAAAGGCCCAGGTGAAGCAGTTTCTCTGTCAGGATGTCTGGGATGATGTTGTTAAAGGCTGAGCTGAAGTCCAGAAAGAGCAGCCTTGCGTAGTTCCCTGGGTGGTCCAGGTGGCTCAGGGCAGAGTGAAGAGTGGTGGAAATAGCATCATCTGTTGAGCGATTTGGTTTGTAGGCAAACTGGAGCGGGTCGAGGGTGGGTGGGAGATTATCCTTGATGTGTTTTGCTATCAGTCTTTCAAAACACTTCATGATTACAGGTGTGAGGGCGACTGGCCTGTAGTCGTTGAGACTGTCTGCTGCTGGCTTTTTGAGAACCGGAATTATGGTGGAGGTTTTGAGGCAGGCTGGGATACTGCACTGTTGTAGGGACTGATTAAAGATTCTGGTGAAGACGTCCACTAATTGGTCGGCGCATGCGCTGAGTACTTTGCCTGGTACTCCATCTGGTCCTGTTGCCTTCCTGGGGTTGGCTGATTTAAGCACCCGTCGTACTTCCTGCTCCTGGAGTACTAGGGTACTGTTGGTGTGGGGTGGTGATGATTGTGGCGTGTCTGCTGGGGGCCTCTGCGTGTCAAACCTGGCAAAGAAATGGTTTAGCTCCCTTGCCAAGGAGGCATCCGCTCCAGTGGACACTGTGTTGTTGCTCCTTTGATTTGTGATGTGGTGTATCCCCTGCCACATCTTCCTGGGGTTGTTGTCAGCGAAGTGCTCTTCAATCTCCTTTTTGTAGGCCATTTTGGCCTTCTTTATGCCTTTTTTTAGGGCAGATCTGGCTGCGCTGTATTGGAGCCAGTCACTGTCCCTTGACCTGAAGGCAGTGTCACGTTTTTTTAGGAGAGATTTTACTTCGCTGGTCATCCATGGTTTCTGATTTGGGAAAATTCTGATCCTTTTGTTCACAGTCACATTGCCTATGCAGTGGTTTATATAGGAAAGGACTGTGTCTGTGTGTTCCTGTAGATTTTGGCTGTAGAAAGTGCCCCAGAGTGTGTTTGAGAAGCAGTCCTGCAGTTGTGGAAGGGCAGCTTCGGGCCAGATCCTGATGGTCTTTGTTTCTGGCTTTGTTTTCCTTCTTAGGGGGGTGTAGGTGGGGGTGAGGGACAAGCAGAGGTGATCTGAGCCTGCTAGATGGGGGAGGGGGGTGACTTTGTAAGCCTGTTTAATTTTTGAGTAAACTTGGTCTAAAGTGTTTACTCCTCTGGTGGCAAACTTCACATACTGTGTGAATTTGGGGAGCACAGTTTTAAGACGTGCATGGTTGAAATCCCCAGCAATAATCAAGTATCCATCAGGGTGGGCGAGCTGTTGCTTGTTGATGATAGTTAGCAGGAGGTTGAGAGCCGTGCTAGTGTTAGCATCTGGTGGTATGTAAACAACTAGCACCAGAGCAGCTGTGAATTCCCTCGGGAGATAGAAGGGCCTGCATAAGATGGCCACAGCCTCCAAGTCCGGGGAGCAGTGTCTTTCAGTGATCCTGCTGTTGCTACACCACTCGTTGTGTACATAAACACAAAGCCCCCCTCCTCTGCTCTTACCGGAGCTGTGATCTCTGTCCTGGCGATGTAGCGTGCGTCCCGCTAGCTCAATCGCGGCGTCGGGGATACGTGGTTGTAGCCATGATTCGGTGATGATAATCAGACTGCAGTTCCTTGTGAAGCTATTTTTGGCTGTTAGTAGTTCCAGTTCGTCCATTTTGTTGATGATTGATCTCGCGTTTGAGAGGAGGAGGCTTGGAATTGCGGGTCTGTGCGGTTGTTTACGTAGCTTAGCCTCTGGGCCAGCCCGGCAGCCTCGCTTCTGCTTCCTCTCTCTCCTCCGCCTCCGTCGCTTGCCGGGTGGGCTTACCATCCACGGAGACCCCGGTAGCCTCACTATTTCCTTTGGGATGTTGTGGCGCTGCTGGAAGTTCTTTGTTACCGTCTGGGTTTGTCTCAGCCCAAGGTCTATTAGGTACTGGCGGTGGTATTTAAAATCGGCGTAGCAAAAATCCAAAAGTAAATAAAATACAAACAATAGAACAAAAAGCCATGCTGGAGAGCTGAGAGCCGCTGCACACGCGCGCGCCGCCATGATCATCCTTTTTACTAACATTTATATCCTGTCAATAACGTTTTTCTTTAATATTGTAAAAACCTCTATCCCTCAAATTTTAGATTTCAGAAAAGAAAGTGATAAAGACATGAATATTTTAGAACTTGATCATGTTGTCCAGTAAATAGACTAAAGGGAAATCTCCTGATCAGGATGGTCTGACTTCAAACTTCTGCAGGTTTTTCTGGAAAGTTCTTAGAGAGTTTAAAGCTTTAAAGAAATGTTTGCTGAATAAAACACTCTTGACAACAACAAAGCAAAGAATAATAATATTAATAATAAAACCAAATAAAGACAAATCCCTTTTCTGACAACTAGAGACAAACAACTTTATTAAATGTTGAATATAAATTATTCACTCATGTTTTAGCAAACAGATTCAAAAATGGGCTCAACCGTTTTATTAGTGAAACTCAACCTGGTTTCCTTCCAAACAAATTAATCCACAATAACATTTGACTAATCTGAGATTATTAGATTATGGAAGATTAATTGAAGATGATGGAGTTATTTTATTTTTAGATTTGTTTCATAGTATTTGATTCTCTGTAACATCCAGAATATCAACCAAACACTTAACACTAAAATATCTTTAAACTGTAAGTTCTACATTTTAAATGTAGAACTAAAATAACAAATATCGGTTCCAGAAATTCTGATTTTGTTGTCTTCTGGATAAAAATGAATCCACAGTGATCCAGAAAACAGGTTGATTGAATCTGTTAGATTTGCTCTTTAGTGTCACAAACTATTTAACATCGGAATATAATTCAGAATTCATTTCAGCTTCTCCAAAATGTGGTTACTGTATGCCGTAACCAACGTTGTACATCTTGTTCAGCAACTCCTCAGTTTCTCCCGCTTAGAGCGCTCCCCCCAACCTGTTATTGCCCCGCTCCAGCACCAGCCCTCCTGTTTCCCTTATTCCGCCCATTGCTGAACCCCAAACTCCCCAATGACAGGCTGAGCGACAGAACTGAGCATCTCTGCTTGATGTGTTCAATGAACTCCGGAACTTAGAAAGCGACTCAACAGCCACTCAGTCCAGCTCAGTCCACTACAATATGTTTAAAACTAAACATACAATTGAATGTGAGCATTTTATTTAATTTCAACAATTTTAAAGTACAATGAGTCTGTGGATTCTTTTTAATAACGTTGTTATGCTGTTGCTAATAGATGATGAGTATTTCTTATCATTAATGTGACTTTAGGTGCTGCATGGTGGTTTTGCTGATGGTCTAGTCTGGTTGATACGTGGAGAGTTATATGTTAATAAATGAGTATGTTTGTTTGCTTTTTTTTGTAAAAACGACTAAAGCTTTTTTGTAAATAGAATAGCTGTACTTCTGCAGGTTAGTGCTGTTCTTGGTTGTATTGATGTCGTTTTTTTTTTATAATCTTTTTTGAGCATGGGTGCACTTCTTCACTGATAACATTCACAAGGCTATCTAAAAATAAAGAAACAAAAAAAACTCTAGTTTATATTTATTGTATGCATTGTTATCTAAACAAAAAAGCATCAAATAAACTCAAAGAAAAATCTGTTATGATATTTCATATTTTAACTACTGAGTATGATGTTTGGTTGAACACAGAGCTGATAACCTGGCAGTGGTAAATGTTTTCTAAACTAATTAGGAAAAGTTAATCATTTCCCATGGTGCACCTGAGGCTGAGTCTGGAGCCTCTGTGAGTTTTCCTGCTTTTAACAATAAAATCAGACGAAAAAAAACAAACACTCTGTCCTCATGTTGATTAGCAATGCTAACTATTTTTTAACCTTCACTGTATTAATTAAATCTGATTTAAAGTTACAATGTGAAGCTTCTGAGCATCTTTGATGCATTTTGAGCTTGAGGGATGTGGACTGATCGGCAGAAGTGGTACTCGGGTGATGAGCTGGATGTCAGGGCCATCATGGACACATGGACGCTGCAGGAGGGCTTCCCGCTGGTCACCGTGGAGGTCAAAGGGCGGGAGGTCAGGCTGAGTCAGGAGCGCTTCCTGAGGACGGACAACCCCTCCCTCACTGAATGGTAATAAACTCATAAGTCATTCCTAAATAAATCCCTTTTCCTTTATTCATTTCTTAAAGGCAGAACAACAGCAGCTATAAAAGTAGAAACATTCTAGCCCATATAGCTAATATTTTCCCTAATATTTTGGCCAAGAAGTATTTATTTATTTATTTATGTGAGCACCTCACCGTCTCCGTCTCTTGGTCAAGCCAAGAACCTTCATATTGGATACAAGATTATCTTAAAAAAACAAACATATTTTTAGTGTGTTTGTATAAACCAATAGAGTACAGACTATTTTATTTCCTTGTAAAGGTTTGATCAATCTGTGTGTCGGCAGGTTCTTGTGGCAGATCCCGTTGACGTACATGACCAGCGCCTCCCGCTCCGTCCACCGTTTCCTTCTGAAAACAAAATCTGGTGAATGTTTGCAGACTCTTCCTCACAATCACGACTAGATATGTGAGCCGCCCCCCCCCCCCCCCCTCACCCTATGTCTCCTCCCTTTCAGACGTCCTGTACCTGCCAGAGGAGGTGGACTGGGTGAAGTTCAACGTCAACATGAGCAGCTACTACATGGTCCACTATGGCGGCGGGGGCTGGAACTCCATCATCTCCCTGCTGCATCACAACCACACAGCCCTGAGTGGCAACGACCGGGCCAGCCTGATCCACAACGTCTTCCAGCTGGTCAGGTCCGTCTCCTGCAGGAACACACTTCCTGCTTCACCTCTTCTGGGCGGAGTCACAGTTCATCACTGAGTCTGGTCACTTTTTATGTGCAGTGTAGAGAAGGTGAGGCTTTATTTATTTATTTGTTTGTTTGTAAGGACTATTATTATCTATGCTTCTAATATGCTATTCTTTTTATTGTTATTTTACCAATGATACTTAGGTTATGTTTTAATCACTGACGTATTTTATTTTTTAATTACTAAAATTCTTATATCTTATTTTATTTTTTATCTTTTTCTATTTTTCTTGTTGTTATTTTATGATAATTTTATTCACATATCTTTTACTCCAGTGTTTCCTCTTGGGATCCATTGTTCTTGGGCACCACCAGCTTGACCTGTAGGGGGTGCTGTTGCTGTGGTGCTCGTTCTCGTTGGGCGGGCTGGGGTCCCACTCTGTGGTCTATTATCCAAGGAGTGGGCCCTAGGCTGCCCTGTGTGGGGCGGGCACTGTGGTAATGACCCCTGTGGTCCGGCTGGGCCTTGGAATGAATGGATCCCCATGATATCGTTTCCTCACAGCAGTACCAAGCCAGACCTTCTTTAAGCTGCAGTTCTTTGTTTCTGTTCAGGGTTCTACTGGGGGAACTGGGTGGATGGGGGTGGGGGTGGGGGGTGGTGAGGGAGGGGTCCCTTCTTTGTGTGATTGTCCTTTGTTTTCCGTTTTTAACAACTTTCATTTTTTATGACTGTTTTATCTGTTTTTATGTTAAGCGCTTTGTGTTTTTAACCAAAATGAAAGAAATAAAGTTTGAGTTTGAGTTTGATTATAAACAAGATTAAAAAAAGAAGATTTGAGACGGATTACCGGAACTTCTTTTTACACTGTGCGGTTATCACTTTTTAATGCACATCCAGCAGCCAATCAGAATCAAGTATTTACCCGGACCTTGGCATAAAGGGATATAAAGGTGAACAATAACCTTACATACGAGGGAAAAGAACTGGACTTTTGCTCAACGGTACAAAGTTTCGTTTTTTGCTGACAAGATTTATGGAGAAGCTAAAGAAACCGAAAGGATTCTGACTTTGCTGAACTGAACTCAGACGCCATTAAAGGTCTTTAAATCTCTGCTGGAAAAACAAAGATTTGTGGAATATTTTCATCCTGAACTTCAAGACAGAAGCTGGTGAGTCTGAAAGACTTTGGTTAGAAATGGCTGAGAGAGCTGCTCTTCTTGAATTCCTGAACTGTCACGTTTGTTCAGAGACTTTCAATGATCCTGTAACTCTGAGCTGCAACCACAACTTCTGTTGGAGCTGCCTGCAGAAGTTCTGGGAACAAACTCAGAACAAAAACTGTCCCATCTGTAAAAGAAAATCATCTAAAGATCATCCACTTGTGAACTTTGGCCTGAAGGAACTTGCTGACTCGTTTGCTGGAAGACAGAAATCTGAATCATCAGAGACAAAAACAGGAGAGCAGAAGTTCATGGAGGTCTGCAGGAAACATCCAGGAGAATCCAAACTGTTCTGTAAAGATGAGCAGAGAGCTTTTTGTTCTGTCTGTGAGTTTTCTCTGCACCAGAGTCACAAAGTGGTTCCTGGAGAAGAAGCAGTCAGAGAGCTGAAGGAGGAGCTGAAATCTGACTTAAAGTCTCTGCAGGACAAGAAGATCAAATCCAAAGAAGTGGAGGAAACATACAATCAGATGATTCAACACTCCAAGAAGCAGCTGCTGTCCACAGAGACACAGATCAGAGCAGAGTTCAACAAGCTCCAGCAGTTCCTGAAGGAGGAAGAGGAGTCCAGACTGGCAGCTCTGAGGGAGGAAGAGGAGCAGAAGAGGAAGACTGTGATGGGAGAGATGAAGAGGATCCAGGAGCAGATGTCCTCTCTGTCAGAAAGTATCAGTGCTGTTGAAGCAGAGCTGCAGAAAGACAAGGAGGCGTTCCTCAGCAGTTGGAAAGACACTCAGAGCAGAGCCAGAGCCCAGAGCTCGCTGTCAGACCCACAGCTGCTCTCAGGAGCTCTGATAGATGTGGCCAAACATGTGGGCAACCTGTCCTTCAGAGTCTGGGAGAAGATGAAGGAGAAGGTCCACTTCAGTCCGGTCCTCCTGGACCCAAACACTGCAGACAGTTTTCTTTATCTGTCTGATGATCTGACCAGTGTGAGACAAGGAGAAACTTCTCAGCAGCTTCCTGACAATCCAGAGAGAAACATGAAATATTCTGATGTTTTTGGCTCTGAGGGCTTCAGATCAGGGAAACACAGCTGGGAGGTGGAGGTGGGAGATCATCCTGGCTGGACCATTGGTGTCGCTAAAGAGTCTGTTAACAGGAAGGCAGAGTGTTCTGCTACACCAAAAGATGGATTCTGGTGTTTAGTACACAATAATGGAAAATACACAAAGGGTGGTGGTCAGACTGTCACTGTGACCAAGAGTCTCCAGAAGATCAGAGTCCAGCTGGACTATGACAGGGGGGAGGTGTCCTTCTACAACCCTGAAGACATGACTCACATCTACACTCACAAAGACACTTTCACTGAGAAACTTTTTCCATATTTCAGTGTTGGAAAATCTGGAGATGCAAAAACCTCTAAACTCCAAATCTGTCCGGCTGATTGAGATGATTTGACTCTTTTGTCATCAAATAACTAAAATCTTTTTCTTTCATCATACTCTGATCAATGCAGATGATCAAATTTTCTCTTAGCAAAAAATATGTATTTTTTGTGTATAAAACCATTAACCCTAAAATATTATTTCAAAACTCTGATTTCTTCATTTAAATATTTGTTTATATCTTCGTGGGTTCCACTCCCAACATTAACGTGGATTGCAAAAGGGAAAGCTGAAATCACAAATGTTGGTTCCATTTCTGTTTTCTTTGTTCTTTAGTGTCTCAAATATTTTGTATCTGAATTTGATTTTCACTGCAGCTTCTCTAAAATGTTCAATGACAAGTTTCTGCTGTTTCTGTTCATGTAAATGTGAATCAGCTGTTAAATCTCCTTCAGAAAATCTCTATTTTCTTTGTATAAAACCATCCACCCTAAAATAGTTTTTTAAAACTCTGATTTCTTAATTTATATTTGTTCATATCTTGCGGGTTCCACCCCCAACATTAACGTGGATTGGACAAGGTAAAATGAAATCACAAATGTTGGTTCCATGTCTGTTTACTTTGCGTCCCATCTGAATTTGATTTTCACTGCAGCATCTCTACAATTTTTAATGGCAAGTTTCTGCTGTTTCTGTTCAAGTAAATGTGAATCAGCTGTTAAATCTCCTTCATGAGTCAGAAATCAGGAGCGTTTCAGACAAAAACTGTTCAGTTAATGTTTTTCTCAGGATTCTGGAAGAAGAAACGGAGCAGAAGAAGCTTCTTCATGTTGGAAGATGGTTTCAAATAGATTCAAGTTTCTGTGATTTATTTCATTTCTGCAAGAATTAAAAAGGCACAAAGTAAAAAAAATGTTTTTATTGTCTTCACCTCGAAGTATTATACTTCATTGATTTAAACTGTAAATAAATTTTAATGGTAGATATTCTTAAACAGCTTTACTCTTTAGGTCTTTTTTTAATTGAACTGTTACATTTTTGAATTCTCACACCTCCATGATAAAAATATGAAATTAATTTAATGAGAACAGCAATAATATAAGTTCAATTTACTCAATGAAATCAAATCAAAGATGAAATAGTTTTTTTTTATTTGTGTTAATTTTTTATTTCCTCTTCATCCACTGCCACCAGAGGGCAGAAGACAGCAGCCATGGAGCATTTTGTTAATTTTCAAAATCCATTTCAACATAAAACCTTTTGCATGTTTAACAGCCATGAAAAACAAAAATAAACAGAAATAAACAATTCTGTTTGTTTAATAGAAAATGTAATATTATCAATTTATTCTAAAATGCCCAAATGTGTTTCAGCAGTTTTACATGATCTTTCTTGATTTGAAAACACTTTATTAAAATCTGGATGAGATTCTTGTGTTTGTCTTACTGGAACAAGAGAACCTGTAAATAATAAAGACAATTTTTAGTCACTCTTATTTTTTTTATTGATTCTTATTTTATTTTCCTTTAGCCCAGTGCTTCTGAATTACTTTTTGCAAGGCCCCCTCTAGGAAAAAAAAAAAAATTTCCCCCCACACACTTGCAGCAGTGACAATATATTAGGTTAGTATCAATAAAAATGTTGTAAGTATACCTAAAATTGTATCTTCTAACAATAACAAAATAAAAAAGCAATATAAATCCACATTTAGCACATTAACTTTTTTGTCACACAGAAACCCTGGTCTAATACAGAAAATCTTAAAGAGCTAAAAAAAAAATCTGTCAGTTCTTATTTAAACTAGAAACATTTTGACCAACTGAACCATTTCATGCTGAGAAAAATAACTCAATCAAAAAATAATATTAAATGTAAATTGATCTGATACATTAACACAGCAGAACCAATAGATTTAATGTTTTTAGTCTGAAGAAATAGATAAAAACATTGTGCTTATTTTTTTTTCTAAATGATGGATTGTTTATTTATGATTTCATAAAGTGCAGCTGTTTTCCTGCATTACCTGCTGTCTTTCTGTCATATACTGACACCAACTAAACGACAGGCAGACAAAGATAAATTTATGTAAAATAAAGACACGTCATCAAAATGTCTACAATAGTTCCTAAAGAATGACATTATTAGCATGAGCTGAGCTCACGCCAGCCGTGTTGTGGCGATCTGACAGTTTGCATATCGCCCTGATAAAAATCACCAGGGGGGTATTCCAGAAAGCAGGTTATGCTAGCTCCCACGGTAAGTTTGAGGCTAAGGAAGTTGATAACCTCAGCTTTCGGTTCCAGAAATGGAGGTATGTTTCAGGGTAGGGCAAGTTACCATGGCAACTCATGCTCTGAACATAACCTGGTCCAGAGCAGGTTTAGTTGAAGCTTAGTTTGTTTACAGAGAGGTGAAGCAGCATGGCGTGTCCATTTGAAGATGATTTAGTGGATGAAGAAGCTCAGATAATACTTTTTCCACCATGAGAGGCTGATAAGACCACATATGGATGTTTAAAGAGAAACTTTTTTACTTTGATCTAACTTAATTATTTGCTTCAGTTAAGATAAATCTTTGTTTGTTAGGTCACCTTAAAAATAACACGTAGTTTTCAGACAATTATTTTCATTTCATTAAAAATAATTCAATTAAGTAGGTGTAACTTTGGTGCTGCCGTTAGATCGGCACCGCAAGGGATTCTGGGACATCATTCCCTTTGCCTGTCTGGCGGATTTGGGTTTAAGTGTGGCTGTTCGACTTAATATGTTTAGTTGTTTAGCTGTTTTACTGTATTTTGCCGAGTTATTCTGTCCTACTATGCTTAAAGTGTGGGTGACATGGCCTATTTTAATAAGCCAAAATATAGTAAATAGTCTATTTCATGTTGCGATTGTTTTTAATATTTTTCTAAAAAGAATAAATAGCGAAAAACGCGATATAAACAACGAGGACGGCCGCCGGCTTCACGCATTCTGCCGAATTCGCGCCGCCCTGTTTGTGACGTAACGAAAGGCAGACAACATGGCTAGCTGAACAGAAAGATGAAGAGGAAAGTTGCGGAGATTATCATGATGATGAGTCACTTTTGCAACCGTATCAATTCGAACCCTTTTGCGAAAGTGAGGAGGATATAGCAGAAAGTAGTAGGTAGCGATCTCTTGAAAATGGTGGGGATTGCGTTCGGTTTCAATACTTTTTTATATCTGACATGCATTCCCATATCTTTCATGAGCTGTGGTGTTTCTTCAAAACAGTCTGCCTCCAAATGTTCGCTGCATAAAGTTGACGAAGCAGTTGGCACTAGAGGTAAGATCGGGCCTAAAAATTCCGGCCCGACCCGACACAGGCCCGCGGGCATTAAAGCCGAACTCGGACCGAACCCGACCAATTAACTTGATTTGCAGGACCGAGCCCGAAGCAAACCCGAAATTTCAATTTAACCCTAGGATTTTTGACAGAAAAAAACCCGCCAGATTTCTTAAAAGTAAAATAATCTATATATTTTTATGATGATGAAAGTTATTTTCCTTCGAACAGAGAGGGTCGCTGTATAAGCTGCTGCTGTGACATAAACTTCCGCTGGAAGCGCTGCGCATAGGTTCCTCCCTACATGACAAATGCATTTGATCAATGAAATAACGCTGGAACACAGAATAAGAGGCCAGACAGAGAGAATGACAGAGAGATCTTGATGCGCACTCGCTTCATTAAGCGGGAAATACTGCAGCCGCGGCGGTGCTCGTTTGCCTTTTCAGTTCCCCTGTCTGAAGTTTCTCCTTGACTTCCTGCTGCTCCATATCGGGGATCCCTAAACAAAATAGATGCGGACTTGGGGAGGGAAGATTACGTTCACGACACGTGCGCAGAGCTGCGGGTGGCCGGCGCCCCCCTGTTCTGCCAGTTGCGGGACCACAGTGTATGTCAATCAACGGTGGGCTGGTGACTGGTGGGAGGGGGCGGGGTCCACCTGTGTGTGTGTGTGTGTGTGCGCTAAGGGAACGTTCTCCCTCTGAGTAAGAAGCTGGCTGTGCCTTTCGGTTCGTGCGGTAACCGTTCTGACATCCAGGATTAATAAAGAGCTGTTTGACAACCGCTGTCTAAGGAGCTTCTTTGCAGACATTACAATATATTTATTAAAAAAGTCAGCGAGAGAGAAGCCCGGCCCGAACCGACCCGAACGTAATGACTGTCATTTAGAACCCGACCGGACCCGAAATTCGGGTCCGGTCGGGCTCGGACTCGGGCTCAGGCTTAAGATCTTACCTCTAGTTGGCACCCAATTCGCCCTCGTTCGCTGAACTTGTTTTGTCCATTGTTTCAGCAGCGTTTCTTGTTTTGGGAATTTATACACAGATACACTTTCACTAGATGTATTGCTACATCCAGCTGCCACACAACGACTTGGCATGTTGATGATCAACAGATTTAAACACGAGAGAAACAAAGACTACCTGTTTTGTTTACATGCTGTCCGAAGCGGAACTACGGAAGTCAATGCCTTTCGTGACGTCACAGGTCATATCGAGTTCACTTCCAGCCTGCGCTCTTAGCGGCAAATTCAAATCTCTGATTCCTTCGAACGATGTCTATTATTCATATGCTATATATATATATATATATATATATATATATATATATATATATATATATATATATATATATATATATAAACTCTCATATGTCTAAGTTTGAGCCGGTGAATATGCTAATTTTTTATAACAATAAAAAGTACGGTAAAAAATGCACGGATTACAAAAATGAATTAAAGAATTTGCCATCATGGTTCTTGCAGAATGTGAGTGTAGGGGTGCTATAAAAACTCATCATCCTTTCCTTCGCTCTCACTCGTGGTGCTGAGACATAAGCACAGTAGGACAAAATAACTCGGCAAAACACAGTAAAACAGCTAAACAACTAAACACATTTAGTCAAAAAGGCACACTTAAACCCAAATCCGTCCAGACAGGCAAAGGGAATGATATCCCAGAATCCCTTGCGGTGCCGCTCTAACAGCAGCACCAAAGTTACACCTACTTAATTGAATTAATTTGAATGAAAGGAAAATAATTGTCTGAAAATTATGTGTTATTTTTAAGGTGACTTAACAAAAAAAAGATTTCTCTTAACTGAAGCAAATAATTAAGTTAGATCAAAGTAAACAAGTTTAATTTTCCAACATCCATTTGTGGTCTTATCACCCTCTCACGGTGGAAAAAGTATTATCTGAGCTTCTTCATCAACTAAATTATCTTCAAATGGACACGCCATGCTGCTGCACCTCTCTGAAAACAAACTAACCTTCAACTAAACCTGCTCCAGACCAGGTTATGTTCAGAACATGAGTTGCCATGGCAACTTGACCTACCCTGAAACATACCTCCATTTCTGGAACCGAAAGCTGAGGTTATCAACTTCCTTAGCCTCAAACTTATCGTGGGAGCTAGCATAACCTGCTTTCTGGAATACCCCCCTGGAATACCACCCTGTGCAGGTCAGAGAGGAGAGGCGTGCCCTCTAATCAGAGTGCCATCAGCTGTGGAAAAAGGGGACATAAAAAGACAGACGCAGAGGATCTGGGAGGTGAGGAGTCAGAGAGAGGAGGAAGCTGAAAGAGGCTCTAACGCTCAACCCTGCATGCTTCCACAACCTGAAAGAATGACATCTTCCCAGAGGTAATCTGATCAAATGCAGCAGAACTTTTTCCAGACAGTTTACTGCACCGGGCCTCATCCTGCACTACCATTATCCACAAGACATCTGCTTAAAACCTGGATTAAGGTTGTATTAAGGTTGGAACACAACAAAACCGGACCAAGAAACCACAATTCTTCAAAGAAAACACGGAACTGCTCCTGTAAAACAAAGACGGTGGGAAAACCTGGACCCCCCCTCCACAAAGAACTGGATACAGGATACAACTTCCCAGGAACCCAGAACTGATTTCTAAGGAGTACTGGACTGAACAGGAAAACAAAAGGTACTCCGGAGAACTAGGCCGTGTGGCCTTGCTTTCTAACTGCATTTCAGCAATAACCTCCTCCAGTAACAGAGACAATAAAAGACTTTAAACGAACTGTGTAAGGAGCAGAGGGGGTGGATAACATCCTTTGTGACAGTGGATTTTTTTGTATCTTATATGTCAGGAGAGAGACCTGACTGGCACCTCAGAGAAAAGTCATCCACAAACTGTCACAGTGTGTGACAGGAGACGGGAGCTGCTGCAGGGACGGCAGTTTCAGGCTGTTACAAACTCTGTAACAGACAATAGGAAACCAATAGTGGTGCAGATTTTTTTCCAAGCACTGAGCAGCTGTCACTGCCTCCACCCCCCGTATTACCTGTGCCTAAAACTGCTATTTGAGAAGCGCTGCTTTAGCCAGAGGGCCACAACGGAGGGCCAGAGCCGTAGGTCACTCTGTCAAAATCTGCACCAAAACACCGAACCAGTGAGTGAAACAGAAAATGTTCTACATTTTAGAGCTAAAAACCACTTCAGTTGGTGTGTTGAAGGTTTGTTGGTGATGTTTGGCTTCTTTTCTTTCAGCATGATCCATTTCAAGTTTTGGCTGTCAAGACAGACTTTCATTGACTCTAAGATCTTCTGATGCACAGTACAGCGTGTGATTGACTCAGTCCACATCATTACACTTCCACCACTGTGTTTTACTGATAGAAATTCAAACATTAACAGGCCAGCACAAGCTTCTTGTTAAGAATCTTGTACTGAAAGCTGTTCAAACTTTCCTGCATCTGGATGTGATATATTTTGTCAGCAGACTTCTACAATATTAAATCATCTGCTACTTTACTGCTTGAACTGTTCAAGTGTTCAACTAAGTAAGAGTTCAGTTTATGGAATAAAATCCTATAAAACATGAACACAAATTTTACCTGAATGTATTTATTTTTAATAAACACAATCATGAACTTTTAATTTGAAATCTTCATCCTCTTGAATGCAGTACAACAGTGGTCCCCAACCTTTTTCATGCAGCGGACTGGTATGACGTCACACAAACTTTCGCAAACAGTCTTTCAAATATAGGCAGATGATTTCTGTAGCAATACTAGGATGATGGAGGATAAAGAAATACATTTGATTTTGATTTGATTTGAAATGGTTTATTTCAAGCAATCAAGTAGAAACAATACACAAAAGCAATATAATCATCAGTTATACATTCATACAGTAACTAATCAAACTTAGGATAATTAGACATATTAATAAATATTGCTTGAAAGGGAGTGGAAGGAAGCAAATTTATATAATCCCACCCCGTTATACTATAACCATTTTATTAAATGATTTATCAACAAAATACATGACAAGACGAACCCTGTGCTTTTATTTTGACATGCTTAACAGATGACATGGCACAGGAGTCATCATCCTCCCCCCTTTCCACACTCATGGTGCAAAAAAGAAGTAGTGTCTGTTAATGTAGCTTTCTTTTTTTTTGGAAGTTGAAGGCTCCTGTTCTGTCTCCTGGCTGGGCCTTTTCCCCTCCGCAGAGAAACTTTCCAAAGACTTTTTGTTTTTTACTCATTTTGCTAGTTAAAACCCATAAGGGTTTTATTTTAGCGGTAACTTATCGCGTGACCGAGAAGAGGGCCTTGAAATGCGTCAAAAATGACATTATATTTATATTATTATTATATCATATTTAAATACTATTAGTAAATTTTTGTTGTTAAATGTTTGTTTCATGCTACGGAAAAACACTGCTTCCTTAATGAGCTCATATTTATCAGGCGAGAACCGCAAAGCTGATAGCAGGAGGACACGCTAGGCGGCTTCAATAAACACTCCGGTTATCCAGAGTGGTTTTCTCCTTCACATACTGCGGTCAGAAAGAGACTTTCTGATGACAGACAGAATTTGCGCTCAGTGTAGTTTTGTAGTTTCTCAGTGCAGTGACGTATGTATTAGAAGATGTCCATTGGCAGTTCTGCATGTCAATCAAGTCCCGTACTTCTCTGTAAGGATTTTGATTGGCTGGTGGATTGTTTAGAAGTACTTTTTTTTTCATTTATCTATTTATCCTTGAAGATCTACCGGTCGACGTAATGAGCACCCCTGACATAGACTGATGTAACAGAGAATTGGGCATTTTTCAAAATAAAACATCTTTCAGATTCCGAAATAAATAAAACGGAAGTAATGCAAGTTATTTATTCATTCTGTGCGGCCCAGTACCAAATGACCTGGGGGTTGGGGACCACTGCAGTACAACCATACCATAAGAGCCCTACCATAAGAGAGCAGCAGACAGGAATCCTTTGACTGTAGCTGTGAGCCACAAGGCTTCAAAACTGCAGTTATTGATCTTTTTTTTATTTTCTCTAAATAACCGGCATCATTGACTTTTTGGATGTTTACTAAAGCTGAAAGTAATTAATTCTTCTTTTTATAGTAATTTAGGGAAAGCAAGGAAGAAAAAATTGTATAACTTCCCAAGATTTAGATAGTAATGTCATCAAAAATCTAAAAGAAATTTTACCGAACATTTATAAATATTACCAACATTTATATTCAATCAATAAAGTTTTTCTTTAATGTTATAAAAAAATGTTTCTCTCAAAATAATTTAGATTTCAGAAAAGAATGTGACAAAGACAGGAATATTTTAGAACTGGATCATGTTGTCCAGTAAATAGACTAAAGGGAAATCTCCTGGTCAGGATGGTCTGACTTCAAACTTCTGCAGGTTTTTCTGTAGAGTTCTTAGAGAGTTCCTATTTAAAGCTTTAAAGAAATGTGTGCTGAATAAAAAACTTTTGACTCGTAATGCCAAAACCAAACAAAGACAAATCTCTTATTGACAACTTAAGACCAACAACTTTATTAAATATTGATTATAAATGATTCACTCATGTTTTAGCTAACAGACTCAAAAATGGGTTCAACAGTTTTATTAGTGAAACTCAATTTGGTTTCCTTCCAAACAAGTTAATCCACAATAACATTTAATTAGTCTGAGAGTTATTTTCTTTTTAGATTTGTTTCAAAGTATTTGATACTCTGTAACATACAGAGTATCAACCAAACACTTAACACTAAAATATCTTTAAACTGTCATTTCTACATTTTAAACGTTTGTTATTGGTTTCAGAAATTCTGATTTTTTTGTCTTCTGGATAAAAATGAATCCACAGTGATCCAGAAAATGTGACTTTGATGTTTTGTAAATAAATTTTCATTACAGGTTGATTGAATCTGTTAGATTTTCTCTTTAGTGTCACAAACTATTTTCCATCTGAATATAATTCCAGATTTCATTTCAGCTTCTCCAAAATTTGGTTAGACCGTAACCAATATACATCTTGTTCAGCAACTCCTCAGTTTCTCCCGCTGAGAGCGCTCCCCCCAACCTTTATTCACCCGCTCCCGCACCAATCCTCCTGTTTCCCTTAGTCGGCCCATTGCTGAACCCCAAACTCCCCAAAAAAAAAAAAAAAGTGCTTACAGTTGTCATAGTATTGTTCTGATTTTGGCGATTTTATTGATGTATATTTTAGGGAACTATGCATTTGAAACTGTTTTAAATGTTGTCCGAGTTATGCTAATTTTATGTCATTTTTCTAATGCAATTTTACGCTATATATGTATATTTTTACTCTGATTTACTCATTTTATTTTAAGTCTCTAGGTGGCTGGCCATGGTCAGAACGGGACAGAGGATGGAAATTAGCCTAGGCTTCAATCCTGCATATTTACAGTGTCTCATTACCTTTAGAGTAGTCTACACTGTTTGTTGTATGCATTGTCCCTTAAATAAATAAATACAAATACAAATACAAATGACAGGATGAGCGACAGAGCTGAGCATCTCTACTTGATGCATTCAATGAACTCCGGAACTTAGAACACAACCCAGCAGCCACTCAGTCCAGCTCAGTCCACTACAATATGTTTAAAACTAAACATACAATTGAATGTGAGCATTTCATGTAATTTCAACACTTTTAAAGTACAACAAATATGTGGATTCTTTTTAATAACATTGTTATGCTGTTGCTAATAAATGATGATTATTTCTCACCACTAATGTGACTTCTGGTGCTGCATGCTGGTTATGCTGATGGTCTAGTCTGGTTGATACGTGGTGAGTTATATGTTAATAAATGAGTATATGTTTGTTTGCTTTTTTTTGTAAAAACGACAAAAGCTTTTTTTGTTAATAGAATAGGTGTACCTCTGCAGGTTAGTGCTGTTCTTGGTTGTATTAATGTCATTTTTTGGGTGCACTTCTTCACTGATAACATTCACAAGGCTATCTAAAAATAAAGAAATAAAAAACTCTAGTTTATATTAATTGTATGCAGAATGAATTGTATGCCGAATGAAGCACAAAGAGTTTTGCTCCAAACGCAAAGATGAGTCTGGAGCCTCTGTGAGTTTTCCTGCTTTTAACAAGAATATCAGACGGAAAAAAACACTCTGTCCTCATGTGGCTTTGTTGATTAGCAATATTAACTATGTTTTTAGCCTTCAGCGTATTCATTAAATCTGATTTAAAGTTACAACGTGAAGCTTCTGAGCGTCTTTGATGCATTTTGAGCTTGAGGGATGTGGACTGATTGGCAGAAGTGGTACTCGGGTGATGAGCTGGATGTCAGGGCCATCATGGACACCTGGACGCTGCAGGAGGGCTTCCCGCTGGTCACCGTAGAGGTCAAAGGGCGGGAGGTCAGGCTGAGTCAGGAGCGCTTCCTGAGGACGGACAACCCCTCCCTCACTGAATGGTAATAAACTCATAAGTCATTCCTAAATAAATCCCTTTTCTTTTATTCATTTCTTAAAGCCAGAACAACAGCAGCTATAAAAGTAGAAACATTCTAGCCCACATAGCTAATATTTTCCCTGCATGTGCTCTCATTTATATGACCGTTTTTACCTTGAATGATAACAAATGAAAAGAAAATTAAGTAAACGAAAGGTTTTGTTGGCCAAGAAGTATTTATTTATTTATGTGAGCACCTCACCGTCTCTGTCTCTTGGTCAAGCCAAGAAGCTTCATATTGGATACGAGATTATCTTAAAAAAATCCGATTTTTAGTGTGTTTGTATAAACCAATAGAGTACAGACTATTTTATTTCCTTGTAAAGGTTTGATCAATCTGTGTGTCGGCAGGTTCTTGTGGCAGATCCTGTTGACGTACATGACCAGCGCCTCCTGCTCCGTCCACCGTTTCCTTCTGAAAACAAAATCTGGTGAATGTTTGCAGACTCTTCCTCACAAACACGACTAGATATGTGAGCTCCCCCCCCCTCACCCTATGTCTCCTCCCTTTCAGACGTCCTGTACCTGCCAGAGGAGGTGGACTGGGTGAAGTTCAACGTCAACATGAGCGGCTACTACATGGTCCACTATGGCGGCGGGGGCTGGAACTCCATCATCTCCCTGCTGCATCACAACCACACAGCCCTGAGTGTGAGTGTGAAAATTATAATTGACTACAAAAAAAACATTTATGGTAGTTTCTTTTCTACGACGGAGTATTAGGGCCACCAAAAAAAAAAAAAAAAAAGTTAAATTACGACTTTTTATCTCGTAAATTTACGAGATAAAAAGTCGTAAATTTAGGAGATAAAAACTCGTAAATTAATGAGAAAAAAACTCGTAATTTAACAAGATTTTAATTTTAAGTCGTAAATTTATGATTATTGTGGAAGTGAGCATGCAGAGCAGCAGGTGAACGCTGCGCAGCAGCAGAGCAGACCGACTAAACTTTATTAAACAGGCGAGATGAATGTTTATTGATAACGTTCCAAATGTCTGGAAGCTCATTTGTTTGATTTACCATTTATTAAGGTTTTATTTATTGATGGGTGGTGCTGGATCTCTGCAGCCCAATGAAGCCATCGTCGGTATTCCGGCAGCTGTCCACGTCAATCCTTACTTCCTCCACCAAAGACAAATCTCTACGTTTGTGTGACGCTTCCGTCTGAGGAGGAGCACTTATTTGTCATTTTCAACGTTCTAATGATAATATAAAAGACTATTTTCATTCCTCTTTATTGCTTTATGCTGAAACGGGACGTTTCATCTGCAGGAGGGGCCGTATGGAGCACTGTTTACTTCCGCATTGGTGTTCGGATGACAGGTTAATGACGTCAGTTGACAGATGAACTTCAGGGTGTGAATGAAAAGCAGAATAAAGGCTGCAGCGGCCCTTTGCATCCAAACGTGTCTCTGAACTCCTTTTTTTACGCTTTAAAATCCGCTTTACTGACACTGAACACCGGAAAGATGGTTCCACTGACAAAAATCTGATTTTGAGTCATCAAAATGTTCAGAATCTCTTTGTTTTTTAAACCTGTAATCCGGAAATAAAGCTTCACAAAGGCTCCACGTATTTCATCTTCAAGATAGGCTCAGATAAACGGACAACTTCGGTGTTTTGTATTTGTTAATCTACGACTTTTTTCTCGTAAATCTATGAGATTTTAAGTCGTAAATTTACGAGATAAAAACTCGTAAATTTCCGAGATAAAATCTCGTAATTCAACTTTTTTTTTTTTTTTTGGTGGCCCTAATACTCCGTCGTACTTTTCCTCTAAATTTACTATTAGTTTTTTTATACTTTAGTTTTCTACAAATCATTTTGTAATCATCTTTTTTAATATGTTGCTGCTTTAATGCCTTTTTCTGTACATGTGTAAATTGAAAAAAAAAAGAAAGAAAAAGTTGTAAATGAAGTTTAACAATTTAAACAAGGAAAAACATTAAAAAAAAAGAATATATCATTAGTTAACAGACTGTAAAGTTGTGTCTTTCTCGTGCTTACGATTGGTGAAAGTTGAACTTCACTGATTGACGTCCCTGCGAGTGCAGATCAGTGGATCCCACATTGAGGGGTAAACCTGCGTCCGCTCGTGTCCTTCACAGCTTCATCGTGGATCTGTTCCGGGGGCTGATCAATCAGCAGGAGTGGAACGACTCTGGCTCGGTGTCCCAGCGAGTGTTGAAGAGTTACCTGCTGCTGTTCGCCTGCGTCAGGAACTACAGTCCGTGTGTGACCAAAGCCACGCGGCGTTTTAACCAGTGGAGGGATTCTGATCAGTGTTGCCAGACAGAGTCACAGTTTTCCAGCCCAAAAGTCATCTGAAAACCAACAGACCCCGCAAAAAAACGGCCAACAGGGGGGATGGGGGGGGGGGGGGGGGTAAGATCAAGTCAAATGAAGTAGACATTCAGAAATCACAGATGTAGAAAGGGGATATTACTCGACTGCCTTTTTCATAGCTACCTGTCCAGTCTAAAAGCAAAATCACATCTATCTATCTATCTATCTATCTATCTATCTATCTATCTGTCTATCTATCTATCTATCTATCTATCTATTTGTGACCGGGAGTACCGTCAGTGCAGAGTGGAACCACCAACACAAAAATGGCTGAGACAATAAAAGCTTGTAAAAAATGCAATTTAATTAACAATTTAAACTCTAAAAATGCAGTTTCACTCTGATTAACAGTACACAGAATAAACAATAAAAGGGAGATGCAGGAATAAAAACAAGAAGGCCGAGCCGACCGCCTGTGCAGGAGGGGAGGGAAAGAGAGAGGCCGTGGACTAAGCCAATAAGAGGCAGCGCACCTCACTCCACTCCGTGCTGAAAACAACTAAAACAAACCCACACAAGATAAGGACAAAAACATGCCAAAGAAACTTCCACTACACACTAAAAGGGATAAATAATAAACAAATACAGTGAGGGAACTGGAGTGAGGAAGACGCTGCCACCAGGGGCCCCCCTCACCGACACCACACGCACCGGCGCCCGACTCAGACCTGTAAAACAATAAAAGAAATCAGAGTCAACCACACAATAAGTACAACATCACTCTAAAAGCACATTAAAATGTATAAAAAGGGTGGGTAAAGAACACGCAGTGGCTCAGGACATCTGCAACACCTCCAGCCGCTTACAGCATCTAGTTAAAAGATTAAAGTATGAGTAAAAAATGTAATCTACATCCTCCCAACAAGAGGAGCTTCAGCCATACATACCACCATGCAGGCAGGCAGCCACTGTCTGTCCACTCACTCCCTGTTTCTTATATAGGGACAGACACAGCTGTACCAAATCCCCAATCAGCAGGCCTGCACCTGTCACAGGCAGACCTGCCGGTTACTTTCTTCCCCTGTTTTTTTTGTTGACGTCCCGACAACTCACTGCCACGGGCGAAACAACCCTTCAAGCATACTGCTGGACACCTGCACCTGAGACCCTGCAGCCCCCTCTAACCTAGTCCCAACACCTACTGGTAGATGATGGGGGTTTGTATGCTGTCCAGCCGTTTGGCGAGTAGTCCTTCGTAATACAGGAGGGTCGACTGTGTTCGGACAGGCAGCAGGAGCAGCCTCCACTGTAGGCACGGCCGGGACCCCAGTTCGTTTTTGTCCTGAGGAAGGTCTTAAAATCCAGAAGCCATTCTCCTCAACGTCAGGGCTCCTTGCTCTAGAACTGGGTCTATTTGGCAAAACAGGTGGTTCCACAGGTATAGGCTTAATCATGCAACGATTTACTTGTCGTACCTTTTCAGGCTGATCCCGTGGGGCAACTGTATAGACGGCCCCTCCAGGCTCAGGAGGTCTTGTGACCACAAACACTTCAGGAGCCCACTTGTCCTGGATCTTGTTGCGCCCTCTGTGTGAGAAGTCCCTCAGGTACACCCTCTGTCCAGCTGGCAACACCTCCTCTGTAACATGTTTGTCTGCCCTTTCCTTCCTCCCCGCAGCAGCTAGGCGCATTCGTTCTCTGGCACCTACTATAGCCACTTGTAGCCTTCTCTTGTGTTCACTGACCCAATGACGGGCCTCGCCGGCAACAGGCTCCTCAATGCGACCCAGAAGAAAGTCAACAGGTAACTGAGGTTCACGACCAAACATGAGAAGGAACGAAGAGTGTCCTGTTGACTGGTGTGGAGTGGTGTTGTAACTAAACAACACTTGGGGCAAATACTCAGGCCAGCGGTGCTTTTGGTCAACTGGGATGGTTCGCAGCAGATCATGAAGCGTGCGATTAAACTGCTCACATTGGCCATTTCCTTGAGGATGGTAGGGTGTTGTGCGGGACTTCTCAACGCCATACAACTCACAAAGCTGGTATATGATGTTATTTTCAAAACAGCGACCCTGATCCGAGTGAAGCCGTGTAGGGACCCCAAACTTGTAAAACCACTCCTTGATGAGGATGTCTGCCACAGTAGAAGCCCTCTGGTCTCGGGTTGGCACAACCTGGGTAAACTTGGAAAAGACATCGGTCATAACTAGTACTTGCTCTCTCCCATCCCTCGCTGGCTCCAACATGGAAAAGTCAATGGCCAGAATTTCATTCGGCTTTGTAGCCAAGAGATGACCCAAAGGTGCTCGTACCTGGGGTTGGGTGCTTTTGGCCAGACAACACCGTTCACACTTCAGGCACCAATCCCGAATAATGGCACCCATACGTGGCCAGTAACACCTTTGCTGGATCAACTCCAGAGTACGTTCAATGCCTTGATGGCCATGGTGGGTATGCAATTGCTGAAACACCCCTTCCTGTAGGCTCTCTGGTATTACTAGCTGGAGGACTGGCTCACCCCCGTCTGGTCGCTGGTAGGTACGATGCAACAGTCCATCTTTAATGCTAAGCCGACCCCACTGGCGAAGCAGTCTCTGTGCCCCGACCTCCAGTGCTTGCTTCTCCAGCCGGCCAGGCATTCGCTGCTGCCCAACCAGGTGCACAATCGGTGCAATGGTTACATCTGCCTGCTGCAAAACCACCAGATCATCTGTAGTCCGTTGCGGTACCGTGGAAACACTGGACTGAGTGGCTGAAATGGGAGCACATTCCACCTCTTGAAGTCCTTCTGGTAACACAGACCCTGGACGAGCTGGCGTCATGATGGTACAGGCCTTGGTTTGAGGTTGTCGAGAAAGAGCATCTGCATTTTGATTGGTGCGGCCAGAGCGGTATCTCACTGAAGTCCTTCCGGTTCCGGGTTACAGGCAGGGCGCGTGGAGTGTCTCTCTGCGGATACAACTATCTTAAATTACTTAAAAAGCTGATTTTCTCCAAAAAGAGAGCTGACCATGCCCCCGAAGAAATCCCAGGAATATGAAGAGCTCAAAAAAGCTATCGATAGCATTCAAGAAACGCTTAAATCTTTTATGGATCAGGTGTCGGCTAAGCTAACGCCACTCATGGAAATGCTGGAAGAGTTCCGAAGATTTCGGGCTCAAGACGAGCAACAAGAAAACCGGGTCGACATTCTGGAGAAAAGACTGGACGATGTGGAACAGCAAGTAAGGATGAATAATGTCATTCTCACTGGATTACCAATCAAGCCTCGAGCGAAGCTAACAGCAGGATCGAGCACTGCTAATGCTAATGCTAGCGCTAGCGTAGCTAGCAGTGCTAATACGGAGCGCGGTGCAGAGTCTCTGGAGCAGCAAATACATTCATTTCTCACATCAAAAGGGATTTCCCTGGATCTCAATACCATCGAGACCTGTCACCTGCTCCCCAGGAGAAAGGAGACGGATAAACCAGCGATCCTCATCAGATTTGTGAATCACAAACACAAGCTAGCTCTGATGAATCAACGTAAAAACCTCAAAGGATCTAATGTTTATCTGAACGACCATCTGACCAGGAGGAATGCTGAAATCTCCAAACATGCACGGCTTCTCAGGAAGCAGAAGAAGATTGAGAACACTTGGGTTAAAGGCTGCAGGATTTACGTCAAACCACTCGGTCCACCGGACCGGTCCAAGGTTCTGGTTGTGAACACCATGAGCGACTTTGAGAAGTGCTTGTTTACAGTGGTCTAAAACAACATGGAGTAATAAACCAAAGAGTCAAATAATTTCAAGAAATATGACACCTGTGTTCATCACTTTCTCCATACGTCTGACGTCACCTGAATCAACAGCAGAGAGTTCTGACCTGCAGACAACTTGACCTCAACTTTCACTGAGCTGATATCAGCTGAAGAAGGATATGGACCTGAATCTAATGTCTGCAGACATAACATGGAAGAGGACTATAAACTGTTTTGAACCCAGAAGATCAGCTGTTTTTTCAGCAGAAGATATGCCAACCTTGGATAATTGACAGAATATGGACCCTTTTATTTTTGTTTTTGTTTTTTTTTGTTTTTGTTTGTTTTTTTCTCTCCCTTACAGCATTACCTTATTAAATATAAAAAAAAGGAAAAAAAATGATTAATAATAATAATAATAATAAGTTAATGATATTACTTCACTTGCTCCAAAAATTAATAAGTTGATTCAAAAATCTTTCCTAATGTAACATAATTTTGCACATGTTTTTAACTTTTGATACTTGATGAAAGTTTACTATGAAAATCTCTGAAACAGTGTTGTCTATTTTACTGATATAGTATTATGTTCTAATCATATGAATGACTTTTATGAGTAACATATATTTTAGATAACTGATCTGCATTTGCCATGTTGATTTCTAAAATAGTTATTTTTAACATAATAATTAAGTAATTCATCTTTGTCATGTGCTTTATTGATACCTTATGATTTTTAATTCTGTCTGATAAAAACTGGGAACCGGATATTGATTAAATTATGTATTAAAATGGTTATAGTATAACGGGGTGGCATTATATAAGTTCGCTTCCTTCCACTCCCTTTCAAGCAATATTTATTAATATGTCTAATTATCCTAAGTTTGATTAGTTACTGTATGAATGTAAAACTGCAGATTGTATTGCTTTTGTGTATTGTTCCTACTTGATTGCTTGAAATAAACCATTTCAAATAAAAAAAAATTCAAATCAAAAATAATCAAACACAGCCAGCTCTGCTACCCAACGCTGCTCTGTGGCTCCCAGCTTTGCTGTCTGCAAATGACTAAGGGGATTATTGTCAGTCCACACTACACACTTATGGCCCACCAAATAGTCCCAGAACTTCTGCGTCATGGCCCACTTCATTGCCAGGAACTCAAGTTTCATAGAGCTGTAGTTCTTCTCTGCTTGGTGAAGACTACGACTCGCATAGGCTATGGGCCTGATTTTGCCCTCCTGCTCTTGAGACAGCACTGCGCCCAGACCCTCGTGACTTGCATCCACTTCTAAAATGAAAGGCAGATCAAAGTTAGCATATGCCAAAACAGGTGAGGAGATCAGTTTTTCTTTCAGTCTTTGGAAAGCACCCTCACACTGGTGGGTCCATACTTCATTCAAGGACTCCCTCCGCTGACAACGCCTCTTCCCGGACAACTCAGCAATAGCCCAATGAAGAGGGGCAGCCAACTGGGCAAAGCCTTCCACAAAGCGCCTATAATAGCTTGCAAATCCCAAGAATGTTCTTAATACAGATACAGTCTGGGGAGGGGCCCATTCGGCGACAGCCGCAATCTTCTTTGGATCAGTTGCCACACCAACTGCAGACACAACATGACCCAGGTAGTCCACCTGCTGTTTAAGGAAATGACACTTTTCCAGCTTAATTTTCAGGGACTCCTTTTCAAAACGGCTGAGGACCAGCTCCAATCTAGTCAGGTGCTCATCAACAGTGGAGGAAAAGACAATCACATCGTCCAAGTACAGTAACAGAGTGTGACAATTCTGGTCCCCAAACATCCTTTCCATAAGCCACTGGAAAGTACTGGGGGCGTTACATAAGCCAAAAGGCATCCTCTGAAACTCAAACAGGCCGAAGGGTGTACAGAAAGCAGTCTTCATCTTATCCTTCTCCGTTACTGCCACCTGATGGTAGCCACTGGCCAAGTCAAGTGTTGAAAACCATCTGGCACCTGATAGGGCGTCCAGTGATTCCTCGATCCTCGGTAGAGGGAAAGCGTCCTTCCTCGTCTTGCTGTTCAAAAGTCTGTAGTCGACACACAACCTCAAAGTCCCATCCTTCTTCCGAACCAGAACTATTGGGGAGGCGAAGGGGCTACAGCTCTCCCGTATGACCTGACTGTCCAGCAGTTTGCGTGAGCCCTAACCTCGTCATAATCAGACGGTGGGATTCGCCTATGTCGCTGCCTCACAGGGGTCTCATCAAGCAGGGGTATGTCATGGGTTATCAAATTGCTACAACCTAGGTCAAATTCTGAGGTGGCAAAAGCACCCTCGTGGCGTAACAACAATGCTCGCACCTTCTGCTGATCCAACTCCGATAATGCAGATAGGTCAACCGACTGGACCTGTTTTTGGACAGTGTTCATCTCCACAGTTGTATGAGACGCAACCATAGCAGTAGATCTACTGCTTTGTTTTACAAATGAAACACCATCTGGGAAACTGACCACATCTGCCTGGCTGAGTAGGCCAATCGGCTGGTGGGGTCGGAGGGTTATGTCCAGCTTCCCTACATTCACAATAGGGATATAAACTGTGCCCTCCTGACCAACGACCATGGCTGGAGATAACAAAAGGTTCTCAGGAAGGGCATAGCCATCTTCCAAGGGCTCAATTAGTGCAGCACCTGTTAACTGTGTGAACTGGGAGCAACACGTGGCTGCAACCCATTTAACAGTGCCTCCTGGTATGATAACCGAGTGCTTGCCTCTAACCCGGGCCATACCTTTCTTCAACACCTGAGCTTTAGACGTCATCTGATGGTGGCACTGCAATGCCTGTTGCCAGTCCTGGGGTGTCTGCTGTACTTCAGGGAGAGCAAAGAGATCAGGTCCATGTTGATTAAACAGCTGCTGGTAACACTCTTTAATAACATTCATCCCCAACACACCCACAACATCTGAAGACCTATTAGGTCGTGCAAGGTCTTTAACAACCAAGACACCCCACTGTGCCACAAGCTGACCAAAAAAACAACATCTAGTTCAACATAGCCGAGGTATGGGATTTCCAACCCATTTGCAGCCGTTAACGCGAGCCAATTGCAAGGTCTTATAACCTGCTGCAAAGATTGATTGAAGAAGCTTTCAGATATGGTGGTTACCATCGAGCCTGTGTCAAGGAGAAGGTTAGCGACCACCCCTCCTAATTTAATAGCTACTGTAGGGCATTGTGCCACAAGATTGGATGTGCCTGGGGGCACGCATGGACCCCGACCCTGGGAGCCAGCACTCTTTCCACCTGATGTTTGGCCCCTCACATCAGATGGTGGAAGTTTCCCGCCTCCTGAGCTGCCACAGAAAGTGAGGCCCCTGGCTGGGTTGGGACACGCTCATTCTCACACTCACGAGCATAGTGACCGGGTTTTTGACAACGCCGACACACCACACTTGACCGCGTACGGCTAGTTGGGGGTTGAGAGGCCGCCTGTAGAGCTAGAAAACCCTGTGTCAGTTTATCTAGCTGCTCTTGCTGTTTTTCTAACAGCTTCCGGAAGGCTGAAACCTCTGTGTTTGTAGGGGTGGGGGCTCTAGCATTCAAATATTGCACTGAAGAAAAAGAAGGGACTGAATAAACTCGCCCCCGTGGCTCCCCACAGCGCCCCTCCTGTTCCCAACGAATAGCCTCTGCTCTGATTTCCAACAATGAGCTTCTTGGGTCCTGTCTCACCAACCGTTTCAGTTCCCGGCGTAGGTTGGGATCTAACACATTCTCCACGAACTGGTCTCGAAGCAACCTAGAGGAATCCAACGTCCGCCCTGGTGTACACCGTTCAACCTTCTCCATAATGCAACACAAAGCATGGGAAAACTCTTGCAGTGATTCACCCTCCTGCTGCTGCCTGGAAAAAAATATTTGTTGCAATGAAATGTATGACTTTGAACACCCATACATATCCTGTAGTATTTCCAATATTTTCTCTGGATCCTCCCGGTCACCTCGTGGCCTATATCTAATTTCATCCCTGGCTTCACCTTCCAGATGATCATAAATAAAATAGGCCTGGTCGACAGGATCCAACCGTCTGGTTCGTAATGTTGCCCTCATCTCCTCCACCCAATCCTCGACCAGAACCCCAGTCCTTCCCTGGAAATGTGGGCATTTTCGCTCCCTCGGGATATATACCAGCCTTTCCAAAGGCTCGTTACCACCACCAAAGGCTCTACCAGAAGCCTCTTCATTTTGTGAGCGGTCAACCCGAGCACACAGATTATCCAGGGGTCGTGGTGCCTCCTCATCAGCCATTGGTGAAGGATGGGGGTCTTCCAACCAGTGAACGTTGAACCCAGGTAGTGGTGACCACAGGAATGGGGGGTCCGAAGGAGCACACTGCGTGTTCTACCCAAAAAAAAAAAAGAAATCAGCCCAATTTGGTTACCACAACTGCACCAACGGAAATTAGATCCTGCCGACAACGCCAGAAATGTGACCGGGAGTACCGTCAGTGCAGAGTGGAACCACCAACACAAAAATGGCTGAGACAATAAAAGCTTGTAAAAAATGCAATTTAATTAACAATTTAAACTCTAAAAATGCAGTTTCACTCTGATTAGCAGTACACAGAATAAACAATAAAAGGGAGATGCAGGAATAAAAACAAGAAGGCCGAGCTGACTGCCTGTGCAGGAGGGGAGGGAAAGAGAGAGGCCGTGGACTAAGCCAATAAGAGGCAGCGCACCTCACTCCACTCCGTGCTGAAAACAACTAAAACAAACCCACACAAGATAAGGACAAAAACATGCCAAAGAAACTTCCACTACACACTAAAAGGGATAAATAATAAACAAATACAGTGAGGGAACTG